>JBAMCJ010005432.1:0-600000 GCA_037075205.1 Drosophila prostipennis | reverse complement strand
TCGATAAGAACCTTTGCTAAACTAGAACCGTAAGCTAGTGGTTTAAGTTGTAGTCGAACTGTCCCCCCAAAAAAAAGAGATTCCCCCTAACTGTATGTAGCGGTACCCAGAGGATAAAAGCTCCCCGAAGATATAACTACTATATATGATGATATGTATATGTATACAATAAATGAGACCCCCTCCTTTTTCCCCCCAGAGTGTTTAAACAAATATAAATGTGAAAGCAAACACCGAGTTGTCTTCTTATTTTGCGCGGTGCCTGCAGATTCCCTCATACGCAGATGGAGATACGCAACCGGATACGGAAACGTTATCTGCTACACGCACACGGGCCGTACAGCAGACATTAACACCTGAAGGACCAAAGTTGCTGCTGCTCCTGTTTCCCCCTTTCAGCCCCCCTTTTTGCAGAGGTGTTAAAATCGTGGTTGCCTCTGCAGCGCCAACAAAGAAGATACAAGAAATTATATATATAGAACATAAAAGCGGCAAAGTTAAAATAACACGTACAAATTTTGTATGCAAACAAACCGCAGAACACACACAGACAGAGCCACCCATACACGTGCTCTCACACACACAGAGGCACGCACGGAATGGCGGCGAATGAAAAAATTGCGTGCAGCCTTTTAGGCGCTGCCGGCTAACACAACTCGGTCCGCTTTTATATGCCATTGTAGCCGGCTTCTCCCGTTCTCGGCCAACATTTTGATGGCGCACTAAACTTTATGCGCGGCACATAAATAGAAATGCACGCAAAAAACTTTCACAAAGCTAGAACCGAAATAAAAACAGCGGAGAAATGGAGAATGGGTGCTTTTCTTTTTTGTGGGTTGGTGGGTTTGCGGGTTCCGAAGGGCGGTCGCACGCAAATGGTCCGGGTCAGAATGGTATTCATGCGTGGCCCGCGGCAATTCAAGCGCGATCTGTTTACCTTGGGTAAGCCTCCTCTGAGCCAACACAAACCCAAGTCCACCTGGTCGCCTGGTCACCACCCACGGAGGTCAATCTAATCTGCTTCTGCACTTGGCCAGTTTGGTCAAGATTTATGTGTGCCTTGCATTGCATAAGCGACGCCATTTAAATGTCTGGCTTCTAGTGGCTACACCGAGAGAAAAATACAGGATAAATTCCAGTTCAATATTGGTGAAAAACTGTGTTTTCATTTTGGAATTTATTTTAATTATGTCTAGGTTGAATTTTTTCAATTTGAAAACGAGTATGAATTTTATAGGTTTAAATATATTTTAAAGGGTTTCTTTCCAAATTTCTCAAAATTTAAAGATTCTTTCCCTGATTTTTCTGTGCACCCAAATACAACAAGTCAGCCATCATATGTTCGGGCTTGTCAGGAAGGTGGGCGTGGTCAGTTGGTTTAGGGCGGTGCAGCGGCAAAGGGGCAGGGGTGAAAAAATTTATTGCCAGCGATTGCATAGCTGATAAATTTAGTTTGCACTCAACTGGGCGCGGTCAGAGCCTCACAGCGATGGTGTTGGAAATTATGACGCGTCAATTGGCGGGGGCAAAAAGGACCGCCCAACCACTGAGCCACCCAACCACTGAACCACCCAACCATCCAGTTCAGCTACCCCGGGCCAAGAGGTGCGTGCGGAAGTGGCTGACTAAATTGCAGCGGGCTAAAACAACAATTGCTTTTGATTTAAGTTGCATTAAATTAGTTTCCACACGGCGCCTGATTAATGAGTGCAGCGAACTTTCTGACAGCCCCAAGTGGCCGCCCAGGAAGTGGGCGTGGCACCTTTCCCCAGAAAGGTGGAAAGGTGCCGCAGACACTTAATCAAAATGGGGCAAATAGGCTGAAAGAAGGTGATCAGTGGGCACTTGGCAGATGGCAATTTATGACCATTGGCCTGGGCTGAAATTTTAAGTAAATATTTTTCCAGAAACTTTTCTGCATTGATTTGTGAAATCAACCAAACAAAAAAGAAAAGCTTAAAACACTCTGCATGCATTGCCATGCATAATTTATTACGCCACTCCCGATGCCTGTTAAAGGCAAATCAAAATGCACTTTATTGCACAACGAATGAAATGGAATGCAGCAAAATAATATGCCATCGCCATCATTTTCTCGTCGATTGAAATGCAGAAATGAAATGGCTGGAACGACAGTGGGCGATGGTCGAGTGGGTGGGCTGACCACTTTGGCTATTTGCATAATATTGATTCCATTTGCCGGCCTCGAAGCCAGTCGAACAGTCGATCCGTCGAACACGGCCCGTAATGTCATTTCGAGTGTTTCATGCCCACCCACGAGCCATGGAATCACATCAGCATCCTTGACATGGACTATACAAATAAATTCTGGCCCACAAATTGGGTAAATGGACGCCGGTGCCCCCCGAACTGAGCATATGAAAGTCATGAGCCACCGCAATCAGAGCCGCACTTGAGCTGCCGGCCTGAAAATTATGCAAATGGAGACGCAGGCTGATGAACTGCCGCCTCGAACGGCTTCCACTAGAAAAACACATTTGGCCGATGTTCGGTAATTAAGAGAGCCTGTTGGCCTGATGGCCTGGCCTGGTCATCGGAAAACGGAACGATAAATGCTAAAATGAGAGCTGCCTGTGCCAGAGGTTTAGCTCTCGAAATGCCGAAACCCGAAATCGCATGGGCTCGTCTTCGCATAGCGCACATATGCCATGCTATGATGATCTTGCTACCCCCAGTCACCCACCCATGACATTTGCATGCGAAACTGGCTCGTTACGTTATGAATACCAGAGTTTCCAAAGGAGGGCGTTATGCGACCCATGAGGAGGTCAGCTGGAAACTGCAGTGGGTCTCCTATTTACGTCCCAAATTAGCGGTCGAATGATGCACTTTGTGCCGTCTCTCTGGCTCTGCCGCTGACATGCTCATTCGACTGAGGCCGTGGCTCGCGGATATTAAGCCTTTGATTGATGGCCGCGAAATGTGGTAATAGTTTTCGGACAGCTTCGCTGGAAATGCGGGGTTGGGGGTTGCTGTGCACAGTTTCAATTAGCCAGGCACCAGGAGCAGGCCGCCTGACACTTTTCCTTGCACAAAGGCATCCACATAAAGTGGTTACAAGTATGCGGCAATTAGCATTTAACGAGCACCACATGCCAGCCACAATGGCAGGACACGGCCCGGGACAAGGCTGCAGTGTCCTCAGACACTCAGACACTGGGGGAGTCCTGTCGACATAATAATATACACACAACTACAACTAGCACACCCCAGCAATAGGATGGCTGGATGGGGGGACATGTGACAATGTCATCGACAAAATACAAGGGTGAGCTGGTTCACCCCGGGCAGAAAACTCTTTTGTTGTCCCAGTCAACAATTTGAACCCCTTCCAGCCACGCCAATCCCCTACCAACGCCCACAAAAATCCTGATTACTTAACTAAATATGGCAGCTTATGGCGGGACACGGCCAGTGGCCAGCTAGCAGTTACGAGTTACCAGTGGCACTAAACTCTCTGATTTACACGATTTGCATACGCTCAGCCGGAGGCGGAACATTCGGGCGGAGTGCGAGGCTTTAATTAGCAATGGCGCGGCTTTATCCCTTCCAGCCAGCAGCTGTCCACCTGGCCCCGCGAATATCCAATGAAGGCCGGGACAATGGCCAGGAGCACGGGTGGGTGAGCTGAAGGCTTAAAGTTTCATTAGCAACACAAAGGCGGATTGTTTAGGTGCACTAAAGCTAGACCGAATGTTTCAGCCAGCGATAAGGGACAAATTTAGTGACCTTATTATTCGAATCGTTATTTGTCATGCTATTATCTATAGTAAGATATTTCATTTGGCCTAGTGGACATAAATTTTTAAATAATATATTAGGCAATTACTTGTAAATTTCACAAAGCTTTCCATCAACTCAACTTGAAATACCCAATTTTCCAATAACCGTCCAACCAAGAAAAATAAATCCAAATTTTCGCGAACGATAAGAGAAAAATTGAATGACCTTATTATAGGATTTGTTATTTGTCCTGCTATTATATAGTAAGAATTGCATCTATATATTTAAAAAATATATCAGGCCATTATTTTTAATTTCACAAAGCTTTCCATCAACTCAACTCGAAATACCCAAATTTTCATTAACTATCCAACTAAGGTAAATAAATCTACATTTTCGCCAACCCAAATACTCGTACGTTAGAAAGTGAAAACCCCAACGCGGTTAATTAAGTTTTTCTTGGCCCAAAACGAAAGTTTCTTTTGTGTCCCACTTGGAGCCGATTCCCATTCCTGTGTCGAGTTCATTAGCATGTCGCGTCTTCAATAATAACTCAGGGCAAAGACAGGCCAAGGCCCCGGGATCCGCGGCGTTATCAGTGGACTCTTATCTGGGATACATAAATTCCAGCCTCGACTTGGCGTCGGCAAAGTTTCTTGGGGCTCTGTTTTTGCAGGATGGCTAGGTAGATGGGGATGAGACCTCCGATGGGAGGTGGTGGGGCGCTAATTAAGACACGCAAAGTGCGGCCCTAAGACAAATGGTTCCGTGGCACGTAAGCGGCGCGTCAATCTTGGCCAAGGGCTATGGGACTGGGGCCCTGCCCACTCCGCCCATTCCGCCGCCCTCGCAGCCCCGCAGGCTCAGACATTTTCTCAGACTTTGGACATGTATTGTTCTCGCAAAGTTTGGCCAGCAAAACTCCCCGACCGTCGATTTGACGCCTCGTAAAAAATGTCAATGAAGTGATTTATAAAAGAGGCGCAGAGCAAATATGCTAATGCGTCTCTGTTAATGAAAGTTCTTCAAGGCCCTCCTATTGTATTCCCGTGGTCAGCGAGGGTCAGCGGCTTATTAGCCAGCCTATAATCTTGGCCTCAGCATAATGTCTTCATTTTTTTACCAATTCGGTTTTGCGTGCCCGGAGTTGCACATTAAATTTTAATGCCATATTTTATGCTGCCAGAATTTACATAAATTTATTGTATTTGTGTGTGTTTATGTGGGTACTAATCAAATCAAAAGAGTGACGGGCCTCCCCGCCCTCCTCTTTTTTTCTATGAATTACTAAACAGACATGCAAGCTTCTCTGGAGGTTTTGACTCAAGGCAAAGCCGCTGTCTCCCTCGCACACCAACACACACATGCCTCAATTCGGTTGGCAATCATTCATGTGCAAATGTGCTCAAAATAATAGTTGTAATACTTTAACTAACCATTTTAGAAACTTTCTTGGACAAGTTTAATTTTCATACAATCCAATGCTTACTTTTAATTCTTCTTGGTAAAAGCAAAAATATATTTTGCTTGCCAAAAGTCACAATACTATTATTTTGAGCACAGCTGTTTGTGTTTAGATGTGGTTAGAAAAATAGCAGGCCACGTTGCGCATACGACGCGTTGCCTCTTGGCAGAGGGCCAACAGGACGAACAGCAACAATGCATTCGCTGCAGCAACAACAACACAGCAACAATAACAATAACGAGAGCCATTGCTCTTTGGGCTCCATTGTTGTTCTTCCCTGGCTGTTGGCTGTATTGTATTTTTTCCTTTGCCCGAATAACGGAAGGCGTTCCGAGGAAGGCGCATGTATAATTAGAGCTATGAAGCATGTCCGGTGAAGTTTGGCATTTAAATGTGGCAACAACAACGGGGCGGCCAGCGGCAGCAGAGGTAGCCAGATCGCCATTTTGCCATTACCAACTTTGGAATTGGGCAGAAGGGCCAGAAGAAGGGCGAGCTGGCATTGTTGTTGCCCAGATATATTTTATAATGCCACAAACATGCACGACTTCGACTCGACTCCACATTTCTGTTTGTGTGTGTGTGGTGTGCACTCCGTTTAGTTTACGTACTGCGCCTCCGCATGCAAACAGGACATGGAGCACCCGGAGGACACCCCGAGCAGCCAGGACACCAGAACCTAACCAACCGAATCCCGGACTTACCGAAGGGAAGGCAACGAGAACCGAGAACAGGGAACAGGAACTTTGTGTGCAACTTTATCTTTTGATTTATACAATAATAAACACAAATGTGCACAAAAGTTCTTTGTACTTTGTTCTTTGCTCTGGCGAAGCGGCAGAATGCCGAAAGTTAAATCGGGAAATGTTTACATGAGCAGTTGACTCCTGCTAATTGGAAGTCCTGTCAAAAGGCGCCTCTCCGGGGAGAGTCCTTGGCCGAGCATATTACTACAGCTTATGGCGAAGACTTAAAGCTAGCCAACAAAAATAAGAGGGTCAAACGAGTCCATTGGCTGCCCATTGAGGGATGCCCCGAAAACAGCGAGAACACCGAAAACAGCAGGCGCACACGAAGGCGGATCGATTTTCAATTGCGGCCCACTGGAGTGGGGGCAATTCAATGAATCGTAAGTGGCCCGGTCCTCCCACAGAAGTGTGCCTTAACCCATTAAATGCAAGCAACTGCAATCGAACACGCAACCCTTGGCGCAGTCACAAAACGTTAATGCAACTGAGCCGCCTTCGAGAGCAGGGTTGCCAACTTTGTTGTTCTCTGTGAAGTAGAGGGTTGTCCTTACCATATTTATATAGTAATTTAGGAAATCCTTTTTATCAGACACATTTAAGTATTTAATATATTATATTTAAATATTTATTATTTTTTTTATTAGGATTTATTATTCTCCATTTAAAATAAATTATTCATGATCTTCAGAATATTATTTATTACAAGACGTATGTAAGTATATACCTTCTTTTCGGGATCTGCCATGCCCATCACTGCCATTCGGAGTTCCATGTTCCTGGGACATGGCCATGTGCCGACGGTGTCAATGTGGTGCACATTAAGCTTAACACCGCTTGAGCGCGAATTGCTCCGAAACGCCACTTTAAGGCGCTGCCTGTAATGGCCGCCAACTCGTTCCCGTTCCCGTTTCCATTCTCATTTGGCATTCGGCGGAGGCGCCGCGTAATAATGTTAAATGTCAGGTGCAATGCAGCTGTCCCTGCCGCAATCGAAGTGGAAATGGAAGAGGCTCTGGCTATGGCGATGGCTATGGCTGGGGCCATGGCTGTGCAAATGGAAATGGAAGTCGAACCGGGAGTCGAAGCGCACCAGCAAGCACTAATTAAGTTGCCCGCCAGCCGCGTAACTGCCATAAAATATGCGCAGTGGGAATTCGAATTCGGATCCGGATCCAGATCGCTTTGTCGGCCCAGGCAGACACTCGGTGCAGTTGCAGTCGGAGTTGCAGTTGCACGTAGTTTATGGCATCGGGCTAAGCGAAGTCGACGCGAGTCAAGAAGTTCTCCATTTGTTTCCAGGCTTAAATTTACACGGGACATGCAACCAGAAAGTGACGCGGGGGAGGTGCTCCGATGTGGGTGGAGGTGCCCCATCAGTCGGAAGCGGAGGAGTCGTAGATAAATGTCTTACTCAGTCGGGAAAAGGCTATAAAAAAGGGAACCCCAATCACTTTCTTTACAAGTTTATATAAATTTATTTAGGTACTTAAATTTAAAATATAAGTTACTACAACTAATAGGATTGCAGATAGTTCGTACACCTAAAATACAACAGGTACAGGGGCTGCCACTTTAGGCTCTTCCAGGTTACCAGGTCCATTGTCATCAATCTGTGACTTCTGCTTAACGAGAGGAGGGCTCTTCCGTTTTGGTCCCAGGAACTGATCGAGTCCACCGAAGGGCGCCTCAATGAGTAGGTGCATTGCATAGGCAAAACACACGGTGATTCCAAAAGTCGACCAGAAGTTGAGCATCTGCAGAGATATTAGTTTAGAACCAAGAATATAAATCAAATAAGGTCGGAAAACCCACAGTTCTGTAGTCCGAGAAGTAGGAGTTCGTCCTCATGCTTCTGGCATTCACTTCCTGGAAGAACATGTGCCACATGTAGACGGAATACGAGAGCCTAGAGAGCGGTTGCCACAGAGGGGAGGACAGGAAGCTGTTGGCCAGTCCTCCGTAGCCCTGCATGCAGGCAAAGATCACCCAGCAAAGGGCCATGGACCATCCCACTCGGGTGAGGGTGTAGTAGAAGGCCTCCGCCACGGTGGACAGGGCAGGACCACTCCACTGGGCCGCCGGGTAGAGGGCGAAGATAGAGGTGAAGATCATGGCCAGGCAAAGGATCCATCCCAACCAGACGGCGGCCCAGTGCAGCTTGAACTTCCTTCCCCTGTTCAAGTGCAGGAAGTAGCCGAAGAGGAAACCAATCAGCCAAGGCATAGCATGTGTGTGGGTGGGATAGTACAGATCCCTCTGGGCATTTATGGAGAATTGCCTGCATAAGATAAGAGTTTTTAAATATTCAACAGCAATACTACAAGTTCTACTTACTTAAACACCATTGAGTACCCGTTCACCATCATGGTGGCGAAAAGACAGCCAGACAGCAATACTATGAGCACGAATATACCAGCAGCAGCCTTCTTGCCCCATTTGTAAAGAGCGATCAGCAGGAGCGGCGAAATGAGGAACATCTGCATGTCCACCGCCAGATACCAGGAATGACCCAGGCACTAAAGTCCAAGAAACCACCATATCATTTCGATTAACATCAGGAAAGTGACGCGGACCTACCTTATCGTTTGTGTAGTTATTCACGAAGAGCAAGGTCCAATACCAACTCCTCTCACACATCGCCTTTTGCGTGTAGCCACCGGCGAAAAGAGGACCGCTTGTTATAAGGGGCATGAGTTTCAAACTGACCACAATGGCCATTGCAAGGAGGGGAACAATGCGGATCAGACGATGTAGGTACATGAGAGGCACATTCAGGTTGGCCCTTAGTTCTGTGAAGGAAATTGAAATTGAAAGTTGGAATAATTAAAAAATCACTGTCTACCTTACCTATCCATTAAACGCAACGCAATCAGAGCCACCAACAGTCCACCGAGCACGAAGAACGAGTCCACTGAGAAGAAGCCATGTAGAATAAAGCTGGCATATGGTGTCTCCTCCCACTAAAAATTAACAATTTATAACCTATGGTTTTTAAAAAACCCCAAGTAACTGGCTTACCGCAACCGCATGGAAAATGTTAATATTTGCAGAAAGCAAAGACATTACATATTGATGGCAAAACACCACCCAAACGAGCGACAGGCACCGAATTCCATGGAGGCAGTCGATTACATTCGGATTCGAATTGGCCTGAACAACGCGGAAGAGAGCACGCGAATTAGCCCTGGCCGAGAAAATCTTTACAATCGGGGGAAGCTGATCTGAAAGTTTAGAAATCATTGTGAAATTTCCGTCGCAACGATAAGTTTATGTTTACTCACCCTGATTCTTGGCCAGACAGTAGTCCCACAAGGTAAACAAAGCCACCAAAGCGCCCATAGTCGATAAGATCACTCTGTAATCAGAAGCGTTTAGCCAGAAGCTGATTAAAAAGTCTGCGCGCTTACATCATGAAAATGGTGAGTCCATCCCAGGGTTCACTTTCACTGGTCTGGCAGCTGCTATCGCTGATACTCAGGGCGTTGCTGGGAAGGCTGGTGTTGAGTAGCTGCTTCAGCATTTGACCCACAAACGTGTTCATGTGGCTGGCCGAGCAGGAGGCCGGAAAGCAGGTGGCCGTCTTGAAGGTTCCCAAAAAGGCACTGTTCACGCCCACCATTTGGCCCAGGGACACTGAGAGAAAGCAGTACTTTCCCTGGATGGTTCTGCCCTGAGTGATCTCCTTGCTGATGCCCAGACACTCGTCAAAGTTTCCAAGGTCGTATGTGTTGCCGGCAAGCAGACCCGAGGGTATGGAGCCCCAGGCATCAAACACTGTTGTAATTCAGATAACATGGCCATAAAAAACGTACTCGGTTTTGGTCCAAAGTTCACTTACTTTTCAGGGCCCAGTATTGACCGCTTTGCAGGGCCGCCATTAGCGCCGTCATATCGCTAAGGCACTGAAGATCATCCAGAGTCGGCACTCGGGAGTCCACGACGCTTGAATCATCCAATGGAAAGTCCTGCAAGTGACCAGCAATCTCGAGTCCCAAGGATCTGAGTTGCCTGGCTCTCTGGAAGTCCAGCAGGTTTCCATCTCCTTCTGCGTCCTCCAATTGTGCGGCACTGATGAGCGAAAGCCCGCAGAGGAAAACTACTCCGACTATGTTGACCATGCTGGCTCAACTCTTAATGTTGAATTCTTACGAAGTCGGAACCCTTTTTATATGCGAATTAGCCTGAGATAAGCACCGTCTGCGATCGCAAAGTGTGACATTAGTCATATGATGGTCGATTCCATTGAAAATGCCCGATAAGCTAATCTTATACTGATTTGCTTATCAATACTATGAAATATAGGACTTAAAGATACCTGGGACGATTAAAGTGATATCAGCTCACGGATTAGCTATTATTTAAAGTGGCTTTATCACATGCACGTGACATTTGTTTTTAAAGGAAGAATCTAATATTTTTTGAGCACCTGCAATAAATTACCAAATATGGTTATCAATACTCTTGTATTGCTCTTTTTTTGGGACTCTAACAAATTTCGGAATCTAATCAGTCGATGTTTGAGCTTTTGAGTCAAGTGCTTCCAATTCTCTTAGATTGCTTGGGTCAACATCACCAATAGTGCTCTCCAACTGCTGCTCTAATTGGGTTTTAATTGAGTGGATGCCTTATAAGAAGGTCAAGGCCTCCAAAAGTAGCTCTATCATATTTACGCGATATTTGTTTCTGTGGGGTAAAAGAATAATCTTATATTTTCTAAGCACCCGTAATAAATTACCAAATATGGTCATCAACACTTCTATTCAGAGCTGTTCTTAATAAAATCTAACAAATTTCGGAATCTAATCATTTCGGGTTTCTCCTTTTGAGTAATGTGCTTCCGATTCACTTTGCTTGCTTGGTTCAACATCATTAACAGTGCTTTCCTGCTGCTGGTCTGAGTTGGTCATCGGTTTTATCTCTTTAGATGCCTTCTTCTGAGGTCTTAAAAACAGATCAAGTCCTCCAATAGGCGCCTCAATCAGCAGATACAGTAAATAGGAGAATAGCACGGTGAATCCCATTGTCGACCAGAAATCAAGCATCTGAAAAATGGTATTAAAATCAGAGGGGCACATACAGAATTATTTAAATCTAGAAAACCAACCACTTGGTAGTTTGAGAAGTACGTATTGGTCCTAACAATACGTTGGTTAATCTCCTGGATGAAACTGTGCCAGATGTATACGGAATAAGAGAGTTTCGAAAGCGGTTGCCACAGCGGAGAGGAAAGGAAGCTGTTGGCCAATCCTCCATATCCTTGCATGCAGGCAAAGACCAGCCAACCAATAGCCATTGGCCAACCCACACGGGTGAGAGTATAATAACATGACACCTCCAGGGTGGTCATCAACCAAGGAGTTCCGGCGTCCATCACCGGATAAAGAGCGAAGATCGAGGTGAAGAGCATGGCCAAGCAAAGAATCCATCCAGACCAAACGGCCACCCAGTTCAGTTTAAACTGCTTTCCCTTGTTCAAGTACAGGAAGTAGCCAAACAAAAACCCAATGAGCCAGGGAGCAGCGTGAGTGTGGGTGTAGAAGTACACCTTCTTCTGCAGAGAGAGATCAAGGCTAAAAAATTATAAGTTTGCAACATTTCAAGTTATTAAAGAAGTAGAACACTTACTTCGACATTGAGTAGTTATTGACCATCATGGTGGCAAACAGACATCCAGACAGCAATACTATGAGTACGAATATACCAGCAGCTGCCTTTTTGCCCCATTTGTAGAGGGCGAACAGAAGAATCGGAGAAATGAGGAACAGTTGCATGTCCACCGCCAGATACCAAGTGTGATCAAGGCACTGGAATAAAGAGGTTTCAATTCATTTTCAAAATAAAATCTTCATATGAATCAGCACTCACCATATCATTAGCAAAGTTAACTACAAAGAGTAAGGTCATATACCAGGCTTTTTCACACGATGCTTTGCCATTGTATCCGCCCTTGAACAGAGGTCCGTCTCCCAAAACACCTGTAAGTTGTGTGTAGACTAGGATAGCCATGGCTAAGATAGGGACAATACGGATCAAGCGGTGAAGGTACATTATAGGAATATTCAGTCTGCCTTTATTTCTGTAGGGAGGTTATAATTTAATGAAATAGTATTTCTTTCTTCATGGGGAGAAGCTAATAACTTACCTTTCCATTGATCGAAGAGAAATTAAAGAGACCAACATACCGCCGATAAAGAAAAATGAATCGACTGAAAATTGTCCGTGCAAAAAAAACTGGTGAAAGGCATTTGGAGCCACTAAAAAATATGAGTCAGTTACTTTAGGATTTATACCAAATCTATAATCATTTACTTACAGGAAGAATACTAAAACGATTAATATTTGGGGAATAAAATAGGTTAGCATATTGATGGAGGAAGACCACCCAGAAAAGAGACATGCCCCTTATTCCGTGGAGGCATTCGATTACATTCGGGTTCGATTTGTTCTGCACAATGCGGAAAATAGAACGGGAGTTGGCCCTGGCCGAAAACAGCTTAACAATCGCAGCAATTTTATCTGAAAAAGCAGATGTTGGTGAAATTTATTTATAAGAATATTTATTATTTTCCCAGCTTACCTTGATTTCTGCAGAAAACGTAGTCATATACCGTAAAGAAAGTAACGACGGAACCCATCAGTGATAAAATGACTCTATAAGTAGAAAGGGTAAAATATCCATATCGATTTGCTAGAAATAAGTATATGCATACATCACAAATATGGTGAGGCCATTCCAGGGTTCGCTTTCACTTGTCTGACAAGTGCTATCGCTGATACTCATGCCTGTGCTGGGCATATTCACGTTCAGCACTCTCTGCATAATCTGATCCAAAAACTTGTTCATGTGAGTGGCCGAGCAGGAAGCCGGAAAACAGGTGGCTATTTTCATTTTCACTATTCCAGCTAAAGAGCTCTCAAGGCCCAGCACTTTACTGGGGGAAACTTCCAAGAAGCAGTATTTTCCTCGTATGGAATCCTTTTCAATATTTATACACTCGTCGAAGTTTCCCAAATCGTAAACATTACCCGTAAAAATACCAGAGGGAATAGAACCCCATGCGTCAATCACTGTCGAAAAGAAGATCGCAAAGATATAACTTACAGATCTCGTTGCATAGCCTCTCTACTCACTTTTTAATGCCCAATATTGACCGGTCTGAAGAGCCAACATAAACTTGGACATATCACTAAGGCAAAGAAGATCCTCCTGGGTTGGTAATCGGGATCCGGAAAGACTTAAATCCTTAAGCGATACATTCTGAAAGTAATCGGCAAACTCAACACCCAGTGGTTTGAGCTCCCTGAGACGGTGAAATCCCTGCAGGACATTTGCGACCTCACGAGGCGTAGCGCTGATGAGAACGAGCCCACTAAGTAGAATAAAACTAAATATTTTGACCATGTTAACTGAAACTAAATTGACTACTCTGTGAAAATCAACAGAGCTTATATACTAGCGATAACCACTGAATGCGATAATAAGCAAGGTTGAATGTTAGAGGCGGCTCTCGACTATTGTGTACCAAGTAATCACTGTCCTGGTACAGTATACATACTAAACATATTTGTATGTTAGGCACTTATTATTTTCAATTACATACTTTTATGACTCATGGTGATCGACGAAAACTTTCGGTGCTTAAAGCACTCGTCCTGCAATTTTAGTACATTATTTTATTGTATGTATAAAATGCAGGCCCCCTTTTTTTTCATTCAGATACAAATTTTTCACAATGCTGTTACTGACATTAAAAGGTTAGTAAACTCTAGAAATATTTGTCTACTCAGTACAATAATATTCGATCAGTCGAAAGTAAATCTAGTCTAATAAAAGGTTAAATTCCTCCGAAGAGACTATCAGCCCTATTTTATTCAGAATTCGAGCACCACTTCGTAAACAACGATTTCGTTTAAGTGATATCAGATTGGCTATCATTTCCTTTAACACCACCTTGATAGGTGTTTTACCCGTTTCTAGTGGAATGCAACAATTGTTTCTGGGGAAATATTCTAAAAATAGTTGATTCGAAAAAGTATTACCACCTATTCGTATTTTTTGGTTCAAAAATAGAATTCTTTATAGGATTCTCTTCATTAAAAATCTAAAAGGAGTTGTACAACTTCAGTTATTATGACCGATATTTTGTTATCTGTATAATTCGTAGTAGTCCAAATGAAGATCGGTAGATGAATTATTACCTTATCATTAACAATGTTAATCGGTGAGCAAGGCGCTCATTGTGAGTTCCCAATTTGTAATCACTTGAGCAGCGACTAACTCTGTTATTGAGAATTGTATTTATACCCATTTTATAATTTCTTCAGAAATTTATTCAAATAACCGATTAGATCGGAATACTAAACAGCTGGTGGAATTTTTTTAATGGACCTTGGCAATGTGTGAAGTAGGGTAAGGTGACTATCGTTTCAGATCTTTCATGTGACATCACGGCCCAAATTGCAAATAACCGTAGTCAATTTCTCTTATTTTAATACGTTTTTTCGTCGTATTTTTATTAAAAGATCCAACATAGATAGAAAATGTTGACAATATGTAAACATGTAAATATATTTATAATAGACGTATCTTAAGCCAAACAAAAGTTTTTAGTTTTAGGAATTTTATTCATTGGTTTAGTATACGATCGCAAACAATAGTTATAATATCACTTTTTGTGAGGAACAATTAGTATACACTTGATGAGAAAAAGTAATTTTTAAGTATTCTATTGCCTATTCAGTTTGGTTTTGAGCGCTTGTTTCCCTTCCTTCCGGTTCATTCCGATGACTAGGTCCTTCATCATCTACTGGATTCTGCTGCACTTCGTCCGAATTTTGCTTTGCCTTGCTACTAGCAGATGTCTTTTTCTGAGGCCGTAAAAAGAGGTCCAATCCGCCAATTGGAGCCTCAACAAGGAGGTACATAAAGAAAGCGAGTATCACGGTGAATCCAAGGGTCGACCAAAATCTAAGCATCTGTGAGGACATAATAAATATCAGAGCCAGTAGAATATATTCGAATGTGTACTTACCACTTGGTAGTCCGAGAAATACGAATTCGTCCTTATACTTCTAGAGTTTATTTCTTGGATAAAGATGTGCCAGATGTAGACGGAATACGAGAGTCTCGAGAGAGGTTGCCACAATGGAGAGGACAGGAAACTGTTGGCCAGTCCTCCATATCCTTGCATGCACGCGAATACAACCCAACCAATGGCCATTGGCCAGCCCAAACGGGTAAGGGTATAGTAAAAGGATTCCTCCAAGGTTGATAGAGGAGGAGCACTCCATTGAATGGCGGGATAAAGGGCAAAGATCGAAGTGAAGATCATGGCCAGGCAGAGAATCCATCCTGACCAAACGGCTATCCAGCTCAATTTAAAGTTCCTTCCCTGATTCAAGTACAGGAAGTAGCCGAACAAAAATCCAATGAGCCATGGAGTAGCGTGTGTATGGGTGGCGAAGTACATTTTCGTCTGAGCAACAAAAGTATAATTCCTGTGTAAAATACAGACAAATGTTAAATATTTGCAAAATATTAAG
Source organism: Drosophila prostipennis (assembly GCA_037075205.1). Classification (NCBI taxonomy): domain Eukaryota; kingdom Metazoa; phylum Arthropoda; class Insecta; order Diptera; family Drosophilidae; genus Drosophila; species Drosophila prostipennis. The sequence goes on along the minus strand of JBAMCJ010005432.1, from coordinate 584,499 downwards.
ACTGAATCGCCTTACTTACTTCATCATCGAGTAGTTGTTGACCATCATCGTGGCAAACAGGCAGCCAGAAAGTAAGATTATCAGGACAATTATTCCAGCAGCAGCCTTTTTTCCCCATTTGTAGACAGCGATTAGCAGGATCGGAGAAATTAAGAATAACTGCATATCCACGGCCAAGTACCAAGTATGATGTAGACACTAAATTAAAGGCGAGTTAATATAAGATTAAAAGGGACAGTGATAGTTTCCGTACCTTTTGATTTGTATAATTCACCACAAAAAGTAGGGTCCAATACCAACTCTCTTCACAAACCGATTTGCCACTAAATCCATCCTTTAGAAGAGGTCCTCCAGCCACAACCCCCATTAGTTTTGTGTAAACTAGTATTGCCACGGCTAAAATGGGGACAATGCGGATTAAGCGATGAAGATACATCAGTGGCACATTAAGATTGCCTTTGGTTCTGAAATGATGTTAATAAATAATGATTATTAATCATTATATTTCTTAACAAAGAAAAATATCATAACTTACCTATCCATCATTCGCAGCGCAATCAAAGAAACCAATAAACCGCCGATGAAGAAAAAAGAATCGACGCAATAAAAGCCATGCACAATGAAACTGGAAAATGGCGTTTGAACCCACTAAGGAAATTTAATTAGTTTTCAAATATATGGAAAAAATGTAAACTAGTAACTTACCTGCAAAACCTCCATAAAATTAATATTTGGTGAGTTCAGTTTGCTTACATACTCGTGGCTGTAAATCACCCAAAAAAGAGACATGCAACGAATTCCAGAAAGGCAGTCGATTACATTTGGGTTGGATTTGTTCTCCACGATGCGGAAAATTGTACGAGAATTGGCCCTAGCTGAAAAAACCCTTACTATCGCAGGAAGTTGATCTGAAAAGTAGAGAAATATAAAACTGTTACATCAAATTATTCACTATTTTTCCAGCTTACCTTGATTCTTGCAGATAAAGTAGTCATATGCCGTAAAGAAAGCTACAATACAGCCCATCAATGATAGGATGACTCTGAAATCGAAATTATTAATTCACTTATATTGTAGAAATATTGATAAATATACATTGCAAAAATTGTGAAACCATCCCAGGGTTCGCTTTCATTTGTCTGGCAAGTACTATCGCTGATGCTCATCAATGTGCTAGGAATGTTCACATTTAAAACCCTCTGCATCATCTGACTTAAAAACTTGTTCATGTGGGCAGCTGAACAGGAAGCCGGAAAACAGGTTGCGGCTGTAATGGAGAGTCCCTCAATTTGACTAGGAGCTGCTGTTAGGAAACAATATTTTCCACGAATGTTTTCCTTTTCGATATTGATGCACTCGTCGAAGTTACCCAAGTCGTATGAGTTTCCAGTTATGATACCAGAAGGTATAGAACCCCAAGCGTCAATCACTGTCGAAATAAAGATCATAAAACTTTAATTACAGATCTCGTTGAATAACCTGACTACTCACTTTTCAATGCCCAATATTGGCCGGTTTGAAGAGCCAACATAAGCTTGGACAAATCACTGAGGCACAAAAGATCCTCTTGAGTTGGCAGTCGGGAGTCGGAAAGGCTTAAATCGTCCAGCGTTACATTTTGAAAGTAGTTTGCGAACTCAACACCCAGTGGCTTGAGATCCTTCAGATGATGAAATCCTTGCAGGATGTTTTTATCCTCAGGCTGTGCTGCGCTGGTAAGGGCGAATCCAGCTAGCACAATAAATCCAACTAGCATGCTGACTGAAATGGTAATGACTGCTTCTGGAATAAAATTATAAGACTTTATATGCGAATTATATGGCGATAAGCCCATTACCAAAAAACGTTGTCAACTCGTTCAATGTTCAAATCCGGCAAAGACCATTGATAGTGCGTAATCTTAGATAATAATAGTTGTCCAAGCGACGAGCAGCTTGACAATTTAAAGACCTTATCAATCGTAAACAAAGAAACAAGGGGGAATAACATTATTTCTATGGATTTTATTTATAGCCTCTTCATTGTTTCTGTGGAAGTGTATTCAAATGAGTGATTTGAAGGTGGATTATCAATACTTGGAAGTTATTTGTTTATAGTTAAGTAAGAACTAATCAGTTTTTCTAATTGTTACCAATATCTGGTCAGGGTTTTTTTCTGTTTGAGTTTCGGCGGGTTCTATGTGGTTTTGTACAGTGGGTTTTCTTTTCGGTTTTAAAAGGCTATCAAATCCCCCCAAAGGAGCTTCAATGATGAGGTAAAACACATATGACAACATGACGGTGAAGCCAAAATCTGACCAAAACTTAAGCATCTGTAAAGAAAAGGATATTAGTTATAGTAAAAAAAGTGGATCATAGCCACATACCGCTGAGTAGTCTGAGAAATAGGTACTTGTTCTAACATTCTTGCAATTCACCTCCACGATGAACATGTGCCAGATGTAGACGGAGTACGAGAGTCTTGAAAGTGGCTGCCACAGCGGAGATGAGAGGAAACTGTTGGCCAGGCCCCCGTATCCCTGCATACAGGCAAAGACTATCCAGCACAGGGAAATTGGCCAGGCTAATCGGGAGAGTGTGTAGTATAGCGACTCCTCCACAGTGGACAGAGCAGGAGCACTCCACTTGGATGCCGGATAAAGAGCGAACAGCGATGTTCCCAGCAGGGCTAGGCAAATAGCCCAGCCAGACCAAACTGCCAGCCAGTTCAGCTGGAACTTCTTGCCCCGATTCAGATGCAAAAAGTAGCCGAAGAGAAATCCAATCAGCCAAGGGGCAGCATGCCTGTGGGTGGCTTGATATAGCATGTGATTGGCCATATCGTTGCCACTCGTATTCCTGCAAAACATATTGAGATTATCGAATTTTAACTATAATTCCTGGATACCTACTTGATCAAAAAGGAGAAATGGTTGATCATCATGGTGGCGAAGAGACAACCCGAAAGCAGGATAATAAGTAAGACAATCACAGCTGCTGCCTTTTTACCCCATTTGTAAAGAGCCATCAGTAGAAGTGGTGATATGATATACAGCTGCATGTCCACTGCCAAGTACCAAGTATGACTAAGGCACTACAAATAAATAAGATTTAGATAACTTCCAGGTTATTTATGATTGAAACTTACTATATCCTTTGTGGCATAATTCTGGATAAACAACAAGGTCCAAAACCAGCCCTTCTCGCAGGTCCGCGTTCCACTGTAGACACTATAAAATAGGGGACCACCGGACACTAAAGGCATAATTTTCATGTAGATGAGAATGGCCATGGCCAAAACGGGCAGGATCCGAATGAAGCGATGAAGATACATCAGTGGAACATTTAATTTGCCCTTGGTTCTACAAAAGAAGCAAGTTATATTCAAGGAATCTCTATAAAAATCACGTACTTATCCATTGAGCGCAAAGCTATCATGGCCACCAGTAATCCACCCAGAAAGAAAAAAGAGTCCACTGAGAATACACCGTGTAAAACAAGATTTGAGAACGGTTTTTCCGCCCACTAGAAAATTAAATATTATTAAAGAGTTTAAAATATTTGTATGTTGGGCTTACCGGAATTACATGCACCAGGTTTATATTCGGCATGGTACTAAAATACAAGTTGACATGGGAATAAACTACCCAAATGATGGACATGCAACGGATGCCATTGAGGCAATCGATCACATTTGGATTGGATTTATTCTCGACAATGCGGAATAGAGCCCGGGAGTTAGATCTGGCCGAAAAGGCTTTTATCAGAGCTGAGGGTTCATCTGCAAATGGAAGATACGTTAGTCAACCTTAATTCAAAACCTAATATAGTACACCCACCTTGATCTTTGCATAGAAAGTAGTCGTATAGAGTGAAGAAAGTTACGACTGACAACATCAAAGATAAGATCACTCTGTAGAATAAATAATAAGTATTCCGAAAGGCTAAACGTTTGGTTTAGACTTACACAGTGAATATAGTCAGGCCATCCCATGGCTTGCTGTCCGAAGTCTGACAAGTAGCTTCATTGATACTTAAGCTTGTTGAACTATTCAGGCCCATTAATTCTTGAAGTAGTTTCCCCACAAATCCCTCCATTTGGGCAGCTGAACAAGAGGCCGGAAAGCACGTGGCTATATTGACTCGTTTTGCCTTCAAGGCCGGAACACCGAGGAGACCGCCAAAAGATGCAGACATAAAGCAATACTTTCCTTGGACACTGTGATCGCTGGTGATCGGTTGACTGATCTTGAGGCACTCATCATAGTTACCCAGGTCGTAAAAATTGCCATACAACAGACCCGAGGGAATGGAACCCCAAGCATCGATCACTAAATAAAATAAAGTTCAAAGGACTGTACTTTTAATCGATTTCACTTACTTTTGATAGCCCAATAATTTCCATCTGCCAAACCCTTCATTAATATTGCCATGTCCGCCAAGCACAGCAGTTCATCCTGTCTCGCCAATCCTGTTTTGAAGTCCGATTCGAAATCCCTGATGGAAACATTTCGAAAGTGTTCTGCGAACTCTACTCCTAGTGGACGTAGAAGCTTAAGGCGTTGGTACTTCTTCAAAATATCCGTTTCGTTCAGTTCTGAGGCTCCGATGAGAACCAGTCCGCTGAGCAAAAGAATAGTTAGCAGCTTTGGCCATGCTCGTTGGAATTCGATTGACTGGCTTTGCCACCTGACTTTGGTTTTATTTCGCAGAGGCCTTCCATTAAATTTAGGATAAGACTACAAGCGATAAGCTGGTAGCCGATTAGAAAAATAACAGAAGTCATCTAGACGGTTAATTCCCATTTCAAGCTTGCCGACTTCCCCGATAGTGAGCAATCATTAACCGTGCAATGTTTTTGCTATTTATTATCAGACTGAGCTAATCGCTGTGTAGATTTACTATCAGGCCACCTGATATTGAACTTCTGCGAAATGGTTAATGAACTTATACTATGAAGTGAAGACAGATATGTTTGATAATGTTTGATTAGAAAAAAAGGTCTGCATTTGTAATGCAGGTCTTGAGAGCCCACCAGTTTTAATAAATTTATTATTGTTAACATTTTAGTTTCGTACACCAGAATCAGCCATTGCGTTTGTTTCAGTCTCATTAAGATCATCTGGCTTGCTAGTTTCCACATCGCTCTGATTGGTAATGAGGCTTGGTTGATCGGCAGCAGGAGGATTCCTTTGGGGTCGCAGTAGACTATCAAATCCACATAAAGGAGCTTCGACTAAAATGTACAAGACATAGGACATCAGGGCAGTAAATCCTAAATCAAACCAGAAATGTTCCATCTGAAAAAAGGTTATTAAATCATAATAATTAAATATGTTTTATCTAACTCACCATTGAATAAGTCGAGAAATAAGTGTTTGTCCTGACATTTCTGCTGTTCACCTCTTGAACGAACATGTGCCAAATGTACATTGAGTAGGAGAGTCTCGAAAGTGGCTGCCACAGAGGTGAGGAGAGGAAGCTGTTGGCCAGTCCACCACCGCCCTGCATGCAGGCGAAAATGACAGAACAAATGGCCAGGGGCCAAGCCAATCGAGTAAGGGTGTAGTACAGAGATTCCTCCACAGTGGACACCGGCGGATAAAGGGCGAAGATCGAGGTGAAGAGCATGGCCAGGCTGAGGATCCAACCCATCCACACAACAGGTCGACTCAACTGGAACTTCTTGCCGCGATTCAGATTTAGGAAATAGCTAAATAGAAATCCAATCAGCCAGGGTGCAGCGTGGGTATGCGTGGCCAAGTACAACTTTTGATTGGCAACCCCATCATCATCAACGTCATTTCTGTGAAAAATCAAAGAAATTAGGGTATTGTCTGTCAAATAAATTACACGATCCTTACTCAATGAGCAACGAGTATTTGTTGACCATCTGAGTGGCAAAAAGGCAACCTGATAGCGAAGTCACAAGTACAGCAATTGCAGCAGCCGCCCTCTTGCCCCATTTATAAAGAGGGATCAAGAGGATGGGTGAGAGGATAAACAGCTGCATGTCCACCGCCAAGTACCAAGTGTGATCGAGACACTAAAATAATTAGTAATAGTCTATTAAAAAAACACTAGTAATTGTGAATTAACCCAATTTGCATGCTCTGTGAAATCATTTTCCCCACTTTGATAACGTTATTTATCTGCTTATCTCTAAGTAGTCACCATGACGTATCTGATTAGGGAGTACATACAATTTAATACTCACAATGTTCAGTACTGCATAGTTCTGAACGAACAGCAAAGTCCAGAACCAACCCTTTTCGCAAGCCTCTTTGCCATGATAACCACTTTTGAACATTGGTCCTCCACTGACAACTGTCATCATTGTCATGTAGATAAGTATGGCCATTGCTACGACCGGCATAATGCGTAATATCCGATGCAGATACATGAGTAGCGGGTTTAGTTTTCCACCAGATCTATTGGGAGTTTATAAGTTAAATAATTATGAAATAGTCATTGTGAACCTACTTCTCCATAGAGCGTAGGGCAATCATGGATACCAATAATCCTCCAAGGACGAAAAAAGAGTCTACTGCGAAGTATCCATGAATCACAAAGCTGGCAAAAGGTTTCATGGTCCACTAAAATATTATAAATTTTATTAATATTTTCGCAAAATTAAATACATTTACCGAATATGTATCAGCCGTATTTAGAGTAGGTGAAGTGAGGGTAAATATAAATTCGTGGCAAAAGATAACCCAAAAGAGTGACATGCAGCGGATGCCATGGAGACATTCGATCACATTCGGATTTGACTTTCCCGGCACGATACGGAAAAGTGTACGGGAGTTGGCTCGAGCTGAGAAAGCCTTTACCAAAACTGGAATCCTACCTGCGAAACAAATATCTAAGTTGATAACTAAATTGAATAACAATGCTTTTAAGGACTCACTCTGATCTTCGCACAGGAAATAGTCATATATTGTAAAAAATGTGACAAGGGAACTCAGCAGAGATATGATCACCCTGAATCACAGAACAGTTAAACCAATTAAAATTCTAGATACTGAACACACTTACATGGTCGCAATAGTCAGTCCATCCCAAGGGTCGATTTCACTCGTTTGGCAGCTCGCTTCACTGATCTTCACAGTTATGCTAGAGCTATTAAAGTAAGGTATTCCATGGAGAATTTGCTTCACAAAGGGTTCAATTTGGGTGGACGAACATGCAGCCGGAAAACAAGTTGCAATTCTCGTTTTGTTGGCGATGAGAAAGCAGTACTTTCCTCTTATTTTCTGACTGCCAACCGCTTGATTAATTGAGAGGCATTCATCAAAGTTTCCAAGATCCCAGGAATTACCGGTCAGCAGTCCAGAGGGAATTTTACCCCATGAATCCATCACTGATAGATAACACAAAATTAGCGATCTTGTTTCATTTCATCGTAACTTACTTTTTAATGCCCAATTGTCGCTAGATGAGAGTCCCTTTATTAGTGCTTCCAATTCCTTTAGACATAGAGTGTCATCCCTATTTTCCAGCATAGAGGTACCTTCCAGAGTAACATTTTGGAAGTACTCAGTGAATTCCACTCCCAGCGGTCGCATCTGTCTTCGATATCCGTAATTTCCGAGGCCATCAGGATTTGTAGACTCCGAGGCTCTACAAACGACCAGCCCGTAGAGCAATAAAATATTTATAACGTTTACCATTATAATTCGCTTTTGATTGAAAGCTTTCAGCCAGTTGACCGTGATTTTATATGGCAAATCGCAAACTGTCCATAAGCGTTATCTACAATTATGACAACTGATTAGGAAATACTAATTGTGGGGTAACCGCTATATATTGGATATAATCACTGTGGACGGCAGTCTAAGTAGTGACGAATAGCACCGGGAGAGTGCGCGAGAAGACTACTATTTGAAGAAAATAATAATACCTTTCAATCGGGCTATCGTATCAGATTTTTAATTAAGCGGCAAATTCTCTTTTGTGATTTAGGGATCTTAAACAATTTGTTCCACCATTAACTGAACGTTTTTTTTTCATGCTTTTATAAAGTGTACTTTTGTAGTCGAATGTATAGTACTTGTTCCTCACAAAAGTTTGATTCAGAACTTTTTTATGTTGAAAGTGCGATCGCCACCAGTCATATATATTCATAAGAAAACTTTCGATATTTTTCTATAAGCCCTCTTTAAATCAAGATAATAAATAGTTATAGTAATATTAGTTACGTTTTTTTTTTTGACAATATATGTTGCTTTATTTATAATCAGGTTGGTTAAGTTAATCTCCTTAACTATTATTTAATATTAATCAGTTCAGGCAGCTAATTTATTTTCGGATTGATCGCAATCGTTCTTGTGTTCCACAACAGAGGTCAGTATAGGTTGTGTGGCTGTTGCAGGTTTTACATTTGCAGTGGGTCTCCAAAGGGCATCTAGTCCTCCGATTGGCGCCTCAATGATAAGATACAAAGCGTACGACATAACCAGACTGATGCCAAAGTCTGACCAGAAGTTGAGCATCTAAGAAGAAGGAAGTTCAAGTAAGAAAATACGAAATTAATAGTTAAAAGGATAATAACTCACCACTGAGTATGTTGAGAAGTAAGTGCTGGTCCTCACATTCCGGCTGTTGACCTCCTGCACGAACATGTGCCAGATAAAGACGGAGTAGGAGAGCCTGGACAGGGGCTGCCACAGAGGAGATGAAAGCAGACTGTTGGCCAGACCTCCATAGCCCTGCATACAGGCGAAAACCACCCAGCACATGGCCAAGGGCCAAGCCAATCGAGTGAGAGTGTAGTACAGAGATTCCTCCACGGTCGGTAGCGGTGTAGCACTCCACTTTCCGGATGGATAGAGAGCAAAGATCGAGGTAAAGATCATGGCCAGGCTGAGGATCCAACCCGACCACACGACCAGCCGACTCATCTCGAATTTCTTGCCCCGATTCAAGTGCAGGAAGTAACCGAACAGGAAGCCAATCAGCCAAGGGGCAGCATGTGTATGAGTGGCCAGGTAAAGCTTTGAATTGGCCTCATCATCGCCACCACCATTTCTGAAAAAAATAAGGGGTAAGTAAATGAATAACAAAACTATTGCAATGAAACATACTTTATACTCATTGAGTAATGATTGACCATCTGGGTGGCAAACAGGCAAGCGGAGAGCAAAATCACAAGGGCAACAATGCCAAAAGCCGCTTTCTTGCCCCATTTGTAGAGGGCAATGAGGAGGAGTGGCGACAGGATATACAGCTGCATGTCCACAGCTAAATACCAGGACTGATCCAGGCACTGAAAGAAAATAATGGTAAGGATAGGAAAAGCGTGATTTCAAGAAATAATACTTACGACACTTTCCGTTGCATAGTTCTGAATAAAGAGAAGATCCCAATACCAACCATTCACACATTGCTCCTTGCCATGAAATCCACTTTTGAAGAGGGGTCCCCCGCTGACCACAGGCATTAGCTTCACATAGATCAAGATGGCCATGGCCAAGACGGGAAGGATGCGAATAATGCGGTGCACATACATCATCGGCACATTTAGTTTGCCTTTGGTCCTGAAAATTAGCTAATTAAGTTACCCATTTTATTGTATAAAAATATATTTACTCACTTTTCCATTGTTCGTAGGGCAGTCATGGATACCAGTAAGCCACCGATAAAGAGAAACGAATCCACTGAGAAGTAGCCATGGACGAAAAAGCTTGCCATGGGTTTCTCCAGCCACTATAAATATAATAAAATTTAAATATATATTTTCTTTCAAAATTATCAAGGAATATCCTTACCGAAAGCGCATAAGTAAAGTTAATGTTCGGCGATATCAGGGAATACATGTGCTCATGAAGGAAGACCACCCAAATAAGGGACAGGCAGCGAATGCCATGAAGGCAGTCAATAACATTCGGATTGGAACTGCCATCCACAAGGCAGAAAAGAGCTCGGGAATTTGCCCTAGCCGATATGATCTTAACGAGAGATGGAAGTTGTTCTGAAAAGGGTTAGAAATTATTAAATTTTTCCGTTTTAAAGAGTTTCTTACGAATTACTCACTCTGATTTTCACACAGAAAGTAGTCATAAAAAGTGAAACAAATCACTACTAAAGTCAACACTGACAGAATCACACTGTAATTAAAATTGTAAATATGAAATGTTAATAAACTATTTTTAAATAATTTTACTTACACTGTGAAAATTGTAAGGCCATCCCAAGACAAGGGATCGCTGGTCTGGCAACCCTCTTCATCAATGCTCATTTCTAGAGTTTTGCTTGAGTTGAAAACCTTCTGATATAGTTGTCCCGCAAACTTTTCCATTTGACTGGCCGAGCAGGAGGCGGGAAAACAAGTGGCTATCTTGATCTGCATGCTTTCCAAGGACGCAATCCCGGTGTCCAGCACATCTTTCAGGGGCACAGCCAAGAAACAATATTTGCCCTGGATTGTTTGGCTGCTGCTAATTTGCTGATGAATTTCCAGGCACTCATCGAAGTTTCCAAGATCGTAAAAGGTTCCGTACAACAGGCCAGAGGGAAAAGAACCCCAGGAATCAAGCACTAAATGATTTCGAAATTTATCAGTTAAAAGATATTTACAATTAACTTGATCTGCCTTACTTTTGAGTGCCCAGTAACTGCCGGCTTTTAAACCTCCAAGAAGCTCTGTCATATCCTCCTGGCATTGCGCATCATCCGTTCCAGTAACTCGTGTGTCTATGGTATCATAGTCAATATTTCGGGGAAGAAAGTTAAGGCGTTGCTGAACCAACTGCAGTTCGTCCTTTAACTGGTCCGCACTGATTAGTCCCAGTCCGCAGAGGAACAAAATGGCAATACCGTTGACCATGTTAAATCGATTGTGTTTGATTGGCTTTGGCCCTGCCTCAAATGCTTTTATACGACAACACTCTTGGCGTAATCTTGCGATAAGTGTTATCAACGGGTATCCCAACGGGTATCGCCGGCGAGGAAAAACCCTTGGGGTCTGGGTCTGACCAAACTCATGGGAACATCCCTGATAAACACACAATCGCTTTAATTTACAGATAGCCAGAAATCCAAATGATGCGGTGGAGTTCTTTTTCCGTACTAAGGGGGTAAGTGCTGGATTTCCCTAAGAGTTTGAACCTCTTTTTTTCCTGTATAATTTAGATTGACTTTTTAAAAACGTTTTCTTTTGTCGGGATAAATGGTAAGGGAAACTGAGAACATACCTTTAGAATCATCTTTGAGCTTCAATGAGTATACCATTCCACTTATTAACCACACTTTCTCCACTCATTCGTGCCTTTGGTTTTCTTTTTTTTCCCTCCCAGCTTGAGCCCGACGTAAACCTATTAAATATTTTTTCCCAATAATTTTTAAAGCATTAGCTCATCATCAATTTGCTGCTTTGTGAAATTGGCAGCAATCACGTTATGTTCACCCAGCCACGCCCCCAAAGAAACACACATACATACGCGCGGGGAAAGAGGAAAAATAGGGAAAAGCAAACACACACACACACACTCACCTATACTTAAGCACATTTGCTTAATTTTCGAAATGAGTTCGCATGACTTACAAACACCCACCGCCCACCACCCCGCATCTATCATCCAGTATCCTTTATGGCCGACTCTTCTTTCGCCTTTGACGCTGGGTCTGAGTCATTCGTTTGCTTTCTCGTTGATTAAATACGGAAATTGTTTGACTTTAGTTAGGCGCATGCAATTAATTAAATTAGAGCACCCGAAAAACCATCAAACAAGCGGGACATTCAATGAAAAGAGTTCAAAGTGGAAATATCATAAAGGAAAGTCAGAAAAAGTTGTATAATGCAAACATGATATCGCTGTAAATAAATGTAAAAATAAAAGAGATTACTGAAACTACTACTCGATATGAAGATGTATCTATTAATTTATACCTTCCGCTGTTGAAAGTACGAGCAGTTTAGATCTCCGGGTTGGATTTCAAGGCGTCTATTGAAATTGAATAATCATTCTGTTGCGAGGGCTGGACTTCATGCAAATTTCAATTTAGCAGGGGCACCCAAAACAATCCCAGCCAGCTCCTTGGGCTGCCCGGGTTTACGACTTTATTTCATGACAGATTGTCATTTCGGGCGGCGAAAAGTGTAACACGCCAATCCCCGGCTGGCATAATGAGGGAATGGCGTTTTTCCATCATATTTTATTGGGCCAAGGAGCTGCGCTATTCATCATGTATCCGCGCATATGAAACCCATTTGCCCCAACTCATCCAATCCTGGCAGACGCGGCACGTGCCATAAAGCGGCGTGGCCAATAAAGTCGGTTCCGTTCGGGGCGATAATAAACATGCTAATGCCCATTAAGAGGCGAGTTTGAATTGAAAATCCCCAGAAATTAATGCCAGCGCCGACGTAACGTGGCTTTAGTTAATTGAACATGTCGACCGTGTAAATGCATAATTAAATTACTTCAACTTTAACTAAATCGCACACACGGCTGGACAGAAAGGTGCGCTTAAATACTTCATTAGAAGCAATTCATTTGTTTAAACGGCTGGGAAAAGAGCGTGTGCCACATAATTGAATGCACTACATGCTGCACATCTGTCTACCGGTCCATGTAATTACGTTAATTGGCCTCAAATGCTATTAAATGTTTACAAAACAGAAAGGGCGTGCAATTATGTCGAGAGCGCATGTTAAAAATAGTCTAAATAGTATGCGAAATTCGCAAACAAAAGTTTTACATTCGCAATAAGCTGAAAGCGAGAGTACAGATTTTAAGTTGGTTAGACAATTATTATTAATTGTGAACATTTAATTGCATTTAAAACTCTGATTTTTGTTAGGAAAGTGTTTGATATGTCAATAAATATTTGTATTGTTTAATGTTTAGAGGTACAAAGTCGAACCTATTAAAATAAACAAAAGCGTGGAAACGTTTAAATTAAAATTCCATTGACATGAAATAATTGCACAGAGATGTATTTATAAAATATTCCTATTTTAAAGTCATATTTTATTAAATCGCCCGTAGGAAAGGAGTAGATGCTTTAACTCTAAAAGTGCACATCTGCCAATGTAAAAAAAAAAATAAAAAAAAAACTTTGTCAGAAGTGGGATTCGAACCCACGCCCTCAGAGAGGACCAGAACGCTCGCACGCCCTTCTGTGAAGGGCAAGACTGAATGCCTTGAGTCTGGCGCCTTAGACCGCTCGGCCATCCTGACATGTTGCGAGCGAGTGCGCAAAAACCCGTTCAAGAGCTACGGCACTCTGTTCCCAGTTGAAATCGGGTGGTTGGCGATTCTGGGGGAGGGTTATTAACTTCTGCTACTACGATGATGATGATGATGGAGCGGTGGGCTAAAAAGCAATACCGCAAACACACATTTTCACACCCAACGTCGCATGTCTAGGAGCTATTTATAGACTGCCCCCACCTCTTTCCCTCTCACTCGCACCTCCTGTTGCCATCTCTCTCACTCTCTCTCTCTCGTAAAGCTCGCGTGTGTGGGCTTTTGTGGGGAAGAGTGAAAAGTGGCTCTTTAATGGGCGCATTGCATACTTTCGGGCACAAATCGAAAAATTATTTTAGTGCAGCCGAAACGGAAGTCGATCGAAGAATCAACCTTCCATAATTACTTGCCATTTGGGCAGATGACTTTTCGTTACACATTAATCCAAGAATCGCCCAGAATCTGCCAAGGCTCAAGGGCAGACAAAGAGCAACTTTGGCCGAGTCAATTCAATTTCAATTTATCAAATGCTTCAGCAATTTCTCTAATTGAATTTCGTTTCATTTGGCATAGCATAATTTATAAAATATAACATTTCAATGCCATTCACTCGGCCCGGCTCTCTAATCCATTGTGAGGGAACACAGCGAGACCCAGGATCCCGGCAGCCCAGCAGCCCAGCATCCCGGCATCCCGGCATCCAATCATTTTGAGCGCATTCCGCCTTCGCCGGCGATAAGTTTGCTTATAAATCACAACTGTCCGATGGCCGGGAGGATGGAGCATCCTGCAGGCTTTTAAATCGATGAGCACATCGCTGGATTGACAATAATATTTTAAAAATAATTTTATTATTTCATTCAGCCGAGCACTCATGCAGACACACAAGGGAAAACTTCTGGCGAGGAAAGGAGGGAATCGGTGGCGGAGTACGAGTGGAGCTAAATGGGCGTGGGGTCCGGCAGGATGTCCATCAGCCTCGATGGAACGGTGACCGGTCATGCGTGAATGTAAACGCAGCTCGGACCCACTCAAGGGGCAATAATACAAATTTGAGCTCTTCTTTCGCTCCCTCTATCTCTTTAATTAAACGACAAAATGCGAAATCTAATTGTGTTTGTCTTTTCAGTAATATTCAAAAGAATTACACAAGTCTAGACCCTGGGCCATCGCAGGTCGTACTGTCCGATGACGTACTTCAGCTTCCTGATGGCCAGCTCCACCTGCTCATCGTCCACCTGGTGGTAGAGCACCAGTCTTGCAAATGCCCAGTCCCGGGCACTGGCCTTCACCACGATTCCGGCTCTGTTTTTATCGGTCACTCCGGCTTCCACTTCTCCGGACTCCACAGTTCCCAAACGAGTGGAGAACTCACTGGCCGTCAGTTTGGGTTGGGTTATCTCCACCAGAAGAATATTGCTCTGTACAGTCTCGAGGTCCACGGTGATATTGGGACTCTTCAGTTCGGAAACAGCTGAGGGGAAAATATTATTGTAATTGGACAATCGAGTAAGGTGAGTTTGGCACTTACCTTTGGCTATTTTCTTGGTCCGCTCGTGATCTTTGCCCAGCAGTGGAACCACTTCTTCCAAGGCAACGAGTCCAGCGGCTGCCAACACGCCCACCTGCCGCATGCCGCCTCCCAAAGCCTTGCGCAGTCGATGTGCTCTAAACATGAAAAAAGGATTATATTTATGTGATTTTAATTTCTTAAATGATCCAAAATTTTAAGAATTACTGAGATTACTTTATTACAGTAAACGACAGTAAACTGAACAAGAACCATGAACTTAGGCAAAATGGCTTCTTGAAAAATATTAGAAAAATAGGAGAAATTATTTTATATCATTAATGCCAAGTAAAAAAATACTTAAAAATTCTTAAAGAATCAATTAAAATTGTAATAAGATATAGTTAATGAAAACAGTTTTATATGGACTTGGACCAATAGCCAATTTCCGCAAATACATTGAAGTGCAGAATTAACCGGAACCGGAGAAGCAAATAAGGACTTGGCGAGTAGCGAATTAGATACTTATGCAGTGGGCGGGGACAAACTCACTCCGAAATAAAGGCCTTGGAGCCGACCAACACGGATCCCACAGGGGCTGATAAGCCCTTGCTGAGGCAGATAGACACCGAATCGAAGTCGCGGCAGATGCGGTCCACGCCCACGCCCAAGGCGGTGGCCGCGTTGAAGACCCGTGCTCCGTCCATGTGGAGGGCAATGCGGGCGGTGCCGGTGCCCACGCCCGGCTGACGGATGAGAGTGGCCAGCTCGTCCAGGAAGGCCAGCGGCACCACCTTGCCGCCGCAAATGTTGTGGGTCTGCTCCACCACCACCAGCGAGGTGATGGGCTCGTGGCAGTCGTCGTGCCGGATCCTGCGGCGCAGCTCCTGGAGGCTAAAGGTGCCATCCTGTTCGTTCTTCAGCGTGGCTAATTGGACTCCGGCCAAATGGGAGGCGCCACCTAAATGTGATTAATGAAGACGCCGCGGAGTCAGTGAGTCGGAGTGTTTCTGCTGGCTGTTCTCACCTTGCTCGTACAGAAATATGTGCGATAAATCGCCGACCAGGGCCTCCGTTCCACGACGATGGCAGTGAACCATAACTGGGGGGGATTATCAAGGGAGACTTTAAGGTATTCACTTGGCAATGGAGTTGGATAATCAAGGATTCAACCACAAGCAATTCATCCCAACCATGTACTCCCTCATTGAACTTAGGTATTATCTGCTAAACGATTCTTTCTATGCTGAATTACTAAAAAATTCCATTTCGAAAGCTAAGGTAACTATAGGTCTTCTAGATGATTCTCGCCTTAGGTTCCGGGAAGTTTGATAAGGTGAAATCATTCAAACATTTCCATAAGTCCCACCAAAGTTAAACACCTGGTCGATTTAATTGCTTTTCGATTAGTTTTGAAGAGCACTTAAACTTGTTAAGATTAGTGAAGATCAATTCCTGTTTTCTTAATAACAATTTCATTTCACCAGATGATGAATGAATCAATATTTAATTCAAAGACGCTATAATAAAAATCTTTATTCCGACCAGGAAGTACTTTCTTGAATTTCACCTTTTATAGCCGCATATTTAATGAGCAACCCTCGTGAAAAATTAGCACAATCGCAAGTCTGAGTGCAGTTTCTTTTTGAATGAAATGCAAACTTCAAATTCCATTAGAAATATTAATTTGAGCGAATGCATAAATTACTCGAGATTGCGATGCCCGGAGCGGTGGCGGTGGCTCCTTGGGCTTTCGTCCTTTATCCTTCTGTTTTTCTGGTCCCTCGCTCGCCAACGAAGCGGCACACGTCCACGTCTAATATTAAAGTCTATAAAAATTAATGTTATGTTTATGGGTGCCCTTAGCCTTTACGATAATGTACCTGATGCATGATATGAGCTCTGCTTTCTTGTTTCTTTCACCTTTTCGCAACGACCGACCCACCTTGGCTTTTGTGTAATCTGAGACTGGCCTCGGTTTAAACTAATAAACATAAGCGATTCCCCACTACGGAAATCCACTAACGGAGACCGAAAATGAGTCGGGGTTTATTTACGAGCCCCGGGTAGTTGCCACTCACTTGCCAGTAGATTTCCCATGGTGCCGCTGGGCACAAAGAGGCCCGCCTCCTTGCCGAAAATGGACGCTGTCCGCGCCTCCAGTTCGTTGACGGTGGGATCCTCGCCGTAGACATCATCCCCGACCACGGCATTGGCCATCCGCTCCCGCATCTTGTCCGTGGGCTGGCTAACGGTGTCCGAGCGCAGGTCAACAACGGAGTGGGCCGACATTTTCTGCAAGTTGATTAGCTCGGACATTTGCATAAGGTGGGCTATGTTGATTTGCCTTCTTTATGGCCAGAGCGAATCCCCAATGGAAATCGCGCACTCATTTACATTGAGACACGTCAGTTGCACTGCCTTAAATAATTGATATGGGCGATGGGGCGATGGGTGATAGGCGGTTTGGGACCTTACACCAAATAAACAATCACTTCTCGGCGGCCGCAGCGACACTCGACATTGGAATGTGCGGTTCCGCCCAGCGATTGCATAATCGCCACATTATTTTGAACACTTGATCGCCCAGCTGAACTTTTATTTTCCATTTCATTTTTATAGATTTAATTCAATTAGCCAAAAAAAAAAACCAACTAATATAAGTAAACAAACTCACTTGGTCACTTAAGTGATAATGCTAAACGACAATAAAAATAACACAACGTGCTCGAATCAGAGCTATCAGAAAACTGACCCCAACAGCTGCTGGGCAGCCGGTATAATGGTTCTTTATAGAGAGGCCTCCAGCAGTGCGAAATACCAGAGAGCGCTGGTAATACTGTTCCCAATTGAGCGGTGATCGACTGAATTATCGAGAGAGCCTCTCTCTTTGGGCACTGGGTTTTATTTCGGGAACACTTCGATAACTTCCTTTGGCATTCCATAACCATAAATAAATTAGAAAACACAGTCATTTCTTTGGTACTTTTTTTATTAATTACATCTGAAATTTTCACTAAAATTTTACTAATTCTAACACAATTTTGTTGTTGTCTCTTCTTAGTTTTCACACTCGATTCACCTGTCTCTTGGCCAATTAATGCTCTCTATCTCAACCACACAAGGTACAATTGAAAAACGTTACAATAATAAAAACAAATTTAACTTAGCTATGTACGCAATAATAGTAATAATTAGTTTGTTAACAGTAGTTCTTTTCTCTTTCTTTTGTTTCGTTTCACACATGGTGAAGTACATACATGATTCTCGCTGGAACTGATTGGACTAACTAATAAGACGATCCTTGAATCGGATAAAGCTACGCCTGATATCGATCATAAAGTTAGGTCAACTTACGAACTAAAGTTGCAACAACGTTTCTTGAGAATGGGGGGTTGGGGTGGTTTGTTTGCATACGGGAAAAGTGTATGCACATAAAAGTCATAAAATGTATGAAAAAATTATAAATAAATATTTAGAAAATAGTTTCAATTTTTGTAGTTTTCCTCTCAGTTTTAGTTCTTCTTGTTTATGTTTTATAGTCTTTTGAACGAGTTTCCTTCTGGCGCTTTCGCTGGCATTAGTTTTTACTTTCTCGTTCAGGTTGTTTGCACACTGTGTCTTTGTTTACTTTTGGCACCCACTGTAAGCGTACGATAGTGCTCGGTAAGATTAGGGTGTGCGATTGGGTGGGAGGTACTCAATTTTCATTGCCAATCAATGCTCTTCCAGCTGCCCGACAAACAATCTAGGTGAAAGTATAAACATTAGAGTGAATTCATTTCCGCCCTCGGCTCTTGGCCTCCTTCTCCCTCCTCTCATTTTTGGTATGTGCAGACAGAGCGACAGGGATTCCTTCACTTAGGACGTTGATCTTTTTCAAAGACCGATTGCCACCAACATTAACGCTAATTGTTTTGTTTTAGTTTCAACACACAGGACACGCGACTAACAGCTAAAGGGTTTAAGCTAATGCTCTAGGATGATTTCTGGGTTTACTCGACCTCCTCATCGCTACGAGGAGAGGTCCGTCTCGGATCCGTCCACGTCGCCTGGCGGATTTCGCTTTATGCAGTCCCGTATGCTCTGCAGGATGATGCCGGTCCGCCGGTCCAGGGCCTCCAGATGGGGCTGCCAGAGCACCGGACTCACGGGATCCTGGCTCAGGGACTCGCTCATCAGCTGCGACAGCTGCTTGGGACCATTGTGGAACCTGCAGGTGAGTTTAAAGGGTATGCATTTAGTTTGGCTATTATTTTAAATTAACTGTGGATTTTCTTGTAATCTATAGAAGAAGTAGAAACTGTTCTTCAACGTTAATAAACAAATAATATTATTGATGTTTCAATGTCTGGTTATAATCTAATATTTATTATTTTAAGTAGACATTGACAAATTAATCATAAAAGGTAATTAGTGATTCATAAATAAAGTAAATAATTTAACTACTTTAAATCCGATTTACTAAAACTATGATTATTGACTTCTATTTGAATATTCCACACTAAGCTTTCTCGAAATGTTATTAAACTGCCTAATTTGTGCTACATTCTCCACATTAAATGGTGAAATTCATTCTGGCGAGCCATCCTGATGGACTGGCTTTTAGAACTCATGACTTAATGCAATACTCACTCCAGCAGCTTGACGAGCGTCGTCTTGCGTATCAGGCAGCACTGGAGAACGGGCGCCAGAATGGAGAGCTCGTCGTGGAAGGGCCGCCCGAAGCCACGGCCGTGGTCCAAATGCAGGGGGAACGTCTCATTGCCATAGACCCTGGGAATGCAAACGAAAGCCGGGCCAAATTAGAGTGAATTCGGCAATCAGCCAGCCCAAGTCCTGCCTCCTCCCATTCCCATTCCTTTGGCGAGATTGTCGGGGCATAATTGCCTGGCTATCCCACCCCTATCCGCACCTGCAGCCCCGCCAGGAAAGTCAGGAATGAACTGGGGGACCCACTATAACGGGCAGGTGTTTGCTGGGTGCCAGCGATGACATCGCCGTAAGCCCAACAAACGCTTTTGCATAACAAACAATTTAGCAGCAGCAGCAGCAGCAGCTCAGACCAGCCAAGTCACCTGGCACCTGCTCTTGGTCTCCAAAGCCTCGCCATCGATGATGTGGGGCGTTGGAGTGGCGGCTTACTGGCTGGAGATGTTTTGCAACCTTTTGCAGGCGGTCTGGAAATATCTTTCCAGCTGCTGCATCTGCCTCATCGGCGGCTACACGGCTGCTTGGCTGCTGGGCTGCTTGGCATGCAGGTGCTGGCATATCCCCGGCAAATGCAGGCGCTTAGGCGCACACGGGGCGCATACGTAACGTGCCAAAGGCAGACCGAGGATACGGCGGCAGGAAGCCAACAAAGCCATGTGTGCGGAAATAAACCGATCGCATTAGTTACCATGCCAAGGACCCAGATACACAGCACACTCACACACACACACACTCGCATCCGGCTTAACCCCACAGTGCCCACCCAATATATATACTCACTTGAATGTCTCGTAATGATGACGATCCATGTTGCCAGTGAGAAAATCAAAGACGGCCATGTCCATCAGGTCATACAGCCGCCGGCCGTCGTCGTAGGGCGGAATGTCCCGGACCTAAGTGGGCGTGGCACGGGAAAAAGGGAAAATCAAATGCAAAATTAAGCTGCAGCTCGGCCAGCGATGTCTTAATTAAGTCAGCTACAGAGCTACGTAGCTCCCTCGCTACGACCACAATAAAAACATTTGCATTTCAATCGAGTTTAAATGCAAATTAAATAAAAGAAACCGCAGCTCGAGAGGGCGGTGGGTTTGGGCGCACTTGAAGGATACATACCAGGGCACAATAATTGGCATCTGTCTCCCATTGGGCCTTCTTCCTTTTGTGGTAGGACCGTCGCCAGGGATGCCGCCACAGCTGTTGGGAAGAAAGTAAAGAGAGAGAGGGGAGGACCGGAAATCAATTCGCATTCTTGCAGGCAGAAAACAGCAAACGGTTAACAGAATTGCCCGAGTTATGCCTGTCTTAGCGGCTGGCATTCGGTGGTATATTTACACTCACAAAGATGGGTTTCTAAATTAATAGGGAGCCCTTCAATAGATATCGAAATATAATATTCCTTTATAGGAGAGGATAAAAATTGTCCTATCTAAGGCAACAATTTAAGTTATTTTCCATTTTTTAGAGATCAAATGTATTTCTGGTGGACCCTGTAAATATTTTATTATATTTTAACCTGTTCTCTTAAAATCCCCTCTTTTTTTTGGTTATCTCAATTGTTTTTCCCCGAGTGTAGGAATATTATTTTGCTTTATGGCTGCTCTCGCTCGCCCTGACTTTCTTGCGAATTCCTCCAACTGCAGGCCAAATTAATTTTGCTTAAATTAAATTATTTGCCCGCCGCTTTCCAAGGCGGGCAATAAAACTTTTGCGCAACCCCCGCGCTCTACTTTTGAGGGGCCACCGCAACTTACCTTCCGTCCCTGGGTTGCGGGGGGTCAGGGGGTCAGCAATAGCGACAACAACAACAACAACGACAACGACAACGGGATCGGGAACAGAAACAGGAACAAGAAACAGGAACAGGAACGGCAAACGGGAGCGGGAGCAGCAACACAAAAAAAATATATATGAAATATATATAAAAGAATTAAAAATATGGGGGGCTGTTCGCCAGGGCAGCGCGCAAAAATGCATAATAAAAGCTCGGCGCGTTGGGCGTTTTGTGCTGAGTGGGCGTGGCGTCGTCGGAGGCGGAGTGTGTAATGACCGGAAGCAGGGGCGCCGAAGGGGCATTTCGCAGGGGGCGGGGGCCAACGGTCCCAAGAATGCAGCAGGCGGTGCAAAGCAAAGCAAGGCAAACAGAAAGCGGAAAATGCAAGCTGGGGGAAAAGCAACAAACTGCTACAAAAAAAAAACGTGAAAGAAGCAAACATAAAGCAGAAAACTCAGGTAAGTTAACGCTGCCATGGTGACAGCGGGCGGTTCGGGGGCTTGGGTTCTCATAGCGCTCTTTAGCTTCACTGTTCACCTTAGCTTAGCCGAAAAAAAATATGCATAAATCAAGCAAAATTAAATTTTATAAGAGCAGCGGGAAATGGAAAAGGGGGAAAAAAAGATAGAATGTGAGGCAAGCAATTTGCAATTTTTGTTAGCTGCGCGTTAAATGGACTTGATAAATTCGTGGAACGCGGTGGAAAAGCTTTAAGATGCAATGACTTTTATGGAAATGAACCCCCAAGTCATCGGATTATCACAGAATGCGTTGTTCCCAGTGTTAATTGATTATTGTAAATCTCGGTTCAAATTATTTAGTAATTAAATAAGTTCTTATAACTTTAAATTATGTATGGGTCCCAAAATGTTTTAATAAATGGGATGTTGCTTAAAATAAACAATTTGATGTCATTTCAACTTCAGATTATCAAGATACGAATCTTGAAATGAACATTTCTGCCGACGCCTTAAAGTATGCCATAATATATTTTATTGCGGAATTGTAATGTAAGCATGGTTCTTTCCTCTTAGCAATTTTAAGCTAAACTTATATCTTCAATTGAATAAATTGATATATTATAATTAAAATCAATTTCGCTAAATAACAAATTTAGAATTAATAAACCTATATAAATGATTTTAACGCATGAAATACCCTATTATTATCTTTTAATCCCTTAATATCAGTACAAATGATTCAATTCCACTTTATCCTCGCTTAATCTAATCAATTGTTTAGTTATCATGATTATTTTCCCTTTTCATTTTAGTCATTCCAATTTAGTTGCCCATAGAACCCCTCTAACTGAATTCCCAAAGCATTTAACAAGCGTGCAAATCAAATTTGCAACTTAATTAAAATTCTGTTCAGTTACAAAAAATTTGCTCGTTGTTTACAGCGCTGGGGAAAACAAAACTTAGTCAGGCCGGAAAAGGAAAGTAAGAAAACCTGAACAGCAAAAAGGGTAGAGCGTTACCGGAAAACAGGGGGGAAAACAAGGGGGCTGCGGAAAAGGAGAAAGAAAAATGATCTCTTGTGCATAATTTACAGTTTTGCCTTACGCCAAATCTCAAGTATACACTTAACCATTTTCTACTTGTAAACTGTTTGGAGAGCGAGCCGCAAAAATAGGGGGGAATAAAGAGAATTATTCCTTTGAGGCTTCGTGGCAGGGATACTAAAAAAAATAAAAAAATATATATTTCTATGTATAAAATAGACTAAAAATAAAATGCCTCTGCTGCGGCAAATCTGAGGGATGAGTCAGATGAACCCTTTTTATGGCCGCAGCTCGCCAACTGAGACAGTCCTAAAGTCCTGAAGTGGACAGGACTGGGCTTTAATTTTTCGGTAATTTGCATTTAAAAGCTGTTGCCGTTGTCCCTTTTCGTCCTGTTTTCATCATTTTCCCCCGGATTGCCACTCCACCGCCCGTGTTTTTTCGGTTGATGGAGTGGACTCTAGAATTTATTAACGCCAACGACTGAGCCCTGGGTTTCCTGCATTTTATATTCCATTTTACGCTTTACCAGCCGCTGAAGAACTGATACAATATTTCTGCTCTTAATTCAACGGCCAAACGAATGAACGAAATGGGAATGGCAATGGGAATGGGATGAAGTGGCTCGCTGGGGAGGGCGATGGTGAAAGGTAACCGAGTCCGAGGCACACAAACAAAGGATGAAAGGCATACGAACAACAGAAATTATGCAAATTAAAAGTGAGTTCTTTTCGCTTTTTGGGCCAGTCGGCCAGCTAGCGCCATTTAAAATTCCCTCTAAGCCTTAAGTGAGTTGTTCGGGGCTCATGTAATTCTGCGAACTGACCACCACCCAGTTCATAGCTCACCTGTTGCGAACCACACACACAAAGCTTACAGACTAAAGACTACGGACTACAGACTAAGTAAATAAAGTGATTTGTTATTTGGCCCGGCCAGGCGCACGAAATTGGTAATGAAAGCGGGCGGAGCATAAATTGTAATCTGGCGCAGTGTTGAAGCTGGCCGTGCATTAATCAAAAACCACTTAGCCAGGCCCACAGACATGATCCCCAAAATACCCATACCCACATGCGTGCTCTTGGATGCTGGATGAAGTGTCTGCGACCTGGGTTGCTGGTGGAAATGGGAATGGGGATGGGATACATACCTTGCGATTGCCCGACTCAAAGTTGGGCAGAAAGGCGGCGAAGGAGCCCTCCAGCATGTCCGGGTTGCCGCAAATGGCATGCGAGGTGTCACAATAGTACGAGCACTTGCCATGGAAGCATAAATTCAGCGATGGCGAAACAAAGAACGTCTTCAATAAATTCTCCTCGGCCAGTTGATAAATTTCGGTCGTAATGTTCAGCGTTCGCCCGGCCACGGGCATGGCACGCCGGAATCCCAGGATCCTGAAATGGAAGAGAGGCGCAGAAAAGCGGTTAAACAAAATGCCAAACAAAAATTAAGGCGCTCCTCTTAATCTGCAGTCGAGGTAGCCGACTATGCGGTATCCTGTTATGAAAATAAATGTAAGATTCTGGAAAATAATTTCAAATCCTTCCTAAGGTTTCCCCTTAACCTGGTAAACTTTCCAAAAAGATTTTAAAAATTCCAAATAAATTTTAAGAACTTTCTTCTAAAACTAGAATACAATATACCCTTAGTACCCCCATATAAACAGAAACATCCTACGAAATAACAGCTCACCGAGTAAACTTTTCCTTAATGGTTCGGGGTGGCGACGGGAAAAGACTGCGTGTGAATCGGAATGCGTGATCAAGAATAAGAAAAATATTTGTGGACTGTTGTCAGGGAGACGATACGGGATAGGGAATAATACAATAAGGAAAATAATTCCATGTTTATTTAAGGGAAACCCAACCGCACAACAATTGAGCTAATTGAGTGAAACCCGAGCTTCAGTCTCGTCAGTTCGTCTGTCCTGCTTTATTTTCATCAATCAAATCGGGATGGCTGAGTAAAAAATAGATTCGACATCAAATCAATGAATGAAAATTTCAGCAATCTTTCCGGCGAGTCACGGTTAATCTCTTTTGGGGATCTGAAAGGGTTTCGTTGAGATTTATGGTCGGGAATATGTGTGTGGAGGCGGTGGACCGACCAGAAAATATTATCGAAATTATTTGGCAACATGAAGCATGTTCCATTGTCTGGGGGTCGACGGCAGCCTGAGGTCAATGGGAAAATGCCGTAAATTTCCATCACCCACCCGGAGCCACTCCATCACACACTCCATCCACTCCATTAGAGGGCTGACAGCACAAGTTTGCCCTGGCAATCCTCCGGAGTTTGGCCAATCGACAGGAGAGTTGGCCAACTCGATGGGATGGTATGGGATTTTGAGGCATGTGCGTGCGTTTGGCAGCCACAACAATTACACAAGTTATGACGCCGCCTTATCTAAATTCAAAAATCCCCCGGCAATTAACCTGGCCGTCAAAGTTTTGTCAAAGGCGAGCAGCAGCAGCAGCAGCTGCTAACTATGCAGACAATTCCAGTCTAAATTACGGTTGGACATGTCAGGCCACTTGGCCGAGTTAATTAGCCATGAAAGGGCGCAGATAGCCGAGTTGGCAGTCGGCTGGGTTATGTGGCCACATCATTTACATGAGCCCGGCGCCACACAGCTTTTTGCCTTTTGAAAAATATATTCTTAAACATCATTTAATGGCGCCATTTGGCCTTGGCCTCCCCCGAACGGGTAAATGTATGGACATTTTTTATTTTATTTCGCTCGGCCATCATAAATAATGGACATAAATTGACTGCGGTCTGACCTCAGTATGAGTGTGTGTGTGTGTGTCAGGATTATTGGGATTCTAATCGCAGAGGGTCAGGCATTGAAAGTGTTATAAATTTGAATACCGAATGTTGGCCAAGGGACCGGTTCACATGGCGGACAAATTGGTTAATTTGATTGCTTTGTCATGCACTAAAAAAACGAATAACTTTCGAGGGGCTATAAATGTGAAATGTGGCGGCGAAAATAAATTGAACGTGGCTACCAGGAAATTTTAACCATTATCGACCAAAGGAATGCTCAATGTTAGTAAGCTGTAATTTAAATATTCATACCCTTTTGAGAGATAGTTTAATGAAATTTTTTATAAGAAAGGAGTGGGAATTTTGTTACGAATACTTTATTATATTAAAAATTAGGTTTAGGGGATTGGTGGAAAGCAATGATAGTTTTTCCGTCGTAATTTTGTTCAAATAGGTGCAAATATTTTGGCAAACTTTTCGATTTTTTTTATATGGGGAACAACACGTTTTATTTTCCAATAAATCGTCAAAAAAAATGTATTTTTTTTTAAATGCCAGTTGAATGGGAATTTTATGACAAACTCAACGCGGTATGAATTCCATTTTTCGACTCTTTTTTGCTTTGTTTTGAACAAGATACCATATATTTTTTAGAGGAAAAACTAGTAATATGACTTTACTTATCTATCTAGGAAACCAATTCTAACATCTAGCAAAATAAATAAAATTAACAATGATAAAAATGCATTATCTGGCTTACGGGTCAACAAGGGTATTTAAGTTTTGAACTCCAGAACGAGCCCTTCTTACTGGTTCGAAATTAAATTCAGGTTATGTCCAGGCAGTGCAGAATGCAGTCTGGTTTGCCTAATTGAATATTTCAAATTGATTTTGCACAATATTTCCCTGATTTCCCCACCTTTGTGCTGCGGTAGCAATCCATTCAGCGTTCACCATAAATATTTACGTATAATTGAAAATTAAATTAAAAATAAATAAGAGTATGCCAGGCATTTACACGATGCCGGGGCAGATTTAATTCGATCGAACGATTTCGCAATGGAATTCTTATGCACTCGAATGCCCCCGGTAGCGAGTTGGCCAAAAGGAACAGGAACAGGAACGGAAACAGGAGCAGGAAGCTGGGAAAGTACAAAGTTGGCACTCACCTGTCCAAATGGAAGGCGGCAATCTCGGCGTTGTGGCGCTCGTAGTCCGTGAAGTAGAAATGGTTGGGCAGCGTTTGCTGCTCCCGCGGAAACCTGTGGAAATGCAAATGCAAAGGGTCAGAGGTGGGGAGGCGGCATAATGAAATGAATAGAAACTGCGGGCTTCTCTGTCACCGGCTTAATGCATTTGCGTGGGGCCACTTTGAATTTTCCCACGGTGGACCAGCATTGCTACGTGCTACGTGCCAGCTTAATTACTTACACGAAAGGGAGTGCTATTTAAAAAAAATACATATATTTATTTAAAAACAAAAAAACTCGTTCATTTAAATTGCAAATGAATGGCATTATAAGGACACTTTGCACTTTGGCAGCTGCTGAGAAGAGAGGGGAGAAAGTGGAAAGGAATGGGAGAATGGGAAACCAGCACGTTGACCAAGCCAACGCGTTTAAATCTCATTAAAAAGTGCATGAATGTTTTAAATTTGCCAGCAGCTTCAAGTGCCACCGCAAAACGACGGCAATGGACGTGGAATTTTCATCGACAGGCCGCAGGAAAGTCAGCGAATAAAAAGCGCAATTTTATTTACTCGGCTGCGCGAAAAGTGTTGTCGACAAGTGGGCGAAAAGTTGCATTCATTACGGACGCGGACGCGGACGTGGAGGCGGGACAAATGCATTAAGCGGCGACAGACCGGGAAATCTTCGCCCATCCGTTGGCCAAACTCACCGCATCGGCTTCATTAAGGCCTTGATGTCGTTCGGGTACTCGATGATCAATTTCAGCTGGGTGCCGCCCTCCTTTTGCACTGCAAAGGGACGAGGAGGAATGAATGTAAATTAATCACGCACTCGAAATTAATTGAAGCAAAAACCGAACCGAAATTCATGCCATTCTCACATCACCGATCACCGTCTGCCCATAAAATTGCAGCCCAAGCGGACTGCATAAACAAATTACACTCGACTAAATACCAATTAAAATGCATTCAAAGAGCACACAAATATTGCGTATACGCAACCGCACAAAGGAGCCAGAAATAAAAGCCGCCTTGGCTTGTTTGCGATTCAGTGTGTGAAGTGAACCGAATAGTTTGATCATTGTAGCCATGTTTCTGACTACTGACTACTGACCATATACCATGTAAAACCAAAAACTTCTGCCGCACTCGGACCGCATTTTATGCATTTTATGGGAATTTATTCTAAGGCAAACAAATGAAAATGGGCCCCATATTACAGTTATGAATTATGTCTTAAAAGTTTCCCTAAAACCAAAGTCCTGCGTGTTTGTCTGTTCTAGAGTGTGGCCTGTGTACGCGGCGTATACGTGATAAATGCCAGGCAGCACAAAGCCAAAGTTGCAGCAATTATGCTGCCACAGTGTCATTGTTGCATTCTGGCTCCCCCCTCCTTTGGTTTTCCCTTAACTGCAAATGAGTTTTCTTTTCGCAGCTCCGAGCCGCCGCTGTTAAAAGTTTATTATTAATAAATTATGAGTTTAATGAATGCGCTGGAAAAACTTTGCTATGAAAATAGTTTCGCAGCGGCACCTCAATAATGCCAGCCGCCAAGCTCTACATAATTGAGTTAAATGTGCAGCTGAGTCGCCTTTCGCCTTTTTTGCCTTTTTCGCCTGTAAATTCCCCTAAGGTCGAGGCAACAAACTTGGCCAGTATTTATGACTTTACAATCCCACAATTGCAGAACGGTGAAACGGTGAATCGGTAGACGGGCAGAACGGCAAAACGGCAAAGCGGCAAAACGGAAGCAGACTGTCTTACCAACATGCTGTATTGGCAGCTTGATCATGTCACGTAGCACCGCATCCACCAGAGTGTCCTGTTCGCCGTACAGCTCCTTCTTCGTGATGCGCAATTGGAAGCGCTCCAAATTGCTGGCATTTGCACTGCAAAGAGATGGTAGTCGGCGTTTAGATAGAGTCGGGCAAAGGGGAAACAAAATGACAGAAATGTAAGTAAAAATCGGGCATAGCAGCCAAGAGCCAGCTGTCGCTTGCAGGCGAAGGAAGCCATAAGGACAATCAGGCTGGAGTTTTGGCACTGGAAATAAAAATTATAACCTTTACATAAAGGAATTCTCATATTTAAGCGATTTTAAAACAAGTCAGAACGCTATAGTCGAGCACCTCGACTAGCAGCTAACCGTTACTCAGCTAACGGAGAGCAAGAAAGACGGAGAAATGCATGCATAAAAACGACTGCTTGCACTGCTTGCATGGCTTGAATTACATTTGTTCATAACTTTTCAATAAATGGTTTGATTTTCAAAATTTGTTCTACATTTTGATCATTATAAAATATTAAATATTATTAAATCATCTGAAAAGTAATTTTTCTCCGGAAAAACCCCACTTTTTCCCCCAGTGCAGCCAGTCCTCGGGGCTCCCTCATAAGTATGCCATGCTTTGGGGCTGCATATCAAGATTTCTCACATTGATTTGTCAAAGCAATGCCCTGCTCCTTTGCCTTTTCCCTTCCCCTTTCCCCTGCCCTTGCCCCTTTTCCTTTGCCTTTCCTGGCCGCTGCTGTCATGACAATTTGGTTTGCAAATGCCAAGACACCCCCACATCAGCCAGCCGTAATCTTTGGTGGTCGATTTTTCCTGTTGCTAGCTAGCCAGATAGCTAGCTGATGGTACTGGCAATTGTCGGAAAATATCTTTTCCTTACCGATTATGCTGTGCACTCTTCTTTTGACATGTGCCGCTCACATGGCCAATGCCTTTGTCTTAAGCTCTTGCAGTTACGCTTTCAGATTTAGTCCAATTTGTGCTGGTTAAGCACTAAGAGCCCTGCCAGAATTTAAGCTGCAAAGTGCTCTGCATTAGCTTTCCCGTTGCAATGTTGCTATATTGCGCAATGCACAATGCTCAATGCACAGCAATTTATACGAGCAACGAGTAACGACAAATTGAAATGCAAAACTCGACACTCTGCTCGGCACTCGGTTGGTCAGTCAAAAGTGAGGAATGAGCAGCGATGTCAGCTCCATTGTGCAGCAAGTTTATCACGATAATGAAGTCATATCCGTTGCTCCCCCAAATGCTGCTCTCAATGGCGTCTACATAACTCATTGTCCTGGCTCTTCTACTTCCAGTTCCACCCCCCCTACTTACACACTCATAATTTGCCCGCCGACTTCTGTTATACTTCAGCGCCTAACCCTTTTTATGCCGTTGGCCTTTGTGCGCAGGAAGGAAACAAATGTCTGGCAGACAACCTTCTCGTGCCCCGAATGACTTTCAATATATCAGCGTTTTATGGAAATGGTGACAACTTCCCGACGGCCAAAGAGCTCAGCTCCTCACCTCCTCCTCCTCCTGCTTATCCTTCGTTACCTGGTGGCGTAAAAGTGCTCACAATCCGGTGACAATGACCAGGATTCGCAGGCCAAGGAAGGGCCAACAGGAGTGACGAGGGTTCTATCAGGTTCAGGCTGAGCTTCAGGAAAGGAGCTACATCAGGAATCCAAAACAGGTTTAAATCGGCTGGATTAAAGTCCCGCCAAAGGTCTGGACAATTTAATATAATTGCTTTTAAATACCCAATTGCCCCTGTCATCCGTCTTGAAACGCGGTTCGTAAAAAGGCAAATTCCCTGGTGCTGGCGTAGATATGAAATGGAAAACAAAATAAATGGATGCTAAAAATAAAACGCTCATTTTAGGGAGAATACTCGTAATATGGGGTTTTTCTAAATGCACCTTTAATACACAGTACAAAATGTTATATCCATTTATACAAATTATTAAATTTTGAATTATATAGTTTTGAACAAGTTACTTCGTCAAAAAAATATTTTAAACTTCTCCAAAATATTTAAAAATATGTTTTCTTGAAAATCGCGTGGATAATAATATTAATAAAGGTTTCATTTTTTGTTCTAAGTATGCCACGTAATTTAAGTTGAAAATTGCTTTGTTCCACTATTTTTCTACGACAGAGAATTTCCGAGAGAGATAAATGGTCAAAATGCCATCAATAAATATCAATTTTACTAGTACTGCCTGGTAAAAAAGATCCCTGCTTTTTTTTTTTTTTGTGTTATACTTATTTAACATGAAATAGTTTTGAGTATTCATAAGTTCCCAAATCTCTTTTGGCAGTGTGCCGCAAAGTATGCTAGGGCAACGTGTTAGCTCGGCACAGTCAAATTTCAGCTCATGCTTCATTTGTCAACTGCGGTGAAGCAAAAGCCGAAGCAGCCGGGCAGGAACCTCATGCCAGTGGCCGTGGCCAATGGAATCCGGAGCAGGAGCTGCGTAATTGATGAAGCCTCCCGATCCGGACACTGACTAAGCACTGGCCGCCGTCCACAGAGTGGCCATATGTTGTGTGAGTCTGCGGCTTCGTCCGAACGGCCAGCTGTTGCACTTTTTGGCCCGAAAACACTGGAGCAGTGAGACAAAGAAAAAGCGCCAGCCGAAGCGAATTCAAATCCCTTCGGTAATTGAGTCACGTAAATCAGTTGCAGCGGCCGGCAGTCAACAAAACCCAAAATCGCATTACAAGAGAAAGTGAAAAGGGGGGGGTGGAAAAAGGGGGTGGTGCTGTGAGGGGGAAAAGCACGCCAAAAGCGCACGTGACACGTGGCCCACAAGCACATACTCATACACACTCGCAAACGCTGACAACCGCAGTGACAGTCGGCCACCGCCACCTAAAAACGGCCCTACCGTCCTTCAACCCAACAAACCCCCTTCTACCCTTAAACCCCCCTCCCCTTTCTCGATGGTCTAAGCCCGCGCAAAACTTTGTTATGCAAAGCGTTGACAGCTCAACAACGATGACAACAACGTACCGCAGCGCAAAAACAGAAACGCTGCGAAAAAAAAATAATTGAAAAAGAGATTTTCATATAATTGGTAGTACCCGCCCAACCCCCGTTTTTCCCCCTCCCTCCACGAGCTGTCCGCTCGGCAGTTGCACGTTCCTGGCGGTTACTTGCGTCAAAAGTTTACTTTGAGTTATGTTTAGCGGAAATTAAATTTATTTATGTCAGCGGCGGACGGACGGACGACGGACGTACGGCAAGCTCCTCTCTGAATGACGCTCACTAATCAGCTTAATTGCGCTCGGTTTGACGATTTGACAGGGCGGGCGAAATCTGAAATAACGAGAGAGTCCTGAGTCCTGCAGACCAAGTCCTGTGGAAAGCCGCTGCCATGGCAATGGCCAGGAATAAACTTTGCTTACAGCTGAAAATTATTTCGCGGACTTTAGCCAAAGATAAACGGTGAAAAGCGGTGAAAAGATATTTTCAGTCAGCTTTTTGTTTACCAAGAAGAACTGTAGTAAATATTAATTAGTGAAGGGCTTGAACTAACCTTGACAAGGATGTAACACGTGCTTTACAAGCATAATTAACGCTTTATTCTGACTGACTGCTTAATAATAAACATCGTTTCCAAGGCTGAGATACCTGCTGTGATGATACCATCCTCACCTGAGAGAAAAACGTAACTTTTCCGTTCCGATAGGAATTACTAATTAATGTAATATTAAATTTCATTTGCCACCGGATTGGAGCTGAGACCACAGAGATCTCACTTCTGGGGGAAACTTTCTACCCGGGATTATGACTGGCCGAGTGACTGGCTTTCACTTGTTGTTCCTGCCGCCTGTTATCCGCGGTGTTATACCGCCCCGGCGAAGTGGGTACTATAATAACAGCTGTCAGCCGGCATGTCCTGGCCTTTGCCAAAGTCCCACCGAACCACTGAGCCACTGAGCCCCCGCCCCCTCCACCATTCCGCAATTATTTCGCCATAAGAAAATGTCAGTAAAGTTTTCCCGTTTTCCCGTTTTCCCCGAGCAGATGCGTCCGCAGCCGCAGCCACAGAGCCGCAAAAGTGCTGCTTAGATGGAGAGAAGCAAAAAGTTTGTGCGTGTGAAATTTTGCGGCCGCCAAGACCAACGAGGAGCCATCGAAATGGACGGAGCCGGGACTGCAGCCCGGACACTTTTGAGCCCAGTTGGTGGGTTGGCTCAAACAGAGCGGGGCAAAAAGGAAAGTGAAATTAAACTTATATTGTAGCCGGGGATAAAACTTCAACTTCAGCGGCAAGAGCGCGAACATTAAAACCAATGACAGCAGACCAACTGCAGCTGGGATCCGCGCAAAAAGGAGATGGAGCGCAGGAAAGGCGGGAAAAGCTGATGGGGGCGGGGTCGGAAAACTTCTACATCCACATCCACGACCACTTCGCCATCCGAAATGTCAGCAAGCTCTCCGAGTTTTACACACTCGTCGACATTGAGCATAGTCTTTTATTACCCCGGCGTTCGCAGGATTCTTCTCAGGATTCAGCATTCGCATCCTGACCGACAGCTGGTAAAACTTCAGCTGTTTCTCCTTTTTAGCCGGGTGTAATTCGCCCGAAATAAGATTTCTGTCGCCGCTCGTTGCCCGTTGCCCGTTGCTCCTCGGTCGCAATTGCAGGCTAATTAAAAATTTGTCATACTAATTAAACGCAAGCCGCACGGAGGACACGACTGTCACGACCCCGGGATTTGGCGGGACTTGGGACTTGCAAGTTGGGCTGAATCAGCGGCAACTTTGCCGTAATTATATACCCGGCTAATGCCGGACAGGCTTTTGTAGTCGTTTGCCGAGTTTGTTGTACACCTGACTCTTCAGCAGCTGCTGGTAATAACTCATCTAGTAATTTTAGGCGCATTTGCATTTTGTCACATTTTTTTCACCCCGCCCTGGGTGGCTGTAGACTTTTCTTGCATTCTGCATTGTTACCTGAGCTCGGGGCCCAAAAAGTGCTGACTAAGCCGCAGGCTAAAAGGGGGAACACGTCGAGCATGTGGGGAGTCTGGCGACAGAATTTTAATGAGATATCGCCGGGAACGAGCGACAGGCGACAGCAGGAGTGGAATCAGGAGCAGGTGGAGATGGAGTTGGAGTTGGAGCCACGGCAGCTGGGCTCCGCCTTGATCCTGTTTCAGCTAACTCAGATCTTTCTATCTTTTTGGGTTGATTAGTTGTAAAAGGATATGGCTGTAAGGATGTGGGGATTTTTTGTAAAGTCAAAAATCATAGTATCTAAGAACTAAGTATCGCTATTGTAGTCAGAAAATAATTTAAAACAAATTTACGCCATAAAATTTGCACTTCAGCTGCAAGAGCATCCCAACTTCTTGCGCCGGCTAACCATATAAACCTAAACCCTCTGCCAGTCTTTTTTTTTCTACCCTGCACATTTACTGGCAGCAATTTTGCTTGTTAATGAAATTTGCATTTTGCTATGTGCGACACACCAGAAAAAAAAGGAGCAAACTTTCCGGCTTGCTTTTCGGTGATGTGCTATTAATTAGAAAATCAAGCATTTTATGCTAATGCCGACGCCCACACTTAGCCAACTCAGACTCAGACAACACCCACCCACCGCTACCGAAACAAGAACAACAGCAACAACAACTTCAGTTTGACAAGTTTTTGCCACTTAGCATTTTAGCCATTTTCGATTCTCCCCACTTTCCCTCCGCTACGCCCCCAATTTTTGTGCAACTTCAGCTGGGGCAATGCTCGGCAGCTATTGAAGCAAATGAAATTACTCATACGCTACGTATTCAATTTTCAATAAAAACTGCCAAAACGATTCGACAACGCATTGTAAAGGCAAAGGGAAAATCGCTGAAAGGGAACGGGGGGCAACGAACGGGAAGATGGAGAAAACTAAGCTGATTACCGACAAAGAAAATCAAATGAAAACTCGTCGAAATAAATTTCATTGCTGTCTCAGGAGTGGGAAACCCGAGAAGGAAAAAGGAAGAGATTCCGCCGACGGTGACGCCGATAAGCGATGGGTGGGTGATGCGGTGCGGTGCAAATCCACATTGATTTCTTTATTGCACTTTTATTTGATTGTGCTCGCATGAAATTACGCATACGCCATGTTGAGACAAGGCAAACTCTCATCAACGTTATCGGCGGTCGGCATCCGGGAGGATGAACAGAACAGAGCAGTTGCCACCGGCAACAACAATCAGGCAACACTTACCAGCGACAGATAGAGACATGCCCGTAAAGATGTGGGCATAGAGAAATTTCTGGGGGCATACACTCAAAAAAAAACATTGAAGCCCCTAATCATATTCCAAAAAAATATTTGTCTTTGCTTATATTACGACTTGTTAAATATTTTATATTATTTTAAATTTTTCTATAAAATGGATGTTTACTTTAAAAAACATTTACTATATTTTAACAGTTTTTCCCGATATTTTTTCGATTCTTCTTCAATTTACGCCCTGTCTTACGCCGAAAATCGCCTCAAACGACACTATTTTTAAAGATTTTGGGAAAGTGTAAGTACAATTTTTTTGTAATTATTAATATCTCTGGAAATTTAAAAGAAATATTTCAAATCGGACTAGTCATTAAAAAGTTATGAGCAATACTATAATTCAAGCAGTGCAAGCAGTTGTTTTTTCTGTTTGCATATCTCCATCTCTCTCGCACTTCCTTTAGCTCTCTTGTTTATTATCCAAAGGATATTCTTAATCCACTTCCGTTTCAAAAGGCAAATACTTTATTTTTCTCAAGTGTAGAGACTAAATGTCTAAAACGTAAATGTGTCACGTAAATGGAGCGTAAATTTCAATAAAAATCATTTCAATTCCGTTGAAGCCCGAAAAGTGCCGTAACTGCTTGCCGTACTCCTCTCGTTTTACTATCCTTTCCTTCATGGAACCGTAAAACCCTTACCCCCCGACTATCAATTACCACGTAGCCGGGGTAAAGTGGCTCGGGGCCCGGGGTAAAAAACTGTAAGCATTATGTCCTTCCGCTTAAGGGAAATTGAATTTTTTCGCCCCTGGTTTTTATGTGTATTTGCCACTCACCTGGCCTTGCGATGAAGCATCTCGGCCAGCGTGGGATTGTCCCTGGCCACATCCGGTGCATTGTCCACAATCACATGCGAGTACTCGTCACTCACGATGTGCTTCTGCAGATCCACATAGCGATCGTGGGGAACGGGCTTTCGGGTGGAAACGGTGCCCGATGTCCCGGGTCCCGCCGCTCCGCCCGAAGCTCCGGCAGCCGCATCCTGGCCACTGGTCGCCCCGCCACTCTGACTCGCCGCCGCCTGCGTGGAGGCCTCCTTGGAGCCCGAGGAGTTGCTGGAATAAAAGCAAAAGTAACCGAGGGTAAGTGTGTTAAAAGGAGCTACATAAAAGTGAGTTAAACATGCAAAAAAAAATGGCCATAATTAGCGGAGACCCGAAAGCCGAAAGCTGGGTGCACTTGACAATGCCCTGGTTGCTCAGCGCTCTCGCTGCTAATTGCAACTGCCAAGTGGCCTGGCTGCTCTGGCTTTTAGTGGCAGCCATCGAGCTGAACTGAAGCAACCTAGACAGCTAAGTGCCCCCTGGCCAGGCTCCCAAAGACACGCACTTGCAGGTAAGCTGAAACTTTGTCAGCCCGGGTTTTAGTTGCGTTTATCTAAGACGAAGCATCCACATTCTACCATCCTCCCATCCACCACACCAGACACACATGGGACTCTTCACTCGACTGCAATAAACTGAAATTGCAGGCACTTCAACGGGGGCCCAACCACATCTCACATGAGACTGAACAGTGAACAGGTACTTGATAATATAACTACAAATAATTGTACATATCTTGCAAGGCTAGAAAAAATATTTCAAAATAAAATGGATCTTGCTCTCAGTATTCCATTTATTTAAATATTTTATTTATTATTTTTAAACTCATATTTTACATCATTTTCGAACCACTGTCCTTGTGCTGGTAATCAGCAGCCGTTTAGACAGCGCCTGCTGCAGACAAAAAGAGTGCTTGAAAAATGAATTAAAGTTTTTGAATTTGTTGCATCCATTTTGCTAGCCTTGACTCTTAACAGCGCTTGGCGAAATGCTTGAGATATAACCTGGTCTCCCTCCCACTTTCTGCTTTTCCGCCCACCTCGTTAGCATATGTCCCGGGGTAGAGACCGAAAATTATGTGGCAGTTGTGTGACCATTAGGCCGAATGACAGCAGCACTCGTGTGCTGAACAGGCTGAAACGGAGTGCACATCATTAGGCCAAAATCTCGAAATTTGAGTTTTTCGTAAATTGTCATTTTCGGAGAATTTCTTCTTTTTTTTTTAATTGTATCCCAAGTTTTCGGGGCGAAAGTCCTGTCTGTCGGTTGTCTGTTTGTCTGCGCCTTGTCTTATCCGTCAGGCAGACAGGTGTGTGCACATGTGCGCCATGTGAGAATGCAAAACTTTTTCAATTAACAGTTGCCAGAGAATGTCTGGGCCGAGACAGCAGATAGGCCAGCAGAATGAAGAGTGGTGAGCTGGTAAACTGGTAAAATGGCAACAGCAGCAAGCCGAGAAGCTGTCAACATTTTGTCCCAATCCCTGTCCCCCAGGTTGGCTGAGACAATCTATCTGGGCGCCAAAGCGGCTTTCCCCGTTGCTCCGGGGCTTATTAAGAATTTTCCGCCGTAACGAGCCTGGGCGGATTTCGCACTCGCGTTTTATTGGCAGCCGCATAATGCCACTTTATGTGCTAATAAGTATTTAAATCCCTCTCTTTGTGCAGCCACTTGCGGCAGAAGGGGCTCCTCGCTTATTTATGGTGCTCGTTCAAAATTGATTCCGCCACAGAGAATACGGCCCTATATGGTGGGAGCTACTATATGGCAAGTATATTGTACCATACCATATACCATATAGAAGCCGCTTTGTTTCGGCTGCACTGATCGATGCGGAGCGCACTTAATTACACTTTGGCGAAACTTTGCTCATTAAAGTGTCACGTGGTGTGCGTAACGCTGGCCACATAAGCTGCCCATGTGCTGCGGTTAATTAACCAGTCAACTGCAACTGTAATGGCAATAGACGGCCGTGCTGGAAGTGCAAACCGTTGACAACGCGGCAGCCACAGGATCATAGGCGAAAGTTTATGCAAGTCGAAAGCGCTGACACACGGCCAGGGGTTAATGGACGGATTTAAGGGAGTCCTAATTGGATTTCAGAGGAGTGCCAAGCAACTATGATAGGATCGTAGTTTGCCTTAGTTGAATAAAATAGTTCCTATTCACAGCTAAAAACTAAAAGTATTATTAATTAAAGTATATGGATGGGTTTTCGAAAATTCTTTTAGAATATGTGCCTAAAAGTATGCAGTTAATAAAAGAAATGCATCCTTCTAAGTCAATTCATTGCAAGTTTGACCCTAAAAAATATTGTTGCATACTTTTAGACACATATTTAATGTATTTAAAAACCTAGCAATTTCTATTTCCGTCTATCACTTTTTTCAGTACTCTGAAAATTTAAAAATGTTTATTTTGATTTCTACCAATCTCACAAAACTCTCTGTCAGCTGCACCCACTTTAATTAAAAGGGTTAAGAAACTCTCTGTACAAAAAAAGAAAGCAGACCACATAAAATAAAGATTGATAACAACCAAAAAATGAGATTCATCAGTAAAAATGAATTTTGCCTCGGCTGCTTGGACGGCGAACACCATTTGCAGCATTGCCAAGTTGCTGCCTCAGTTTTCAGTTTTTAATGAAATAATTAAAAAATTATAAGGCAAGAGGAGCGAGGAAGAGACAAGACAGGAAATCAGGGGCGTCTGAAGACGGAGACGGGCAAACATTTGATGCTTAAATAGAATTTATTACGCTTCACAGCCGCGCTGCACGACTCAGTGCATGGAGGCATCATAATTTTGCATTTGCCATGGCGCATAAGTACGTAGATAGCTGGTGTTGCTCGGTGGCAAGTGGGAAGCCAGGAAGATGGTATGGAAGGCATCCCTCAGACGCAGCAAATACGAGGGAGCGGTTTCCGAAGGCATTCATTTTACGGGGCTGCTGGCAGGCGGCTTATGAATTAATTAAATATTTACTGGCTAAACATTGGCGTTTTATGTTGCCGGAATGGAGCGGCGGCGGCGGCGGAACCGAACCAGCCGGGTTCGGGTTTGGTTTTGGGTTCGGATGCTATGGAACCGGAGTCGTTTGCTGCACCTGGGAGGAAGTCCTGGGAAGTCCTGCTCCTGGAAGGATGGTCTTAACAGTTTCCCTTGCGCCTTGCTGCGTCATTTTGATGTTTTATTACTCGACTTCCGCCAGCCGCAGCAAAATGGCGGACGACACCACCGCCCCCTTTAAGGATCTCACCCACTTTCGCCCACCGCACGCAACGCAAAAAGTGGCCAACAAAAAAAGAATGAAGTGTTCAAAGGTAAAGCCCCCCCGTTCGTCTGTATATATTCTCTCTATGGGAAGGCATTAACATGACGCTCCTGTGCTTGTTCCGCCTTTACTTCTTCTTCAGCTTTTTCCAAGAAGTTCACCCTGCCCGGCTGGGTTTATGTTTTGTAGCAAATTACGTTTTAATGCCGGGGCCAACCAAGTTTTATTGCAACTTTTGTTGCATTTCAGCTAAATTGAATTATGTACCCTGCCGTGTTCAGTCGCCTCGGGGAACCGAGAAGTAAGAACCAGGAACTAAGAACCCAGGGAGTCAATGGCCCGACCCCGTTTGCGATTTGTGCATAATTTTTAATCCCCCCGGAATGGCCAACGGTGGCCCGGTTGTTGCTTTGGTTAGACTTGGGAATAGTAAATTTCAACACGCCGCCCCCAGCTCCTTGGGGGTTCAAAGCGAAACGGGGAAAAAGGCATTGAAATAGTGCTATATGGTTTATGGTCTTTTTGAATTACTATGATTTTTATAAAATTATTGGGTGCCTACTCTGATATAAAATATTTATTGAATTAATCGGATGCTCTGTAAAAGTTTAACAAAGTTTCTAATTGAACCTTTAAACTCTGATGATTTCTGACTAAATGTGCAAAATTCCAGTTACCTTATGCTTGCACTAATGCCTCATTAATTTAATGAGGGTCAGTTCCTATTACTATAGTATGCACTCCCCCTCAACCTTATGCTTCCTATTCCACACCGAATTCACAAGGTATCCGCTGATTAATGGCGGGACTGGAGCAATAGATGGGTCAGATTTTGCGTATAATAGCTCGGGAATGCGGACTCACCTCTTCTGCAGGAATTTGCGCTTGAACTCGTGCAGCATTCCACCGCCGCCCGTGGCATCGTAGTCGTTGCCCAGGCGGATCTTCTGGTGCTGCTGCTGGAGCAGATGGCGATTGGCCACCCCAAAGTCCATTTGCACATCGACGATGAGCAGGAGGGTGAGCAGGACGAGGGTGGCGCCCAGACTGATGACCAGGCGCTCCTTTAATTTCATAGTACGCAGGACGGCCATGATGGGATTCGAGTGGTTGCAACTGTTGTTGCTTGCAGCAGAAATTGCACTTTGATTGCCGATTGTTGCCGCTGAGGCGGCGGTGGCAATCTCCTGGTATCTCCTGTTGCTCGATCCAAAGCTGCGCAGCCTGGTCAGCCAGCCAAGATTGCGTCCGTTGTTCCCAGCACCAGGAGCTGAGGATTGAGTATCACTGGTGGTTGTGCTAGTGGGAGCTTCTTTTTCAACCTCTGCAGTTTGTGGAGAGGTGCGGGTGGTGCGCACTATGCGTCGCCTGATGACAACGCGACGTTTGGGTGCTGCCTCCTCTTCCTCCGGCTCCGAGTCTGGATATAGCACTCGATCCGGCGGCAGCTCCTCCTCCTGCTGCTCCGCTGAACGCTCAGCTTCAACTGGAGCTGTCCCGCCAACGGGGTTCCCTTCGACGAATCCCCTTGCCCCCTGCCAATTGGCTACGCCTATTTGTTCAGCTGATAAATGGCCAGCAAAGGGGCTATCGTATGGGTCGATATCAGTGCTCGATTGTTGTTGCTGCAACTGCAATTGCTGGCGGTATCGAAAGCGCTGCAGCCGCTCTGCCAGCGGCGTCGACTGAGCTGCCGCTGCCGCTGCCGGTCGATAGCTGCAAAAAAAAGCGGGAAATTTCATTAAAAAACCAATGAAAATTCAAGGGTGCCGGTTAGTGCGATGTGCAAGTTCTCGTGATAGGCAATCAAAATTCAATTAAGTTTTCATGACTTGAAGGGCCTGAAATGAATAAAAAGAGGTCGCAAAACAAATCCCAGTAAATTCTCCCTAGCCAATAAAACTAAAGCCCAGAAAAACAAAAATTTACTCAAGCAGTAAACTAAAATATGTAATCTTAGAAAATCTGCCAACTTTGGTACTTAATTTTTAAAATAAATGTGAAAATAAATAAAATAATCAAGAAGAAAATGAAATGTCAGTCTTCAAAATAAATTGATTTATCTTGGCATTGTTAAAAATATATATATAAATATATTTAAATGCCACAACGGACTAATTACCGGCCATTTATAACAAAGCTAAAACGATAAATTCAGAAAAATCAGTTCCGAAAAATGTCACTAGACAAACTTCAATTATTAACGAATAATATTTTATTTTCATACTGGCAATTGGGAATGATATCACAGGTTGATTTTTCATTATAAATATTTATCTTCTCAATTTAAATGCATAAATTTGAATTTTTCAAGGTCCCAGTCGTAGTTGCGTTTGTTGATAGTGTCGTTTTGGTGATAAGCTATTTGTGTTTATTTTTCAATTGGCTGATTCTTTTCACTCGCTCCACATTTCGCAGTTGCGGACTATATCCTATATACCTAAACCATAACGAGCTTCGAAAATATGAACCTTTGGCCAGTTTGTAGTTCGTATTTTGTATTTTGTGTCTGGCTCTGGTTATTCATAAAGCGGCGTCGGCAGCGGCGTCACGGCATCCGCCATGTTGACTGGCACCGGAAATGCGACAGCAGCCATTTTTTTTCGCCGGCCACCGTTATCGCTGCTCTAGCGTGTTGTTCTTGTTGCTTTTGCAACTGCTATTGCTGGTGCCATCAAGTTGGCCGTCGTAGTTCTATTTTATTGTCTCCATTTTTATTGTTCATGTTTTTTGCTGGCCCACGTAGCATGAAGCATATTTTGCTGGGCAAGGCAGGGCAGGCAGCTCGTTGCGAGGAGTTCCAGTCGGAATTTGAATTGTAACTACAACAGGAAGAGCTGGTTGGTGCCAGGATCTGGAATAGCGGTATAGTGGAATTGTGGAATAGGGCCTGCAAAGTGGCCGTTGTCTGTTTGGACGGGCGGCAGAGCTAACGAAGCTTGTTGCTGCCTTGTTTTCTGCCCACATGCAGAGTCAACACAGCCCACTCGCTAGCTCGACTCGACTCGACGACCGAAAATTGTGGGCAAAATGTTGAATTGCCCCGGCAACGAATGCCGTAACTGCATTAAATGTGACCAAAAATGTTTGAGTTTGTACTTGCACTGGGAAAAATTAAAGGTTTAGGGAAGAAAAATATTTTAAAGATAGGAAAACTTTTTTAAAAAACTAACTATACACACAAAAAAAAATTCAGAAGTCAAATCGATATGCGCATGGTAAATTTCCGGCATATTGATACCACATAACGTAAAATCGATCATCGTTTCATATCAAGGGTGTAGAAAATCCTTCCTTCAAAGATATCTAATTTCCAATGTTTTTTTTTACTTAATTTTGCTCAGTGCATTTCTGTATGAGCTGCAAATTGAATGCGAAACCCTTTGATTGACAGGCCTACCGATATGTTGCTGACGTAACTCGGCTCACAAATTAAACGTCAAAATCGTAGCCAAAAATGCTGATTACAAGCGTAGCTGATATGTAGGAATAAAATGACAGGGGCGGCACTAAATTGGCAAACAAAGGGCGGCCCCAAAAAGCCGGCTGAGATGGAGGAGGATCGGGATCAGGAGCAGCAACAGCAGCAGCAGCAGCAGCGCTTCTGCCACGTCAATCAAATCACATATCATGCCAATTTTCTATGCAGGTCCCCTTCGCTTCTATTCCGTTCTGTTCTGCTCTGCAGGATGAAACCCTGGCAATTGCTCATATCCATGACGAGATGATTTGACAGTCGCAGAGTGGGCGTGGCTAAGGGGCTAAGGCCAGACTGAAGGGGGCGGGATGGTTTGGGATCGGATGGGTGTTGGTGTTACGCAAAGTACGTGTACAAGGAACTCGACTGAAGAGAGACTTGGCCTGGCCAACAGACAATGGATCTCCCGCCAGTGTCACCAGCGTTGGCAACATCAATGGGCAGTCAAATGCAAAGCACATACGTAATCCACTGGGGGTGGTGGGTTGGCGGGTGGGTTGAACTGAGGGCGGGAAAAGCGTCAGCCGCACACAAGTTTTCCCTATCAGCCGGTGAGGGCGATAAGCGCTATGTGGCAGTGACATGGCAAGTGCGAGTATGAGTACACGAGTATATGAGTACATGAGTACGAGTACGAGTACGAGAAGGGCGAACGCAGTTAACAGCAATTGCTGTCGTCGCATTTTGTTGTTGCTTGATAAAACTGCTGCGTTGCATTAAATTAAACTCATGCGGTGTATTTAAACGCCGCATCGTCGAGGGTCTAGGGTCTCTGAAGTCAACTAAGAGACGAGACGGGTAAAAGCAGCGACATCAACGGGGCATCGTTTTAATGCAATTGCTGACAGCAGCAACAACACCGCCAGTGAGTGACAGCAATTTCCTTTCCAATTTGCGCTTTGTTTTTATTAATCAGACATATAGCCAGAGCAAAAAAAAATTAAAACAAAAAGCGAAATGGTAAAGAAAGCAAAATGGGGCGAGATGTACTTAAATGAGCTCTGGGGGCAATAAAGTGCAAAACAATTTAGAGCACAAGATCGCAAAGAGGGAGCGATACATTAATATTCCGCCATATTAATCATTCAAGTTCAAAAGAGTGTGAGACAAAGAAAATAATTATGTTCGTTTTAAAAAGCCTCTAGTATACATTTATCTCTAGTAATTTTCCTTGTCCCAAAAATATATTATTAAACAATGCACTAAACGGCCCTAAAATCGTTACCAATCCAAACTAGAGCACTCTCAATCTAACTGGGTTATCGCCAACCGGCTATCGATGCAATTCGCTGGGCCATAAATCAAACTCCCTTTCAATCAAACTTGACAAATGCCTTTCCGCTACCTTTCTCCAGCTC
Source organism: Drosophila prostipennis (assembly GCA_037075205.1). Classification (NCBI taxonomy): domain Eukaryota; kingdom Metazoa; phylum Arthropoda; class Insecta; order Diptera; family Drosophilidae; genus Drosophila; species Drosophila prostipennis. Next base: position 540,857 of record JBAMCJ010005432.1, on the reverse strand, counting down.
AATTAGCCTTCGCCGGTCAACGAACTGCATTGGGTTATTATATAGTTGTGCCGCACTTGAATCGGAGCTGCGAGACCCCCTACATCATCCACTGTTTCTCTCCCCCTCAATCCATTTGTGCTGCTTGATTGCACCGGAGGGGGCAGCCCCTTCGAAAAGCCCTTGTAAATTTTGTTGTTAACAAATGCAATGCGTAACCCGCTCGAAACTCAGCTCGATTCGAATCAAATCAGCGATTGTGCAACAGCTTGAAATGACACGCTCAGTGCATCCGCCCTGTTGCCCCGCGTGACCTGGCCACGCATCGATGGCATTCGAGAATTCCGCTGGCCGGGGCTTCGATTCTGATTCTAGTGATTCCATTGCCGATTCCGTTGCCGACAAAAGACCCGACTTATTGATCGATTTGTTGCCACACTATTAGAGCGGTTTGCACTTGAGCTGCTTACAACTGTTGCCATTGCGCCTTATCGACCCAATCGAACGGGCCAATCAATCGCGATGCGAAGCGATATTCGATATGCAAATGGTGGCCAAACTGTTGCAGCCAGTCGAATCGGAATCGGAATCGGAATCGGGGGTGTCAAGGTTAGTTTGGCTTACACGTTTGGCTCATTTACATGGCTCCATCTGGGCATCCCTCCAAGCATCCGCTAAACTTCAGCAAATTGCGGGAGTGTTTGGAGAGGGGAAAAATGGAAAATGGTAAATGGAAAATAGAAAAGCTAAACGCAGTTTGGGTTAGTTGCCTTTCTGGCTTTTCCTTTGCCACGTCTTCTCGTTCTCTCTCAGGAAGCTTTTGCGGCCCTTTGTCAATTTACCTTTGGCTGTGCAAACTTTCGCGCCGCTCCGGCTGAAAGTCCAAATCCCACTGGTCGTCTCGGGAAAATCCTACGCCCTGCAGTTGCAGGTGATTCAATGGCAGCGATTTCTCAGCAGATTTGCCCCAGGTCATTTCATTACCAAAGTCAACACAAGTGTCCTGCTGCAGCAGCTGCTCGTTGCTGTTAATAAAATTTTCCAGCTGGCTCGTCGACCTCCAGTTTTTGTCCTGCGCCGAAGGACCAGGAGGAGCAGGAGCAGGAGCAGGAGGAGATTGAGAAGGAGACCGGCTCATTGCCAATTCAAATGCACTCTGATGCCAGCCATTGTGCGAGGTCCTGGGAATTACCGCCGGTGCAAAGGGACTCGGGCCCAGCTCGTTATGGCCATGGCCATTGTATTGTCTCACTGCCGATTGATTCGCAGTCATTGGCAATTGATTTATGCCCAAGGCGTAATCATCGAAGCTATTGGAAGTGGGCAGGAGGCCGGAGCCCATTCCCATCTGACCACCAATCCCATCATCCTGGCTGCCGATCCTCTGGAGCGAGAAGCTGCTCTGGCTGCGGCTCCTTTGACGGGCTTCCTTTTTTCTGGCCAACTCAGCCTGCGTGGGGGCAAAGAGATTCCGGATGCTGGCATTCCGCTGCCGCAAATCCACTTCGCTGCCGCTCGACTTAACCTGCTTGTGATGGAGAGACGCGTAATTGTAAATGGAAAGCTCTTGCCCAATTTCGTGTTCATGCTCAAGCAAACTTCTTGCGGGGTTAGTAGAATCGAATCGAACTGGTAACGTGGAACGTGGAACGGGGCGCAACAATTGTTATCTTAAGGATAGTGCCAAACCAACAATAATTTAAGCCATCAACGCAACTCAACGGAACTCAAGTAAAAACCAAACTCGAAGGGGGGAAAAGCAGGACAATGCTCGGTCAACTCGGCGCCCTTTCATAATCGGATGAAAACATTTGTGGAGTGCTACTTACACTCGTCCTCGAGGCAAGTGACATTGAATGAGGCGGACTCGAGGAGGCCAACTAGGAGACTTTTCCTCTTCCTGCCCAGAAGAGGGTCATCAAGTGGATGGATGGAGCGGCAGCAGCAGCAGCACCGTTTGCTCTGCCGATTTTTCCTCGCTTTTCCTCGAGCCGAGTTTCTCAAAAGCTGGATGAGTCTATTCCGTAGTGTGGGTGTGCTGTGTGCAGAGTGCAGGAAAACCCACAGAGATTCAAGGAGAGAGCGAGAGTGGGAGCATGAAAATTTCAAAAACGTTAGACAGATTAGCATAAGCGGATAATTCCGGAAAAACACAGCAATGGCAACGACAACAACAGAAGCGAGGAGGCAGAAAAAATCGTTTCGAATCCCAAAGAGAAACGGACAGCATGTGTGAAGCGTTTAAGTGCTGATGTCGGTGGGTTGGGTTGGGTGGTTTTCCCGATTCAGGAATATTGGGTGGGAAAACTAAGGCCAAAAACGAAAGCTCTTCTCCGGCATTTCTTCCAGCTGAGTGGCAACTGTGAAATAAAAAAAATGCAAAGGAAAATCCGGCAATATCTTGAAGCACAGATATTTCGTGTTTACCAAATACCAACAGCAGTCACATATGGAAATGCGTGGAAATATGGCTTTCAAACAATTTTCGACTATGTATGATCTCGGGAAATGTGAGCGTTTGTTTGCCAAATAAATAATGGATTTTTCAAAGGGACTTTGAATTTAATTGCAATATCAGTTTGCGTTTAAATAAAAGTAAAGTAACCTTTCATTTTGTTCCCATTTTAATTTACATTTTCAATAGCCCTCAACCTTTGTGGCCTGGTGCATTTGATGCCCATATGTGGCATACCAGAAACGAGCTTTAATGATGAATGCTACCAAAAATGCATTTTAGATTCTGTGCCAGGCTGTCGTCCTTGGGGGTTTTCCCTGTCCTGGGAAAACGGTTTGTGCCCCAGCTTGCTTTCCCGCATCGTGTCTCTTTTTACTCGCTCCTTGGCATTGACATTTTTCAGCTGCAAGACAGGAATACTTTCCATTTTTTTTCACCCCCTCCCCCCTTGCAGCTCGTGTGTGTGTGCGGTTTTTCAGCCAAAATAATCAAAAGTGGTTGGGGACTCGTGGCGAAAGGAGAAGATTCCTATCCGATGCAGCGTTACATCTGTTTTGTTTGTACCAAGGAGGAGAAAGGACGAGGACCAAGGAGCGGGGAAGCCCACAAAAAATTGCATGTCAAGTGAAATTACTTGTTTGCCAAAGAGAAACGGGTTAGGAATAGGGAATGGATGCGAAGGATACGTATATGGCTTGGAATGACAACTGCAGCTCACGTACACTCACGCACTTGCACACACATAAGCACGGCACACACGCTTACATGTGTGCAACAACAATGCCCCTGTGAGTCCTGCGAGTCCTGGCTGAGACTTTGATATATACGCAGACGACACTTCGATCTGCCGGGATATGCGGCTAAGCACGATAAATTGAGATGAATGTCTGGCATGCAGCTAAGTCTCTACAGCTATCTGTCCATATATCTATCTATCTATCTATCTATCTATCTATCCGTCTATATATCCGTCGGGGTAGATCAATGCGAGTCATCTTATGCTCTCCGCACTTGACACATTCCGGGAAAAGTGCATTTGCCTGTTGGCTGTCTATCTTTCTCTCACTCCTGGCCAGGCGATTTTTCTGTGTATACCCTGTATGCGTGGGTTATAAAAGCATTTTAGGACCTTGTCACAAAAAAATATTTTTAAAATTTTTTTTTAAATTTTTAAATGTTAATAAAACATACCCTTTTGTAAACATAAAATTGTATACAAGATTGTTTATATAGAAAATCTACCTAATGCTACCCATTTATCTCGACTTTAAAATAAGTATTAAATGGCTTTTGTTCTTTAAAAAAAAAAACTAATTGCGGGGTATTATTTAAATTAATAGTTTCTTATCTCGGCTTTAACGCACGACCGTCTCGACACATAGCTTCACCAGCGAGGGTGGTGGCTATAAATATTCGAAAATGTATTCCACTACATATATGGGTCATAAAAATCCACTCCCGACAATTTTAACTTTTATTTCCACTCGCAATCCCGTCGAGAACTCGAACTCGAACTCGAGTCTTCGACGCTCGGCGTGGAGCCATTAAAATGCGACACGCATTGGGCCTTCTGCTGTATGGCAGTAGTGCATTGCATTGCATTGCATAATTTAAGGCGTGCGGGAGCGAGCCGGAAAGTTGGCATAAAATATTCATTTAAAATGCAGCACGCAACACTTTGGCATGACGCATTGCTATCCCATCACCCATCAACCCACCGCCCACGCGTTTAATTGCGGGCGTTGCAAATGCAAATGTCACACAGACGGCGACATTTGCATGCCGATGACAGGGCTCCACTGGACGTCCACTGGCCATCCAGCGGAGAAAGCAAATCCTAATCCCACGCTGGGGGACAAAGCGACAAAATGACTGACTGACTGACAGACCTGACACGTGCCCGTGTGTTTGGGAGGCGTAACAATTCCAACTGGCAAAACAATGAACTAATAACGAGAACTTACCCAATTCAAACGGCACGCCAGGGGATTCCTTCCACATTCACATTCATCAACTGTAAAATAATGAAGAAACATTTTGATTAGCATTCGGGATTGATAAACGAGCATTTATAATAGTACAACATCAAATGGCAGATGGAAATCGAGTCACTTTGCATAATCAATTCTGGGAGAGCAGTAAATGAAATGTTAACCGAAGACAACAAAGCCATTAGGTTTGAATTAAATTGAAAGACAACACCGAGCAGTGGAGCGAATTGCAATTAAATGGCCCGAGCGAAGACGTGAAATCAAAGTCCTTGTGGATCATTAGTCGGGGCAGAATTGCCGTTTCCACAATTGATTGTATCATCTCTGCCGACATGACGTGGCATCATGCCCCAAAGACCCCCGATAATGCACAAAGGTTGTAGGCGAAACAAAAGCATTCAGAGATGGAAGCGATACGATGACGATGCAGCTGACGGCACAATAATAAGCCACACATTAACACACATCGCGATTTAAGGGGAAACCCAAGCAGGGCGGCCATCCCTCGCAGACATCGATTGCAGTTCGATCCATTAAAATTGTACGCAATTATCCAATTCACTCAACTGTTGCATCGTCGTTGTCATGATTGCCTTGGCTATCATCCCCACCATTACATGTATTTTTTCGTTTCTACACTCAAGATTATGAGCACACAAATTCTTAAAAAAATAAATCAATTGTGAAAAGAATAATTGTATTCTTAAACAAGGAAATTGTTTTTTTTTTTTGTATTTTTTGTATGTATTTTATTCAAGAGTTCTTCTGTATAATCTTAATTAATTTATGTATTTACTTTTTGAGTGGATAATTTTTTCCAGTGCTTCAACAAAAGAAAATATTATGGCTTGGAGGGCTAGGCTATCCAGCCAGCCATTTAGTTGGCCAGGCCGAAACTCACGTTTTCCAGAGATTATGAGGCCCAGGCCGCAGTCTCTCGAGTGCCGCACGTTTTGCAATGGGAAAACTCAGGCAACGCCAGTAGGAAAAGCCAGAAAAACAACAAACCGAAAAGGGAAATTTTCACGGTGCTCACGTAATTGAATTGCAGTCGGCTAAATTGGCATTTATTATAATAAAAGCAAATATGCAATTTCGCTTTTCACTGGCTGGGAAATAAATAAACGCAGACTAAGCAGCCAGCCCAGAGAAGAGATTTCAATGGCTTTGGGACAAAAATAAGTGAGACGAATAGGAAACTTATTAAATAATAAAGGACTTCTTGAGGAGCCACTGAGCCGCACAAAGAAAACTCGAGTTCTCCAGTTCCAGACTTTAATGCCATAAACTAAATTGCAACTCGGTTTGAGGACATTCCTGGCTGACCCACTTTGCTGGTTTATTTATATTTATTCATTCTATTGAGCTGGACTTGCCCACAAATCAACCGCAAAGAAATTCAATTTAAATAAATTATTTTACAATATCAAACCGCAGAGTAAAAAAAAAAAAAATAAAAAATCCAAACCATCAGGTTTATATCGGGATAAAAATGCAGGGGGGAAAGGACAAAACTGCAAGTGCATTGGAAATGAGCAAATTAATCGCATAAATATTTTAAAACTCCCATTGAATTGCACGCCAAAAACTCAGCAAAAGCCGGATCTTTGTTCAAAATAATTAATTCACATATTATTATTAGTTTGCTAAATTATAAATACATCTCCGGCCATTGTACGAATTTAATTTCATTATGGAGCAGTGACTCGTTTAATAGGATTTCCAATGGCTTCGCCGTTTTGGTTTATATAGCTAAATTTGCATTATGCCTGAAAACCTCTTTTCAGATACCTCTTTTCCCCCCTGATCATTCTAAGCGATAATATCGAAATTAAACTTAATCTACTTTTCCCCGTTTTTCCACTCTAACCATCTCTCTCTATCTGTCTGATTTTCCAGCTGAATTTCTAGCATTCAATTTGTAATTTTCTAATTATGTGGTTGAACATTTTGGTGTATTGAAAGCAATTACGCTAAATAATTGCACATTCCCATTGCGTGTATTTGCGAATGGCAGACAACGTCGTCCTGCTCTTCCCAGTTTTGCAGTTCCTGTCCCTAAATAAGTGATGAGCTCTAAAAGCCTCTTATATGCTATTCTCTATACCCTGTGATTTTTCTTGTATTTTTTGAGAAATAAAATATAGCAATTTGCGCTTTGAAACACAGATATTCTCTTATCCACGAGTAATTAAAATTGTATTTAATTTAGTATGATGCGGTTTATTTTTCATGGCAACCAAGCCTGTTCTTTGGATTTTCTAAATGCATCAAATTTTATTGGACAGATAATAAACATTAATTTCGTCAATCCATCGTATATCGAACATTATATATATTCTATTTTCCCAAATTCAAATTTCTGCAATTTTCCCAAAAGAAATTATACTGAGTAATTTCGGAATTAAATATGACAAGCAATATTTTCATGCCAATATTTGTCAAGAGAACATTTAAATGGTTATTTGTGTTATTACGGATAAATGGGAGCCATAAAAATGTCACCTGAATGTGGAATGTGTGCTTGGAGCAATATACAATAAACGTTGAAAAAACCATAAAATAATAATTAAATAAATATTATTAGATCGTTTTTACTCATTCTAAAGCGTATTTACATGTGGCATAGACCCATTCTAAACTCGTTCGGCTGCCTAATGACAGCGTCGCCGGTTTCGAGTGGAGCACTGGAGATGTGGCCAAAATAGCGCAGTTTGGGGCTGGGTCTGTTGATGGGGCTTCAATGGAAGCGTTTACGTCAAGCTCCAAATCAGTTTTGCACTGCGCCAAACAATTTCCGCATTTAATTACATTGATTATGCAGCCAGGGAGCAAATCTGGCTGTCAATCTACCGTCTCTCTTGCTTCTCCTCCTGTTTCTTTTTTTTTCCAGAAACTTTCGCTGCAGCATTGAACTTGATTTTGCCACAAATTGCCGAGCTGCGAGGGGGTGCTGGTGCTGGAATGGTGTTGAGGCATTTGCCCAACGAGCGTGTCATTGTTGTTGAATGCTTTTTGCGGTGACAACACTCGACACTTTCATGCTCTGTCAGTGCAGAGGCAAACAAAGTGCCAAGAGTGGGCAAACATGTGGCTGTCAACACTTTCGGCTTGTTGCAAATCGTAATAATGCAGCAAACAATACAAAATGCGAGTACGTATAAAAACAAAAAAAATATATTAAACAAAATCCATTAACTCATAATTTTCTGCTATGCTGAACACAATTCAGAATCCGCGCTCAGCCCAAAGTGTTCAGTTTGTTGTCGTTAAGCCAACATACTCGCACTCGCATTCGCACAAACAAAAAACCCAATTGCGCGCAATTTTACGGCAGAGCGCATTTCGCCACCCACTCAGCCACCCAACCGCCCAGCCACCCACTCAACTACCCAGCACCACCCACTCTCGCTGCTATGAAGAGGCACGTATGCGTGAAATATTGTGCAAACAACAACTGCTACAATAGTTACACCAGCAACAGCTCATTGCACTGAGAAAAAATATATTGATAAATGGAATTTCTATTTTCAAGAATTTATTTCCCATAAAGGAGTAAGGATCCTATAAATAAGAAAAGGTTTCTTAAAGTTTAATTAGTTTTATATTGAAAAGTGCACATGTTTTTAGAAGTGCCATTAAAGTGCATCGCAATTGGATGAGCAAAAAAATACTCTGATCTTAAGACGGAACTCGTTTGTAACCGAAAAATAAAATTCACACGACGTCGTCGCCGTTGATTATGGGAAACGCTCAAAACGAGTTTGATTGTTGTCGTCTGTTTGTTTGTTTGTTGCTTGGCTTTGTTGTCATGGTTGTTGTCATTGTTGTTGTCATTGTTGCGACGGTAATTCACGTGTTGCATGTGACAGTGACAGGCTTTGTGGCGGGCATACCGAATATATGTTCCACGGACACGTTATAATCAAAGTGTATCCATAAACCCTCGAAGTAAATGGTAGGGGCCATAAATCACTTACCAACGATAGCTAACGGAATCTAATGGATCATATAGGGCACAGGAAAAGGGGCTTAGCCCAAAAGCAATTTGCCATGATTAAAGCAGGGAATATAATGGTTAATACAAAATTCAATTATATGGCATAAAATAGCTGACATTCCGGGAAAACACTTCGCTGATTTGATCACCTATTAGCTTTAAGATTAATTTGTAATAAATTGGAATAACTATATCTTGTATCTATTATCGGATTAACACTAATCATAGGGTATTCTACAAGTTGAGCTACCTCAATTGCTGAAAAGCACATGCATATTTGCATAATACATCCCCCTAATGTACACCTTGTGTTTTGCTTTGTGTTTGCTTTTTTTCCAAGGCAGCCGAGCCGACACATTGAATTTGTTTGGCTAACATTTTGTCTGCCGCTTTATGAACTGTAAATTGGTTGAATTATAAGCAATTATATATAATGCCATTGGCAGCAACTCACACGATTCGCGGCGTCGTGGAACGCATTTTGCCAGACAATTTCATTAACAGCAATTGCCGACGGGTGTGTGTTGGCATAACCGCTTCATTTCCATTAGCCATACAATTTGATTAAGTTCCGAGTGCGACAGGGTCGCAGCAGAGCTCAAATTCAAGCCAGATTACAATAATTTCTTTATCAAGCCGAACAACCAAACAACCAAACAGCCAAACAACCAACGCACCGACACGCAACAATAATAACAATAACAGCACGAACCACTGAAGGCAGAAGGTCGTTGCATGTCCAACAATGGGGGAGAAACCTTAATTTGGCAGGGAAATGGGAAATGGGAAAAGGGGGCGGGGGGCGGAGTTCCTTATGCATACGCCAGTGGAGACGTGGACAATGACAACGAAACGGAAACTAGCGGAAATCATTAGAGTCTGCACAAATGACTTCAAGATACTTTTGCCCAGCCAGCCCCGAGCACTTTTTTCCTTACTTCGGCACAGTGGGTCGAAATGGAGCCCAAGCAGGAAGAACCAAATCAACGCCGCAAGGAAGAGGTTGTCAGAAGTGGGTGACTTTTGACTTGGAGAGGAAACTATTTGGCAGAAGTGCTGGTCATCATTACGATGTGCATATTTTCTAGAGAATATATATTTAAACGTGAGCCAGGTCAAGGCATTTACCATTACTTAGCCATCCACTGCTCGCATCAAAAGTTTAAGTAATATTTTGAAATTCATTGTTATGATTTTAGGTTTAAAATAACCGATAAAATCGCTTAGCCCTGTAAAATTCGACAATAAAACAATTTGCATTGTAAATTCCTGACGAATTTCATGTTAATATCCAGTGAAGCGAATAAAAATCAACAGTTTGGTAATTCAAACTTGCAATTAAAATCAATTGAAATTCTCATCAAATAGTTTTTGGATAATAAAAAAGTATAATAAACGAATTAAAAGTGAGAGCCTTGTTTTGTTCTACTTTGATGGCCAATAAACAAGAAGGCAATTAAAACCCAACATTTAAATTGAAAATAAAGCAGGCAAATAAAATGATTTGAAGACAATTAAAGGAGGTAATAAAATATTTTCAATGGAAATTTAGAACTTTATTGAAAGTAGCTTGTGCTTACAAATTTTTAATAAAAAGATTCTTAGCCATATTTTGTACTGAAATAGAATTCATTAAATGTTGAAAACTAATAATATTTTCTAAAAATATATTTCCTATAGTTTGAGCACAATTTTGGCCATCTTCTGACACAGTGCGGCTCCATTGCGTCCTCTTTCTATAGCCTTTGTTCTGCGGGGATATGTATATATAGTGTATTTTTTTTTGGCTGCCACAAAAGTGGGCAAGATGGACCGGGACAGATTGTAGTTCTTGTTGTGATTTTGCTAGTTGCCAGCAGCTTGTGCCGGCATCTACTTAAATATCCGGTATCATTATTATAAAAATCAAGTTGGGAGCCAAGCGGACGCACTGGGCCAGGAAGCAATTAGGGCTGCAGAGCATAATTGGTCGAATTTTTTGTTGTGCAGCTTTAGCAACGGTCAAGGGAGCTGGTAGCTGGGATCCGGGCACCCAGGCACCCAGGCGCCCAGGCCCCAATTAACAGAGATTAAAGGTGTGAAAAGCTTTGGCTTTTGTCTTGTGATTAGCCCGGAATATATACGTATAACGAAGCACGGGGGGGAATCGCAACAACAAGCTTGCACATTCAAGCTGGGCGAACGAAAAAAAAAACAGGATAAAAATGAAGGACCCTAAATAAAAATCAAGCAGCCGTCAACGGGGCGTATGCGCCACGTGCAAATGAGATGCCAGGTGGTGCTGTGCAGCGCCGAGCTGACCGGGGGTGGCAAGTAAATAAAAAGCAGATAAAAATCAAATTAACAGAACGAAGTGAAGGGAAGAGAAACTGCGCTCAAGTAAATAAAACTGCCCCACTTGGCCAGGGCGAGGCCGATAAAAAATGTTTTTCCGCGCGCCAAGAGATGCAGAGACCCAATTTATATATTTCAGCATTTGTTATGGCTCCGCTGCTCGTTGGCTGATTGCAAATGAAATGAATTCGGCCACTGAAAGTTTAGCATTGGAGATGGCAAGGACATCGGATGCGTGGACGAGTATAAAAAAGTACAAAATTTACAATGGGCCGCCGGGACATTTACAGAAATACATTTAATGACTTTCGCCCATCTACAGAAGCACAGAAAGAAAGCGAGAGAGCGATGCTGATAAAAAGCCAGGGCCGAAAAAAAGGTCCTTCGAAATGAGCAAGGCCGAAAAAGTGTCCTTAATCTGCTTAAAAGCACAGACAGCCTGCCCACCTATCAGGCCAACGGACGTGTGCCGCGAGCATCAAAATTAACGGCAAGAAATTTAAAATGTAATTGACAGGCCAACTGACAGCGGCTATGGGCATTCGCATTCGCATTCGCATTCTCATTCGCCTCCAGCTCGATCAACAGCCAACGGGCAGTTATTAAAACACGCGCGCACACACTGCGGATACGCAACGCGGCAATGAGGAAGCGGAAATGCAGCATTAAATGAAAATAAAACAGGCTGCCAGGCAAAACGGGCACAGGACACGGCGCTTAAGGACACTTTGGCAGAGCGCTCCGCTCGTTGTGGTTCGCTCGCTCGTAATTGCTCTCAGCGGAGGGCTTAACGCCGCACCACCCCCGCACACCCCCGACCACCCACAACGCACACACACACCATCTGATCCTGAACCAACTGAACCGCCAATGTCCTTGGTCCTTTGGTCCGTTTGTCAATGCTTTATTTGCGTTTATCGCAATCATTTCGACGGCCGCTTTTCGCCCCGTTAATATGGCAATTTACATTTACATTATTTTTATTACGCCACCGCGCATCCACCACACAATCCCCCTCCGCAGGCCCGCGAATTAAATCCGTTTTAAAAAGGATACATAAATACATACATTCTGTCATAATCGAGTTGTGCACTTGTCAGGCACTCCAGCTCGCGGTTATCGCATTTAATTGCTGCCCCTGACGAAAGGCGAAAAAAAGTTAAATATTTTAAACGAGCAACAAATGCCAGCAGCCCCTAATGTTGATGGCCAAGCTGATGCTCCGATGCCCTGGGCCATGGCAATTAGAAGCAATTGCTACTCTGCCAGCTGGCAAACTGGCAAGCTAGCAACTACCGACAACTACCGACTACCAACTGCTGACTGCCACTGGGCTGCAATTTCACTTATTTCACGTGCAACTTGGCAACCGACGAGCGGCGAGCGGCGACGACGGGCGACGTCAGCGATGACTGCTGCCACTGCACTTGGCTCCCAAATAGCAGCCCTAGCACTAAATGCTGACGTCCCAGTGAAAGGTGAAGGGGAATGGGAATGGGACTGGGAAGTGGTTGGAGGAGAGCCATGTTGCAGATGGAATGCTGCATGTGGCAGAGGTAACAATAAACGTAAACCCATGACTGCCGCTCGGCGGAAGCAGCGAGGCAGCATGCGAAGATTTCACTTTCATGTTTAACTTGGACCAACACACTTGTTAAAACAGTCCGGCTTACATAAGTTCAAACTTCTTGAAAATTTTGTAGCTACATATGTTGGCTTGTTTATTCAACCATGTAGGTGAACATCGCACATAGGAGAATACTTTCGTCCTCACTGCCTAGGGTTGCTAAAAAAAAAATGGATAGCACTATCAATACTATCGATCGATAAAATTTAGGAATTATCGATGGTTTTGGTACTATCGATCTTATCGCTAAAAAAAATGAATTTTACATGTCATTTTTGGGATATTGGAAGAAATATGTTAAAGGAGGTACATTTATGTATGTCTTAGAACACGGTGGTATTTAATTTGTTAAGCAGTAAAATTTAGATCGTTTTTCCGATAGTATCGATTAAACCACCATCGATAACCAATAACTGTAGCCACTGTTTTAACAACCCCAGGGAAAACTTACATTAAAGATAAAATATATCTTAGGTGGAGTTTTTAAAGAAATTATAGTTTTAATAAGTATTTAATTTCTAAATTGTGTTAATCATTTACTTATTATAAAATCTCGGTTATTCAGGCCTTTAGAAAAATCTTTAAAATCCAATAATGTTAAATTCCATTTTCTCAAATGAAATTCCATCTTTCTGTCTGAGTTAAGCAAGCTTGACTGTGAGTCCACATATCTCTTCTCACCATCTGGTGTCTCCATCTTTTGAGTTTCTGCCTCGCACGTGCATTTGTAAATTTGTTCGGCTGGGGCAACAATGCGTCGGTGGCTCCTCTTCCACCTTTGGCGACACACTTTGAGTCTCGAATTACCCCCAGGCATGCGTGGCGTATTCGGTTGCTGTTTGACAATTTTTTTCTTAAAAACCTTGGGAAGCTGGCATTATGTGACATGTGGGGGAGGGGGAAGGGGATGCAGGAGCGTTTGTCATAAGCAACGGAAAGAAAACGGCGAAATAAAACAGGAAGAGTACAGAGACCCATGCAACGTTGTTAAAGAAAAGTGCAAGCGACACAGTGTGTTCACTTAAAGCAGCCAACAATGTGTGCCAACGCTGGGAGCCTCATGACCAGGCTGCTGCAACCAGGCACTTGGGCAACAGCAACTGCAGCAGCAACATCAGCCAACAATTTTGAGGCATTGCATAAGAGGGCTCCAAGGCACCGAGGAGTCCGCAATCCGAGATCCACGAGATCGAGCGTGGGAGAAGAGCTTAATTATCGAAAAATGCAAAACAAAGTCGGGAAGAGCAAATAGCTCCGTTGATATGCGATAACTTTTAATGGACCCATAAAGTTAGTTGATCGTTGCGATTGAAAATCATGTGGAAAAATATATGTATAAGTAAGGAAAATGGTCTCCTTTGAAAAGCATTTCTTAGCTCTGAAGATATTTTTTAAAACGACTACACCAAACTATTTCCATCGCTATAGTTTCTACCCAAATATTTTCTTTAAAATGTTTGAAGAAGTAAAAGTTACATTTATTTTATTTCCAACAATTAATAATTAAATACTAATTCAAATACATTCGCCTAAAGCTGGGAATTAACAAATTGAAACATTAAATAAATGCATCATATTCATCTCCTTAAATAAATTGCTTTAAATAAATGTTTATACAACATTTACATGGCCACCATTCAAAGTAATTTGTAAGCCACAACTTTTGAGTATGTTTAAAGATCCCACCTCCCTTTTGAAATCCAAGCCGGCGAAGAGTTCATCGACAAAACCATATGATAAGCAACATAATCAATAACTCAAGTGAACTTTTTGCACACTTTTCATCCTGCTGACTCCCTGCTGAATGGAATTGTATTGCCGGGAAAAACGAGCAGCAGCAGCAGCAGCCAGAAACAAACCCAGAAACCCAGCAACATGCTCGTCCAGCAACCGGCAAACAAACAAACAAACAAACAAACAACTGCAACTGCAATCAATTGCACCTTCTGCCGCATGAATGCGTGACTGAATAGCAGCACATATGCGATGGACTCATCGTCCGAGGGGTTAGCAGCCGCACTGTCTCCATTCCCTTGGGGATCCGGATAACCCGAAACCCCCATTCAACCAACCCCCATCCCTCCATTTTGACCCCTCTTAGCTGACCAGTGCGGTGGCTGAAATGCAGGCAGCATCGAGTCGGGTTTTATTTTTCTCTCGCCGCACTCAATTTTTTGTGCAGCTGCAACTGCAATTCAAGTGCATTGCAATGCACAACCGACTGACTCCAAGTGCAGAGAAATAATTTGGTATTTCATTTAAGATGGTTTTAAAACTATTAAAGTAATCTAGAACAATAAAAAAATGTTCAGAGCATTTAAAAGATTTTTATTTCATTAGGATTATATAAAATTAGTTGGTTTTATATTGACTTCCAGCTAAAAGTTGATGTAATGAAAAACGATTTAAAATTCAATTCAGATCCCTTTAATTTCTTTCATGTCATTTACCAAGAATTTCATTATTAAGTAAAATTGTAGAGTTGTAAGTTAAAAGCCAGAATCAAATCCAGTTCAATGCCAAGATATTGAAAGAAATCTCAATTTCTTGCTGTGTGGGCGTGAAAATGGAAAAGGGAAAGGAAATGCGAGAAGGGAGGCGGCTGTGAATGTAAGTGAATGAATATGGGGGCGTGGCAGGTGAGCGTATCCGAAGGGCGTAAACGTAAGTGCGCGTTATGTTTGCCAACGCCAAATGAAAAGGACCGGAACCGTGAAAAGCAGAAAAACAGAAAAACCGGGCAAATGCAAATCGCACACACAGAGGGGGGGGAGCAAGGGATTGAGGGGGGAAGGAGGAACTACAATAAAGACTCTTACTTTGTGGCTGGTGTTGCTGGGCCCTCGGGGAACCTTGACAATGATATTGATTTGCTGTCATTATTGTTAGTTTTTTGCCACCCTGCGGCCATTCGCTCTGTTCGGAACGGAGCGTGTGCGAAAACTGTTTGTGCTCACTGTCGCCAGCCATCGATCCTTTGGGCGGCCTTCGTCCTGCGGCTCCGAAGTTACAAAATTTGAATTTACGCTGCGCGCCCGATACGCGAAATTGAAATTGTTATTTGTTGAGGCAACTGTTCGTGGGGTGGATGGGTGAATGGGTGTATGGGGGATGGGGATATGGCCTGCGGAAAAATAGAAAACTTCGCTGCCAGAGTTGCCATCCCCATCATTGAGTTGCCCAAGGGGATGACCACTCAGCGTGGCCACGATTCGTGTATCTCGCCGTACCGAAGACTTTTAGTGGAATATTTTTGCACGGCAACCCCCGCACAACCCCACCATCAACCGAACAATTTTCCCCTGTTAGTTTTCTCTGGCAGTTATTGACTTTTTCCAGCGGCAAACAAATGCAATTTGCATTTTGATAACATTTCCCAGCAGCTGTATTTTAATTGCATTCGTTCAATGCAAGTTGGTTCCACCTTTGATGGTGGTCCGCCGGATGCCCGGTCCTCCAGAGTCCGGAGACTCCGGAGTGTTTGGGATTGGGGCAAGATGTAACGAAATCAATTGTCAGGTCATCTGTCAATTTATTTGTTATTTCCCGCCAACTGTCAGCTGTCAGGGCTGCACGAACCCGAGCCGAAAGGCAGGCCAGGCAGCCAGCGAACAAAACAAACACAAAACGTAATGCATTTAATGTGCCGAGCGACTTGCAACAAAATTACAGTCCCGGACAGGCGAACAAGAAGTCAGTAGCTTCGAAGAAAAACAAACTCACCGATGAACAGTGTAGCAAGATATGGAAAAAAAAAATAGTTATCAGACATTTTAATTTTTCAGGGCTTAAGATAAGATGGTTATTAGACATTTTAATTTTTCAGGACTTAAGATACACTTTTCAGGGATCTTAAACTATTTGCTTGCCAACTAAGTCCCAATATTTTATAGTTCGAATTTCGATATGTATAAAAATCAAACATAAAATTTATTTTTGAGCGATATTATACAAATTGATAACAATAATTATTTTAATACTTTTATAATGAAAATTTTAAATATCCGTTTAAAACGAGTTTTACTAACAAAGCTTATAACTGTTACGGTTCCTGTTTTAAAAAAATGTTTTATTTAAATTTTTTACAAAATCCATAGTTTTCCTTGCCACTTTTTACCACTGTGCTGAAGCTTCGGAAAAGTTCAAGAGTTCGCTTTGTCGCGCTTGTGCAAACAAATGATTTGTTTTAGCCCCCCGCCCCCTTTGGCCGCCCAGGTGTAATTGCCACACGACCAAAAGGCGTAGCGAAATTAGGCAAACGTTTTGGCCAAGTTTGTTTTCCCTTTGGCCGGTTTGTTTGCCTTTTGCCATTTGGAAATTATCGAGTTGTCGCCCAGCTGTGTTCGACGTTCATTGGAAATGCAAATTTCCCGCCGAGCAGGCGAATCTCAAGTGCCTGGCGCCAAACAAATGATTGGCATTATGTAGTTTGACCTTAATTAGTTAACAATGGAAACCAAAGCAATTTTTTTTCCACCCAATCGTCGGAGGGTGGTGGGCGAAGGGCGTGGTCGGCTTGTAAGAATTAACCGCACCAATTACACGCACAAAATGCCAAACAATTAATAAAAAGCGTGGGAGGGCGGGAGAAAATCTGAATTGTGAAAATCTATTTGAGGGCGCCGGCATTTTCAGTTTGCCATAAATCAAATTAATTGAAATTAATGGTTCACCTCGCTTCAAGTGCGCTCACGCAAATATTTGCCCAGCAGATTTGGTATTTTTTTCGCCCCGTTTTGGGTTCTCTGTGTTTTCGGGTGTCGGGTGGTATTTGCGTTGCCCGGGATTGGAGACTGAATGGTGACCATTAAGCATCGGGGACTGGCCCACTAATTATTTTGGCTTACACTCGGCCCGAGCGTTAATCCCTTTGAAGCCGAGCGAGAAAAAAGGGATAAAGCCAAGGATTGGAGAGGTTTATGCGGCTAATTAATGTGACATCTGATAGGCGACTGGTAATGGCAATTGCGATTGTTTATGCAAATTTTCGACAATGGCGACGATGGATTTGCTCTATGCAAATGTCCATTCAACAATTGGCTGTAAATTAAAGGGACGTTTTAATGAGACATTAAACAATTACATTGCTGATTTATTAGGGGCTGATGTCAGCCTATTAAATATGCTAATTTGAGTGAACTTTTATATTAAAGAGGTGCCATACTTTTTAAGTACAGTATTTAAATGTCATTCAATATTTTTTGCATCATGATTCCACAGCTAATTAATTTGTTAAATTGCTGACAATTTTTTTATTTTATTTAAACACCTTGTTCACGAACAGACTCCACCCATAAACGATCTATGCAATGGCACATCCTTTTCATTAAGCTCTGTCCCGGCTTTATTTGAACTTCAAAGGAACGTTTGTCAAGGGCTGGCGGTGGCGAATTAATGAAATGTTTGTCAAGTGCGGTTTTCTGGCTGTCTGCCCCAACCCCCCCGGCTTTGGTTGACTCATTAAAATGATTTAATAAGGCCAAGCCGAAAGTCCGTAAACCGATTTCCCCGTTCGATGGATGTAAGCCAAGTTGGAAGCAAACAGACAGACAGACAAACAGACAGCCGACAATGTAATTCATCAGAAATAAACGTGGTCATTATGTAGTTTATAGTCGGGGGCACGGGACGCACCCATGAATAATGAATAAAGCCTGCAAACAGATTTTTGCCGCTTTGCCAAATAATTTCTGGGCCTATTTACCATATTCAAAATTCATGGGACCGCCAGCCAAATCGCATTCAAATTCAAATTCATATGCCATAATGGCAAGACATATGGAAAACTTGTGGGTGAGGTCGTGCCTACACATACTTCTACACACACACACACACATACGTATATATTTTCCGAAAACATCGCATTTTCCAATCAATTGAATTTCAATTTGCATAATTTTCTGTATGTCAAAGTAATGTGTACGAAATTCGATTATTTTCCATTGAATTGAGCTGAAGACATTACGAGTGGACTAAAAGTGGACTAAGTGAGGACCCAAGAAGCTTCTCGTCCAGACAAAGGGAGGTGGACAGGGATACAGGGATATACAGGACGGAGGACACGTGAATATGCCAACACCCAAATGGGTGTGTCATGGAGTGGACAAACATTATTGCAGAATTTATTTGTATTTCAGCTTGTGCGTGGGATGGTCATGGGTGGTCGGGTGGGGGGAGTTCCTGTGGGTCAAAGGGCCGACAGCCAACCCACCCACCCAGCCATACATTGTGACCTCAAAGTAACCCAAAACTCACAAACGTATAAAATGCAGAAAAAGGGAATTGTTGGATTTGCGTGAAAATGTTAGGGAGCAAAAGCGAAAAGGATCCAAAAACGAAACAAGCTATAAAAGGCACGGCAGGTTCCGTTCGGTTCGTTTCAACTCTGAAAAACTATCACAAATGCCATAAACAAACAGAGTCGGGCGAAAATCTAAATATCAAATGGAAAAAAAATCGAACTGGGAATGCGCTACAAAAAAAAGAGGAAAAAATAGGATAATTACAATTAAAACGGGAAAAATATAAAAATATTAGTTACGTTAAAACTCAATCTTTTAAATTTCCTCGCAGTATTTTTAAAAAATTTCGTAGTTTAAATTTAACTTCTCTGAACCTCGAAAACACAAACCTCTCAAGAAATCCTATTCCTTTCGTCACGAATTTCCAATGATTTCATCGCTGACAGAGCCACTTCGTAGTGAAAATGCTCCAAGGACTTCACAGCAAAATCAAACAATGTGCGTGTCCCTTTTTGTCGAGCATTTCACACGCCCACATAACCGAGGCAGTGCCTTTAAAAGAACCCAAAAAGAATTAAATTGGAAAAGCGTCTGAAAAAAAGAGGAGACCAGTGGAAAAGGGTTCAAATGTATTTACAGTCTGGGGTGTCGAGAGGGGATCCACGGCGGCTTGGCCGCCCCCCACCGATCCCCGATCCCCGAAAATTGTTTTGCGCCAATGTGCAGGGAAATGCAGAAAACACGCCAAGCTGCCCGCAGCGACCAGACAGGCAAAACACTCTCGCCCAGACCTCAATAAAAAACAACACAAAAAGACCATAACAAATAACAGAAAAAACAAAATCCAGCCAGAAGTTTTGTGGGACAGCCGCAAGATTCGAGTTTTGACCGCTCCCCATTTGGGACTTCTTTTCTCACTTTTTCTGCGGGGCACGCGTGTCGTAAAAATTTAATTAAAATATAATTTTGCTAACAATAAAAATCAACACTCGGGCCAGTGGCAGTGGATGATGATGATGATGTTACAAAAGAAGTTGCCGAACCGCAGGCCAAATAATGATTAAGCATACGCCGTGGTGGCCAGGCGAGATTGCCACGCCCATTAGCCGTGTCAAAATGTGCGAATTATGTGCCTGAAACAGCGGGCATTTACGGCCAGGCTTTTACTTTCGGTTTAGTTGGCTTTCGGCCGGATTCAAGCCGAATCTCGCCACTTTAGTGTCTCGGGCTAAGGGAAATTATGATGACGACTCTTTATTGGGCCCCGAGCCATTGTCTACTCCTCCTGCTCCTGCTGCTGCTGCTGCTCCTGCCGTCCTTGTCCTTGTTGTCCTGACAGCTGAAGTGGCCCGCCCGGATGCCTGGATGCCTTGATGTCTGAATGGCTGACTGCCTGGCTGGTTGCCTTTCCCCCAGATTTCCCTTTCCCTGCTTTCTCCTCGCCTGTCGAGTCAATAAAAATTCAGTAAAACGCTCTCGACATAGGCTCAAGGATTATTATTGCTACTTTATGACAGTTTATGTATTTTTCCCTTTGTGTGTGTGTCTCGGCTAGTGACAACGCAGATTTAAAAGGTTATATACACAGGAATATGGTCGGGTGTTCGAGCATGGGGATTGGGTTTGGGTAGATGGGTAGATGGGTAAAGACAGCCCAACTTGTAAAGTGTTCGGAACGCAAATTGCTTCCCTGGGACGACAGCCAGCGGAGCCAAGTGGAACGTTTTGTAGTCAATTTCACAGATAATTGGAATGCCTAGAGGATATGGGGCGATGAAATATTTACCAAATCATCCAATATTTTCGCTCCACAAAATTTACTTTAGGTGAGATAATATTTGGAAATATCTGAGATTTATTAAAATAAATAATAAAATATTTTTTTGAAAGGTAATAAAATGTAAGTATTATTAGCTTCTGTTGAATAGAGAACAAATAATTCTACAAACAAAAATGTTTGTTTAATAATTAAATAATTGTTTTCAATCATTTTCGTTTTGAAATGCAAAGTGTCTTAGGGGATCCATTTCATAAATGACTAAATTATTTATTTAGGTGTTTTTCTGATCAGTTCTACTTTTCAAATCACTTTAATTCATTAATATATTGTTTAAGAAATGATTTGGTGACCTAGTTTATATATAAAACTGTTGTTTTTTTGTTCGAAAGAAATAGATTGTTGAGCAAATCGAAGTCAAGACCAACTTGACATGTGAAGGCAAAAACCATAGAGCCGCAAAACCTAAGACTTATTTAAGTTTACAAAGGATTGTTTGTCGGTTTTTTTTTGCCAAAACTCAAACAAAATACTCGTTGAAAAAGCAAAAGCAATAAACTTCTAGCCGACCCAAAAACTCAATGACAACAAAGGCATAACCCGCACAAAAAATTAACCAAACTCCGGGCAAACTTTGCCAACAAGCGGCAATAAATGCAACCAACGTGGCCAAGCTAATTATGCGCTTCCTGCAGGGGTTTTGGAACAAAAACAAAAACAACAAGACGAGCAGAACAGGCCAAATCTGGTCGGAAAGACAAAAGCTCTAACCTCAAACTTTGACTCCGACTTTTGGCCCAATTATGGCCACGTTTCAATGTCGGAGTCATAAAATTTGCATATTTCCCCGGCTGAAGCTTTTTAATGCTTTTTGCCGTACATTTAGTGCGATTTTTTCTCTCGTCCGCAGTCTTGTTGTTTTTTTTCTCTGCTTCATTTTATTTGCGAGGGAAAATTTAAGCCGGCCAAATACGTTGACACCTTCATTTTAATTCGGAAAGGGCCTGACTCGCTGGAGGTTGGCCAGAGGAGGAAAACTCGCTGCTAATTGCAGTGTCGAGGCTCAAAGCAAATGGCTTAATTACCTTGTATTCCCCGGTTGCCGTGTTGTTGTTGCCGTTGTTGCTTGACCTTTGGGGACCAAAGTTCATTTGCATAATTTGGCTGGGTTTTTAATTTTCGGCATAGCATTTCCCATTCTGCACGTAACATTTGCATAAAAAGAATCTGCACGCGAGGCAATCAGCATAATTCCCCCTGCAAACATATTGAGCCGAAAATCACTGCAAAACTCCGCCAACGGCACCGCCACCGCCAGAGTGAAAACAAATATCTTTTATGGCAATCCAACTAGCTGCTAGAACTAAAAGCTGGGGGAAAAAAAAATATGTAACGAATTTACTACAAGCAAAGTTCCTCCCTAGCCGGGCGATATTTGCTCATCAAATTAGTTTTCTTGCACACGTTTTCAATTTTCGGCAAACGCTAAAAGTTTCCGGCTCCACTCAATTTTTGGGGCAAGTTGGGGTTATATTTGCCAGAAATGCGTGCGTGTGAGATAACGTTTATAGACCGAAAGAAAAAACTGCATAAAATTAAAGTCAACTTAATCAGTTATAATAAAGAATATTATATTTAAGGGGAACTTGCGACAGGATAATTATAGAACCCCAACAAACTTTTTTTCCAGTGTAAACACACACAGCCAAAAGCGTGTCAATTGTGGCAAAGGTTTTAGCATTTGAAATTTGAATAAACTGGTAAGAGCTCCTGGGAATTTCATTTTGAATTCCGGTAATCCCACACACCCCCTCCCCCGCAACCGATCCCCCTTCGAAAGCCAAACAACAATAATGAGAGTGTACAATGGCATGCATAAATCAGCTGGCTGGACAATGCCACATGGCAAATGTTGCCAAAAACTCTATTGTAAGCTCATAATTGCCAACTTCCTTTTTGACATTTCCCCCCTCGATCAGTGTCGCCCAAAAATGTGGGTCAAATGTGCATAATAATTAACAACATTTACAGCTTTCAAATGCAATTCCACCTTGCGCTCGGTATCAAAAATAGATTTTTCCGTATTTACATTTGGCCAACATTGCGTATACGCCATGGCAGCCATTTCAAAAGGCAAATAATATGAGCAAATGTTTATTCATTCCCTCGAATAATTCGGAATTGTTTACCATTGCTTTCCATGGGTCAGCCAGGTTGGCTAGGAGAGCAATAATTAATTGTATCGCATTTAAATCGAATAGGTTTTATTCGTTTTTTCATTTTCATAGCAATTTGTTCATTTGTGGCATTAATTAGGGGTTTTGTGATAAGCAATTTGCATTTGATAGCTAATAATAGCACTTGGTGTAAATAATTCTGTGTGATTGATATATATGGACAATTAGGATTTCTGGATTTCTGGGAATACGGAGCCCATATGCCCCCATAATATTTTATCAGCGCTTTGAAGTCCCGGGCCTCATGTGCATTGGCCGGATTAGATAACAAAGATCCAGAGTGCTCGCTCGGTTCGCCCAGTATCCGGTTGGTTGGCTGTGAGCCATTGGCAAACATTTACTTAGCTCTTGCCCCCTGCTAAAATATGCAAAGCCAAACAGAGACAGCAAATTCAACAATGTTTATTTGCGACTCTTGTTGGCACAAATGTTGTCATTGATTATGCATGATCCATATACGCAGGAGAATATCCGGAGACGGGTTTCGTCAAATTTTAACCCAATTTACGACCGCTTTATTGGCCCAAGGCGTATATATAGTTTTTTTAGAAACAAATATTAACCAATTGACAAAACAGCCACAAAAATCTAGGCAAAGGTGCTAAGTAAAGGTAAGTTTATTTGCTCTCAAATTTAGGAAATTTGTTAATGAAGCTTTTTTCATTTCGGCGAGTGTTACAGTCGAGCACGAATTCGGGGAAGACAGCTTACTTAATATTGGGCTAACAAATTTTCAATCAACAAAGCCACAATCTTGATTTTTGTAATAATTTGTTTGTTACACGTTTTCAATTTCAAGAGTTTTCAATTCATCCACAAGTTGCCATCGATAAAACTTTACTTTTTTAATTGTCAACTACTTCATCTTGTTTTGTTGTTAATTTACACAATTTGCACATGTTAAGTTATATTGTATTTGCATTTTATTCAACGACCATTTGTTGCTAACTTCGCAGTATTTTTTCTTCTTTTCTTTTTGGATCAATATTTAGCAAAGGTGTTTACATTTGCATGCGAGAGGTGTGGAAACAAAAGGTTTTGCACATATTTTTACAGTTTGGAATATTTTTGTAGTGTTTTTTACTCTGTTACTGTGACATGGCAAAGCCTCGTCTGACAACCAAACAGAATGGCCATGAACCCCACAAAAACTCTGTAGGGTTAACATATTATTTTTTATTAGAACCCCGGCACATGACCGGGCCTTAACGAGACTTTGGCCAATTATCAGGGGCTTGTTGATGAAACGAATTGTGTGAAAATTTGCCGTAAATAATTTGATGGGGGGGAATAGCTGTCACTGTTTGTGTTTTATTTTGATAAGAGGTTGCGAATCAAAAGCAAATTCCCACTTCACTCACCTTAACCCTCAATGTCTCTTCGGGGAATTGTCTGCAAAGAGAACAAGGAAATTGTAAACTTGATTAATATGCAAATGCCAGGCGGGCTTTGATTAACTGCTTAACCCAGTTTCGGTTTTGGTTTGTTTTCGTTGCCAACTTCCGCCTACAATTGAGCTGGGGAGAAACCGCAAAACCAGTTTAATGCACTTGATGTGACACCGGGCTGAGATTGAGTTTGGCTTTGGGTTTGGGTTGGGGTTTTTGAATGTTTTCATTTGGCAACCGGTTACCGGTTGGCATCGGGAATTGCACAACGGACATTAGAGAACTTTAAGTGCATACCTGGCTAATTTAGATAATGTGCATTAGATTCAACCAGTTGTGGGTCACTCTTTAAAGCGGCTTAAAGCGGCCCAAATGGGTGGGAGGTTCTGGGGTTCTCGGGTTCTGGTTCTTTGAGACTGGGTCACTTGATGATGTTAAGCGGCTTAGACGTTAATTGAATTAGTTTACAAGTAGCACCCAACGTGCTGCTTGTGTTTGTGTTTGTATTTGCCGGCTCTGCTCGATTCATTGGGGCAGAAGCGCTGCCCCTCCCCCTCCCCCTTCCCGCTTAACCCACTTGTACAATTGCACTTGCACTTGATATACAATTAGATTCTTTGTGGCCGCAAAAGGCAAAAACAACTTCAGCTGCGCTGCTTATGCAGCTTTCCTCAGCTTTTCTCGGCTTTTCCCCCCCACAAACCCACCGCTGCTGCTGCCGCTCTAATGAACTTTTAATTGTTGGCATCTTGGCAAACTGCTTACATAATTGAACTATCGTGGTTCGCCCGGTTAATTGTTTAATTAAGCCATTAAAACGCCATAAAAATAATAAGAAGGCCTAACCGAAACCAGAGACGCTGCTCTTTGAGCTGAATTACCTCAGTGTGGCCAGCGGAATTTCAAGTGGCCTTTGACATGCGACACTTGCACCCCGAAGAGGGTCTTGTAATTAAAGTTAGTCACTTATATAAGACTTGTTAGTAGCGAAGAAAACAATTTGTGGGGAAATAACAAAGTTTATAATGAAGAGATATTTTATTATGGAAAAAATATTAATAATTTGCCTTTAAATCTAAAAATTTTCTCTATTTAAAGATGATTTTACTAAAAACAAACAAATTTCAAAGGCGAGAAATTTTAAAAAGAAATTTTTATGAGTGTAATAACTAAAATTACTATCTTAAATGCCCATAAAATTCGATTTAATTTAAATCTATATTAATTGCTTTTCTTTCATTACGCAATTACTTACCCACCCTGAAAACGATTCGCTTAATCCTTAAAATTTAGCCTGAAGGTCTCAATTAACCTTTGTCAACTTTGGCATCATTTCCTGCACCTTGATGATGATACAAAAACCATTAGCTGCCTGCTCATAGGTGAATATTAACCCATATACCAAGTGCTCTGGCCCATCTCTCATTCGCGTGACTTGTCAAATTTTTGACAGACAATGGCTGTGGCAGAAAACAGGACGAAGAAACACCAAAGGCACCCAGCAATTAGATTGCCCGGAGAAAATGCTATCAGCGGCAGATGGGTTGGGGAAATGGAGGTGGAAATGGAAATGGCAACAATTGCTGTCACCATGACGATAAACGATAACAAATTCATTAATTAAATTTTAAGTGCACAACAACAAAGGAAAGATTGCCATGCAAATGGCTTTATCGCTTTTCTGCGCACACCAGAATTGATTTGCATTGCCGCACACAAAAAGAGTGGCTTTTAATATGCAAAAAGAAACAATAACATGTCACGTAAATTACTCTCAAATGTTAATCAATAAATTCGAACAGCGCTAAAGGGCTAACAAAAAACAAAAAAAAAAGAACTACTGTCGAGAGACGACCGAAGCACTTGAAAGTTATCCACCAATTATGGTAAATTGCAATAATTTTTCAATTTGTTTTACCGGTAATTTTTGTGTCATTTTATCATTTTTCTCTCACTTTTTCCATCAAGCAGTTTATCGTAATCGCTTTATGGGCTGACTTTGTTTTCACTTTAATTAAATTTTATTAACATCAGCAATTTGTGACACTTTTTTCTACATCAGCAAAGGTAACCACAAAAACGGCAAACCATAAATTGATTATATTCGAAAAATTATTTAGAGGGCGAAAAACAAAAGGAGAGAAGGCGCAATTTTTACAACAGTTTTTATGGTAATGGCTAAATATTCTTTAGTAACAGGAGCACAAAAAAATAAAATTCTTAAGCTCTGAGAAGGTAAAACTTATAAATCGGTTTTTGTTTGCGTAAGACGATTGTCCACACTCTTATCAAAAAAATTGTATATATTTTAAGACTTTAAGTTAAGAACTTAAGCATATTCTTGTGATTATTTTATCTTAACCAAGGCTGGAACTCAAAGGCAAGAACAATGGGAATAAATACTAGTAAGCTTCTTAGTTTCTTTTAAATGAATTTTAAAAAAATAGGCCTATGCCTTTCTTTTAAAGGAAAAATGCCTTTTGTTTAACCAACCGGAATAAACCTTTATTGCCTAACTAAACACATAACATGGCAATTATTGCATTTACCTGTGTAATGGCTTCATCTCTAACCTCTATTCAAAATTCATTTGCATATCACCCATACGACCCGTGTGACAATTTCATACAACTTACGGCCAGCTCTGACAAAATGAAACAGACAAAGAATACCATTTGTACACCCAATCCCAAAGGGAGAAAATGAAATAAAAAATTTGAACAATAACAACGGATAAACCAATTTAAAAAAATACAATCTGCAAACCAAATCTGCACACACAGACGACATGGCATTTTGGAGAGAGAGGCAGACAGACAGACAGGAGATGGCTACATTTTAAATACATTCATGCCATATAGTTTTCGTGCATTTTTTGCTTGCCAGCGAAATTGCAATGTGTGCCAGGGGCGCAGATCAGGAGCAGGACGCCCCCCTTTCCCCCGCCCACTCCCCTTAAAAATCCCATTTTAATTGTTTAAGTGTCAGCAAAGCCAAAAATAAAAATACAACAAAAAGTGGGAGCGAACCAGAAAAAAATTAAATAAAAATCAAGTGGAAAGTGTGCAATGCTTTTAATGAATTCAATAAAACTCAGATTGAACTTGCACCGTTTTGGCGGATGTGGGGGACACATCCTTTTTTTTCTTTTGCTGGCCTGCCGCAGGGCCAAATAAATGTTAATGAGGACCCAAAAGAATCCGCTTATGTTCGATTGGACGGGAAAAGAGGGAAATGAGCAATAAAAAGCGGAGAAAATTCCAATGACCGGGGAGGACAAAAGCCCTTAAGTGAGACCAAATATATTTACTTCTCCGCCTTTGGTCTTTCATTCTTTTCTCCACTTTCTTTGCTGTGTGTTGCAGAAACTTTCGCTCTGTGCACACGCTAATTGAACTTTCATTGAAACGCAAGTCATTAGAAAGCAAAAGCAGAACTGTTTTTCCACGGCGTCGATAAAAAGGAAATTGAAACAAATAGCCGGCCGACAAATGGCTGGCTAATTCAAAACCTGACAATCCACGCTGAATGAAATTTAATTAAATGCTATTATTTTATCGCCTTTTGTGCAGCTAATTGGGTTAAGTGCACTGCGCTTATCGACTTTAAACTTCCTGTGACTAATCAATCAGGGAAAATATCTACGCATTAATACATATACTCGCTCTGTGCAGTAGTGCGAATTCCCACATGCATGTACATTGTACATACATATCTATCGAGATATATTCAGACATTGCACTGCAATTAAATTAGAGCAGGGCAACCAGAGAGATATGGCAAGCGGAAGGAAGGGAGTCTGCAGACTGTCTAGAAATTGAAACCGACGCTCCAATTCAATTGACAACATGACAGCAATTTTATTTTCGGCGTAAGCTAAACAAAAATAGCAATCGAGATAAGGCTAGAGCAATAGGATATTTGATGCCCTGCTATTGGAAATATGCATATTTTTTGTAACTCTTTTGATAGTTTAGAAATTGACAAGAATCCCAAAAAAAATGTTAATAGGAATAACAATAAAATATATTATTAAATAAAAAAAAAAAAGTTTAAATTTCCTTGGAATTTAATGTCTAAGTTTTTTTCTAAAAATAATGAAAACTAAAATTATTTATTAAATTTATGTTAAAAAATTAATAAACACAATATTTTACAGCTCTAAAAAAAAGTTTAATATCAGAACACAAAATCCAAATACCCTTAGCTGAAGCCCACTGTACCCATGCCCTAGTCCAATCGACTTGGAGCCCCCCTATTAATAGCTGCTAAATGAAAAAAGAGCAGGGAGAGTGGCAGAGAAGCCCCGAAAAATGTCACCTTGCATAGCGCAAATATTTGTGTGTATTTCTTCCTATCGCCCCGTACTATCGCCCCAGTTCCCCTAGTCCCCGCCAGGTGGCGCTCCCCGAAGACCCAGAAGAAGAGGTGTGAAGAGCGAGTATGAGCGACCGCAAAGGCAAACACAACGCAATCGGTGGCCCGGCGCTGTTGTGTGTATATTTAATGTAGCCCAACTAAACCCAAAGCGAAAAAAGAGCAGAGTAAGAGCAAAAACAAAGACAATAGCCAAAGGTCAATATTGAAAATTGATAAACAGCAGAAGCGCCAGCCAAATCACCAGTGGCAGCGGCAACGGCAACGGCAACAGCAAACAAAACAGAAATAAGAAACCTGAGCTCTATCAGCTTCGTTCAGTTTCAGTCCTTGGTGGCGGTTTCATAATTAAAAGCAAACAATTGCGTTTTTTGTTCTACGAGTAAACCATCCTCGCTTTCTCGCTTCTCGCTTCTATCTATCTATTTTCCATTGACCACGAAAACCGAAAATTCAATTTTGAATTAATTTGTTTTTCAGCAACTTTGTGGTAGCAAATACAAATAATAATGGGGGTGCCTTATAAATAGGGCGGCTATTTTTAAATGGGAACAAACCCAAAACAGACCCAAAAAAAGAATGGTATAATTCGGTTATTTAAAAATAATTTACCAAGAAGGCAGGCACAAAGTTAATCAGCATAATGAACATAATAAACATAGACTCGCCTTTGTTTTCAAATAATCTCCATTTTAATTAATGCAATAACATTTTCAGCAAACTTTCAATTACTTTTGGATACCCTAGCCTGCACTCGAAAGGAATCGGTGTGGAAAGGGTTTCGTTTTCCCATCAACAGCAACCACTTCCCCGCAACCCAATCACTCAATGAACTTTTCAAGCTCTTCTGCAGAAATAAAATAAACTATAATGTTCAGTTGGTCATGATTCGAGGCCGTGCGTAAAATTAATTTTACGGCATGTTTCGGGGGCCAACACATGTGAATATGTGAATTGGCCAAGAGGCCAGATCCGAAATGAAACTCAACTCGACTCAACAAAACTTTACTGCTCGCCTTTCGAGTGCTGTTCATGTGTTCAGTGTTCAGTTGGTTTCGAGCAGCAGTTAAGTGCATTTATTTCACTTTATTTTCAACATTTATCGGCATTCTGCACTTTTGTTGTTTTTTTTCTCTCATTTTTTTGCAAACCAAATCCGCAACGGAAGTTGCAGGCAATCAGCATTTTTGTTGTAACTAAAATTGCAATAAAATATATTTTATAAGAAATTTGTACAGCTTTAGATGGAATTGCAGTAATGCATTTTGGAAAATTTAATTTTTAGCTCGGTCGCGTCACGCTCCAGCAAAGCCAAACAAAAAGCAAAAACACAATGCTAAACAATCAGCTTTTTGCCCCGGCATATCATGCGATATACTCAATCGTTCATTTCGAACAACAACATATATAGCTTATATAGCATCTGCCATATCTGTATGTCAGTGTCGCTGGCCGGACACATTTATAGCTACTAGCTGCCGTTCTATCTCTCAATAAAATTTTATTGTTTCATAGTTTCTGCTGCATCGAGTATCGAGCATTCGAATTTCAAAAGTTCAACGTTGAATTAAAATTTTAGGTATTTGCCAGAATTTTACTAGAATACTTTGCGTTGCCGAAGAAGTGTTTGTAAATAAAGATTTAATGGCCACAACAGACGTGTAATTACATCAAAGCAGCAGGGAAAGCTTTCGAGAGCTAAACAAATTATTAGCCAAGTGCATTTCTACCTGAGAATCTAGCACAGAGGATAAATTTAATTATTTTGCATAGCTCAACATTTTTATGTCAAAGCCAAATTTCTTATTTACAAAGAAATTGCAAAAAAATACAATTAGGCTCATCTCATTTAGTAACAAGTATTTTAATTATTTCCGCATCCGTGAACATTTTTTCATTTTTTCCGGTGCACTCAAACAAATGGATTCGGTCAATGGGGAAAGGTAATTTGAATCCGATTTTGACTTTGAAATTCAATGCTCTTAATGGCCCAATAAATTTGCTTACCTAAAGGCCTTCAGCACTGAATGTCAGTTCGTAAATGCATATATTAGCTGCACCTGGTTGGAAATTCAAAGTGAAATAAATAGGCACAATTTAGCGAAAAGTGTTTGAAACTGGACAAAAGTCGGGGTATCTCAGTCAAAAGTAGGAATTATATTTGTAGTTTAATTATAGCCCAGACATCGATCCTCTGTCCATCTTCATTTATCCAATTTGGGTTCGTTTCAATTGAGCTAGCCAAAAATAAAACACTTTGACGACCAACTCATCAGTTGACAAACCACGCAATTTGATTACAATTCAATCTGGTTGATGGGTTAATGGTCACAGCCAATGAAGTTTACTGAATACACACTTGGAAAAACGAGTTTAAGGGGAATTAGTTGTTATAAATACCCTTTTGCATTAGTTTATATATAAAATGTTATATTTTTAATCCAGAGCTAAAACAAATATCTTCTTAAAATTAAAGAAAGAATATTCAGCCCAAATTCCGATGAAGATAAATAAAGATGAAATGCAAAAATCTCATTAGCTAAAACCAGTTATCTATGAGTAGGTAAATCCCAGAGCTAACAATAATAAATGTGCTTTTACTTAACCACTATCATCATATATCAAGTTTGACAGTTTGACACATAATTGGAATGAATACTTATTACCTTAACTAAGGGATATAAGTATTTATGAAGCCAAATAATTTTCAAAGAGTACAAAATAAACAAAAACAAATCATTTTTCTTTCAACAACTCAGTTAACACTTAGTTTTTCTTGCTTTAGCTACAAGTTATTCAAGTTGGGGTATGCAAAGACACCTCTAACCATTACTCATTAGGTATACCCAACTGGAATTGGCTTCGGCCGAAAGTGGCACCTCAAGGTGGCCCCCTGTCTGCCCTTTGTTGCCACACACTCTAGAAAAAAAAATAGGGGGACTGGGGGTCAGGTGTGGGTGGACGGATGGCAGGGGTTAAAGCTCTAGCCACGCCCACTTAGGGCTGAGCTGCAGCTGCGCTTGCTAAGTGTGGATATTTTAAGGCTGGGCTTTGGCTGTGATGCGGTCGGGCTGTTGCCTTTTTAAGTACGGGTATTTCAGAACCGAAAAAATAGCAGAAAGGCAAAAACCGAAACCCAAACCCAAACCCCAAGCCGAAAAAAGCAAAAAAAAAAAGGAGAGTAATAATAAAGAGTACTGTAGGGGCAACTCAAGCATGGCCAAAACGATGTTGCTGCAATCGGACGCAAGACGCACGTTGGGAGAAAGGTGGAGAGCCACAACAGAGTTGTGTTGCCCAGGCATTCTAT
This sequence comes from Drosophila prostipennis, assembly GCA_037075205.1. NCBI lineage: Eukaryota > Metazoa > Arthropoda > Insecta > Diptera > Drosophilidae > Drosophila > Drosophila prostipennis. Next base: position 509,140 of record JBAMCJ010005432.1, on the reverse strand, counting down.
AAGATTTAATTACAACCTGCAAAAAAAAAGCAAAAAAAAAACAAAATATAAAGACACGAAAGAAGCTAAAGAATCTGGCTGCACAGTTACGCTTTTGTGTTTGCAACCTTTTGACTGCCTAAATGCTGCCCCGTTTGTTGGCCCCCATTTTCGTTGGCATTGTTCTGTTTCTGTTTCAGTTCTGCTTCTGCTCGACTTCTGCACTTCTATCCAAAAAGGTTTGACACAGTTTCTGGGGCCATTTCGCTCTGCTCTTTAAATGCCATTTAAGCCAGGTTTTCTTCTACAGATGTCTTCATTCATCAGTTAAGAAAGCGGCTGCCGTGTGGAATTAGACAAGAACGAAAGCTGTGCCGAAAATTCAGAGTCATGTTCTGGAAAGCGTAACAAAAGCCGCAAGAAAGCATCGGGCAGAAAGACCAACTGTATCTGTATCTGTAGCGGTAGTCTACTAAAGCCAAATTATATCTGACACACGAAAATTACACACAGCCAACGAAATACAACGGAGACCCAGAGACACATAAAGGCATTTTAATAATGCGTATCGTTTACACTAAACAAAGTAAGTGCCATAAGTTTTATAACTCATTAACCTTTCCGAGCGGACCAGAACCGAACTTTCCTCCCCAGATGTTCTGTGTGTTTGCTCCTCGAGTATCTGTGTTTGCCCCATCGTGTGGCGTTCTGTGTCACTGGCTCAGAGAACACAGACAACAAGCTGACAAGACCAACAATGGCAGCAGCCAAAGTCTGGCCAAGTATCTATATCTTCAAGATATATAAACGCACAAACACACTCCCTGTACTTCTGTCTTCTCGGGCTCCGTTTAATGCGCTTCATTAGCTTAAGCTGCAAACACAACGCACAATGATTTTCACTTTTCCATCAAGGCGGCCTGTTAAAATTATATTTCTGATTAATCATGCACTCAAATGATTCGATACCATACGTTATACGATGTCTGGTGTACTTTGTATGGCCAGTTAATGAAAGAATCTTGACAATGTGGGATGAAATTCCGATGCTCCGTTAACGGTCAATGCAGTTCAGTAACAATAATGGGAGAAATGGAATCAGGGCAATGACCGATTAGAAAACCCCAAGTGATATGGCACTTTTTAAAAGCCCGGTCAGGAATTGGGTGGAGCAAGTGGAGGGTTATGGTCAAGCTTAAGTTGAATTGTGGGAAAGCTATGCTAGAAAATAATTGTTTTAGTATCATAATAAAAATATTTACATATTTAAATAGTGTGTCATTCAATCAAAAATTGTTTATTTTTGGTATTCATTATTTATCACTCTATTTTTATCAGAACAAATCTAAAATTTAACTAAAAATTTAATTGTCTATAACAATTCTTTCCCAACATGTTCCTAAACCAAGTTAAAAATAAAGTTCAGTATAATATAATAAAAATATGATATTACAACCTTTTTTAAAAATGTATTTACGTGATCCTCATTCTATCATCATTTATTTTTCCGCAGTGCATTCATAACTAGCGGCAATCAAAACAAACATAAATCCCCGCTGAAAGTACTCTCTCTATCTGCCATATATGATACAACAACTTTAACCTGAGAACAGGCCATCCATACCAAATAGCACCTCCAGAGCTGGAAGCCGGGTGATGTGCCGGCTGTGGATGCTTCCTGGTCGTCGAGAACCCGACGAAACCTAACCCACGACTTTGGACGATGCTCCGCATACTAATGCCTACTAGAACCAGAGAGCTATTCGAAATATTTAACGCCGCTTTCGGAAGAATTCACTTTGGGGTGTGTGTCTGCTCTAAGCTCAATCAAATGAACGCCAAGCCAAAGCCACAGGGACAAGGCGACAAGTTTAACTTGTTTCCAGCTGAATATTTCAGCATAATTAGTGAGGCAAACGAACAAACTAATTATTGAAAAGATACTCACAGCTCGTCCAAGTCACTGGGCCTCGAGGCGATGGATCGTTTGGAACCAAAGTGCGAAACGAGTTCGTGAATCACGCGGAACTCAACGTCAGAGAAGGCTAGTAAACTCCGGACTAAAGTCTTTCTGCCTGCCGTTTTATGAACAACAATTGCAGTTTGCCCCACGAAAATTTCATTGACACAGTTTTTACTTCAAAACAGCTTTTTATTTACTTTATCTTTTCATCTTGAACTCTACACTGGCACGTTAAGAGTCGGAAAATAATTGTCTTTAGAGTTTTACCCATTTAAATGAAGAAACTGGTTTGATGACGATAATTTCGGGGAAGTCCCCTGATTTGTATTATTTAAAACTTTCGGAACAAGAATTTATTTTCATTAATGCTATCAAAACCGTTTGTATCCTTTGACCTTCCAAATAGTTATTCCATAATATAAGTTTAAATCAAAGCTCGTTTTCTGTTTACTAAATAATAATAACAACATTAATCTTTCACCAGTTGCATCGATGCAATTTTTTTCATTCTGTTTTATAAGTTCCATTCAACTCATTTAAATTCAATGCAAATCTTCGATCGCACGTTTCTATGTGGTTTACATATTATTTGCATTCTTTCATGTTTATTAAAGCCTTTTGTTTTATTCGTTTGATTTCGATATTTGTGCTGTTTTTATACCTCCGACATTTATTTTGATTGGGCTCATGTACGCAGCGGGTTTTTTAAACTTCAAAATTTAATTTCCTGCTGCCAGCAAAGTCATTTTAAAGTCGATTTTTTTATGAGGAGCAATTGTCATTTGCCTTTGTACTCTGTATATTTTAATTTGTTTTTGTTGTTCCAGCCAGGGAGCTGATGCAATTTATTATTAATACTGCACAAATTTATTTCATTCGACCAAAAAGCACCAGGTAAAACAAAACTAAATCGAACGAATGTTACATAAAACGTGACATTTGTGAAACTCACAATTTTATTCCAAACCATTTTGTTTATTTTTTATTTTCGGTTGTTGGATGATTTCTGCACTCGTGATTGTATTTACCATTATTGTTGTTACTTGTGATTGTTTGTGCCGTGCACGTTTTGTCCCACGCGACGTATTTTCCATACGGCATTAGCAGGAAAAAAGTAAGATCACTCTGAATTATAAAATCAATACTACATTTTACATTGCTTGTAAGCTTCTTGCCTTTTACAAAAAAATTATTTTGGGTTGAATTTCATAATATGTATCACTATGGACGGCAGTCCATGTAGTGACGAAGCGCACCAGGAGAGTGTGCGAAGGCGACTACTATATATACACGAAGAAATGAAAATCTGCTGTGATAGTCCGATCGTAATGAGTAATACACCAAATTAAAGGTATTGCTAAAACTTAAAGGATTGCATACCAAGACCTCAAGAAAATCAATTGGTTTGGGAGGGAGAGCGGTGAAAGTGTAAAAGTGAAAATTTAGAAATTTGGATCTGTTGGGGCCGGTGGGGATAATTGGCCCCCCGGACTACGTTAGTTGTATTGCTACTGAAAATGCGCTTAATATGAGGGGTCATATCAGAAGATCGGACGCTCCGTTCAAAAGTTATAGCCAAAATAAGATTTTCTTCTTCTTCCCAAAATGAAAATTTAATTCTGTTTGTCAGTTTGTCCACTTGTCCACTTGTCCAAAATATGTTTTTTAAGTTCTGAAAATTTGATATGACGTTCATCACATCGATATAAAAAACTTTTGTTCTACCACTTTTGGAAAAACCCGCTAGTTTAGCGGGAAAACAGCTATAAATAGCTAAAATTCGGAAAGCCGTAACTTCTATACTACTAAAGCTACAGACTTGTGCTGCATCTCGTTTGAAAGGTATTTTTAAATGCTATAAACGCCTTCTATATGCAATTTGTGTAAATGTAATAGTTAAAAAGATATAAACAAAATAACATTTTTTTAAACTTTTTTTTAACTTTTTTTTAATTTTCTCAAAAACGGCTCTAACGATTTTCCTTACAACTTTAAACTTTATAGCCCTTGAGATTCCTTAAATTTTGGTATATAACACATTACTGTAAAAAATCGAGTTTAAAAGTTATTAAGAAACGAAAATAGCCACTTTTGCCAGCTCATAACAATTAATGCTGCCTAAGGGCCGTTCATTTACGAGCCAAACAGATTTGGGGTAAAAAAAATTTTTTACATTTTTGATTTGCCTGAAAATTCTTTTACATGTTCTATTCGGAAAATGAGCAATCACGTGTATCAGGATTTGTCCGAAAAAAAATTATTTTTTTAGTTAGAATTTTTTAAAGTTTTCCAAAAATTGACAAATTTGAAAAAGTACCCTCTCATTGAAAATCTTTATCTCCGGTTATATGAATCCGCGTGACTTCATGTGTTTTGATTTAATTCTTCTAAAACCTCTTCTTTAAAAAAAAATGTAAAAAAAAATAAGTTTTTATTTTCTTAAAAATAAAAACAAATTAAGAATTTAAAAAATTTTGTATTTAAATTTTTTTTTATAAATCAATATATGCGCCATATTGTTAGTTACAATCGATTTTTGTAAACAGTTGGAGCCATTTTTAGTTTTTAAAATATCGAATTTTTTTAAAATGGCCTCTGCTTTTTTTTATGAAAACACGTTGCAGCAAGTAGGGCTTGCAACAGTGCTTGCAATATATCAGGCGGCGTTCAGCTAAGATCAGGGGTCAATCCTATGTGCTTTAGTTTTTAATAACTAAGTTATATGGGGATGACTTTTGGTCATGGTATGAGGTATACTAAAATGTAAATTAAACCCAGGGTATAAATTGTCTCTTTAAAAACTTTCTGATATCAAACAAAAACACCTCTTAACGAGGTAAAAAAATAGTGACGACCGCACCTTCAACATACAAAAGATCTGATATCATATTTTGTGACGAAAAATAATTTTACATTCGAAAATATAAAAACACTTTCTAAAATTTACTTTTTCGGCACGCTACAATAGAAAATGTTCGTGTGGGTAAAATCTTATAAATTTGTCTGAAGCGGGCCGAATGAGTAAATTTTAGAAAGTGTTTTTATATTTTCGAATGTAAAATTATTTTTCGTCACAAAATATGATATCAGATCTTTTGTATGTTGAAGGTGCGGTCGTCACTATTTTTTTACCTCGTTAAGAGGTGTTTTTGTTTGATATTATAATATAGAAAATATGTCTTAACAAGTTACTTATAAAATATATTTATTTAGGTATTAAGATTAATTATGTGTTCCTACTAAGAATTTCTTATCATGGTTTTCCTTATCAATAAATGCACCAAAGCTTCGCTTTTCAAAGAAATTTCAGATGATGTCAACATTTACTTTCAACTTCCCCTCAGACCCAGAAATCAAATGAAATAGAGCAACAAGTGAGCTTTCGAAGGATTTCATTTCACATCCTAAACAGGACAAAGCTCCTTGTAAACATTAGCGCCATCTGGACAAAGTTCCTGGAGGCAAAGATATAAAAGCAAAGCAACTTTCTCTACCACTTATAGAAAGTTCAGGTGCCATAAAAATACCATTAAGCACACACAAACAAATATTATAAATAATTATTCAATTTTGTAAGGTTTGCTCATGAACAAATATAATCTGACCTCTTGAGGAGCGCAAAAAAATGTACGTTTACACACTTTTTACGACTTTAATAGTTTTGTGTGTCTACCGAACAAGTTTCTATCGCTTGTATTTTTTTACAATATTTCACAGTATTTACCTTTTATTTTATAATAACCCGGCAGTATATTTCGCACGTTAATAATGCAATAAAGAAATAACAGTTATTCAAACAGAACAGAACTCGAAAAAAGAGGAAACAAATGTTGTCAAAAAAATATGGTAATAAACCGGTCTGCGGGTAGGTCAAACTAACTGTAAATCGGTCTTCAAACGACGACGTTTAATAAATATTTAATAATTGGCCACGATGCATGCGTCATGAGTTTTTGTCTGTTTTTTTTAATATTATATGGCGTGCCGTTAACAACGCCGAGCTTCCCCTTTTTATTTACAAAATTTCCAACCATTACATAAATCGTGGCCAGCAACTCATCAAATTGAATGCAATTAAACGCTGGCCATCAGTATTAACTATGATTGATCAAATGATATATATATATATATCTTTTGATGGATGTATGACAGATGCCCCACCGATGATATGATAAAAACGTTGCGTGATTCAATGTAATTTATGGACTTCAAATGGATAATGAGTTGGCCAAAACGGTAACAGAGGAATCATCATTTAAATGGTAATGATGTCCTATATACAATTTATATCGCAGGAAGTGAAAAATGCAGCACGAATGATTTAAATATAAATTTAATTGAGAATATTAAGTCTAAATATTTAAAATATTTTAGTAATCTTTAGTAATACCTTTTTGATCAATCGGTTGTACATGTAAATAGACCCTATTTTCCTTTTGTTGATTTGTGTAACTTTATATCATGAGTCGAATCAAAAGGCGTGACAAACTCAGATTTCCCACACGATCACGGCCCATGCACTCCATAAGTATAGAAAATTATAATTTTTCTCGTTTTTTTTTTGTTTTTTGGTGGCATATTAAAAAGCCATTAGGCGAGAAATCGAAAAGAAGGCAAATGGCAAAACAAAGGGTACAAGCAATGCGAACTCTCAATGGGTCGAATTGAAATCGAAATCTGAAATCCAAAACAATGCGGCAGTTTCACGCGATATTTATGGGCAAACTGTCTTCTAGTGTGAGTACGAGTTTTGAGTACCCGACGACTATTTGTGTTTGTGTTTGCTATTGGACTTTTGGTTTCCAGACTGCCGCCGGCATTGGGCATTAGACTGGAGTTGTGCATGAATGCCAGTGTGTGTAAACAAAAACCCCGAACGGGTTGAAATCGTGCTGATTAATGTTCCTCCGCTGGCGGCGTCGGCGGAGAAAATTGCAAAACAGCAAATGGCATAGGTCAGTTACACTAATTGAAATAGAATGTTGTCGGTCAGTGGTTTTTCGTGGGTGCTGCTCTATATAAACAGAGTACCAGACAGTCTATCGCCAGCGTGGGCAATTGTGAATGGGGCAAGTGCTTTGGCTAAAGTGATCATCATTTAGAAAGCATCGCAGCATCAACTCCCAGCCGAACACACGCTTCCTTTCACTTAAGAACGCGGAGTTTACAACGATTGAAGTGAAAGTCAGGGGAAAAGAGTTAGGCAAAAGAGAGGAAAACCCACACAGAGCAGGAAAATAAAACAATTGTCATTCTCATATTATCATAATATCATGTGGAAATGATTGTATATTCACAGAATACAGTTACCTATAATATTTTGTTTGATTTATTTTATTTATAAAAGATATAGGTACAATTCCAAATAAGCTAGTCCATAAATCAAGTTGTAAATAGCAGAACGATGGCCTGAATATTTTTTCCCACTGTAGCAAATGATTTAGTTAGCCCCAAAATGATAGAACGCTCACCTCATGAGAAGATCATTTTTATGGTTGCTTTTTGTCCTATCAATCTGAGATCTTTTTATAGCTACAAGCTAACATCTACAATTTGCATAAATTCTTAATGCGAAAAGAAACTTTCTAAAGAACTGAAGAACCCCAAACATGACATCAACAGGTGGTTAAAGACATGAGGCAAAAAAAGGCAGAGCCGATGAGCTTTAGGATATGGAAAAGCTATAGACTGGAGCTTTATGCCTTTGGAGCCTGCGGGACTTTTGTGAAAGTCAAAGTACAGCTGATGACAGCTGAGCAGAATCACGTGGTAAAGCTTTCGAGAGAATTCTTGGGGGAGTAATTTCGAAAAGAGAAAATCTGCACAAAGAGAGCGCCGAAGGATACGCATGTCCTGGAAACGTCAAAACAAGCAAAAGCTGATTATAATACGGCTTGGGTATGGGTTTGTTATTGAGTCCCGATTCCTTCACTTTTGGCCTGATTAGATGACTGTCTGCCACTCCCCTTTTGCCCCCTTTTCACCCCGCCCTTCTGCGATTGCACTCGGGGACGTCAAGTTTGATTGACATGGTGGAGTAGCAAATGCATCACTTGAGACCATCAACGGGGAGTGGAAGTGGGAGGCGTATCCCATGGCTGAGACTCTGGCAAACAACCGGAGACCGGGAGACAAACTAATGAGGCGCCAGGAAGCCAGGCCAGCGAAAAGAAAAACACCAACAAACCGCTCGAGCGGAGAAAGCAGCGTTCCCACCCAAGGATACAGTAAGGTCTCTGAGGTGGTGAATAATTCAACCCCGTTAAAACAGGAACAACTTTTAAAAAACCCTTGTATATAATGTAAATTTCTATATTTCACATCATTGGATTATTTTTTGACAAAATGTAATAAGATTTTAGCTTCTTTAATTTAAAAAGATTTAAAAAGATAATCAAAAAGGTTTTAATGAGCTATTTCATAAAATGAAAATTCCGGAAAAGAAACTTGAACTTATAATAATTGAAACTCTATCAAGTCGTTCCAATTAAAGTTTAGTGATCATTTAAGATAAAAGTTTAGACTAATAATATAAGGGAAGAGAAAAGGCTAGTATGTACCTTAAATAAGCTCAGATTAACAACAAAGATTTTTCCCAAATGGTAGAATAATAAAAGTGTCTTCCCAATTAAATTTCAGAAATAGTAATATAGGTAAGCCTTTTCAGTAAACCATATTTAAGGGCTTAGATTATAAGAATACAATGCAGTTATATACTGGTCTTATAAAACCCTCACTTAAATACCGGAAAAGGTAAGCGACTTGCGTTGCTCAAGTCCAAATCTTCAATTGGAGGCTTTTGAATCGAGTTTCCCAGCTTTTGTTCTACGAAAGGTGTGTTCACTGTGTGCGAAGGCGTGCCAAGGTTAAGCGTTCGCTCAATGGAGGTGCGGCGGGGGGCGGGGCAAGGGTCCGCACCGAGGGGGGAGTGGCACTGGTCAGGGGCGGCGGGTGGAAAGTGGGTGGGTGCAGCTTGTGCAATCAGCTGTTGCTAATGAAAAACGTCGGCGAGTTCAGCTAGGAATAAGCAAGAGTCAAAGCTTATTGATTTTCAACTGCGTAAGTTGGCCAGGAAAAAATTAGTGGTAAAAAGAGCGCGTGGGTGGGGGGTCAACTCCGTTTCATGGGAATTACGAGGAGATAACAGACAACTTAATTAATTTGCTCAACTAAATGGAAACTTACCCTGGCCTTTTATTGTATGTAAATTCAATAATTGCGTAGTTTGTTTTTACTTTTTATAATAGCTTGATGTTTTCTCCTTTATGTGAAAATCTCTTGTTTTTATGGCCGTAAGTATTTCCGCTTCGAATTAAATGCAATTATAATAGATACAATTATAAAGATGGCAATTATTTATGCACTCGCATTTTCTTTTGCATTTTAATTACGACTGTTTTTGCATATTTGATAGAGTCGTACACAAAGTCACTTTGCCGACGTTCACAACAAGGGAATCTAATTTATATATTCATGAGGTGGTATATATAGAGCTGGGACAAATTAAACGCGCAAAATGGAGGCAAAAAATTTGATTTGATGATGTCTAAGGTCGCCGGCAAAGACAGACACATAAAAAAATCGCAAAGAAAAAACGCTGACAAAGCGGTGAAAAACAACACAAACAGAAATTTAGCGCTTGAATTCGACGCCCTGAGAGAGCGAAAAGTAGGGGCGAGATAGGGAGCGCATTAGATGGCTTATCAGTGCTTATCAACACGACCGCTGATGACGCCGCGAGATACAGATACAGATACAGGCACAGATACCGATGGACATTCAGATACAGATACACGGCGCGAATTGAACAACACTGCAATCGCCGGAAAACCGGGGCTTTAACTCCTGTTTATCTTTTACCTAAATATAGGCGTGTGTGTATAGCAACAGCTTGTTCGACATTTCGATACACGCCGTGTATCTGTATCTCATAGTTTGCCGTGTTTGGCGCGCTGTAGAACATCTCTCTCAAGATTGATAAAGGCGAAGATTGATTTTTTGCCCCATATTGGCGAGGAATTTCCCCTGAAGTTTTGGGTGATTATTATTAAAGATGGTACGGTGTGTTTTTATTTACAAGGTAGATTTCTTTATGGATATTATAAAAAATATATTTATTTATGGGAAATTGATAAAATTGATTTATAGCCCTTGATTGATAGCCTAATCGGGGGGATTTTTGCTTGTCAGTGTTGTTTTTATTAATTGTTTTAGGGAATTGTCTTCGGTAGTTATGTTTCTCGCTTCACTCGGGTTAAAGATAGTTTATTTGCACTCCGATTTCAGTTTGGAATTTCCCTGGTCATTTTGTGTGTTTGTTGTTTACGTTATTGTTGCTGTTGTTGTTGACAACCAAACAAACACCATGAACTTGAGCACACACACACAAGGAACAGGCACACGCAAACGCACGGAAAGCTTCTTGATTGCACCACTGTATCTTTTCCGCTGTTGATTTCCTTGCTTGTTATACTTTTTACTGCACTGCACCGCGATTATTTCGCTGAACTTTTGCATTTTCTTCAATATTTTTTGCGAATCGCCAATTAACGATTTATTCTGAGGGGAGAGCACGCGTGGGAGCCCCCAAAAAAGAGAGAGCGCCCGGAGAGCGGCGGCTGCTTCTGGGAGGAAGCAAGAACAACAACCCACCAAGGCAGCGAGAGAAAGAGCGACCGCGTCGGACCCACTTGACTACTCGACAGCGCCAAGTCGCGATAACGACTGAAAACAGAAACAGAAAACTGAACACGGAAAACTGAAAACTGAAAGCAACTGAAATCTCGCAGCGCTGCGGCAGCGAAATACTCTCGTCCACAGTTAAAATACCTTCAGTTGCTGCTGCTTCGCTCTCACGTTGCCGTTGCTGTTTGTTGTTGTCAATCAATTGACAAAAAAGTATCGCCTTTACAGTTACATCCTCTCAGCCGCTGCGCTCTCTCTCTCTCACTGTCCGTCTCTCTCTGTAGTTGCTCTCACTAAGCTAAAACAGCTGATTACGCTATGAAAAGGTAAACAGACAGCAAAGCTTGCGCTCCCCTCCTCTCCTCTCACTTTTAGCTTTTCGCTTTTCGCAGCGGGGGCGTTCGCCTAATGAGCTTGCATTAAAATAGTAATTGACTAAGAAGCTGAAGAGCTAATAAGAAACAAAGCCAAGGTGGACGGAAACGAGTTTCCAATAAGACCCTGTTGCACTTTGGTCGGAAAAAGGGGTCGGAGGAGGGGCAGGAAGGGCGGAAAATGCACGGTATGTAGTTAACAGATTTGTTTGTCCCCAATTTCAGGCCGATTTGGCTGACACCTTTTTAGATACCCTTTATACTATAGGGTTATCCCAATCTCATAGAGATCGGGGTCACCAAATGGTAAAGAAAACCTTTTTACAAAATTCACAGCATTCTTTTCATAATTATAAGTATGTTGTATCCTATTACCTCTTTAGCAATACAATTATTAGGATTAGTATAAGTACAACATAATTCATTATAATTTATTAATTGATGTTTAAGACCCTTTGCGAAAATTCCCAGTTCCTGAAACCAAGTTAATTAGAATGAAAAACGACTAAACAAAAACGAGTTATTCATCCGCAATAGTATTTGCTTACATTTTGTGTAGAAATTAGCCCCAACTCATCATTAATCATCATTATTAACAAAATTATCAAAGGTGTAATTATCTATTTTAAAACCCATAAAAAGTGGGTGTCTATAACGTAGTTAAGTTAAAATTCAAGGGAAAACTAGCTTCAAAATAGCACGGGTTTAAAGTATTTTCTATCCATTTAAAACAATTTTATTCATCTTAATCTTTCTCAACCCCATTAATTTCTCCGACTTCCGTGACATAAACAAAGTGTTTGCAGGCATTAACTTATAGCTCCCCGTCAAAGATCGAACATCCGAAGATCAACAAGGGTATTTAGATTTCGCCTAGTTAATTTTTCTAGTTTCCGCCACTCTGGGTAGAGGCGTCAGACAAATTGCAATTGGCTCTATACTGAAAGGCACGACGAGCCCAAAAAAGTACGATTATATATAGAGTCGAATATATATTCTGGTACAGGCATATATAGGTACGACACACAAACCGCAAAAGGCAACAGAAATAGATGGCAAAGAATTTCTAGTTGACTGAACACCGAATGTGGCCGGCGAGCCATCAGCCATCAGTCAGACAGTCCGACGACCTAGACCTAGATGTCAGATATAAGAGGCTAGATACCAGATACCAAATCGGTGGCAGAACCCAGAGCTAAAGCTATGGTTAACGGAAGCTGAGATGTTCGCTCGGAGGCGTCATAAATCTTGCGCAACGCCCCATTGGCATCGCTCCGGGGGCTGGGAACAACCTCTGATTTTCGTTCTGGCCAAGATCCCTAACCCACAATTCCGGCCAACACAATGGCTATTTGCATGGGTCGCATAATTATGCACCATCATTCTAATGGCAATTTGTTGGCCAGTGTGCTAATGTGATTAGAGACCGATGTGTTGAAGTGCCGATGCGCTGGAACTGGATGTCGAGTGGAGTTCTGTTCTGTTCTGTTCTGTTCTGCCAAGTGGACGGGTTCTTGGCCACTTGTTGCTCAACGCTTTAAGAGCCAGAAGGAAGTTTCGAGAGTCGTAAATTATTCGCTCTCTGTTTCCGCTTCGTGTTATCAGATGTGTGGGAACAAATAGAAAACAGAAGTGCACTCGAAGAAATAGTATTTTTTTCTAAAAATATCAAACCAAAGTACTCAGAATATGAATATAAAATCAAAAACTTAAGCTTGTTCCTTAGTAAGGAATTCAAATCCTAAAAATCTAGTTTTTGTCAAATTGTTTGCCAAATATTTAGCATCTTTTGAAATTTATCGAAGCAATAATTTAACATAATTCGTTATGAATAGAATGACATATACTTTTTTGGGTAGACTGGTTTCCTGATTATTTATGGCATTTGGCCAACTAAGACTTAGTTCACTGAAACACTTTCGTAAACTACAAATTTTAAAATTGAGATACAAGTTATAAATTGAGGGTAGCACACTTTATTTTAGCTTAAAATATAACATTTTTCTAAGACTAAAAAGTGGGTTAAATTATCTATGTCATTGCCTAACATTTAAGGGTTTTCGTCAGTACTTTGCTCCGAGTGTGGGTAATGTTTTCTATTTGCTGTTTGCTTTTTCACTTGCTATCCACATTTGTATCTGGTAGAACGCTTTGCTCACCGCTCAATCCAATTAAAAGCCGAAACCATCTGTCGTCGGTGCCCTAAAAAAAAGTTTGGTGCAAAGCTCCCGGCAGAAGTGCCCCCGATTTGAGTCAAGTGTTATTTTGGGCGCTTTGTGTGCGCCACAATTATACGACAATTATAAATAAATACTTAATACCTTTATCTAGCGGTAAGGCAACGTAAGTCAGCCCAGTTTAGAAGGTGTCGTAGTGCCGCTAGCGGATATCTTTTTGCAGGCACGAGTATCTGTATCTGTACCTGTATCAGTATCTGTATCTGGACAGCGGCCAAGATTTACGAGTTACACTCGCCGGATTCCGACGGTGCAGTGCGTCATTTTGCCGGGTTATTGGCATCGGAACTAACTGTTTTCGGAGCGATCATTGCCTCTCACCTTTCGGCCGGCTATTGCACTCAATTACCAGGTGGCATAAAGAGTGGAAATGGAAATGAAAATGGAACTTTACCGCACACACGAGAACCCGTTTTTACCTCCCAGCTAGCCCTCAACTCATCTGTCGGCACTTGGTCTAGATACATGCGAAAAAGCGCAAAAGATACAACATAATGTTCTCTCACCGCCAAATACAGATACGTTGAACTGGATCTGTATCGGTGGGCAAAAAAAAGAGAACAAATGCAGGTTGTGAAATTCTTTTTTTATTATGAATCCCCAAAAAAAAAACTGTCAGGCAATTTGGAATGTCAAAGTTGACAACTGCATGGTAAGTGGAAAACTATGAGATTTATTTGCCTGCAACGGCATGTGAAAAAGTGCATTTTCGGCATTCGCGGTATTGTGGCGACATTTTTTAAGGTCCATGCTTGGTTGCATGTGTAGCAGAGCTTTGTTGACGATACCCTACGATTTAGCCAAAGGTATTTCGATTATGTTGTATTTAGCAGCCATAAAATTTTATGCAAGAATAACTGATTAGGCAAATTGTTTAACAGGCTAATGACCGACCATTATGTAAAGGAACACTTTCAGTGGACGGGTAAATTGAAAGGGTAAGCTGAACTGGTCGGTTGACCAAGCTAGTTGAACCACTTGCTAAGCCGATTACTCAAGTCAAAGTCAAAGAGTTGGATGGCCAGGTTGAAAGTTGAACCGGACACATAAACAGGAATGTTGAGCAGGAAAATAAACCGGGAAAGTACAAAGAAATGTTGAAATTTTTACAAATTCACAGAGGATTGTCGTGTAAAAAACATGATCTTAGTAATTGATGGGGAATTTAGTCTTTGAAAATGGATGAGTTGGCAGAAATATTTTGGAGTAAGGAAGTTAGGATGGTAAGTAAAAAAGACAACTTCAATTTAATTTTTAAAAGAAAAAAGTGAAAAAACCAAAATATTAAACAGCAAGGTTAAAGGGTTCCAAAAAACAATGAATTGCCTTTGTGAGGTGATCTAACAAAAGGGCATATATAAAAAGCAATTCCAAGTATCTCGGAACAATTGAAAATTCGTTCAACTGGCAATTTGAAGTAACTTAGAGCCTCATGGCAAGCATCTCGCTGCGATTCTCATCGCAGACCGCAGAGCATCTGGCATTCGATTGCCCCAACCATCCGCACTCTTTATAAGGCTTTTGCACGCGAGCCAAGACGAACCAGACGCTGATGAATATCATCATGTAATACCCGAGAAATGTGTAACGATGAGGCAATGCGGCCGTCGGAGTTGGATTATGATGATATGCCAGGGACCCGTCGAGACCCGACTTGTAAAAATTGACAATGCTAATGGGGCGTCGGAAATCGGGCATTAGCCAGCCGTAATTTGCATAAGAAATCGGCTGCACTGATAAAAAAATGGAATAGTAAATTTAAATATCCGCCTATTGAATCAAAAATGTCATATGTCGTATTCAAATTTAATAAAAAAAACATTGAATTAAATACGAAACATATTAAAACACTTAGTTTAATATTAAAATATTTAAATCCAAGAAGTGCATATTAAATTTTAAATTGGGTATGTTTATTTTAAAAAGTATTATATTCATCGTTAATATTTTCAGAATTACAAAAATCCGTATTTAAATTAAATATTTTTCATATTAGTTTTACATATTCAAAATATTTTATTTTAAAGATTTTAATATTTTTACAAAGTAGCTAATATGCATGATTTATTTAAAGGTTTTTTAAGTTCAGATTGAAAACTTTAGCAATTTATCCGAAATATGAACTCTTTTAATTTGAATATAAAACATTTTATAAATTGATTACTTAACTAAAAGACTACGATTATTTTAAATAAAATTAGCATATGGAAAATGTTATATTTTAAGTTGTACAAAGTTTTAAATGTTCGCGAACATGTTAACTTTACATTTAAGTTGAACTTATGCGCTCCCGCGTAACATGGTGCGATGGCGCAATTGGTAAGGCGTCTGCCTCTTATGCGGGAGGACCCAGGTTCAAAACCCAACTAAAGCAGAGTAAGTAAAAAGTTTTTATGATGCATATCTAACACTTCCATAATAATTTGAAAAAAAAGTATTAAATAAATTGTTAATAAAACTACTAAAAAAAAAAATAAGTTATGTCGGGAGCGGGATTTGAACCTCATACCCCCGAGCATAAAATAGTAGCAGAGCAAGCACACTTGGCCCCTGAGCCATGCCCATATTATTTTCTTTCGTGACAGAATGCTTACAAGAGCATTCAAGTTTATCTATTTTTCTTCTCTAAAGTAAATATTTCCATATTTAAATTTAATATTTCCATATTTAAATTTAATATTTCCATATTTAAATTTAATATTGAAAAAAATTTAATATGCACATATTTAAATTTAATAAAAACCGCAATGGATGAAAATCAAAGCGAAAAATATTTGAATTGAATATGAAATCGTTGGATTTACTACGTTTTTTTTATCAGTGTGGGATTCGGGATGCGCAATTAGATGCCCAGACACGTTCCCCAGACGTGGATGCCGAGTACGCTGGGCAGCTTAAGTGGCGGCAGTAGAACCGATCTGTATAACGGGGGACCCAATGGAACCGCTTTGGAAATACCTGATCCACAGTTGCATGACAGCAGCAGCAGCAGCAGACGGAGAAAGGCTGCGGAAAAAGAGAAAAGAAATGATATGCAACCAAATTTCTTCCTGGCCGGTCTGGTAAAAAACTGCAAAACTGGTCCACCGTGACCCACTAAGGTCTCTCTTTACTTTTTACTCGAAAATCAGCCACCGAAAGCTGACTTTAACACCACCGTGCGCCAGAAGGTGCAGACGGACCCACTCTCTTTTTTTCGATTAAGGTGGAGCTTCCGTGAGTCACGTTTGCTTCTTACTTCCGTTAATTGATTTTAAAATACCCCGAGAACTCATCGCATGTATTTTTAGACCATGTGCAAAAACCTTCATTCGCAACTTTCACTTTGCTGAAAAAGTTTAAACGAAGGCCGAAGATAAGATTCTTGACAAATGGATTTTACAATGAGTATATTTTAATAGATGATGGTATTTTAAGTGGTGGAAAAGTTTGTATGGATTTTTCCATTATTTATTAATAGTGGTAAATATTTTTTTAACACAAGGGTTAAAAGCTGTGGCCCAATGCGTTTTCGGCAACTAAACAAGATCAACAAAAAACGGCAACAATAAAATACAGCTAGCATGGCTTCATTGGTTTTGCGGTTGAAATGTTGCAACAAGAACGGGCAATGCCACAAAAGTTGGACACCAAGGAAACACAGTCGAAATGAAGACTTTGAAGTCGAGGATTTAAATACACTTGCTTTTAATTATAAAATTTTGAACTCTTCTATTTCTCTTATATTTTATCGATCATCATTTCCATTGATATCGAAATAATACTCCAAGAGCTTAGCTGTTAAATTGGATGCTCCATTTTGCTTACATTAATTTTGGGGGATCTATCAAAAGCTCATAATCATTGCTTCACCCACTTTTGGCCAAACTAATAATACCCCTTTAAAACCTCATCGAAACCCCCACAAAGCAGCAGAAAACTGGCGAATCTATAAAAATGCAAATTAGAAGAAGCGAAAAAGTAACACAATAAACGACTCCAGAAACTGGAACGGCCTGAGACTGTGATTCAGAGACTAAGACTGCGACTAAGACTCCGACTTCTACTTCGACTTCGATTCGGAATCAGATCGAGGGGCCGCAGATAAACGTTACTCGTGCTATTGCCTCTGGGCAGCAAAAGCGTTGGCGAGCCTCTGTGATCTATGGGCTGGCCAGCCCAATTGGTCAAGAAGCAATTTGGGTTAACTGCAGCTGCAACACGCCGAGGATCGGGAAAACTCTGGCCAATTAATTGTGCGGAAATCTGCGAGGCGCGTCATAAAATACTGTCGCTTTTTCATCTCTCTTTCAGCACCGGTCTTTGATGGGAAGTTGCTCCTCTTGGATGGATTGTGCTTTTGCTTACTTTTGCACCTGCACCATAAACAATGCGAGGGTGCACAGAAAAAATAAATAGCATGAACAATTAAAAAATTATATTTATAAGGAAGAAAATTTATTTTTTTGACTTTTTATAACCATTCTATTGTTTGGTTAATGTTTTAAAAAATATGTATAATATTTTTAAAAAAATAATAACTCATAGCTTAATTTATAGCAATAATTGTTTCGATATTGTCTTAGTTTTTAATAAGAAATTTAAAAGAATTAATACTTTTTGTAAATTATTATAATTAAATATAAATTCAGAATTTGAAAAGTTTGAGCCACACTGCCTAATTATAAAAATACTTTATTATCAGAAAGCTAAATAGGCTGTGGTCAGTATATTAATAAATATTACTAAAAGTTAGTAGTCACTGGGATTATCTCTTAGCAAACTGGTGGTTACTTTGTTGATTTTAGAAAGGGGGCAATTGCTGAATATTCAAATCAAAAATGACAGGCAATTGATAGGCAATTTGAATATTCATAAATAACAAAAGAAATTGATGTAACTCTGATGGTTCCAAATCTAGTTAGACCTGATCTCTTTGCTTTTTTCGCTGTGCAGTTGGCCGGAGGCATTCTTGCGTGCAAACCTTGACCATGAAACACGCTCCGCGAAGAGATGACGTGCCCATAAAAGCGGTAGGCAACAATCCCAAACATTTTCCTGGCAATTAAGAGCTACTGAAAATTAGTAAGAAATTGAAATTGCTCAACTGCCTAGCCGGCCACGTTTGCGATCACGTTTACGTTGGTGGACGATGTGCGATGGTCAATGGCATTCGCTCGCCTGCAGGTTGTGCAAGCCATTTTGTGCGACAGTTACATCTATATATGCGCCACAAACAACTGGTTTGCCGGCCAAAAACAACAAAAACAAAAAAACTAGAAAATAAAATAATAATAAACAAAGCAAAAACACCGTTTTGGACCGGCCTCCAAGGCTTGCTACCCAAATGGAGCCGTTGCCGGTCTGTCAATTAGCAGCCGGGGCGACATGACAGTGCACTGAACTTGTTACGCTTAAATTGTTGATAAGCCCACTGTTTATGATTCGTTAATGTCCACTGGCCCCACATGCGACACACTGAAATATGGCAATCGCACGGTTTTGGCCATTAACCCATTTTCCAGCCAGGTTCTAAAGATATTTGAAATAATTAAATTCCTTTTTAATTTATTTTATAGTTGCCGAGTCATGCTCTTAACAAAATTAATCAATTACTAATTAATAGCTAAGTCCATTCGCTAACTGGTTTGATTAAATTTGTTCAATGGTTGGGATTATTAAATTAGAACCTCTATTTGATAATTCACTGCACTTGACTTTTCATGCAGCCCATAATTAGCATTATACTATTAAATAATTTCAGTTCCGCAGAATTATATGGATTTAAGAACTTTTAATTATTGTAACTTGTGTTACACACAGAAAAAAACTTGGTAAAATCAACTGTTAAAATTATCAAACAGTCCCCTACCACAAAATATAGTCAATTCTACTAAGTAAATAGTTACTTTCACAACAACAAATAAACATAATTTGCAAAGACACACACCAATATCCTTAAACAAAATTGACAATTTTTTGTGGTTGGGGACTGTTTGACAATTTTTTTTTTGTGTGTAATAACGGAAATACCTTTTAAATAAATATTTCATATTTCATTGTTTGGTTTGTCTCTAGTTTAATTACCATTGTATTATTAAATAATTTCAGTTCCGCAGAAATATGTATATGGACTTAAGAACTTTTGATTATTGTAACTTCTGTTTATAACGGAGGTAGCTTTTAAACAAATATTTTATATTTGTTTTTTTATTGGTTTGTTTGTCTCGTTATTAATATAGCCCTAATAATTTTTTAACACGTAAAGTCTAGCTTCTCTATAGATAACCGTTCATAAAATGTTTTTCTATGGTACTACTATTTATAATCACTCAAAAATTCCCCCCTAATCGAAAGTCCCAAAGTTCAGTGGGTTAAGCAGTCAGTCTGATTAGAGATTAGAGATATATGCCCAAGCGATGCTCCGATATTTGCGGAGAGTAATTGCTCTATTGGTGGTGGGGGAAATGGGAGAGAAAGAACCAACGTTTTATATACAGTCTGCTCTGCGCCCACATACTATATATTCCGTGTGGATGTGACAGATGTGCGTGATGGTTTGTATAGAGCGGCGCATGTGAAATGGGCAAATCGAAAAGAGCAGTTGTGTTTGGTTTGTGAGGCTGCCAAGAGCGGAGAACGAACGCGGACGATGAATAAAATATTTGGAATATGGTGTGCCCTGTGCCTGCTGCTTGTTTGGCCCACGTCCGGAAATGGACAATCCCCGCAAAGCTCCAAGCTCCTGGTGGCCATCCACTACGAAGCCCTGTGTCCCGACAGCATGAACTTCATCCGTCGCCGACTTCACGATGCTCTTGAGGATAATAACTGGTGGTCTGTCACCGATCTGAAGCTATATCCATTTGGCAAGGCGGGGGTGAGTCAGTCATGCGCCCTACTTTTTCCCCATTCTATTTCAATTCTTTATTGGCTTATTCCAAACACATCTTTATTGACATAGTCTGTAGTCTTATAAACAAAGCATTAAGCGGGAACGATTATGTACATAGTATTTGGAATAAAAAGTTCATTTCAATAACATCGTCAAAAAATTCCATTCGGAAAATCACCCAAGAATGAGTCCAAATAAAAGCTGCTAAATGTTTCAGAGAAATATAGTTCATATTTTAGTCATAACTATACCCTACTTTTCAGTTCTACAACAACTCTGGTAAAATGCAAGTTTATTGCCAACATGGCGAAGATGAGTGCGAACTCAATGCCCTGCATGCCTGTATTATTGAGACCCTGGATCTTCGGAAGGCCTTCGAATTGATCTACTGCATGCTACGATCCTACTCCAACGAATTGGATCAATGTTCCAGGAGATTGGGTTTGGATGTGAGCAAAGCTAGGGAATGCAAGAGTTCGCGTTCAACCGCCGAGATCTTGGAGCCCTACGGCAGAGAAACCCTCAAACTGGAACTCTCCTTTGTACCCAGCATTGTGTTTGAGAATGTGAGTAAATAGCTTTATTAACAGACTCCACTCTAATTTATTTTTACATTCTCAGAATTTTGATCCCTATGGACAGAGGAGCATTCGCAACAACTTTGAAAGGCACTTTTGCCAAGAATATAAAAAGAAGTTCAACGTTATTCTGCCCTCTTGCTCCGCAATTTTGTAATATGTAGTCCATACAATGAGTAATGTGTTTTAAATGTGCCAGGACCAATAAATAATAATTACACTTCACTCACGGCTTTGTTTTCTGGCTGACTCAGATTAGGGAAATAGAAATTTAAATATATCAGCTTATCAGCAACAGCAGAGACTAATCAAGAACAGCTGTCTGGTCGGCTAAAAATAAGATTAAAACCCTACTGCTCACTAATTGCTCACTGTGTTCCGTAATCGGTTGAGGTTTCCGTGGGCTTTGTTTTGGACACTCACTCAACGTGAGTCCCGGGGGAAATGCTCTCTGCCAGCAGGGGCGCCGACCACGGGGGGCCAGAAAGGGGCAAACCTTTTGCCGGAGGAAGCAAGTCGTAAATATATTCCAGTTTCCTCATGCCGTCTTTTGCTTTAGCTAACCGCGAAGATATTAAATCAAAGTAGTAATTAAATGGTGACGGCTAGAGACGCCTTTATGCATAAACTTAATCGGCAAAAATTTGCATTTGAAGCTCTGATGGACTTAATAAAATGCATTGTATTAGCTACAGAAAAATACAAGAATTATTGCTAGCATTTAAGTATTGATTTAAAGATTTATTTTTGTATTTTATGGAGCTATTAAATATTTTAATAATCGTTATAAATAAAGAAAAGGCAAAAATAAAAAGTAGTCTTTGCAAACACAATTTTTTTTTTAATTTCATAACTTAAAAACCCTTTTGATATTTTTTTCTACACCACTGACCGCTTTGAATTTGTCGAAGCGCAGTGACCACGCTGTGCATAACAAATCCAGGCCTAATTATTTCAGTGTCGAGCGGTCGCTGGCGTTGAGCGGTTGAATATTTCAAGATCAGCTCAGAATTAAACTGAATCTGCCATGAGGGCGTTTGTCTTTGTCTGCCTGCTGCTGGGATGGGTGGGCGTGGCCACGCCAAGGGTAAGTGAACCAGTTGAACGATGATGATTCCCATACTGCGACGATTATTGATCATGCATTTGCAGCGACTGCGAGCACCTCAAGCTGACCGACTGCCTATTACCCTGTACTACGAAGCACTGTGTCCCTACTGCATGCAGTTCGTCACCAGCCAACTGAGTCCTTCGATGATCCGACTGGCTCGACTGCCGTTCACTGATCTTACGCTGATTCCCTTTGGAAATGCCAGGGTAGGTTTGGATTACCCTAAGTTCAATAATTCAACCTGTTCTTCATCTTAAGTGAAAAAATCTTTAAAGAAATCTTTAAAAGGAAAGTTTTCTCACCCCATAAAAGTGCACTTTTAATATTAGTAATATTTATTTACGACTCATGAAACCACACAACGCACAAACTAGATGATAATTCGACAAAATCTCTTATCGAACGGCTGTAAAAACCTGCTCAAATTCGGTTTTAATAGCATCCATCAGCCTTAATCCGTATCTAAATAGCACTTAATCCCCTCCAGACCGACGACGCCGGAAATGTGGCCTGCCAGCACGGAGAGCTGGAGTGCGAATTGAATGCCTGGCACGCCTGCATACTGGAGCACCATGACATTGTCGAATCCCTGAAGCTGATTGCCTGCATGATGCGGTTCAAGAAGAACAGGCTGGACAAGTGCGCTGACCGCTTCCAAATCGACGTGAGCGATGTCAAAAACTGCAAGAAGACAAGAAGTGTGAACGACATTCTGAAGAAATACGGCGAGGAAACAGCAAAGGTCCCATTTCAGGGAGTGCCAGCCATTGCTATAGACAACGTGAGTTTGTATAGCATCTTGAAAATAAATATATAACACATCTTTTATCTATAGGTTTATGATGCAGATACATCGGCCAATTTAACTGACAACTTCGATTCAGTTTTTTGCGCCAAGTACAAAGAAAAATTCAACAAGAAGCTTGACAACTGCCAGTAAATTTATGGTCCTTTTTTAAGGCGCTCACTTTTCAGTTTGTGTTCATCTTCGATTAAAAATGAAATGTTTTATATGAAGAAAATAAAATATCTACTTTTTTAATAACTTTTTATTTTAATTTCCAAGCCATTAATCTCTAGATAACGACTAAAAGTTCTTATAAAAAGGAGGAAACTTGAACGGTTATATTAACCTGAATAAAATTTGTAGCGCCATCTATGTCTGCTTTTACCGATTCAAATTTTCAAAAATACTCGATAAATATCGACAAATTAGTATGGAAAATATCGACTGTTTGAGATTTTTTAGGGGTAAAGCTAAATTGTCATCTGGCAACTCTGCTCTTTTCTACAACACGCGATTTCACTCCAATTTATGCGCACGTTAACGGCCATACGAAAAGCACTCAATCCAGCTGTAGCTGAGCAGACTGAAATGTTATGTTTAACAGAACTCGTTCCCATTTGAAAAACCTTCTACTGAATTGATAAAGTGACTTCAATAACAAAAAAAATGATAGTATATCGTTGTCCGATCCGGATGGTTCCGACTTATACTACCGACTTGTACTACTTGCAATAGATGGAAGATTCAGATGGAAGAAAAAGATTCATTCCCCATAGCTTAAAAACTGAGAGACTAGTTTGCGGACAGACGGCCTAGTGATGCTGATCAAGAATATATATTATTTATGAGGAAACATCTGACTAAAATCATTTTTTCCTCTGCAAGGGTATACAAATGTAACAAATTTAAATTTAAATTTAATGTAACGTTTTCTCAGTGATGGTCCTAAAAACATCGATTGCCCCAAAAACATCGATGGCCCCAAAAACATCGATGTTTTGAAAACTGGGTTTCCATCGATGTTTCTGCAGCTCTATACAACACTGTTCTTTTCTTCAACACGCGACGAAACAATTTTGCACGATTCTGTTTGATTTCTGGAAAATCGCTGAATATAGACCGAATACCAGGGTGCAGAGCGAGCCAACGGAAAACGCGCGAGATGAGCGAGACCATTAACACCGCGGCGACCTTCCCGACCTTCGAGAAGCCGACCGTGCAGTTCAACGAGAAGGGCTGGGGCCCCTGCGAGCTGCCCGATACGTTCAAGGATGTGCCGTACCAGCCGTTCAGCAAGAACGACCGCCTGGGCAAGATCTGCGACTGGACGAGCACCTCGAACAACGACAAGAAGTACCAGAGTGAGTAGCGTCCCCGGGTTGGAGTTACCGAATCCCACAGGCCACCGAACCACTTTCCGCCGAAAGTGAGGTTAGGTGCGTGTGTCGTGGCAATACGTCTAATTTATTGGTGTTTCCATTCTCCATTCCCTCATAACTTCCCCGCCCGCAGACAAGTACGCCTCCAGCTTCGGCACTGGCAACCAGTACTCGTACTACCATGAGGAGGACGAGACCACCTTCCACCTGGTGGACACCGCCCGCGTCCAGAAGCCGCCCCACCAGCGCGGCAGGTTCCGGAACATGAGGAACTCGCGCTCCGGTCGCGGCAGGAATGCCCGTGGTGGGCTCAATACCCACGGCATGACCACGCTCAGCGGCAAGAACGTGAAGGCCCGCGATCCGCGTCATGGCGGTCGCGGCATGGGCAAGAAGTTCGGCCACCGCGGCCCACCACCCAAGATGCGCGAATCCTCGGTGGCCGTGCGCGCCGACTGGGCATCCATCGAGGAGATGGACTTCCCGCGACTCATCAAGCTGTCGCTGCCGAACATCAAGGAGGGCGTCGATATCGTCACCTGCGGCACTCTGGAGTACTACGACAAGACCTACGACCGCATCAACGTGAAGAACGAGAAGCCGCTGCAGAAGATCGACCGCATCGTGCACACGGTGACCACCACAGACGATCCCGTCATCCGGCGCCTGTCCAAGACCGTCGGCAACGTCTTCGCCACGGACGCCATTCTGGCCACCATCATGTGCTCCACGCGATCCAACTACTCCTGGGACATTGTCATCGAGAAAGTCGGTAGGTTCAATGAAACGCAAGAAAGGCAGAAGCTAGGAAGAAGAAGAACATGAAGTATTTCCATAACGAAGGATTATTTAAGATGGTTTTTAATATCCAAATACTCCTGTGATAATGTCAAGAAAGAAAGAAGATTTTGTAGAGCAAGGTATGTCGTTCTCTTCCGTTTACAAGTAAATATCAGCAAAGGACAGCTAAAAACGTTAAAATTTTTTATCTGAATAAAACAGTGAAATAGTAATAGAAAAATATATCCAAAATAACTATAGATGCAGAATATTTTAAAATGAATATTTAAATATACTGGACTCTAACAATAACATACCTATTTTTTCCAGGCGACAAGATCTTCATGGACAAGCGTGACCATACCGAGTTTGACCTGCTGACCGTGAACGAGAGCAGCGTGGAACCCCCAACCGACGACGACAGCTCCTGCAACTCGCCCCGCAACCTGGCCATCGAGGCCACTTTCATCAACCACAACTTCAGCCAGCAAGTTCTGAAGACCGGCGACCAGGAGGCCAAGTTCAAGTTCGAGGAGGGCAACCCGTTCATCAGCGAGGACGAGGATATCCAAGTGGCCAGTGTGGGCTACCGCTACAAGAAGTGGGAGCTGGGAAGCGACATTGTATGTATTTGTTGCTTTAATACCAATTTAAAACACTGCTTTTAGTACTATGCAATCCCAGAAAACCTAATAACTTTCTTGTCTTCAACCTTTAGGTTCTGGTGGCGCGTTGCGAGCACGATGGTGTCCTGCAGACGCCCAGCGGCGAGCCGCAGTTCATGTCCATCAAGGCGCTCAACGAGTGGGACTCGAAGCTGGCCAACGGCGTGGAGTGGCGTCAGAAGTTGGACACGCAGCGCGGAGCCGTGCTGGCCAACGAGCTGAGGAACAACGCATGCAAACTGGCCAAGTGGACTGTGCAGGCTGTGCTGGCCGGGTCCGATCAGCTGAAGCTAGGCTACGTGTCGCGTATTAATCCGAGGGACCACTCTCGCCACGTCATCCTCGGCACGCAGCAATTCAAGCCGCACGAGTTCGCCACCCAGATCAACCTGAGCATGGACAACGCCTGGGGAGTCCTGCGGTGCATCATCGATCTGGTGATGAAGCAGAAGGACGGCAAATACCTGATCATGAAGGACCCCAACAAGCCGATCATCCGTCTGTACGACATCCCAGACAACACATTCGATTCCGATGACTCGGACGATGGCGAGGGCGACGACGAAGGGTTCCAGCAGGTCTACAACTACGCGCACAACAAGATTTAAACGTCACGCCCCCATACTCCAGCATCCCTTCCCGTCTTGGGCTTGAGCCACAACCCGCTAAACATAACCACAACTGATGTCCTCTGAAGGAAAAGGCCGCGATCTGGGCCTTAGCTTAAGCATTTGTATTCGAGTTAAATTCAGCTATTTCCTAGTAAATCACAGAGGGCGAATCAAAATACATGAGCTTTCACTTGGTCCCCGGTCTAATGGGTAAATTTATCGCTTTCAGCTTTAGCACGCTGACCTCTGCAATTGAATGAATCATTCCCCCGAAATCGAGATTGTATGATGTCTTTGGACTTCTAGAAATGAATTTCAATTTAGTTCTAGTTTGAAATTCGACGGTTCAAGATGTTCTTATTTAGAGTTTACTTTTCGCTTCTGCTCCAGGCCTTTCTTTTGACGCACTTGACTGAATTTGGTAACTAGCGACAAGAATAAGTACAAGTAGTTTAAGTATATCTAGATATCCCCAAGACTCGAGTTCTTATTTTGATTAGCTTCTTACTTTCATATGAATCCAACTCTAATCTCTAGCTGCGGCTTGTCAACCGGATGAGAAGTGCATCAGACTTACTGAATGTCCGCCCCTTATGAATATACTCAAACCGTTGGGTATGTCCAAGGCCGAAAAAGAAATATTTATCAATAGACAGTGCGGCGTTGACAACAATGAGCGCGAGTTATTGAACAGAGTTTTAATCTGCTGCCCGGAGAGCGGTGACGTACTGCCAAATAAGAAGACCTGTGGCCAAGCTCCGCCAGCTTTTCATATTATATCTGGCCAGGAGGCGCAACTGAACGAGTTTCCCTGGATGGCTATGCTTCTGTACACGAGTTCCCACAGTTCGGCGCAGAGTCCTGTCCCCAAGTGCGCGGGCTCCCTGATCTCGAACCGCTATGTGCTGACCGCAGCCCACTGTGTGGACATAAATGGGTTCAATCTTCAGAGCGTGCGACTGGGCGAGCATGATACCTCCTCAAATCCCGACTGCCAAAGGCGAATGGATGGCAGAAGTGTGTGCGCTCCCCCGCATCTGGAAATCAACGTGGAGCAGAAATTCAAGCATGAGCACTACCAAGTCTTCGGAGGAAAACATTATAACGATATTGCCTTGCTTCGACTTCAATTTCCAGTTCGGTGAGAAAAATTATTACCTTTGGTTCGTTCTGATGTTAAAAAGGTTTTAAGCCATTTATTTTCTAAATTTAAAAACATTGTTAATGTTATACGTTACAAGACAATTCTTTTTTTTAGATATACCCAGCAAATCCAACCCATTTGTATTTTACCTGAGTATAAATTCTCGAATCCCTTCTTCGACGACTACAACTTGCAAATAGCTGGCTGGGGTATTTCGCAGTGGAACAGTTTCAGCAATCTATTATTGTTTGCCAACATTAGGGGAAGGAACCCGGATGAGTGCTCTATTAAGTACCCGTCCTTAGGATTCAATAAGGAGACCCAAATATGTGCCGGTGGTCAGAATGGAGCGGACACCTGCAGAGGCGACTCTGGAAGCCCGCTGATGGCCACAATGGAAAGAGGCGAAGATGAATTCGAATATTTAGCTGGGATCACCTCATATGGTAACATCCAGTGTGGAATTGGGCCAGCAGTTTACACAAGAACTGCAAAATATATTGACTGGATTCGGTGGAATATGTGGAGATATGAACAAAACTAACTAAATATATTCAAGAAGATACTACAAATTTTAAATGGACTGCAATAAAATTTAATTTTTCAAAAATTATATAACGATTTCCATTGTGGATGGATTGTTAAACTTATTGAAATTTAAGAAATTATTTTGAAAAGACCTTTCAGGATCGAAAATGATTTCTTAAACTTATTTTGGTATGTGTGTTTTTTTAAACATCCGATGACATTAGCATTATTGCACCATTTAACTTAAACCCCTTTCACAATGTGCTAACGTATCATATGTAGTTCTATTACTGTTGGCTCAACATGTTCTTCATCCGCTGCCCGGAACTTCCTCTTAGATGAGAGTACCTTCCCTACCTACTATGTGATCAATGTCAATATATCAAACGCTACCGTAACGTCATTATCACGTCTTGGGAGTAAAACCGGTTGAGAGAGTATTATACAGAGAACGAAGACATCAAATGGTGGTTTTGCCCATGTAATCTCTGCTATGCTAATGGAAGCATCTGGGAAAGTCCACCCCATTCAACGAGCAGTTGCCTTTGTTGTAATCCAGATCGCATTTAACCCGCTGCCATTGAAATCCAGAGATAACCCCAGCTAATCGCATCCAGTGCAGCGGGAGCGACTTAGATTTGAGCTGCTCAACCGCCGGAGAGCTTGGTTAGTATCAGATCGGAACCCGTAGCGACGAGATGGCTCCAACGGAAAGAAATTGTTTACTGCTGTCGCTGGTGCTCAGCGCATTATCCGGATTGATTCTACGAACAGGTGGGTGAGCTATCCTTGGAAGGCACAAAGAAACAGACTTTATTGGATCCTTTTAAACTTAGGGAGTCTAGATGGTCCTTTTTCCGAATTTTTTGAATTATCTATAATGTTAGAGTTACTGACTGTAATGAGTTTATTGTTCTGTTGATTGATTTTATTGAGATCGACCTTTCGGCTTATAGAAATGAACATTGTACCTAACTTCAGAATTGGATTACGAATTCGATCAAGTTTGAAAATATAATTGTGTTATCGATCGTTTGTCAGAACTTTTGTTTTGTCAGTTATTCAGACCTTGAAAGCAGTAGGTACATTTGTTTTTCCAATTAAAATTAAGCTGCTTTTTATGATGAATTTATGGGTGTTAGATATGAATGGGAATATCAAAATTTTTGCACTGCCTGAGAACCGGTTAGACTGCATCGTAAACCGCACGCTTCTCTTCCAGACGCGACCCAGATCAGCTTCGGGGCCTGTACACCCCAGCAGAGCGACGAGCGCGGCCAGTGCATCCACATCACCGATTGTCCCTTCCTGAACGACCTTCTGAAGGTGGAGCCGAAGACTCCTGCCCAGCGCACCCTACTGTCCAAGAGCCAATGTGGGCTAGACAACCGAATGGAGGGCCTGGTTAACCGCATCCTGGTCTGCTGCCCACAGAGCAAACGTGGCGGTGTAGCGGACCCACCGCCTTCGGCTCCGAAGGGGGATGAAGTGCAGCCAGGCAACGTGCTACCCGGAAATGATGTCTGCGGCTTCCTGCTTCAAGATCGAATTTTTGGTGGAACCAACACGAGCCTCTGGGAATTCCCATGGATGGTGCTGCTACAGTACAAAAAACGTGAGTAAATAATTTAGCGGGGAAAATCTTTCATGATACAAATATACTTTAATGAGTAGATTACCGGGATCAATTCTTATCACTTAAAGGCATACATATGACATTCTCAAATCTATTATTTTTGTCATTGAAAATAATAAACAATTTATTGAACTTTGCTTGCGATTTTGCAAAATAATTATTTTCAACATTAATCTTAAAATGCATTTTACCTTATTAAGGGACGTGTTCTCGTCGGTTTGTTAAATTTAAAATACGGTTAAAACAATGATTTCCCAAACGACTTCAAGTTTTTAAACCTACTCTAAATTTAACAAACGGACGAGAAAACGACCCTAAATCTATTAAAATGTGATGTTTAAATCACAACATTTAAAAAATATTTTCAATTCAATAACGGATTTTGAAGATCATTTATGGCTTTTCGCAAAACAGTTGGTGTCAAGATTCATACCAGACTTCATAACGACTCTTAATACAATTATTTGGATTCGATTTGGGTATTTCCATTTATCCTTAAATTTTACTTGCAGTTTTTTCGGAAACCTATTCTTTCAATTGCGGCGGCGCTTTAATCAACTCGCGCTACGTCCTGACCGCTGGGCACTGCCTGGCCAGCCGTGATCTGGACCAGGCCGGCGTGGTTCTGCACAGCGTCCGCCTCGGGGAGTGGGACACCACTACCGATCCCGACTGCACCACCCAGACGAACGGAATGCGCATCTGCGCGCCCAAACACATCGACATCGAGGTGGAGAAGGGCATCGTCCATGAGCAGTTTGCGCCGGCTTCCGTGGACCAGAAAAATGATATTGCTCTGGTGCGACTCAAGAGGAGTGTGACGTATGTAGACCCAAGGATTGAAGATTATCCAGTGACTCCATTGACTTCCACTTCCATATGCTCCAACAGCTACACCGACTACGTGCGTCCTATTTGCCTGCCCACCAATGACATGCTGCAGAACAACTTTGTCGACTACGGCATGGATGTGGCCGGCTGGGGACTCACCGAGAATATGCAGCCCAGTCCGAAAAAGCTAAAGATCACCGTCACCATTTGGAACCTGACGCGTTGTCAGGAGCAGTACAACACCTTCTTCAAGGTAAAAATGGACGACACCCAGCTGTGTGCCGGGGGCCAGTCGGGAAAGGACACTTGCGGCGGCGATTCCGGCGGACCGCTGATGGTGTATATCAACACCGGCGGCCGGGATGTCTTCTACATAGCTGGTGTAACCTCCTACGGAACGAAGCCCTGCGGCCTCAAGGGTTGGCCCGGCGTCTATACCCGCACCGGGGCTTTCGTCAATTGGATACAGCAGAAATTGGAGGCATAATAAATAAAATTGCTAATTTATTCACATTTCTCGCATTGGCTAGCTTACAATATTACGTACATGGTGCTGATTGGGGGACGGGGGTTAGACTAACTAAGCTAAGCTCTAGTGGAATGCCTACAAAGATTCGCGTAGGCCAGCGTCCACATTTATCGGAACAACACATTAAATACAACTTGTTTGCTGGCCTTACAACAAAAATAAATAAAACTTGACTAACTGACATTACACGAGGCGGATTCATTTACCATTTTGCTTAGTTGCGCGCAATATATATATATAATTCAGCTTTATGATAATTTTTTCTTGTGGGAAACTAACAACCAATAACTTTAGGAAATTTCGTTTAACTAAAAGGCTGTCTGCCAGCAATACGAGTAGAGAAAAATTCGAGTTTTGAGATTCTAGATAGTGGCTATAAAACGCTGCCCCTTGTCGAGGGCCAGGTTAGACTCCCAAGCGCAGGCGGCGAAAGTCTTGTGGCTCTTCTCATAGGCACCATTTTCACAGGCATGGGCTGGGCAGGACGAGCGGCTCTCAGATCTCCTCGGGAGCAGCACGCGGTGCAGTTCTCATTCCCGCCGCGACACCATTTCGATCATCCGTAACTATATCGGCTCCCAAGGCAGTTAGCTCGCTCTCAAGTTGGCCCAAAACGCGCTTGACGGCTATGCAAAAGCCACGACTGCAAGGCAGCAGCGGGAACTCGGGCAGCTCACTGGGTGCCTTGTAATCCGCGGGCATATCTAAGGGTGCGGGATTATCAATCAGCCGGCAAAACTGTGCTATTGGCGACTCACCCTTGAGGCTGGTTATACGCTGGCGCTGCATCTCAAGCGAATATTCCGCCCAGGCCAGCATGCGGCCATGTAGTTCGCTGCCAAACTGCTTGAAGTGCTCAATCAGTTCACTGCGGAAAATGAGCGGCGGATTCGTCAGCTGCTTCACCGTGGAGTGGGCTATTTTTATGATGGCCATCTCGTTGTACACACGAGAGTTCTCATTTCCCAGCTGGGTGCCTGAGTGTAAATCGCAAATACCATTAGTTTTAAGTGCCCTTCTACGCTTTAAACTTGAATTGTAGTTTACCTCTTTGTTTCTCGTAGCCCGCTTCGTTATAGTAGGGCTCATCGACCAGTATGAGTCCCTGTATGGAAACGAGCACCTGCAGCATGGTGCTGCTGGATTGCCACACCTCGCTGTCCCGTCCCGACCAGGTGCCCAGTAGCGATACACACACCTTGCCCTCCTCGTACAAGTTCGGATTGAGGCGCTCCGTGCAGTAGCTGATGTAGTGGCACACCGGCGGGCTCTTCGGATAATCGCGACCCATTTGGAAGTCGAAGAAGAACAGGGCGTTCTGGTAAGGAGTCCGCTGCGGACCCACCATCATTACGGACATCAGGTCCATGCGATCCTCGTAGGCACGAACCACAACTCCGGCGGGCAGAGAAGCTTTTAGCAAGCGGTATTCCCGCTGCACAGCTCGCTGGTACTGCGATTTGTTGGCCGGGGTCACCTGATTACTGATGAAGTGATGGGCTGCCGGTGCATTGGGCAGCACTTGGAAACAGTCCTCGCAAATAGGAGGCGTGTCCGGTATTACAGAACGGGAGGGCGAGGAAGAGGCCATGGGACTGTCAATGGGCGGTAGCGACTCGGACAGAGCGTTCAGATTCAACGGCTGCTCCATGGCCTCATCATCCGCCATTGGAGCGTCATCGGCTACTCCTGTTTGCGCTTGTTCCCCATCCTCGTCGGCCGCTTCGATGGCTTCCTCCGCATCGGACACCTCATCGCCCCTGGGATCGCTCTTCGCCTTGCCCATCGTCTGCACTACCAGCTCACGGCACTTGACAATTTGTTCCTTGATCAGAAAACTAAAAACCTCACAGACGTCTTCAGCTTGTTTGGCAATCAATTCAACGGTATGATCTTTGTTAAAAGTTTTGACTTTAGTTGTTTCCGACTCCTCAGCCAATTTGTTTTCGCTGTCTGGATTATTGGACTCATCAGAGGTATTTTCACCACGTGAATGGACGCCAGAATCATTCTGAAAAACAATGAAAATTTTGTTTTAATAAGCAAGGTCGCTATTTTGTTAACAATTCCTAATAAACTATTAATCTTTACCTTGGTGCGATTCTCAAACGCTTTGGCAATGCTTTCCCTGGCGCGGCCGAACATTATCATGAACTCACTACGATACTTTATTATTAACTGGTGGTTAGGGATGTTTTCCTCACTATCATCGGCAAGAGTTACTTTAGGGAGATCCTCCTGGGCCTGTTTTCCCTCCTCTTCCTCCGTGATCTTGTCAGTGCTCTTTTTGCACTGAATTTCTTCGACTTCCGTAGAGGATTTTCGCTTGGTAGGTGTCGATGTAGACTGGCCAGACGAAACCAGAGACAAGGAAGGGTCCTCCTCTTCGACATTGATAGTAGCAGAAACCACATTAGTCATGGTATTTTGATCGACACGGCCCGGGGTGGCGCAGTCTGGACAAATGTCGACGGAGATACGCTTCAGACGCACGATGCCCTGGAAGTTGGAATCGTCGAAAAAGTTCGTCGAAAGCTTTTGGTCCAGAACCTGGCAGTTTCTATACACATCCAGCAGGTGGAAAAGCACCTCCGTTTTGCGATCGGATGGCAGGACGTGGAAGAGATTATCCAGTAGTTTCATAGCTTCCGTGGCTCGATCGATTCCCATTACGATGTGATCTTCGTTGTCGAGTGACGACAGGCTGAGATTGAGTCCTACCCGACTGTTCTCAGACTGCGTCTCCCACGAGTCCTCGGAGCCATCCGAGTCGAAGCCATCGTGCTCATGATCGTTGTTGTTGATCTCGAACAGATCCTGTGGGTAGCACATGGTGATATGCCCCTTGGCCCACCAAACACGCACCCGTCCATCGGGGAAGTTGTCAATCACCTGGCCAGCAGTTGAGTCGACATCCTCGTTCGTAAAGTTAGACACTCGGATGACCATAGTGCCGGGTCGGTACTGGTAGTGGGCGTGGTCCTTCAAGTCGTAAACGCTTAGCTCCTCTGTATTCTTGCACAAGGGACTGCAAGAAAAATAAACATTGGGATTCGTCTTTTTTAAATCAAGCCTGAATCACTCACATTGGATTATCTACATTCGAGTAGCTGTTGAACCACGTGACCTTGGCAATGCGTTCATCGTGGTCCACGCACTGGATGACGCCGTACTCTGTGGTCCCTGTAATATTCTCGTTGGCCTTGCTTACAAAGTCGCCGGGAAAGAATTCGTGGTTGTCCAAATGATGAATGGGGTAGAGCTGGGTGGAGTGAATGCCCGTCTCGACCGAGCCATCCTGCCAGACGACCGTTAACGAGCTGTACACGACCAGCGTCTCCACCACGATTTCGTCGCCATCCTTGGGAGTCGTGTCCTTCTTGGAGAACGGCAGCGACATTAGTTTCTTAACAGAGCGCATTTTCTTCTTAACCGGTCGCCGCTTGGCAGACCGCATGGTTATCCTGGGGGCCTGGGCGCCGGCATCAGCAGCTGCTGTGGAAGCAGCCGTCGGAGATTCTGCGTCCTCGGCTTCCTTTTCGGGAGCCGCCGTTGGCTCAGGTGGCTGTACAGGCTCAACGTCCTCCTCATCATCTTCATCCCCCGATGTCAACATGTCATCTTTTCTGCGATTGGACGACTTGGTTGCACTGTGAGCATGGTCTATTACCGGTCGAGGCAACCGCAAGCCGCTAATCTTGTTGGCTAGGCGCCGGAGCTTGGGCACACCGCGGGCATTTCCACTACTGGAGGCAGATGAGTTCTGTTTCCCAGACTTGTGCTCCATCTTTTTTTGGGCATGGTAAATGGGGATGTACTTTTCCGCTGTAATGGATTAAATATATGAATTTATTGGTTCACCAAAGTCGCTTCTATTATCAATATGCTACCTTGCTCATCTTCCCAGTCGGCGAATTTTACTAATAGATCACATTTTGAATATTTGAGGTAGAACCGATCGTGAATCTGCAGCACGTAGGATTCATAGATGTTGAGGCGCTTGACGTTGCTCAGGTCTTCACCCTTGATGGTGGTCTTTGGCTGCTTCAGGGGATCGACGTCCGATGCGTTGTCGGATTGCGAGATGCCCCGGCAGGTCCAGGCCACATTAACGGATGTGGTGCGAAGGGATTCAACGGTGTACTAAAGTAATACATGTATTTTAATTGACTTATTAAAGTACTATGTCCTCAAGGGACAAAAAGGAATAAATCAATAGCTTTAACTAGGATATGACATCAGCTTACCATGGCGCGACCCTTGCGATTTACGGACACCGTAATATCTGGAGTTAGATTCTTGACGCGATCCGGGGGTGGCAATCGACCGACCACAATGTTGCCCGGAAAGTAAACCATGGGATTGAACACCTCGCGGGCGCACTGGGACACTGCATCCTTGAATTTGTGGAAATCGTTGGATGTGATTTCCAAACGGGCCCCATTACTGGATCTGGACAGGGGTTAAGCCATTAAATGTGGGTTTACCAAGGGGATAATGGGGCAATTTAACGTACCTCAGCACGGCGCACTCGTCCACGTTGACGGTGGTGCCGATCCAGGTGCCCAGACAGACGGGCACGTCCCCGGACCACTCGGAAATCGGACGCAGTCGCTCGGCGGGCACATTCTTGATGACCAAACCGGAGCCCAGGACAGTGACATCGGCGCACACATTGACATCCCGCACATATCCGGCCTGTCCCACCAGGTCCTTTTCACCCGGCAGACGCCTTCGCACCACATCCCCCGGCATAAGTGTCCGATCCGCCAGACCAATCTGTGTATTTGCCACATGGTTGAGAGTAGATCAAATAAAAATGAAGAGAACAGATGAGAAAAGAAGCAAACAAACACGTGTCAAAGAACGTGAAGAGCAAACGCAAAACAGTTGTGAAAACAGTTATTTTTTGGGGGGACCTTGAGGGTTACATAACCTCAATGGAGTTTACTCACCGACTGTTCCGTCTGCACCGTCTCCTTGCCATCCGGATAGAAGGCCACGCGCACCTCGCCCTTGGACAGCACCTCGTCGATTTCCTCATCCTCGTCGGAGGAGTAGGACTCGGCCGTTTCGGTCACCACCCCGAAGTGGACGCGACCCCGACGGTCGATGCGGAACACCTCGTCCTCGAAAAAGAACTGGCACTCGTTGTTGCCCGTTTGGTTCTTGGAGGGCACCTGGCCACCGCCCGTTCGTCGGGCGTGCGAGTGGGAGTTTGTCGGTTGTCGAGGCTCCTGGGGCGGTGACTTGGCGCGCTCCTGCGAGCTCCGAGGATCCTTCGCCGTCGGTGTCCGCGGAGAACGCTCCTGCGCATCCTGCTGCTGCTGATCTGGGGCGCCACCTGGAGCGGCAGCACCCACCACATCGCTCATCATGTTACCAATCGTGAACTGGGAACATGGAAGGGCGAAAATCAGTGCCCGGAGTTTTGCGTGGCGAATTCTCTTCTAATTTGGTCGGTGGCAAACGGTTTTACATACGCCGACCCGCTAACACACACATCTAATTTATGGGCTGGTCCGAACTACCAAATCTACCAACTTCGCTTGGCCAACTTCTTCGGAAAAAACTATAAATAAAACAGAGAAAATCTACAAACAAAACGAGAAACTCTGAGAGTTTCACTGGCAAAATGATAAATGAATTTGACGATAAGTTCTATGGTACTATCGGTGGTGAGGAGCCAACTATCGGGGAGAAAACTATCGCGATGGTTTGCCACCTCTATAAGCAACTTTACCGCGATAATTCATAATTCAAACGCACAAAGTGCCAAGTATCCTGTTTTTAAAGGAGTTTTCAAATTTATCAAATATAGACAAACAACCATTAGGAGTAAGAAAAGTGCGGCGAAAACAGTGGCGATAATCATTTTTATGCTTTTCATTCTGAAATACTTCCTTATTACCTCAAATTGAATTACCTTTTGTTCGGAGTAAAGCTCAACGCTTTTATGTTGAATAAAAAGTCAGTATTATAAAAATATATTGTTTTGTGTTATATTGTTCTCCACCAAAATGTATGTTTTGTACTAAATTAATTTCCACCCATGACACCAAATTCAAAGACTACTCAGGTTTAATGAGGTAGTTAATATAGATAGTGTCACGTGATTTTTTCTTCTATTTTTTTTTTAAACTAGTTGAAGTTGTCTGACGCAGTTGTCTTTTAATCGCACTTTTTTCGAGACCAATACTTTGAAGGCACAATAGCCTTAGCTATTACTAATTTTAAATCAATAAAATATTCTAAGATCTTTTTTTTCGAAAATTCTTTCTTTTAAAAAAAGTTTCAGAGGAAGATTTTATACTAGAAAATCTTTTATTTTTTATAATAAACAAAAATGCACATAAAATGTACCAAATGTATACCATTCTAAGTACAAAATCTTTATGTAACCCCTTAATCCAACTTCTCCGTCAAAAACCAAATATAGATTATCAAAAGAATTGTTTATTCACTATAATTTTGAACATTTCTTCTAATATTGCACTCTTGTCTACATGTTGTCACATTTAACTATCATGGGCGGGGCGAACTGGTGGTGGCGCACACCGAACGAGTAGCCCGGTCCACTCTTGCCAGGACGATAGTACATAAGGTCGTAGTAGTTGGGTCCGGGTCCTACGTTCTCCCCTGGAATCGCGGTACGGGGCTGCATCGAGTAGATTGGGGCTCGGTTCAGTTTCACATTGATATCGCCGCCACCATAAGCAGCGGGTCCCGGCGAGTTGGTCTTGTTAAGAATCTTTGTTTGCAGACCCCTGTAAAGAAAAGTTGTAAAGCTAGAGATACATAATTCCCGATGATATGACTTGGATTCACTCACATGCTGTAGCTCGGGACTCCAGGGCGAACAGCATTCACCTCGTACTTGTAAGCATTAGGACCAGGACCCTCCTTTTTGAAGTTAAAGTCCGTTCGCAGACCCATCGAATAGGACGGGGCGTTGACTCCCGTGAAGAAGGGCTTTTTGTGGACGTCGTGAGCTCCGGGACCGGGACTGCATCGTTTGTCTAAAATAATGAATGTAAATATATCGCCGCTTCAGCTTCCCTAGGCTTCATTAATAGACTCACCGATTGTGTTGGTCCTGGGTGCTATGGAGAACTCCAGACCCTTGCTCCCGCCGTAGCGCGTCAGTTTGTCCACCTTGTAGGCCCCGGGACCAGGACCAAGATCCTCGCCAGGAGCACGCGTCCGCATGCCGAAGGAGTACTGGGGCATCCGCTGTTTGCGATTATCATGCTTATCATAGCCCACAGTGGGCGGCAGCATGTAGACGCCGGGTCCGGGGCCTTAGTTGTTAATGGAGGGTTATTCCCTGACATCATATCAATGTTACAATAATATTTTCACTCACCAAAAGGTCGCACCGCCATTTTTAGCTAGTTTTGTGCAATATTAGAAAAAATATTATAACTAAATTTTGAACCCACTGAAAGGTGTTTGCCGAAAGGATTCTACCAACAGAATGAAACTTCTCTAGACCCCGACATATCAGCTGAGGGCGAAGGCGAATCCAAAGCCCACTTGGTTGGAGAAATTTAAATAATTAAGTTTAAGTCTTAACGATAATAAATCGATTGTTATAATAATTTGCATCATTTTTAATCGGAAAATGTGTATCATATTAACCTAAGTTTTTCAAAACATAGTAAAGTGATTTTAATTATAGGAGATTCGGATTTAATGGGGCATTGAAGGACTCAAATGGTTTACAAAAAATCAGCTCCAAATATATTGCTTTAATGAGCCAAAGGAACGCCTAATTCGGACAACTGGGCAGTGCAGCCTATTCCACATCCATGGAGTTGTAGAGCTGTTTATATCGAGATCCACGTCCGCTGCTTTGGAGCAGCATATCATTATGCTGCTCTCTCAGGGCCTTAAAAAAAGTGGGATAAAAATGTATATAATTTCGTTCTTTTACATATGAATAAAATATGTTACCTTTGGATCGTATTTCTGGTACAAGTAGACCAGTATTGGACCATAGATCATGTTGAAGAGGCCGACGATGCGCATTAGCCAGGCAAAACCAAAGGTCTGTGCCAACTCACCACCAATGAGGGGAGCTAGTCGATGTTTAAACATTGATAAATGCTAAAAAAATAATACTTTAAGACTCACCTAAGCAATAGGCCAGGCTAACCGAAGTCTGCTGGATGGCATAGACTGTTCCGTAACTGGACATGGAACTACTGCTCTCGCTGTGATCCTCTTGAGAAAGTGTGGCGTCCACAAAAGTGGCCAAAAGCGGAACCAGTGCCGCATCGATTACTCCAATGCCCAGACCCAGGGCAAAATGGGGCATCAATAGTTGGGCAACCGTTGTGGCACTGGGGATCTGTGGGTAAGAATAAAATTAGGGATTTTATCTCTAAATAAAAATGCTTTATAGTTACTCACCAGAATAGAGGCCACGCCCACCAGCAGCAAACTGATGCAGGACACCTTAACCTGACCATACTTATAGGCAATGCTGCCGAAGAAGTTCGTGCCCACAAAGTAGCCCACCGAGTCCGGAATGAAGACGGTGCCCAGCTGCCACTTATTCGGCTTCAGATACTGGATCAGCCAGATGGGCAGGCACGGCTCCAGCATGGCCATTGTGGAGGTGGAGAACCATATGGCTAGCACAATGGCCAGGATCATCTTGCATTCTAGCAGGGGCCGCCACTTGGGTGTCTCCTCCACCACCACCTCCGGCTGCACCGACAGATCCATGGTCAGCAGCTGGAGGCCCAGACTGAGGAACATCAGCGTGGACAGAATGATGAACGGCGCCGACTTGCCCATCAAATCGTACAGAATGCCACCGAAAGGATAGCCGAGCAGCACGCCCAGTGCGATGCTGCCCAGGATGATGCCCATCACTTTGGAGCGACGAGCCTCCTCCGGATAATGTTGGGCCACCAGGCTCATGCCGCAGATGTTGATGCAGGCGGATCCCACGCCCTGCACCGCCCGGGCCACCAGCAGGGACCAATAGGATTCACCAACGCTGAACACTGAAAGGGTAAATAAATTGTAAAAATTAAATATTAAAACAAGAGAGAACGCTATAGTCGGGTTGGTGTCTCGACTATCTAATACCCGTCACTCGGCTAAAGGGAGTGCGAGGGAGATGGAGATATAAACTTTGATCAGCCATAACTTTTTAACGAATGGTCCGATTTAAAAAATTTCTTCTACATTTCGATAGGTATAACTAAATACAACAGAATTGCATTTCTACATATCCAAAATCTTTAAAATGTGGGCGCCAGACACATTTTAGTATCGTCTGTGGGCGATTATGGGTGATTTTGGGCGTTAGAGGGGGCGTGGCGCTCGGCTGAAATAAACTTGCGCTGCGTAGGAAGCCCAAGAATATGTGTTGGTAATCCCAACTTTCTAGCTTTTGTAGTTTCCGAGATCAGACGGACAGACGGACATGGCTAGATAGACTCGGCTAGTGATCCTGATCAAGAATATATATACTTTATGGGGTCGGAAAAGCTTCCTTCTACCTGTTACATACTTTTGCACGAATACAATATACCCTTTTACTCTACGAGTAACGGCTATAATTAAATAATATTAAGAAATATTCCTTTGTAAAATTGATATAAATTTAAAAACTTCAATTTCTCTTTGTTCTCCATATAAAGTGTCTCCCCATTAGAGAACCCCAATCAATGCCCTGAAAATAGATCACTCACCCAGCGAGGAGAGGAGCAGGAAGAAGGTGCCCACCACAATGGGAAGGCGGTAGCCAAACTTGCTGGACGCGTTGCCGACAATCGGATTGAAAATTAATTGGACAAGGGCCTTCATGGCCAGCAGCAGGCCGATGGAGCCGTTTTCCTGCGTCAAGGTCAGCTCCTTGTTGGTGGGTGGATTGCCGGGGGCCAGCTTCCTGTTCCTGTTCCCACTCCCACTGCCACTCCCACTGCCAATTCCAATTCCAGTGACATTAGTGCCGCCCGACTGGCCATCAGTCAGCTTCAGAGGCAAAGTGCTAGTCGTTGTGGTGGTGGCTTCGGTGGACAGCTGGAGCAGTGTGAAGTTTACCATCGATTTGCCCGGAATGGGATGCTTCGAGATGTAGAGCTGCGGATGTCCGCCACCGGCTGATTCGCCAGCCCGATAGGCTAGCTTCGAGGAAGATAGCGATGTATCCTCCACACTGAGCACCACCGGCGACGACGAGGAGGAATCCAGCTCCAGGCTGGCCAAGTAATCCGGCAGGATGGGCACTGCAAAGGGCGTTAATTATCGTTTATTAGCGCGCTTATCTGTAATTGATTCGGGCCATTACCAATTACGGTTAGCAGCATGTTATCTAGCAGCAGGGCCAGGTAGACAATCACGGCAATCAGGCAGCGATTGGAGGAGCCGTTCGCCCCGGACGGGGTGGAGCTGCGTCTGCCGGAGGCATTTAGCTGGGCAGCCGCCTGGTTCTGACCTGCCGACTCCGATCGGGAGTGGTTCTGGCCGCGATTCGACTTCTCCGACATGGCGAGCGCTCTTTTGGCTAATTGAACAACTCAGATAGCGCCAATTTAGGCTGCCATATGGCTCCGGATTCGCGCCACAAAGTATGCTCTCCCCAAATGTATCTACACGGAGCCAACAACAGGTGGTGGTGCTGCCCCAACGACGTATGTGCGAATATTGAAAGGCGGCGACAAGTTGCCGTTCTATTTTATTGACAGCAGGCGAACCGAGCCGAGCGAGCTGCCCGAGCAGATGGCCAAAAGGCCGAAGGCAGCCAGGCAACCAGCCAGCCAGCCAGCCAACCCAGATGGATCCCACTCCAGGCCATTCTATTCTGTTTGTGTCGAACATGGCACTCTGATGGTGACCTCCAGGAGGGTATGTGAATTTATAAACATTTTTAAGCCGATTTTTGGTCTACTAATCTAGAAAGAATAAATCTAACTTGTGATAAATCTAAATTAAAGCTTAATGATATCTTAGTTATTATTAAAAGAATTCATTTGTATTAACTGTATACATTTTATATCTTATAATACATTTTATAATGTTTTCATATACCTACATATATTCTAGAAATCAAAGGTTTCAGTTTTAATCAGTTATGAATAGGTTTTTTATTTAACATTTTTAACTTCCCAGGAAAGTAAGAGCATTACCATTTCGTACTAAACAAACCGATTTTCCTCAATTTTTTCTATTGAACTGGTAATAGTTTTTGTTAACACCAAACTCTGCCGCACACACAAGGCTTTAAAGCTTCGACATGGGATTCCGTATTATTAGCACCACCCTCGATATGGATGGATTGGATGGTGAGATGGAGATTAAAGCTCTGGCTTAAAGACCCGGCAGCGCGAGTGTTTGCCACCGCCCCGATAAGCAGGCTATGGACTTTTAGCCTTTAGTCACATTTTCCGTTTCATTGCACTTATTAGCTGTTTAAATTTAGTCCCGACCAAAATGTGATGAAATTCCTTTATACTGAAAATTGATTTTAAAAAGGGGGAGTGTGGCGAGCATCCAATGATATTGACCCATTTTTCAGTCAAGATGTGTCATAAATAGACCAGAATTAACCAGTTAAGGTTTAGGAAAAAAATCTGTGACCTAATAGATGATAACCAATGGTAATGATTAATCAGCAGAATTGATAAGCCGAAACCACACCTGTTCTGTAAACTTGCCATTACCAGTCTGCTAATCGGCGCCCACTTAAGCTTAGCACATCGATTAGGCTAATCTGGCAAATATTCCCAGTTATTTGATAAGATAGCCGTTAAAATATTTCATTCGATTTTAGTTGGTAAATATTTAAAACTAATTCGTATTAAGAATGCATATACTAGACAATTTATTCTACCATTTAACGACGACGGTAAACAGAGTACTCTTCGGCTGAAGGCCGTCCAAACCGCGTGACCTTGCCCAGATGATAGGCAGCTGGTCCGGGTCCATCGACTCTCCTCGCACTATTACAGGACCTCGATGACGTCCCGAAGGAGAACTGCGGGCTTCGCTGCATCCGCTTATCGCAGTTGTGATAGCCAAAGCAGCTGGGTAGATTGTAGGCGCCTGGACCGGGTCCTAAAAGTACAACATCAGTTTATCTTCACCAAAAACAACTCCAAAATGATTTACCGATTGATCTGTTACACGACATGTTTTATGATTTTCTATAAAAAATGATCAGAAAAATTAGTTAAATTTTGAAACTCCAGAAAGAGTTGTTGCCGAACGAGATTCAACTAGAGAATGAGGAAATCCATTGGTAAGATCCCAAAATAAATGTAAAATCTAAAATGCTGAAGATGCCCATGCTGATGATGATACTATTGATGTCAATCTCAGTCCTATATTCCGCATAGAGATTAGGCATAATCGCCAAGTGGTCTTATCGCTTTAGCTTCCTGTATTAGCCCCTTTTTCTGTTGGAGAACCCCAAGTGGCCAGATAAACGGCTAAGACCTCCAGTTGGAACCTCAGAGGCACCCCATGCTTTCAGTCGGCTGGTGGCGATTTGAGCGAACGGTCAACTTGGAATATGTTTGCCAGCAGAGGAATCCTGGTGCTGCTGGCAGTGCTGCTGGTATCGGCAATTGGTAAGTGGCAATAAACTTCAACTGGTCAATAAACCGAAATTAGAACTGAAATTGGCCTGCAGGTGGCCACTCAGAATCGGTCCCCTGCAAACTGAAGGATGAGAAGCACGGCAAGGTGTGCGTCTGCACGGCCGACTACTGTGACTATCTGGAAAATCCCGTGCTGACGGACGAAACGGAGTGGTTCCTGATCTCCAGCTCCAAGCAGGGACTGCGATTCTCCACCACAAGCAATAAATTCGGAACAGAGGAGAAGTTCACAGTGCAGGATTATGTGGAGCCTGAAGCTGAGGTCACTGCGAATAAAACTATATTTTCCCGGCTCTTCGATGAGGTGGTGACCAGTGCCTTTACCTTGGAGTCCCGAGAGAGTTCCATCACTCGCACGGTGACCCTGCGATTGGATCGAAGCAAGACCCATCAGAAGATGGTTGGTTTCGGTGGCAGCTACACCGGAGCAGTGGAATATTTGGTGGATAACTTCAAGCAAACGGAACTGGCGGACCATCTCTACAAGTCCTTCTACGCCGAGGATGGCCTGGGATTCAATCTCATGCGTGTTTCCATCGGCGGCTGTGACTTCGACCTGGAGGCCTGGTCCTACGCCGAGGAGGAGGGCAACACCCTGCTCTCGGATATGGATGAACTGGACGCACACGATGTGAAGCGAGTGCAGCAGATTAAGCGCTTGATTGAAGTGTCCGGCGTGAAGAATCTGCTGGTCAAAGGAGCCGCCTGGAGCGCCCCACCATGGATGAAAACGAACAGCAAGTGGACAGGATTCGGACGACTCAAGAGGGCCTACTACCAGACCTGGGCCGACTATCATCTGCGCTGGATAAAGCTGATGGAGGCCAATGGCATCCCCATCTGGGCCATTTCCACAGGCAATGAGCCCCTCAATGGCATCTTCTTCATGTACTTCGTCAAGTTCATGAGCATGGGATGGACGCCACAGACCCAGGCCATTTGGCTGAACGATCATCTGGGACCCACCATCCGTAATTCGGAGTTCAAGGACATCATCCTGTTTGGCAACGACGATCAACGCTACTCCTTCCCTCATTGGTTTAAAATGGTGAGTAAAATAATCACCAGAACTAAATCTAAAAACAAACATGATTTAATTAGCACCACTTAAACTTCAAAGTTCACATTCCTTATCGCGTGTACTCTTTCAGATGAACTATACCCGGCCCAATTCGATTGATTATCTGGACGGATTATCGTTGCACTGGTATTGGGATGAGATTTTCGGCAATAGCTTTATCGAGCAAACCACGGAATATGCCCCCGACAAGATTTTGATAGTTTCCGAGTCCTGCATCGGTGATAAGCCCTGGCAGGCGGCTGCTCCTCTTCTGGGAAGTTGGGAAAGGGCCGAGAAGTATGCCCGCGACTACCTGCTGAACATTAA
Source organism: Drosophila prostipennis (assembly GCA_037075205.1). Lineage (NCBI taxonomy): Eukaryota > Metazoa > Arthropoda > Insecta > Diptera > Drosophilidae > Drosophila > Drosophila prostipennis. The sequence goes on along the minus strand of JBAMCJ010005432.1, from coordinate 464,442 downwards.
GTTGGGCTTCCACGCCTGGATCGATTGGAACATTTGCCTTGACGAAGTGGGAGGTCCCAACTATGTGGACAATACCGTGGATGCTCCAGTTATAGTCAACACTACAAGTAGGAGATCCATTAATATAATATACTGTTCCGTTATTTAAATAACATACATACATTCCTTCCAGCCTTTGAAGAGTTCTACAAGCAGCCCATGTTCTACGCCATCGGTCACTTCTCCAAGTTGGTTCCCGAGGGTTCCGTTCGCATAGATGCCGTTCCCAGCAACGTCAATCTGGATTCAGTTGCCTTCCTGCGACCGGATAACAAAATCGCCGCCGTTCTTTTCAACAGCGGTCGCGCCGATCTGGACATTATTTTGGTGGATAGTGTTAGGGGTCAGTTCGTCGTAAATGTTCCGGCCAAATCCATTCACACCTTGCTGTACAGCTAAAACCATTCTGTACTGAACTTACTGATTAAATACTAAAACCATTAAATAAAAGAATCAAAAAACATATTAAAGGAATAATTTTCTTGAAGGTTTTGTAAAAATAAGCATAAAGTATTATATATTGTTAAAAACAAAGTTAAATAATATTTAATATATTGATAAGAATGTGTGGTGAAAATGAATTTTGCTAATAGGAACTGTTAAAAATCGTTGCAGCCTACTTTTGGGCCTTTAAAAAAAAATTTTTAAGTTCCTCGAAATAAAAAAAATTAAATACTAAATAATTAAATAGGTAATAATGATACTTTTTAGAATGGATTGTAATCAGAGACACATTTTAATTGTGTTCGATTCGGTTGTCAAACCGAAGCAAAGGAGTTTCATTAATGCGATCCATCAGATGCAGTACTCGTACACCAGTGAACTAGTAAGAACCGTCTGGAAATGAATCGATATATTATATCACTCTTGTTGTGCTTCCTGATTTTCTCCTCCGGACTCACAGAGCTACTTTACAATACGGATGACAATGTGTATCAGCTTGATTCCGGCTCTTTTGAAACTCGACTTGGTGAGCCGACAGCGGGAAAGTTGGTTAAGTTCTTCAATGGATTCTGTAAAGAGAGTCAAGACTTTATGCCCGCATTTAGGAAACTATCGCGAAACCTCTACAAGTGGCAACGTATACTGAAAGTCCATGTGTTCGATTGTTCGAAGGACGAAAACACCGAGATATGTCGTAGTTTCAGGATCCGTGGTACCCCAACACTGCGCTACTTTCCAATGGCTTACCAGCGAAATCCCGACGATCTGGGTACCGAGATCACCAGTCGAAATGTGAAGGAAATCGAGTCGGAGTTGGCCTTACTCCTTGGGAAAATGAAGTACTTTAAAATGTTTACCAAGGAGGACAATATAACTGATATATTTCGGAACCACGAACACGTAAAGTACGTTGCCATGGTCTTCCAGATGTGCCTCTCCAATTTTCTGCCGCACTTCGAAACGGGGAATTCGATGGAGGAAAAGTTTGCCTCCATAGATGATTGTAACGAGGCTAATCCGGTGGTTTCGGCAATTGGAAGGAACACCCTTCTTGAATTGCTGCCCTACAATGAAGTCGTTGTGCGCGTCTTCGATGATCATGAGGTTTACTCTAAATTTGGCATATCACCGGTACCTAATTTAATAGTGCTCCTAAATCGGTCTATAAAACCGCTGTTCCTCACGCCCGAGATTGATAACAGTAAGGCTTATGCGGCTGCCATTAGGCAATTCCTTGTGTTTGCCGATCATCAACCGCATAAACCCTTACCAAAAACACTGCCCACTAACATCAATGATGCCTTGAGATACGAGATTTTGGAGCATCACAAACATCGACGATCTCATCGGATCTATCGAGCCGATCTGGAACGGGCCATTGACCAAATCCTCAACGTGGAACTCCGCAAAACATCAAACTTTATTGGCATAAAGCTAAGTGTCCTGAACAATTTCCTAAGGCTGATATACTACCTAAGTCCTCTAAAACCAGAGGCCAAAGAAAAGCTCTACAGTCTTTATAGTAAGACCAAAATTAAAACTAGACTCTCCGGGGTTGGTTTAGAGGAATTGGTCTTCAAAGCATTGAGGAACTACCCTTTTGACGGAAAGCAATATGTTGGCTGCATTGCGTCTCGTCCTCTTTTGCGTGGTTTTAACTGTTCCCTTTGGACACTATTTCACTATCTCACCGTGGAGTCGGAATACTTTAAATCGGGTGCTGTCGTTCAGGTCTTCAATGGCTATGTCAAATTCTTCATGAATTGCAAGAAGTGCCGTCTAAAGTTAAAGGAGTTTAAGAACCTTCGACCACTTGCTAATGTAAAATCACATGATTCGGAGATTTTATGGCTGTGGGAACTCCACAATTTTATCAACAAGCAGTTGGCCGGTGATTCTACTGAGGATCCGCAGTTTCCCAAGACTCAGTTCCCCAGCGAAAGGGATTGCCCCAACTGTCGAGACATCAAATCCGAATGGCGGACTGAAGAAGTGCTAAAGTATCTGAAGAAGATCTATTCCCTAAAAAACCTTAGTTGGTTCGGAATGGCATCCGCTAAAGCTTACACTTAGGTACTCTAGTTTGGCAAAATATTTCTTTGCATTTACTTTTTCAATTTTTATTCTTATCAGGCAAAAATAAATTTGGATTGTTTTTCTGAATTTTAGTTCTAGAATAAAATCAAGAATTTTAACGATTTTTGAAATAAGATCTAAACGGAACTGACTCAACTTTTTTTCAGAAGGCGTACACAAAATTATTATTCTAAAACTTTAAAAAATTGAAATAAATTACTTTTTCGCAGAATTAATAAAAAGGTACGGTTTAATATTAATATTTGAAAATGAAGTAACACATTTTCATAAGCTGCTATCGTAACTCTTGTTGTTTTTAAACCCCCTTTTGGGTTCCCACTCCGCCTCTGGGTTTGCATAACTTTTACTTTTGATTGCGTGCGCGGATTTCCAAGTGGGATCGCTCCGAATGGTGACTATACATAGCTACTTGCCGGTCCGGCCGCTTTATCAAATCAACAAATCAGCTGAGCCCGGGTCAAGTGGCGTTCGAAAACATAAACATCAAGTTGAGCGAAATTCGGTTGCTTGCTTATTCGAAAGCAGAGTCGCTCTCGTTTTGAGCTCAGTTGTGGCCAGGCCTTCGATCGAGTCGCATTGTCTGTAGGGTGCAGTGCAAAAATGAAGACACTTTTGCCTTGCTTTCTTTTTGTGCTAATCGCAATCTGCGCAGGTGAGTGGGAAATAATTCATGAATGCATGACTACCTGCAGTTCCGAAATATTTAGGTGCTCCAGAGAAACAGCTACCCTGCGATTTGCGCGAAACGAGCCATGGAAGCGTGTGTGTTTGCAACAGCACCTACTGCGATTACCTGGATCCGCCGCAGCTCACTGATAGCTCCCAGATTGTGGTGATTAGCTCCAGCAAGGTGAGTCAGCAGGATTGCCGGCAACCGCGGTCACAACAATAGCACTTCGACACAGAAATATATTCAATCGACATTATCAGGCACGTTTTAGGTCACGATTAAGTTGATTCAATTGAACTAGTGATTATAACATAGTTTTATTATCATGCTTTGCTTATCATGCTTTTATTTATGTTTTAAATAAATGTTAATAACATAGAAGTTGTTGTATTATATCAAGCAAATAACAAAATAATTCAAATGATTTACTTTTAGGACCAGAGCTTTAGTTCATCCAAATTATTAAATTAAATTTCAAATTTTCCCAGGATGGCTTGCGCTTCAAGAAGACAACAGGGTATATCACAGACGAAAAACCACTAACAGTGGAGGACAAGCAGTTTACTGATGAGAACTTCAAGGCGGAGGCGATTGTTGTGGATCAGGAGAGCAGAGCCTGGTTGCAGTTGGCTAATATTTCTCAGCGCCTGTGTAGCTAAAGAAATCCGAAAAAAACTAAAAACAACTCTAAAATGAATCATACAATTTCAGTTATCAATGCCAGTACTAGAACATTTCGGATATCCGTGAAACGAGAGCAGCAATTTCAGAATGTCTCCATTTTTGGTGGGGCCTTTACAGGAACAGTCTCCCATTTACTCAAGGAATTGCCAGAAGAGCTACAGGATCATATCTATAGGTGGGTAATATACAAGAAATACGTATATGTAAACTATTTTTATTACAGATCCTATTACCATTCCGATGGAATTTCCTACAACACTGTTCGAATGTCGATAGGTGGTTCTGACTTCGATTTGGAGCCTTGGGCCTACAACGAGAGGCCTCGTGATGATCTAAAATTAACTAACTTTACATCTCTCGATCCGAGGGATCTGCAGAAAATTGACCAACTGAATCGCCTAAAGACTGTTGCTCAGCTGGATGAACTGAAGATCATGGGAGCCGCCTGGAGTGCTCCTCGCTGGATGAAGAGCAACGATCGCTGGACAGGATTTGGGCAGCTGAAATCGGAATATTACCAAACTTGGGCTCTCTACCACCTCAAGTGAGTGAATGTTCTGTGCTATGTTCCCATCTTATGAACGAACTGATCTTCTTGCAGATTTCTCGAACTCATGCGGGCTAAAAATATGCCGATTTGGGCCATATCCACTGGCAATGAGCCGCTAAACGGCGTCATCGGCTTCTTCTTTGTGCACTTCATGAGCATGGGCTGGACGCCCTGGCAGCAGGTATGAGCCATTAGCCATTCGAAATTGGCCACTGGCCATCGATCACGATTCTGGCTATTAAGCATGTCGACATTTCTTTCGGGCCAGGCTATTTGGCTGAGCGACAATCTGGGACCGACGATCAGGAACTCGGCGGAGAGCAAGGTGCTCATCTTTGGCAACGACGACCAGCGGTACACGTACCCCTCATGGTTCAGAAAGGTAGGTGGAGTGGTTTTAAATCAGTGGTGGCCCGTGGGATTCCTAAAATGCCTCTGTCTTCTTCAGATGCGTTCATCCCGCAACAATTCGCTGTCTTATTTGGATGGTCTCGCGGTTCACTGGTACTGGGATGAACTGATTGGGCCACAACTCATCGACCAGGCGCACACGGAGATGCCGAATAAGATGCTGTTGAATACGGAGTCCTGCATCGGGGACAAACCCTGGCAGACCCATGGTCCCGAGCTGGGGAGCTGGCAGCGCGGAGAGAGCTACATGAGGGCCTACACCCAGGATCTGAATCACAACTTCAATGGCTGGCTGGACTGGAATCTGGTGCTGGACGAACAGGGCGGCCCCAACTACGTGAAGAACTTTGTGGACGCTCCGATCATTGTGAATGCCACGAGTCGCGGTGAGATTTATAAACAGCCGATCTTCTATGCCATCGGGCACTTCTCCAAGTTCCTGCCGCCGCAATCGGTGCGCATCGAAACCCGAATCGAAAACCAGGGAAGTCCCTTCACCCAACTTAGTGTCGTGGGCTTCCAGCGACCAGACGGCAGTGTGGCATTGATCATATACAACGGGTAAGTGTGAGAATGAGTACCAAATGGTACTTACCAAACAAGAATACTTAACGCTGAAGTGCGTCAACTTTATTGCCGACAACTTTGCGATTCAGTTTTATGAATGTCTCTAATGGAGACCCTGCACTCGGCGACTTTTATTCTAAATTTCCAAATCCCTGCTCATGTAATTGCAGCCAAAACCTGCCGGTGGATGTGGCCCTCAATGATAGCCAGCGTGGAGCGATCAACCTCCGATTGCCGCCGCGCTCCTGGCACACAGTGCTCTACAAATGAGAGTTCCTTAGAGATTCCTTCCCGGAACTTCAAACCCACTGTATAGTAATTTAAACTAGGCTACGAGGAGGAGGAGGGGCAGAGCGAGGAGTCCAGCTGCCGCTGCCCAGAGGACCAATTGAGGCTCGAGTGACAACAACGCAACAGAAGCCAATAAATTGAGAGAGGGAATTTCCCAACTTTCGGAACAATAAATCCGAATGTCGCACTGAAGAAGTGCCAACATATCTGAAGAACATCTATCATTAAAGAACCTTAGTGATTCGGAATTCTACTTTTAAATTTCCATTCCTATCAGCATAATACGTACCTACTACACATCGTACACATTTGAACTGTTAAATTGATAAATTACAAATTTTAACTGAATGCAGATAAGTTTAGAATAAAATCCAAAACTTAAAGACCTTTAACATAAGATTTAAAAGGCTCTGGAAATTGTGTGGACAATTTTTTTTTTCAGAAGTTCAAAATGGTTAATTTAAATGGTAAAAATGGAAATAAGTCACATTATCGGATATTAACTGATTAGGTAAGGTTTAATTAAATTTGGAAATTAGCTGAATTTTTTTATGAGCTGACATCGTAATTGTTCTGGCTGGTGACTATACCTATTTGCCGGTTCATTGAGCAAAATTCGGTTACCTACTTGGTTATTGAGTTGGCTCTCGTTTTGAGCTCAGTTGTGGCCAGGCCTTCGATCGAGTCGCAGTGCAAAAATGAAGACACTTTTGCTTTGCTTTCTTTTTGTTCTAATCGCAATCTGCGCAGGTGAGTTGGAAAAATTTCATGAATGCCTACCTGAAGACCCGAAATATTTAGGTGCTCCAGAGAAACAGCTACCCTGCGATTTGCGGGAAATGAAGGAAGGAAGCGTGTGTGTTTGCAACAGCACCTACTGCGATTACCTGGAACAGCCGCAGCTCACTGATAGCTCCCAGATTGTGGTGATTAGCTCCAGCAAGGTGAGTCAGCAGGATTGCCGGCAATCGCGGTCACAACAATAGCACTTTGACACAGAAAATATTTGATCGAGATTATCAGGCACGCTTTAGGTCACGATTAGGTACATTTAATTGAAAGTGATTTTGGTACAGTTTTATTATCATGCTTTGCTAATTATTTTTATACCCGTTACTCGTAGAGTAAAAGGGTATATTGTATTCGTGCAAAAGTATGTAACAGGGAGAAGGAAGCGTTTCCGACCCTATAAAGTATATATATTCTTGGTCAGGGTCACTAGCCGAGTCGATATAGCCATGTCCGTCTGTCCGTCTGTCCGTCTGTCCGTCTGTCCGTCTGTCCGTCTGTCTGTCCGTATGAACGCTGAGATCTCGGAAACTATAAAAGCTAGAGGATTGGCATTTGGCATGAAGATTCTTGGAGTTCCTACGCAGCGCAAGTTTATTTCAAGAAGGTGCCACGCCCTCTCTAACGCCCACAATCGCTTATATACGATTTTAAAAATTGTAATATTTCGGAAATGTAAAAATGCAGTTTTGTTGTGTTTATCAATACCTATCGAAATGTAGAAGAAATTTTTTAAATCGGACCATTTGTTAAAAAGTTATTGCTGATCAAAGTTTATATCTCCCTCGCACTCCCTTTAGCCGAGTGACGGGTATTAGATAGTCGGGACACAAACCCGACTATAGCGTTCTCTCTTGTTGAATGTATGTTTAACCACATTTTATATGTAAATTAATCCAAGCTAAAAAAAATCACTGTTAAATTTTTTCAGAATGGCTTACGCTTCCAGAAGACAACGGGGTATATATCAGACGAAAAACCCCTAACAGTGGATGATAAACAGTTTACTGAAGATAACATTAAGAGAGAGGCGATTGTGGAGGATCTGGAGCACCGAGACCGGTTGCAGTTGGCCAATATTTCGCAACGCCTGTGTAGCTTAAGAAATCTAAAAAGTACTAAAAACACAATCTAAAGTGATTACAAAATTTTCAGTTTTCAACACCAACACTAAAACATTTCGCATATCCGTGAAACGAGAGCAGAAATTTCAGAATGTCTCCATTTTTGGAGGAGCCCTAACAGGAGCAGTTTCATATTTACTTAAGGAATTGCCACAAGAGCTACAGGATCATGTCTACAGGTGAGTAATCTATAAGAAATACGTTTATGTAAAATATTTTTATTACAGATCCTATTACCATTCCAATGGAATTGCCTACAATAGTGTTCGAATGTCAATCGGCGGTTCTGATTTCGATTTGGAGCCTTGGGCCTACAACGAGTGGCCTCGTGATGATCTTAAATTAACTAACTTTACATCTCTCGATCCGAGGGATCTGCAGAAAATTGACCAACTGAATCGCTTAAGGACTGTTGCCCAGCTGGATGAACTGAAGATCATGGGAGCCGCCTGGAGTGCTCCACGCTGGATGAAGAGCAACAATCGATGGACAGGATATGGTCATCTGAAAGCGGAATATTACCAGACTTGGGCCAACTACCACCTCAAGTGAGTGAATGTTCTGTGCAATGTTCCCATTTATGATATTCTTGCAGATTTCTCGAACTCATGCGGTCTGAAAATATGCCCATTTGGGCCATATCCACTGGCAATGAGCCGCTAAACGGCGTCATCGGCTTCTTTATTGTGCACTTCATATGCATGGGCTGGACGCCCGGGCAGCAGGTATGAGCCATTCGATCACGATTCTGGCTATTAAGCATATCGAGATTTCTTTCGGGCCAGGCTGTTTGGCTGAGCGAAAATCTGGGACCGACGATCAGGAACTCGGCGGAGAGCAAGGTGCTCATCTTTGGTGACGACGACCAGCGGTACACGTTTCCCTCATGGTTCAGAGAGGTTTGCGGAGTTTTTATCATTTATTAAGTAAAGAAATGTATTTAAATAGTAGCTTTTTTTCTCATCCTCAGATGCGCTCATCCCGCAACGATTCGATATCATATTTGGATGGTCTGGCGGTTCACTGGTACTTCGATGATATGTTTGCGCCAGATCTCATCGACCAGGCGCACGCGGACCTGCCGAATAAGATGATATTGAACACGGAGTCCTGCATCGGGGAAAAATTCTGGCAGACACGTGGCCCCATCCTGGGAGCCTGGCATCGCGGAGAGGCCTACATGAGGGCCTATATCCAGGATCTGAGGCACTACGTCAATGGCTGGCTGGATTGGAATCTGGTGCTGGACGAACGGGGAGGCCCCAATTACGCTAAGAACTTCGTGGACGCTCCGATCATTGTGAATACCACGAGTCGTAGTGAGATCTATAAGCAGCCGATCTTCTATGCCATCGGGCACTTCTCCAAGTTCCTGCCGTCGCAATCGGTGCGCATCGAGACGCGAATCGAGAACCAGGGAAGTCCCTTCACCCAACTTAGTGTCGTGGGCTTCCAGCGACCAGACGGCAGTGTGGCATTGATCATATACAATGGGTAAGTGCTAGAGCAGTCGGGGAAGTGGTATAACTAAACTACGAAACAAGAAAACTTTTGGGAAACGGTTAGGGAACAATACTAAATTATGATGACTAGTGGTATAGGTAGGATTTGTGGGTGGTAAGTACAAACGTTGTGTAGCATTCATTTAAAAACCATTGGATATTACCCGAGAGGGAGGTTTTACACTCAAATCCCCCCTCCCCAAACCCCTGTCTAAGCCCCTGATCATGACTATCAAATATCAAATATCTAGAAAACCATTTTGTGATAAATATTCAAAATAATTTAAAAAGTGTCATCGATTTCGTTTTTTAGAAACATATTTCTTTTTTACAAATTCGTATTTAGCTTCCTTTCTTTTTTGTTAGATTTATATTAATCTTCTATTAATAAAAGCCATTAAAAATGGACCAAATAAACATTTATTTTATAAGGGAATGTTTATGGATATTGGCTTTTTCTTAGCTTGAACCCTTAAAAACTACATTCTTACATTTCCGAGTGATTTTTCCAAGTGCTTGGTGCACATCTATTTTGGGTTGCATCTGCGACGGTGCCGCTTAAGTGCGTCAACTTAATTGCCGACAACGTTGCGATTCAGTTTTATGAATGTCTCTAATGGAGACCCTGCACTCGGCTACTTTTATTCTAAATTTCCAAATCCCCGCTCTTGTAATCTTGTAATTGCAGCCAAAACCTGCCGGTGGATGTGGCCCTCAATGATAGCCAGCGTGGAGCGATCAACCTCCGCCTGCCGCCGCGCTCCTGGCACACGGTGCTCTACAAATGAGAGCAGTGGGTTCTATTTAGTTCCCTTCCCGGAACTACAAACTATATAGTAATTTAAACTAGGCTACAAGGAGGAGGAGGGGGCAGGGCGAGGAGTCCATCTGCCGCTGCCCAGAGGACCAATTGAGGCTCAAGTGACAACAACGCAACGGAAGCCAATAAATTGCCCTCAACAGGATGAGCAGGATAATGGGTACGAGGAGGTGGGGGATTCGAATGCAAGGATGCAATGCCAGATAGGCGGAGACAGCGGAAATTTGTTTAAGCTGCTCAATTTGCCGGAACGCGTCTGTTTACAATGAAATTTCATTTGCCGTTTAATTTTCTTCTTCTATTTCTTTTGAGGGTACGGGGAACGGCAAAGTACAAACGTCATGCATGTTCTATATACTCGTAGTATTCGGGAACATACATATCTCGGATCAAGTTGAGTGACAACTGCCAGTGGAGCGACAACGACGGCCAACCGAAAAAATGTCTCTCGCTCGAATATTATCTTTAGGCTAGCAGCGCTAGCCTCTCGTATATTTGTTCAATATGCTCTATAAATATGATTGTCAATTGAGCGCCTAGCAAATGCATTTTCCCATTTCCCCGCTTTTCCCGCCTTTCCCGCTCTCTCCCTCGCACTTGGCGCACAAAATGGGGCGTTTTATGTAAGTCTATAAATTAAAACATGAAACGTTTATAAACCCATATGACTGCTGGTTGTGGCGACTCAACTGCAGCGATGCGCTTCCATTTTGTTTTGAATTAAATATAAATATTAAAATGTGTAGTTTATTTTTTCATTTCGCTGACTCGTTTGGTTTTCAAACCATTTATGATAAAGATTTAATCGCTTTCTAAATTATTTTTTTTTTTGTTTGAAAACAAGCCATGCCATTTTCTAATAATACTTAGAATAAATACTAAATCGCTTGTTCAGAACTCGTATATATTTTTTCTGTCTATTGGATTGGATAATTATTTTATAGCCTCTGCATTTAAATTTACCACTGGTCAGCAGTAACTCTTAAGTACACAATATTACAGATTGAGACGTCAGAAAGGCACTCTCGGTGGCATTAATTTCTTACCCTTTTGTGTCAAGATGCCCCATGGCATCCATCACTTTCGCCGAGTGCAGCATATGCAATCCGAGGGTTTGCGAGCATATCTGAAGTGCTTACAACAAAATACACTTATCAGCAATGAGTGTGTCAATTACATACCCACACCCCCAACATATACATGCTTATATCTCACCCTTTTCTCCCCACAAGAAAGTGCCAACATCGGGCAATGTGTCGAGTGCGATGGTGCAGTGCAGCGGGCTGTTAATGAGGCTCATTATTAATATGGCAACGATATGTTTGTGTCATGAGCAATGAGCTGGCTGCGAAGGGAATTTACACGCGCTGCCCTGTCAGCAGGAAGATCAAAGCGCAGCCTCTGGATCCCAAGTCCCAACTCCCAAGTCCCATGGCCATAATGTGTTATGAGTTATTGGCGGGGCGGGAAGATGATCCGCTTCCTGGGAGCCCGAATAGCCAGATCTACTACAGATCTCGCCCGATCTCCGGCTTGTCAGCAGCTGACAGCGCCATGTCACAGCAATTTGCCCAGCAGTATGTAGGTGTTCCATGTCAACTTCAACAGCGCATAGCCACCTACAGAAGATGTCGGTGTATAATGCCCTCTGACAGGCACTCAAATTGAATGCTCACAACACGGACACCGACGAACTGGATACTATTTAGCCTTAGATTTATTTCGGGCATTAAACGCAGATCGCATTTCAAAAGAGAGTACTCGTGCACTGGGGAAAACAGGGGACAACTAAAGTCTTAAAAGGGCTATAAAACAAAATATTGTTTTCCAGCTTAGAAAAAACTGTTATAAAAGTATTAGAAATATATTAGATTTGAATATTATAACCATATTAAAACAATTATGTAAAAAATACAATATTTGAAAAATATGCCATTAGTTGTAGTAGTAGTAGTTTTCTTTAAATTTCTGGAACCTATTCATAAATAATTTAATCTCAGTGCATGTGCATCCATTTCCCAAATGTACGCGTGAAGGGCACTTAAGAGATCTCTTTAGACAGGCGCCGGATGTGCGCTATTATTCCCATATATCCCATATATAGTACATATCCCTGACTCTCCCTGGAATATCCCAATATTCCCGTTCCCGAGATTAAAGAGAAAAGTGCAAGTTACAAATGCGTGCAGATAACGAGCATGAAGCGGGTGTATTTTCCCTATCCGATTCGCCCGATCGATAAGATTAGATTAGGGGCCACCCACCATCGGATGGAGAGGAAAATAGGCAAATTAGATATATCATGGCTGGGGCCAAATGCCATCAAACAGAGCATAGCCGTTACCAAAATGCGACGTCCACTCTCGCCGACATTGGCCAAGTTGGCCGAAAAGGAGGTGAACGAGACGCCCGACCGGATTCAGCAGGACATCATTATCCTGCGCGTCTGGATTCGCCAGCAGCCGCATTTGCGAGCTCGTACGGATGTGGACTTCTTGATTGCCTTCCTGAGACGCTGCAGATACAGTTTGGAGGAGACGAAGCGCCGGATCGACCGCTACTTCACCCACTACAACCTTTTTCCGGAAATCATGAACAATCGCTGCGTTACGCAACGACTTCTGGACATTAATCGAATGGGGTAAGTTAGGGAAATCATTGAGGAAATTTATAGTATTACTTATTATAGTAATTTATTACGCATTTACCTTTCAGAATATGCCTCTATCCCGATATGCCCAAGGGCGATAGTCGTACAGCCATGTTCATAGCCCGATTCGGCCACTTCGATCCCAATCTGTACATGCTGCGCGAGATCTACCACTTTTCCTCGATGGCCATGGAGGTGATAGCGCTGGAGAATGACTACGCCTCGCTGGCGGGAATCTGTGAAATCATTGACCTCGAAGGCGTCAACTCGGATAAGATGCGGCGATTCGATAGGGTGCTATTTCGCAAATGGTGGAACTGGCTATATAATTGCAGTCCTTTGAAGGTCAAGGAAATGTACATTATCAACATGCCCAAGGATATTCAGGGTACCGTCATGTTTCTGTACAATTTGCTCAGCATGCAGGTTAATTATCCGGTGAGTACTACGATTTTAAAGAATTCATTTAAATAGTTAGTGTATATTGCTTTTCAAATACCTAATATTTTACTTATTTTAAGTTGAAAAACTTTATTTTTAATGTAAATAATTTTTCTAATGCATTGAATTCACCTCCAAATTTTCTAAAACTCAAAATATTACATAACATTTTTAGATACGCGTCCTGAAGAACAGCGAGGAGCTGATCGAGCACATTGGCAAGGACTCGCTGCCGGAGGAGTACGGCGGCACCAATGGCCACATGGGCGAGTGCGTGGCCTACATGGAGGACCTGCTGAACAGCTATCGTGGGTATTTCGAACAGGACTGCAACTACGGGACCATCGAGGAGCTGCGTCACGGCGAGATAGCCACCTACGAGGCGGAATTCGGAGCCAGTGGCTCCTTCCGTCTTCTGAACTGGGATTGACACTGAAAATCCGGAAGCAGAAAATCTGTATCCTATATCCGCCTCCTCCCCCGATAGCATAGCCCCCATTTAAACACACATTCCAAGCTCTGTAGCTGTAGTCGATCAATTAAAGATAACACCCCACTTATTATCTATCTATGCACTCGTGTATCTATATCTATCGGCCGGCCGACGGGTTTCGGGTTGCCGTTCCAGCTAGTTTACAAGGTGTTGGCCCGATTAGATAGCGCCACCACCCCGACTCGACCAACTCGACCACGGCGGTGCGTCAGGGGCTTTGGCATTCAGTTAGCATTGGAACGAGCGCCGGAATGGCGACCAAACTGAGACCTCTCGACCCCCAGCTGGCGGCTCTGGCCAAGAGCGAGTGCAACGAGGAGCAGGCCCAGCGCTCGGAGATCGTGGCCACCATCCAGACGTGGATCACCAAGTCGCCGCACCTCAAGGCGCCCACCGACGAGCAGCTCATCCTGGCCTTCCTGCGGCGCTGCCGTTTCAGCCAGGAGGAGACCAAGCGGCGATTCGACAACTACTACTCCCTGCGCAGCGTGTTCCCCGAGGTCCTGGGATCGCGGCAGGTGGACGAGGCTCTGCTCACCCAGCTGCAAAGAGGGTGGGTTCTTGTCCTATAAAAATATCAGTGGGATACTTTTCTGTTTATTTCACCAATCATTTAAATTTCGACTTTCTTATCAGTGGTGTCAAAACTAACGAATTGCTGAAGTCTTTATCATAGTAATGGTATAAATAATTTATGCACTCACTATCTATGGACATTACTTGCTCAAAATTAATATGAACCTAAGAAACGTGACTACCGAAAAATATTCCGTCGACGGTTTAAAGTTTATAATTAACTATTCTAATATCTAGAATCCATGTGATACCCATGCGACCAGTGAGTTCCGAGGGACCGAGGGTTATCATCTCGCAGTTTCGGAACATCGATCCCAAGAAGTCAAATCCCCGCGAGGCCTTTAAGCTGGTCTTCATAATGCTGGAACTACTGGCTCTGGAGTGCGATAATGCCTCGATTTCTGGCCTCGTCTGGGTTGTGGATGCCCGGGATGTGACCATGGAGCAGATGCTGCAGTACGATCCCTTCCTGCTGAAGAAAGCGTTCGCCTTGGTGGACCAGTGTATTCCACTGCGATTTGTGGAGATTCATATGATAAATATGCGAAAGGAGGGACAGACCATCTTCAATTTCGTGACCAAGTTTTTACCCTCCAAACTGCCCTTTAAGGTGAGTCATTATATGGAATTTCTATCAAAGAATATAGTTCGTAAAAATGTTTATTGAGGCTATTTTGGGGATATAAAAAAAACAAAAACAAATTCTATAAAAAATCAAAAAATATTTACAAAGCCGTAAATTTAAAAAAAAATCATAATTTGGAAAAGTTATAAAAAGCGGTTCAATTTCATTCATCTTTATGATTATAATCTTTTTCATTGTCAGCTTTCAATTTATTGTAGCACTTTCAAAAAATTGTGGCTTTATTATATTAATGTGGGAAGTTAAATAGATATAGATGTATTTTGGTTTCATAGGGCTTTTAAAAATATCTGTATAATTTAATTTTAACCATTATCTTCACAGTTCGTGGTGCACAAAAAGTCGGAGGATCTGTACCAGCACCTGCCCAGAGATGCGATGACCATCGAGTACGGCGGCACCAACGGCTACCAAGCGGAGTCCGTCGATCATTGGCGCCAGAAGCTGCTGGACAACAAGGATTACCTCGCCAAGGATGCCCAGTACGGAACCAATGAGAAACTCCGAGTCGGATTGGCCAGTGCCTGGGCCAACGGAGAGCTGGACGGGATGAGCGGCTCCTTCCGCAAACTGGAGCTGGACTAAGTTAAAGACTCTACTTTGCTGTTTTCAATTACCATTTAATTACATAAGTACTAAAGCTATACAAATAATTTAAGGCCTATTCGGTTCACTGGGTATCTCGTGTATCCTCTTAAAAATATCTTTACAATTGCCTAGGGGGTCTCGAAACCTAATGCTAAGTGCTGCACTTCCGCTTGAAGTTCGCGTGCAGAGATGTGGGTGCAGTTGCTCCAGATGTGGGCGGCGTCTTGGAATCAGCAGGTGAGGGCGTGGCCTTGTTTTGAATGGGACTCGTGGTGCTCTTGTTGATGCTCTGGACAATTAGGTTTAGGCAATCCAAACTCGAGCCATTGGCATTGCCATCAAATTCTATTTAAGGGAATTTTTAAAAATTATATATTGAAGAAATGGTTTCTGAAGAAACTCACCTGTAAACTGGCCATATTTCTCCATGTGCTTATTGTAGAAACTCAGTTTGTCTTCTAAATAAGCGCCGGCATAGGAGCTCTGAAAAAAAGCAAATAAAAGAAAAAAACTTTTAGTTGGCCTCGAGCGAAATTGGGGAAACAATAAATTACACAAAAGTGTCGCCGGGGCGAAATGACAACGTCAAAAATGCTCCGGGGGCCTGTCAACTTGGCCAACGAGTGCCATTCGCAATGCAGTCTAATGATGAGATTAAGCCAAAATTTATGCAAGTAAAGATTCCACGGGCCAATTAAAATGCATTGAACCACCGCATTGTCTGCACTTTTGTGGGCCATTGTGTGCTGTGCCGCACACTTATTAGCAATTAAATTAATTTGATGCTATATTTTTGCTGCGCATACGCAGACGACAAGGCATCCGGAGATTCGCTCGGGATTTCGTTAGAAAAATTCGCTTTAACGCCGATGCTAAGCAAATTATAATTGCCCCTTCTGGGTGGGTTTCCTTTATCCCCGCCATCCCCATCTTCCCCGTGCGACTGCAGAATGCCGTCAGTTCGTCTACAAGGATCGGGAAAAAGAGAGCATCCCGTGGTGTTGTGTGTTTATATTTAGCAAACAACAAAGTTCGGAGGAGCAGAACAACAGAATTCAACCCGAGTGAACTGAACTAAACTGAACGAGAACAGACGAACTCACACTGCACTTTTATAAAGCGATTTATCATTTTCCAAGCGTTTAGTGACAGCCTGCGCTCGATATGCGACAACTCACACACTGATACACAGTGAAAAATTAGCCGAAACGAGGCTAATTTATATTTATTTAAATTCTAGGTTAACACTGTATATGTTTACGCGGATTATAATATTATTAGAAAACAAATGGGATGCTCTAAGATCGATATACATGTTTTTGAAAATGTACAATTAAATGTTAAACTATTTTAAAACATATACCACTTTTTCCGGTGCACTTGTTCGTATGTCTGTACAGTATTTCGGTGTATTTCATTTTTCCGAGCATATATCATGCGTTGTATCTGAATGAAATGCCACTTATCACTTGGGCATTCCGCTTCTTGGGTTGCGTAAAGATCTTAAGCCGCTTTTTGGCGCGCTCCTCTTAGAAGTTCTCCACCGATCTTCGAGCACATAACGGATATGCGGCATTATGCGATTTGTTAACCACAGGCAGCATGAAATTTTACCATGAAATATGCTTTTAATAAACTAAACCCACTTCGGGGAGGTTGCTATATTTTTATGAGTGCTGCGGTCACTTGTAAAAGCCTATAATCCATTTTTGAAAAATCCCAATTGACAGCCAATCAAATTCTAGCCAGAAATTCATATTTATAAAGAGATGAAAATATTTTTTAGTGACACATTTCTAACCAGGTTATAATTTCCAAGAAACGTAGAGCCCTAAGACCAACTATATCACAAGACCTTAACGAAAAAAAGTACTTTTTCCCTTCCTAAATGCTTTAAATTCCTGGGAAACATTTGACTATCTAATGATTGAGCTGTGAGGTCAGTTCAAGATAACAAAAGTGTACACAAACATATCTATTATCTATGTCTGAATTGTTATGATCGTAAAAAGCTCAATTGAAGGGAACCCTATCGAGTACTGACTCACTTACAGGAACGTTTATCAATGGACTGTTTGCACACGCGTTACCCGCATCTCTCGGTGAGTCATTTGCACCCAGAGGTTCCATCTGACCACTTAAATGATTATGGCTTCAATTACGTAGAATTTTGACTGATAGACCAGCTGGCATTCTTGAATTCGGCGACACTTAACGCCAGGTACATTTGTATATCTGGAGTGCTTCAATTTATTGGCCGCGATAAGCGAGTTTATGGGGAACTCGCGATACACACTTCGCTGTGACTTGGAAACAGTTCAAAAGGAAATCTTGTACTTAAATCGCGCGGGTTTATAAATACACAGGCTCCAAGTGAATGGATATGGATGAGATGGATGGATTGCCAGGGTCTGAAATGCATTTGAATGTCTGCACGTTTGGCGCGATGCCAGTTTTTAATCAAACTATGGCCGCACATTAATATCTGCCAATGGGGGGCGCAGTCAACATACAAATATGCTAAGTTTTATGGTAAATTAACAAATTTGTACATTAAAAATGTGAAAAACTTAAACAAACTGCATGGAAATTACTCAACGCAGGCCGGACCGAAATGAAAAGGGGGCGATTGCCATTGCGATGGCGATGGCAAAAATGTTTGCATAATTGTTGACAATTTGTTGGCCTGTCAGTTGGGGGTACACGCGGTATACCCGCTCCCGTTGCCCCACTTTTCCGGATTTCCCCCACACACTGAAGCCATGTCTTGCAACACCTTTCGAAGAAGAACACCCCGAGATTTTGTCATGTTTTTCCTGTGCAATTTGTCAACTGCCACAGCGGTTTTTGTTCCCCGGCGCACGGAAACTATTATGAAACAGAAAAGCGATCGTCGCAATTCACCAAACATGGTGGGGATGACGACTCCTGCTCCAATGAATTTGTTGTAATTAATTTACAACACGATTTCACGATTCCATTTCCATTTTCCTATCCATAGTGCAACGGGGCGGGCTTATAAAAAGGAAAATTTATTTATTGCCTTTCACTAAATGCACAGACAACGACCCTTTCCCTGCCACCGTAAATTCTCCGGCTATTTGTCCTCTATTTTTTCACGTTTTTGGTAGAAAAGTTTCACCCCACCATCTGGGCAAACTTCCCCCCGAGATCATAACTCATAATGTTCCCGGTAATCGGGTGGATCTCCAAGGAGGAGGACGGCCCGGCAGCGGAGCTTATTAAGTCGCACGTCAGCGAGCGCATAAATTCCGGTCAGCAGATACAACAGATATCGGATGGGACTCTTTTGGGGATCGGGGATCCATTCGTATATATTCTATTTTCATGTTTTCGGGCACTGCGGCGGCCAGGCCCTGAGATTTTGATGAATGTGCGCGTCGCCAAAGAAAAATGTACGAAAGCGCTGCTCATGCATGAGAATTTTACGAGAAAATAATTGCGGAACGCTATACCTCCTCCTCGATGCTGGGCTTAATATTAATTGGCGTTCAGCGGAAAACTTACCAGATAATCGGACTGGCAGCTTTTGCCGCTTAGACTGGGCGCCAGGTTGTCGCCATCGCGTGTGGGATTGGATTCCTAAAGTCCCCCCAAAAAAAAAATAGATTATTATTTAAATACTTAGAGTGCATAAGAAGATATTCGGACTTACCTGTAGCAGGTCCTCCAGGCTCTCGATATACTCGATGGCATTGCGCAATATCTCGACCTTGGGCAGCCGCTGGTTGGGATTGGACGATGTGCGTCGCTTGAGGATCTCAAAGGCCTCGTTAACCTAGAATGCGGGAGGAATAATCAATTAATGGCCATCGTTGAAATCATGGAAACCCATTAGGCGCGCCATAAAAACACAGCCCCAGGCGTGTTCCCCTTTAAGTGGCTCTTTAATAAAACATATTTTAAATTAAATAGAGCATAAAATTTTCAACAATTAAACCGTTCGCCCGTCGTCTGTCTCTTTATGACAGCAGCCCCCTTCCGCCCTCGTTTCCCCCCTCTGATTTCCCCTTTGGCTAATGTCTCTATGTGGAGCTATAAATACGTGTGGTTCATCCAAAACTTTTACGATTGTCGAACTCATAAATGCCGCTGTTTAACTCTTGGTCTTGGCAAATCTTTATGTTTTACACTAGTTGGGTGGTTTCCCTTTCTGCGTTTTATGTCCACGGATCCTCCCTGGTGGTACGGGCCATCCAACGCAAGTGGCGATGTGTTAATTTGTGGGGTGCTAGCGGCCCTAATGACATTGCAACAAAGTTGCAGTCCTTAAACGTGAGGGAATTTTCAACATTACAATAAACTATTTAAAGATTCAACCGAGGATTAAGTACAAAAGTATTGCAGGCTGGCGGTTAATAACGGAGAAATGAAATGAGTCCTCTCCGGTATATGAGATCCAAACAATCCTTGATCCTCAATATACTATGAGCATTATTTATTATCAGACAGAATTATCTGTCCGTCTGTCTGTGTGAGCGCTGAGATCTCGGAAACTAAAAAAGCTAGAAGATTGGCATTTTGCATGCAGATTCTAGAAGTTCCTACGTAGCGCAAGTATGTTTCAAAAATGTGCCACGCCCCCTCTAACGCCCACAATCGCCTTAAACGATTTTAGGAGGTGTCTGGCGGGCCCACACCTTTAAAGATTTCGGAAAAGTAAAAATTCAGTTTTATTCTGTTTATCAATGTAGAACAAATTTTTCAAATCGGACCATTCGTTAAAAACTTATGCGCGATCAAAGTTGTATATCTCCATCTCCCTCGCACTCCCTTTAGTTGAATAACGGGTATTTGATAGTCTGGGCACCCGACTATAGCGTTCTCTCTTGTTGCTTTTTAAGTGTTCAAGAATATTTTGATGTTATTTTTAAAAGTAATTGTTAAGGTAAAAAGTCAATCTTTATAAAAATACTTTTATCTAAATTCTTTGCATAATAAATAATGAAACCTTTATGTAAGGAGATCCCTACTTTGAATTCTTTGCAAAAGTAATATAATTAATTTTTTTCCTGTTTCTTTTTCAAAGATATGTAATTAGAAGAAAGTGTATTGGAAAGTACTTATGTATTGTCAACTGAACTATTTCTCTACTTCAACGTTCGTTTCAAAAGTTTGGTTTAAAATTGTTTTAGAGATATCAAAATTATCGGAAATGGATCCTAACCTTTCTCAGTCTCCTTCGTTCCCTCATAGTGGCTGCCTTTCGTCGGTCCACGGTGACGCTCTTCTTCTTGCACGCCTTGCAGGCCCAGGTGAGACAGGGTCGCGAGGATTGGGCGGAGGAGCAGACCAGAGGCGCCAGGACGTGCTCCTCGGAGCTGAGACTGCTGTTCTCGTCATCGTAATCGGTGGTGTAGATGGGCGAGGGCGTCATATTCATGCCCAACTGTTTGTCCAACTCCGCCGGATGATTTCCGTTACTGTAATTGCAGGAAGATCCCAATCCGGAGGAGGAGATGGAAGCGGTGCCAGTATTTCCTGTACTCGCATCCCCGACGGCGTTGAAGCGGCTGAAGAAATTCTGCAGTGTCTGATGGGGATTCTGGCTGGGATGCGATAGCTGACTCTGCTGGTTATAACTGCTGAATCCATAGCCAGGATGGGATTGCTGGCCATATCCGTTGCTGTACTCCTGCTTGATGTTGTGACCCGCGGGCATTTCACTGCTGCCACTATTGTACTTGGTCATTTTGGTAACATATCTTCACAACAATTTAAATACGTTTAAATATAATAATGTTTTTGATGCCACAATTAGGATATTTAAGTTCTTTATTTTTAAGTCCAGGTTTTGTCGTTTCGAGTTAATAGGAAAGTTTATATGTAGGGGAGAGGTCTGTAGGTTGAGACAGTCTGTAAGTTGAGACACTCAATTTTCTCAAAACTTTTCCACTAAAAAAAAATTTTGTATTATTTTTTTGTAGTCCTTTTCAGTGACAAAACTTTTGGGGAAAACATTATAAGCCAGGCTCTAGCCAGATTTAAGCTGTGAAAGTCGTGTACCATTTTGCACCAAAAAAGTTTTTGTCCACTTGTTTCAAAATTCCATTAAAAATTAATAACGTGCTTAAATTAACTTTGTAAGAGATTTAAAACATTAGTAATTTAACTGTTAACAAATTAAAAAAAGAATCAGCTTAATGTGACAGTCAGAAAAAAAGTTATTAATTTTTTCCCGAAACAGCCCAATTTGTGTAAGTTGAGACACTTTGAGCGTGTAAGTTGAGACACCCGTTTTTCATACAAAAAGGCCTTAGCCCGACAGAGGTCGCTTTCTGCCTAGTACATTTCTTTGATATTAGGGGAAAAGTGAATGTTCAATGAGCCTTATGGTTTTAATTGTTATTTGGTCTAAGTTCTTAAAAAATGGATGGGAAATAATTTAAGACGAACTAAAACTGATTAAATTAACATAAATAAATAGTTTTTAAAAGTTTGGAGTACTTTTGGTGTGAGTATTATTGACATTTAAAAGTGTCTCAACTTACAGACCTCTTTTTCAAATTGTCATTTTTTGGCACTTTTCAAAAAAAATTATTTTTTAGTTTTCCCCAGGGAAAAAAAAATTTTTTTGTGCTTTATTGTACAGCTAAAAGACTAAGCTTTCGATCGGTACCTAACACGTGAAGTTTCAAAAGCAAATGTCCAAATGGGAGACTAAAAACAAAAGGTGTACCAACCTACAGACCTCTCCCCTATAAGGTGTGTATTGTATTATGTTCTGTAAAATGTTTCTGTTTTTAATCCATTTCTAGTCATCCAAGTTGCAAGTAGGTATTTTTTAATTTATTTATGATTATGTAAAGGAGTTTATGATAAGTAATCCCAGATATGCACTATTGCACTATCTTTTTCGTAGTTTCATTTTTTATCCCGACACCAAAACTTTTTAAATAGAGTGAATTACAGTTCCTGAGCTATACACTATATTTTACAATTTTTGTAATCACTTTGAAAAATATGATTTTCACTTTATTTGAGACTCCCGATTCACGACGATTTAGCGAGCTGCAGGGAGTACGTACCGCCGTCCGCCGCAAACGCAAGACATTTGGTGACAATATCCAAGAACCACGGACCTCGGGCCCCAGATGTGCTCGCGATCCTCTCGGAGCGCGGAGGCTGCTGCGTTTTGAGTGGCTGGCGGGCGGTGCTCTCGAGTGGTTCCTATTTTTAGACGGGCCCCGCCATTAGACGACATTGGCGGTTGTCTAAGGCAGAAGGACGCCGCCGCTGGCCACGCCCCCCTTTCGGTGAGTTTCCGCCGATGATGATGATTTTCCGCTCAATGAAAAGCGTGTTTGTGAAAGGCTTATTTCGCTTATAGGCAAATCAAATAAATTCAATTCTACCTGGCCAGCGATTAGTGCGGGGCATAAATTAGCCGTGGCGGAGCTAAACAATTCGTTAATGTGACACTTTTAGTGGAAAGTCCCTCCACACCCAGATTGCCTCGATGGCACCCACTTTTCCATTGAGTTATCGTTGTACCGCCCGAGGAAAACCGAATTGAGCAAAAAAATAAAATAAGAGAGGCCGAAATAAAAATAGTCGAAAAGTTGTGTTTATTTATCGCTGCTCAGGCACAATATATATCTTTGGAAATCACCTTTAAATCTTCCCCAGCGATATTGTAAATCTTTTGTCTTAGGCCCGCGGTTTGCTCGAGCATTTCCCATTTTAATTTTTCCACTTTTCCCTCCCTTTTCCATCCCTCCATTTTATTTTATTTCCTCGCTTTTGTTTTCTCTCCGTGCTTGATGGATGTTTTGTTTTGATTCGGTCTGATGGTATTTTGGTGGCAAATCCTATTTGTTGTGCCACACGATAATCCCAATTGTAAATCTAATCATTATCGCCTGTGTCGTCTTCTTTTTGGATCAGAAATCAGGAATCACGAATAAAAACAGGACTAAAACAATTGGAACTTATAGTTCTTTAAAAATTTAATTGAGTTAGAATATGTGTAAGCTTTAGATTGTTTTAAGAATCAGACAATAACTGTTCTTTTGAAATTAGCGATTATTTTAAAAGTTAAGATTGTTCTGAGTATCAGAGAATAATAATTCTTATAAAAAAAATTATGCCTTTAATTTCGACTGAATATATTGGAAATAAACTCCAGTTTTTGTATAAGCAGATGGAATATTTATCTGTCCGCAAGAATTAAATCCATAGGAAGTGATGCCTGCCAAAAAAAAACGAATTTCTTGAAGTTAGACTTAATTTTGTACAGTATTGATACTGTCTAAAACGATAAATATTCAATAGCTATATTAATAGCTAGCAGAGTGGACCGACTCTGGAGGTCCACTGATGACCACCTACAAAATTAAGTCTAAGGCATCACTTCCAATGGATTTAATTGAGTATTTTCTCAAATAGTGCCACGCAATAATACGTGACTGGATTCTTCTTTTTCCGTTTTGCCCCATCCGGCTATTTCTAATCTGTAGTTCCTTAAGGCAATATGGTCTCTTATAAGGCATATCGGTTGGATTTCTTTCGTATAACTGCAAGGAGTAGAAATATTGAATGAAGGTGGGCAGAAAGAATTAAAGTATCATTACACACCGAACTGGTAACTCAAGTCGCAGCAAAGCGATATCGTTTGAGTATGTGAAGCGGTCGAAGTACTCGTGGCAAATAACTTCCATTACGTCCATTTCCAGATGCGGGGCAGCGCACTTCTTATATAAGCAGTGGCGAAAAGAGTTGCTGTCATGCTCTCCCAGGCGAACCCTTTTGAGCTTCATACCTTTCGATTTCAATTTCTATTTGTTTACACGATGAGCTGCAGTCAGGACGTATCGATTGTTGATCAACGATCCTCCACAATCGGTGGAGTCTGATTTGAATATCTAAAAATATTCCTATATAGAAGCATGGCTATCCAGGGGAACTGATTGAGATTCGCTTCTCTGCCATGTGCGATTCGGTAAGATCCTTGCGTGTGTCCGCACTGGCCTCTAAAAGCATCTGGTAGGATGTTACCTGGTACCGGCAGCAGATGTAGGGCTGATGGTCGTTATAAGACTGCCTGGCATTTGTGGTGTACAATCTGAGCTAATAAATTGAGCTTGGGTTGCTAGCAATATCATGAATGTGAGGACAGTTATTAAGGCCGATGCATCTCTCATTGGACTGACAAATCGATACTATTTATAAATATTTGAATTAGAAGACTACCTTTAATTTGGACGATCGTTACCTGGCTTGGGGCACTTGACGTAGATCCTTTGGGCTAGTAATATCTTCGAGTGATCGATTTTACATAGTCTGTTCATTAACATTTATATACTGGCCTTATTCAGTGTATTGGCCGTAAAATGCGAATAGCATGTTTGAAACTGCATAAACAAAAAATTCCTAAGTATTTTTAGTAAAACTAAAACCATTTCAGAGCGACATGATTGGATAACATTCTACAAAAAATTGCATTAAAATATTCCATCAGCATTCGCTAAAAACTGGTCTTGAACGTACTCCCGCAAAATCCACTTCTATTTTTGTCCCGAGCGAATACGAAACTAAAAGTCGTACAAAATCAAGATTTTTACATAAAATAGACCTTGATAAGAATGAAAAAGTTATCAAAACTAAAATCGATTTTTAAAAAATTTTTTTTTCGACTTAAAAGGTCTGAAAATGTCCCGAGCGACAATTGGAAGTTCCCATATGCATAATATTAAATTCTTTTAATTTTAATTCTTTTAATTCTTCTTTCTTAGCTTTTTTACTATACAGTTTTAGAGGTTTTATTTTAAAACATTTCCAGGTAACATGATGCGTATGCGTGATATTCAGATTTTAAGATTGGCGCTCTTACCAAAAAATGGCGGCAAGATGGCGTATTTGCGCCCAAAAGATGGCGTGTACTGCGAACTTTTTACAGTTTTCTGGCAACTCCGAAATATTTTCCAAAGTGTCTGGCAATGTTAAATTTAAAATTCAAATAATGGTCTACAAAAATGATAAAAAAAGGTAATATTTAAAAAAAACAAGAGAGAACGCTATAGTCGGGTTGGTGTCCCGACTATCTAATACCCGTCACTCGGCTAAAGGGAGTGCGAGGGAGATGGAGATATAAACTTTGATCAGCTATAACTTTTAAACAAATGGTCCGATTTAAAAAATTTCTTCTACATTTCGATAGGTATTTATAAGCACAACAAGATTGCATTTTTAGTTTTCCGAAATATTTAAATTTTTAAAATCGTATATCATCTATTGTGGGCGTTAGAGGGGGCGTGGCACCTTCTGGAAACAAACTTGCGCTGCGTAAGAACTCCAAGAATCTTCATGCCAAATACCAATCCTCTAGCTTTTATAGTTTCCGAGATCTCAGCGTTCATACGGACAGACAGACAGACGGACAGACGGACAGACGGACATGGCTATATCGACTCAGCTAGTGACCCTGATCAAGAATATATATACTTTATAGGGTCGGAAATGCTTCCTTCTAGCTGTTACATACTTTTGCACGAATACAATATACCCTTTTACTCTACGAGTAACGGGTATAAATATAAATATTGGTATATGCAAGATAAATACAATAAATTGGACAATCCTAATTGGATTCGTGGATCCCAAAATTGTGAATTGGTAATTTTTAGGAAAGTCATTTGTATTATTTTTAACTGATATTATATTTTTGTATTTCAGAAACTTCTTATCAGCCTAAAAATTTCGCCTAGCTCAACAATATTTATCTGACGCAATTTCGTTGAATTTTGATGCAGACGCTTATCAGTTGTGTAGGTGTTTATTTTTACCAAGGTAACATCTAAACTGAAGGTTGAGGCAGTATTTTGTCATCCGTCAGCAACCCGCGCCACATCACTTTCCAATTAAGACAATTAAGATGCGGTCTGCTTTTCTCGTTCTAAGTTCGCAAATTGCACCTGTTGCCAGGTGGCAATTGTGGTTGTTGCTTTTGCATTTTCTGCTTTCCATTCATAAAATCGCGCTGCAGCAACAGTGCGTATGAATTACGTCAGCCAATGAATTTATGGTGAGAAAGAGAGAGTTGGAGAGATGGGGAGTGGGAGGAGAGAAGATGGAGAGATTTGCCACTTCTCCGTGCGCAGAGAGCGTTTGCAATGGGAGAGATGTAGAGAGAGAGTGAGAGAGAAGCAGCATCAAAGTCCTTGGAGCTTTAATATCAAAAGTACACTGAAAAAAAATACAATTTCGAACACTAAAATATATATAAGGATTTATATAATTTTTTTAGCTCCAAAAACTAAGAACTATTTACAAATGTTTCCAAGCAACTTTTAATTACTTACAAATTACTTACAAATGTAGATTTAACAAGCGAAGATTAATGAAAACATGTAAAAATCTCTTAACAAATACTTAAGTTATAATCATACTTAAAATATTTAAAACATTTTGTTTAGTGTAATTTCAATGTCCTTTGTGTCCATGCAAAACCTGTTTAAAATACTCACATGTAACACAAATACCTAAATACGAATATGTACGTATGATATGACGGTACATTATAAGCCGGTACAGGTTTTGTAATGAAATCCATCATATTTTTACCGTTTATGTTCGCTCAGCGAAATTCGCTGAAGAAGAGACTGCCAAGGGGGGTGGGGATGGGCGGAGAGCGGGGACATGGGAGATGGGAGCTGGGAGCGTTATTTGAGAGCGGAAAAACGGCGCAATTCCCGCATTTACATTGAAGCCGTCGGTGGAGACGGTCGCCCTGCTCCATCAGTCAGCGAGAAAGAGACACCAAGATACAGAGTGTAAAGGCGATTGTGAGCGTCGGAGTTATTGTTATTGTTTCCATTACAAGGCGTGCGAGGAGTGCGAAATGCTACTGTTGTTATTGCCGCGAAGAGTGTCGCCACGGAATAGAAAAGGCTGATACAAAACGGAATACGAATTGAGTAAACAAATGACGAGTGTAGTGCAAAAGTTGAACGGAAATTGATAAGCGAGAAATAAACGATAAACGATCGTAATTGCTACCGTTGTACCTGTGAAAGCGGCATCAAATGGACAGGTGGGTAATTGTGCATCAAATTGTTGCATGTGGAGAGATCGTACATATGTACACAGGTACATATGTGCTCATATGTGTGTCAGTGTGCCAAGTTGAGAGCTTTCAGTGTCAACACGTGCATTCACATATATGTATGTACACAGAGACTTATTTACCTTGCTGTCGACTTACAACACTTTGTTGCTGTAATTACTCTGGCTTATCAGTGTGTCCCTGTCGCTGTGTGCGTGTGTTTTTGTTTCTTCCGCGCAAGCTCTCCCTCTCCGTTATCTTTCGCCCCCACATGCTCTCTCTGCTCTCTCTTTTTTAATACACAGCACTTTTAATTCAAAACAGATTTGAATTTATTTTCGCTTTTGTTTACTTTGTACACTGCGTGCTTGTAGGTATTTTCAATAGTTTAATTTATTGCCCAGTCACTGTACATGCAACCCGTTGATGCAATTCGCCAGACCCTGAAAATAGTGCAAGTGCATTAAGAAATCACTGCAAAAAGTTGAATTCCTATATAAGTATAATGTAGCAGATTAATCATATGTGAATTCTTAAAATACTCATGCCTTAAGGTGAAACCTTAAATTATTAAATTGCCAACAGTTTAATATAGTAATTTTTCTAAGTTCACTGAATTGCATAGTTCTTTGTTTTTTGTGGGCTTTAAAATAAAGGTCTTTGTTTCTATATTTTCCATAAAAACTTTTTCGATTATATAAAAAATTAAAACGCAGTTTTTATGTGTATGAGTAATGAAAACAAACAAAATGGATTTAATGTTTAAACAAAACGACCATTCATGAGGTTTTTGAAATCAAATATTTTTGTAAACAAAAGAATGTTCCACTCAAGCATTTTTTCTAGTTTAATGATTGTATTCAATTGGTTGTATTTCCATTTTTATACCCGTTACTCGTAGAGTAAAAGGGTATATTGTATTCGTGCAAAAGTATGTAACAGCTAGAAGGAAGCTTTTCCGACCCTATAAAGTATATATATTCTTGATCAGGATCACTAGCCGAGTCGATCTAGCCATGTCCGTCTGTCCGTCTGTCCGTCCGGATGAACGCTGAGATCTCGGAAACTACAAAAGCTAGAATATTGGGATTACCAACACATATTCTTGGGCTTCCTACGCAGCGCAAGTTTATTTCAGGCGACCGCCACGCCCCCTCTAACGCCCACAATCGCCCATAGTCGCCCACAAACCATACTAAAATGTGCCTGGCGCCCACATTTTCAAATATTTCTGATAAGTATAAATGCAATTTTGTTGCGTTTAGTTATACCTATCGAAATGCAGAAGAAATTTTTTAAATCGGACCATTCGTTAAAAAGTTAAGCCTGATCAAAGTTTACATATATCTCCATCTCCCTCGCACTCCCTTTAGCTGAGTTACAACCTTTAGTCGGGACACCAACCCGACTACAGAGCTCGCACTCCCTTTAGCCGAGTGACGGGTATTAGATAGTCGGGACACCAACCCGACTATAGCGTTCTCTCTTGTTAATGTTCTATTCTTTATCATTAAATAAGTTTGAGGCTGAACTCTCATGGAAGACAAAAACGTATGTTTTAAGCTTTAAAGAACATCTTTTTTACCGACTTCTTAAATTGTCACCTAGCTGGCACTTCCTCTACTTCATTACGTGTCCAGCTTCTTTGTAACAATGTGACATTCCCAAGGTCAACCGACTTACATACCTTATGAGTGACAGTATAGGCTTCAACTACTGTTGTAATAATTTGAGAATAGTAATTAATCCTATCAGCAAGTCAGTTCGAGTCTCATTTTTTGGCACGTGCCATTCCACAATTTGAAATGTGAGCCCAAATGTAGATAGTGTTATTTATTGCAGAATTATTTAAATTTTACGGCCACATTCGCTGACTGTTATTTTTTTTTTGCTACGACATTTAACCCATTTAAATTAAAATGCTGGTCTTCTATCTACAAGTTAATTTATGGTGATTTAAAAATTTAAAAGATTTTCATAAAAGAGTAAATACAAAACAATTTTGCCGTAGAGCCCAAATATTTTGTACAAACAGAGAATATTCCCAATCAAACATTTACCTTTCCATTGAAGAGTAAACTTCCTGTAAAAGTTTCCCTCTTTCGGCTGAATAAATCTTTAAGTGCAAGCAGCAAACATCATTAAAGTTAAATATAAGTTTTTGGGTTAATAATAGTCTGTGGTTTCGAATAAACAAGCGGGTCGAGCGTCAGAAAAATTGGCGAATAAGAGAGCCACACGTGTGTGCCAACTAAGCCAAAAGAAACGAATACTAAAAATGCGCAAAAGACAATATTCGGGGGTTGCTTGGACTCGGTATCTACATATATATTTAATGCTTTATATAGCGAAAAATTAGGCCAGATGTGTTAATTGATATATGTGTGTAGAACTGTGTGCATCTGGCGAATCCAAAAAGTTGTTTACCTTTTTTGCGCTATTGTCCAACCGGACTGTCTGGCGAACTCTTTTATCTGCCGGTTCTGTAGTTCACACATCTTATCTTTTCTTTCCTTTCGAGGGGGTACAACAAATGCAAACCCTAATCAGACGCCTTTCGTCTCCAAGACCAAGTCGAAATGAACTCTTATCAGTTGAGCAAAATTATATAGCGATAGCGACGGGCAACGCGCGACTGTAAATTACATACTCGAGTTTTGTCGGTCTGCTCGGCAGTGGTTATTTATCAATATTATTTTGTCTAGGCCGATCGAACATGCCCTCGTCGAATAATCTTGATAAAGTTGAAGAGGAGAAAGGCAACAGAAGTAGAGTTATTAGCCACGTATTATGCACAATAAAATAAAATATATTTTTAATTGTTTAATTATAAGTGCTAAGCCAAGTAGCCTGCTTTATTTATTTATTATTTTGAAGTGCCTGAGTAAATCTTAAAAAAATTAATTGTATTAAGTTTAAAAATAAACAACACTTAAGAGTCTTGTGTGATTAATTTGATTACAAAGGAGCCCTGAATTGACAGGCCAGAGTATTTAAGATGGCCACATTGTTCAACTGTCAATGAATTTCACTTATTAGCTGGAAAGATAAGAACACATTGGATTTTATTGTGTCAAGTCAGCAGCACTTAAGAAAAGCAATTGTACTTTTTAGGGGCGTGTTATTGTATAACATACGGTTTAATGTGCTGCTTTTTGAATAGGGCCGGACTATTAAGACTTTTAGATCACCTAATTCAAGCCATTTAACACTCTGTCAATCTCAATTGTGATCGTTCGCCGAGCGATGAAAGTTAAATGAGAGAATCGCAAACGAGATAAGCCAGACAGAAATTTAGACAGCTGCACGTAAATCCCCCACCCGAAAATGCTAAGCCCTGATCCAAATGCCTGTTTTGCCCATCTGGGTGGAGTATTCGTGTCTGTGGGTTCGTGTGCTTTGTTGATTTCGACGAATTTCAGCAACCAGCCACCAAGATACACTTTTATGCCCCCCTAAAAACGTCCACTCGTATGCCATGTACATGTGATATCAATGGGCTTAAGGCTTTTTGTTGTGTGTACATAGAAAACGGAGCACAGAATTTTTGTGTGTTCTGCGCCTGTTACCCAAGCAAAAAAACAAGTTGATTTGCCCACAGAGCCCTCTAGTCTAGAGTCACTCACACACTCTACCCCAAAAAAAAAACAAGCAACCGATAAAAACTATAGATTGCTATATAAACAATTTTGAGAAAAATTGGATAACCTTGAACTGTTGGCAAAAAACTTTCACAATGAAAAAAGTTCAGTATCAAGGACCCAGAAATGTGTAGCGAGTCGACTTCGGAGCGTTTTTCATTTGGCAAACGAGCAGTGGCCAACGCTGCGTATACGTAACCAAGTTGTATGGTAAAAGAAAAGTCGCATGTGAATGTGTGTGTGTGTATGCTTTTGAGGATGTGGGGTGTCGTAAACACACACACTGGATTATCTCAATGTGCGTGCGGATGTGCGTTTAAGGTTTTTGAACTTGTTTTCGGGAATTTTCCACTATCCAGCATGTTTTTGGGTCAATTTTATTTATGCAAAAGTATCGAAAGCCGAAGAAGAAGAGCAAAAGATTAAAAATATACAAGCAAAAATAAAAATCCACCAAAAAAAAAGACTGGTATTTAGAAACAGCGTATGAAAACAGAAAGCTCACAAATACTCAGAAATTCCCTCGGCATTTCGGGAAGGCGGCAATCAAAACAAAGTGTGCGAAATGTTTAAGTTTATTCATATAAGCATGTATGAGTATAAGTGCGAAATAAAATAGCTAAAAATACAAACAAATATGCACACGAGGGTACATACATTTTTAAGCTTATATATCGAGCATGCCTCGTTAATGGGACCCATCACGATACGATGGTGTGGCAGCCAGGCATCTACACATAGAAAAATGAAACAACCTAAAACAAATAAATTTAAAAATAATTTTTATCAATATTTTCGGCTATTTATAACTGAATTTTATTTTATCAAAGATACAAAATAGTGTGATTTAAAACAATTTCCATTTCCATATTCCTTAACTTTTTTATTTTAAGCTATCTACAATTTGATTTTATGTTGTGTATACTGGTACAAGCATAAACAACAAGTATACGTACAGTCAGCCATTTCAAATTATGTATTTGGTCATGGGCAGCAGCGTAGTTAGCACGGCGAAAAGATCGGTCACACATATTTAATATGGCGCTACCCTGCTTTCCTTTCCCCTCTTTGAACTTGCGAAAGTAAAACTTAAACGAGATTTGCTTTCCGCATGGTGAATTATTAATACTCTCCAGTTTAGTCAAAGATACCCAAAGGAATGCACTCAAAATATTAATAAACCAAAATAATTTTTAAACAGATAGCTCAGAAAATTAAATAAGACATCTGATAAACTTATCTAAGACATAAGCATTCCTCAAATATTTTAAAAAGAGTAGCCCGCCTAGTGCAAAGACATAAAAATGCTTTTGTGTGTACATAAATATGTATAAATAAATACAGATAAATATTATTTGCGATAATATCATAAAGAACAGTTGAACTTAGACTTTGAACGTAAGAGAAAAGCTTCAATCACAATATTATTAAAGATATTTCTAAATAAGAAATCTTCTTAATTTTCCATGGAAACAAACCTAATATGACTATAATTTAAGTCACAATCTTATCAAACAAAAATCGTAGGTTGCTGTTGCCTTTGATCTAATCACTGTAATAGTTACAATTAGTTTCTATATCAGTGGTCTGTTACTAAGCAAAAATGATTTATTCCTTGGAATCAGGAAAATCCGGGAAAAACAATAATAATAAGGATCATAACAATAAATTTCAGCTGAAGTGATTTGTTTTGCAATCTTTTTTCTGTGTCTGGCCTGTTATAATAATAAATGTTAAGCCGACAAGGATCTTTATGGTCCATGATTGGCAATTTCCAAAATCATTTCTTAATTTGAGGCATTTATATATTTATAATTATTAAATGCCCGAATTTATGGCTGATCCTTCAGTTCAAGGGGTTTTTTCATCACGCAGCTTTTTTCCAGCTTGGTCATTATATGATCGGTTATTATTTAGCGTTTATAAGGTATATAAATATATGACTTTATTTAATTGTTGGATTATTTATGGACGTGTTTGGGCAGCAAGTCACCTTTACCTTAATACAAGGCCCCAAGATTTTGCCATAATTCTCGGTTGATAGTGAAACTAGACTGAGAAAGAAAGAGAGTGAGAGGGGGACAGAGAGAGAGAGCTTTGGCGAGCGGTAATTTAAATACTTGTTCGCCATATTCAAACCTATAGATAAGTCTTGAGAGTCGTCAGACAGAGCGTCATAAATATTTATTTTACATTTTTATACCCGTTACTCGTAGAGTAAAAGGGTATATTGTATTCGTGCAAAAGTATGTAAAAGCTAGAAGGAAGCTTTTCCGACCCCATAAAGTATATATATTCTTGATCAGGATTACTAGCCGAGTCGATCTAGCCATGTCTGTCTGTCCGTCTGTCCGTCTGTCCGTCTGTCCGTCTGTCCGTCTGTCTGTCCGTATGAACGCTGAGATCTCGGAAACTATAAAAGCTAGAAGATTGGCATTTTGCATTCAGATTCTAGGAGTTCCTACGCAGCGCAAGTTTATTTCAAAAAGGTGCCACGCCCCCTCTAACGCCCACAATAGCTTATATACGATTTGAAAAATTTTAATATATCGGAAAAGTAGGAATGCAGTTTTGTTGTGTTTATCAATACCTATCGAAATGTAGAAGAAATTTTTTAAATCGGACCATTCGTTTAAAACTTATGCCTGATCAAAGTTTTATCTCCATCTCCCTAGCACTCCCTTTAGCTGAGTTACGTTTATTAGATAGTCTGGACACCTACCCTTTAGCTGAGTGACGGGTATTTGATAGTCGGGACACCAACCCGACTATAGCGTTCTCTCTTGTTATTTTTTACTTTTCGCCGCTCTGTGTTGGTCTTCCTCTTCGCGAACGTCGGGGCGTTGGAAATGTTTTCGGTTTTCGCGCTGGGCGGTTTAGTTCCCGACCGCTCGCGGAACTATTTGGTCGCAGTCGGCGCAAAAAGTCTCACCAGCAAAAAAAACAACAAACCAACAGAAAATATAGAAAAATTGTACTCTCCACATCACTCAGCACCCGACCCAAACCACCTACAAGTAAGCCAGGGATTAGGTTTCGGCTGGAAAAAAAAAATAATTTCTAGGGCTTACTACCTTTAGTAGTAGATAGTTAACCAAAATTTCGAGTTTTATGTAACATACCTCCGCTCTGGTCATCCACAGAATCTCAACTGCAGTTGGAGCCATCGGCCGGCGAGCAATGTAACTCTAGGAGCCGGAGCCTACAGCCAGCAGAATGTCCAGATAGCAGCCCCAGCAGGATCCCCGTCCCGATCTCAACCAGGAGCAGCAGTCAGATCACATCGAAATCCGGGCAAAATTAAGGAAATTTAAGGAAATTTCTGGGCAAAAGACATGGCTCACTTCAGTGGTCACCGCCAGCCGGCGGAGGTGCCGGCCCATTTCAAAAATCTCTTCACCAACGGCCAGTTGGGAGCAGCGGAAGAGAACAACAACAACGACCAGAATGAGCAGGAGAATCGTCCCAATAACAATAACAACGAGGGTCCTTCGGATCCCGCCTGCTGGGTCTTTGGATATGGATCCCTGTGCTGGCACCCAGGCTTCACCTATACCAAGTGCATTACGGGATATATCAGGGGATATGTCCGCCGATTCTGGCAGGGCAACGTCACGCACCGCGGCTGTGAAGAAAAGGTGAGTGGGATTACCCAAATTCGAGTCTTAGACAGGTCTAGCCCTCGTCTGTTAGCCAGCTTTCGCGTGTGTTTACCTAGTAGCTAACTAACATTAGCGATCTGGTAATTATTTTATTGCCCCTGCTGTTTGTTTTCGTCTGTGCACAGTGAACGTCGCCAGTTGCCAGTTTTAAATGTGAGCAAAAAGTGATCGGGCACGCGTTATCTATTCGTCGGGCGTTATCAGTTGTGTTTGGCTAATGGCAAACAACAAGTGAAATTAGCATTTGCCAACGTCTAGAGCGGCTGCGAATTAAGATACAGATTGCGTTTCAATTAACATAAGTGATTTGCTTGCTAAACAAGTCAGGACAAGCCCCTTGGAATAGATATCGATTCGATTCAGCGTTTAAAGGTGTCGGGAAACCAGTTTTGGGATCGGAATTTGTGGATTTTTAATTTTTTAGAGGGACATATGACCAGTTTTTGTCCCATATTTGGAACTCAATTGAGGTCATAGATATGATATGAAGGTATTGAAAAAATAAAATAGTATAGAAGCTAATCGCAACTAATATTATTTTAAAATTTCAAAATTAAAATGTTCGATTAAAGAAATTAAATTCCCCACTTTCCTATATTCCCTGCAATCTGTGCTTCTGTTGCGATCACGACAAAAGTCAGCAATTTCGAAATAAGTCAAGGTCCATATATAACCCCCGGTTATATGTGTAAATGTCGTAAATAAAGAAAACATTCAGAAGGTAAACAAACAGCGAGCTGTGAGCAAGCCCTCAGTCTTTGTGGGAGCGATATAAGTACATAGGCCCCACAAATGTATAAAATGCACCCAAGTGCTAATGTGTACTTTCATTCTTTGTTACAGCCTGGACGTGTTGCAACGCTCGTGGAGGACAAAGAGGTGAGTAAAGTATATAGAGAATACGATTTACAAGTGTAAAAAAGTGATTGCGCCGTCTGAATTTCCCAATGTAAGCCCCATTCTGTGTAGGCGGTTTCACGCCGAGTGAATTAACGCCCGGCGAGTCCTACCAACTCGTCCATATCTAAGGTTATCTCTGGCAGATTTCCGCAGACAACCCGGCGCAAAGATTCGGGATCCTTTCGGAACCCTCTTCATCGTACGCCAGGCGAAATTCCGCGGAATATAGGCGAATGCAACAATTGCACTTTTTACACCTTGATACTTTCTATCCTAGGCCCGGGGACTTTCGCCCAGGGCATAATCAGTAGAGTTACCAGGAACTCGTTTTGTGACCCCGAGAGACAAGCATGAAAAACTCAAAGCGGCAATACTGTCGTCGCTAGCAGCGCTATTTATACGTGCCGTCTGCGGAAAAACGAGTTGGGAATTATAAGCGAGCGACAGTGCGCGATAAGAATAGCACAACCCCCGATCCGAAATACACGGGTTCAAACCCCGCGCAGGGCGTCGGCTAAAAAATATTTTTAGATTTATGCTAACCACCTGTTTTATATTTATTTTTTAATATATTCCACATTTTTGATTGCAGGGAATCACTTGGGGCTGCGCCTATAGAATAACAGGGAGCACGGCACTGGACTATCTCAAGCAGCGCGAGTGCACACTGGGTAAGTGAATCAATCGAAGAGTGAGGCCATGATTAGAGCTAACCTCCATTGATCCCAACAGGTGGCTATGCAACGATTGATACCAAGTTCTTCCCGCGCGTCGCCTCCCAGGACACGCCCTTCAGTGGCGAGGCGGTCGAGGTATTAGTCTATGTGGCCACGCCGGAGAATATCCATTGGCTGGGCGATGACCCCGTGGAGGAGATTGCCCAGCAGATCGTGTCCTGCCGCGGTCCCAGTGGCCACAATGCCGAGTACCTGCTGCGCCTGGCGCTCTTTATGCACGAGGAGATTCCCGGTGTTCGCGACGACCACCTGTTCGAGCTGGAGCGCCTGGTCCTGGAGGAGCTGTACCGCCGCCAAATACCTCTGTCGTCTGTGATGGGCCGCAATCCGGATAGGATACGGCGCGACTCGCACGAGGACATCCGCCGCCCGCCATCCTTCGAGTTCACCTCCCGTGTGCCAGATACCAAGCTGCGCTGCCTGAACATTTGATTGCGGGCGTGCTGGTGGTCGGGAATGACGGACACGGCTAGTGATAGGCTGGCCACGTTTATTGCTACAGCAAATTCCAAATTATTGATCGACATTTTAGCTTGTTAGGTAACCAGAGTCTATCGCCAAATTCGACGTATTCTTTAAATTGTAAATAATCCTAGGCCTAGTTGTAAGCAGCAACTCCTCGATAAGTGATCTGATTTAGCCAATAAGCTAGGATTAAGCCAGTCCGTAAGCACAAACAACTTTTTACACGCAAAACTATCAGGGAGTTAAATTAAACTGAAAACAAATGAATACAATTTTTGGGTTTTAATTAAATACAAAAGCATTTGCGCAAATGGAAATTAGTGGGGACCATCAAGATCAAGCGAAACTAAAAACTAATTGGTGAGAATTTCGGCGGCACGATTCTCCATCAGCTTCTCCATATTCGTGATGGCGCCCATCCAGGTGTCCAAAGTGCTGGCCATGCCGACGATCTGGTTGCGGTTGAGGACGCGTGGCTGCACCCACGACATGTTCACCACTCCAGCCACCTGGTCAATCTCTCCGCGCACAAGGTCCAAGGCCAGAGCCTTCATGATGAGCAGCTCCACTTCTTTGGCGGGCAGTTTGGTCTCTTGGGCGATGTCGGTGAAGGAGATGGCTCGCTCGATGGCGGTGCGCTTGAAGGTCATCTCCATGAGGCAGAGGAGGGAGATCTTCTGACGCAGCTTTACCTCTTGGGCGGCCAGGTCGGGTATCTTGGACCAGATTTTCTTCATGTCATTAAATCTTTGAAAGAAATGAGACTGTTAATTTTAGCAGATTAAAGATAGATTAGCTTCACCAACTTGTTAATGTCGCCCGTGTTGAAGGCTTTGAGGAGCTCCATTAGCCACTCATTTTCCGTGCCCTTCAGGGACTCCAGGATGGGATGCGCCAGCAGTTCGCCTATGTTGTAGACACCATCGCCCAGGAGGGCAGCCAGACCCAGGAAGAAGGCCTGCTGGGCCCACTGGTCGCGGGGATAGTCATCTAGGGAGCAACCCAGGAACTGCAGGCCGCAGCGGTAGTAGTCGCTGTGTTTGCCCACCCGGCGGTAATACTGGGACGCCAGCATGTAGTACTTGCCGTGGACGGGGGTCACGTTGCCCGCCTCCTCCAGGACGTCGCGCAGCTCCTCGATGATCTTCTTGGTGGCATTCAGATCGTTCAGGTTGCTGAGGTACAGATTGCCCTGCATCACCTGCAGATACCACACGGCCTCGTCGCAGATCTTCACCTTGTCCTTCATCTTCTCCAGGAAGTCGATGGCCTCCTTCTTGTCGCCAATGTTGTCCACCACCACCTCGACGATCTGGATGAGCCCGTAGGGATTGATTCTGCAAAGACAAGACTTGAGATACTGCCGAGTCATCCGGGAAAGCCGACTCACTTGGTCTCGAAGGTGGACAGGAAGTTCTGGTAGAGCTGCAGCAGCGCAGTTTCGTCCTGCAGGGACTCGTGGCGCACGAAGGCCACCAGTTTGATGGTCAGCTCGTTCCAGAGTCTGTAAAATACGTAAATTAAAGTAGGGAAATTGATTTTTTGGCCACAAATCTCACTTTTCATTGTAGAGCTCCTCGATCAGCGTCCACTCGGCTGCGAGATCTTTGTTTGTGGTCTTCTTCTGGGCCGCCAGGTAAGCGGTGACATTCGCCTGAGGGTTGGACATCGCAACTGCGTTCGAATCTGCGCTCTGTGCCGAGTAATTCCAAATTTAATGTTTAATGTATTCCCAAACTACAAAAATTGCAAATCACAATCGCCGACGCAGCTGTCAAATTGACAGCCCGGTTGTGTGACCGTTGGCTAGTGTATTTCTGGTACTTTTGGTATTTTTTGCCAGCTATCCGTTACAAAATATTTCCGTTCAAAATTTGTTGGGTGGTTTTAGAAAGAATTTTAATAACTTTTTCTTTTTAAATGGTAATTAAAAAAGTTTTAAAAATAGGCATTCTCAACAATTAAATTATAATTATTTTTCCCAGTCGAAGACATCAAGTTTTCAAAGTCACGCATTTTTGAAGTCTAAAATTTGGTGTCAATACGTTTGTGCAATTAGTTATGCGATTTCATAAATCCAACAGTTAAATTAACAGTTAAAATAATCAACATTTTGATATAACTTTTTAAAATCATAACCATTTGGAAAACAACTTTAAAAAAAGGGTTACTTTAGATTTTTTCTGTTTTGTGAGTAACAAGACAATTTCAGAAATAAGTGTTAACAGTTATTTACGAGCTGTGCTTTAAATTTAAAGTTTAAAAAAGTTCAAAATAAATATAGCAAATTGTAATTAGCCAAATTAAATTAAAAACAAGTCAACTTTGAATAAATTATAAATCTCATATGCGCCAGTGTTCCCACACCCGTTTTCGGCCGAGGTTTTTTAGGGAGTCCGTGGCTGGTCACTTCACCGACTGGGCACACTCATCGAAACAGCTGTTCAGCAGCGAAGTTGTGTACGCGGAAGAAAGAGAAGAGCCATTCAATTGGTTTTGGAGCCCGCAGCGAAATAGTTTATAATTCCGGACGCCAGGATTCCACTTGGCAGAGACTCGTCGCGCAGCCAACTAGCCAGTTGCCCCGATCCGCGAGAACATCGATACAAAACCGGGCCACAACACCACTGCCAATAAACCAAATACAACAACTCGAGTGTGCGCCCTGCAGCAACAACAACAACAAGAAAGAGCAGAGAGTTTCCGTGTATTTTTTCGCATTTAACAATTTGTTAGCCAAATAAAGTAGAAATCGGAACTCGCTAACGAAAGTGCCGCAATTAGTGGTTATATAAATGTAAACCAAACAACGCGCCGTGCAAGAAACTATGTGGATTTGTTCGCAGAAAGTGGACAACTCGAGAAGAACTAGCTAATGCCCACGACCTCTCCAACTGGAACTCGAACTCCAGCAACACCCGACTAATAGAGATCCTCATTAGCATTTCTTTTGTGGATTAAGAAGCGCGTGTCAACCATTTGTCACCCAGTCACCAAGCGACAGCCTCGATCCCTCGTCGAAAAGCAAGGTTAGTTTCTGGGTTCTATTTTGGATCCCCTTATCGCCCCCGAATTCCAAGCAGCATCCCCCTCTGATTGGATCCCATCCGATCGTATTCCATCTTGAGTAAACGCAATCTATTGCATAGGGATCGCAATCAACCCACCCACTATATTTGGTTAGTCGCCAGTTATGCAATTGGGGTCTCCGTCTCCCCAATCTTATCAATTCACTGGCACCACGTCGCCGTCTATTAAAAGTTCTTGGCCTGCAGTGGGAACACATGTTGGACAACTTTCTCTTTGAAAAGCAAAAGCCACTTGAGCTCAGGAGTTTTTTGGGGGTGAAGAAAAGAAAATAAGATCACTTTCGAGTTGATAAAAAGTGGGTAAATAGTTGGAATACGGAAATGGTTGTGATATAATATGAAATTGTTTTGATATATAAACATATAAACCGAAGGTATTATTTTTAGTTCCTATTAAAAAGTAAAAACAATTTTAAATACAGAAAAAAGTTTTTAAAAAATGTTCTGCATCAATTAGGTAATGTTAATTACATACAGATGACATATTATTCTGGTTGTCCTTCCTCAAACAAAAAACACACTTGAGACCAATCAGCAGGAGTTTTCTGGAACATCCTGTTGCGCTGTCAACGATTTTCTCATTTCCTGACGCGTCTGCGTTTTGGTAGAAAGAAAGTACTACTACTTTCTCGATGGCAGTTGATTTCCTTGGCCTGTTTCCCAGTTTACCAATTTACCAAAATCGAAATGGGCGACATCTGGCAGCGACAGAAGCGCAGATACACAACTAAACTACGGTACAGATACAGATACGGATACAGATATATATAAAAACCGGCTGAAGGCGTGTATTACGGTTATGTGAAGAGCGGCAATTTCAAAAATTCAAAACAAATTCCGAAAAAACGCTGTCGGATGACGACTTCATCTCCGTCGTTCATCTCCGTCGTCTCAGTCGACAGACAGCATCTGGCTATTAAAAGCAAAAGTGAAAAATGCCACACAGTCCCCGCCGATGCAGTGGCCACAAAAAAATGGAGAAAAAACAAAAACATAAACCATAAAACCGCTGCAACAACAAGTGAAGCAGCTTTGTCAAGTGCATTGCCGCTTCCTTATTTTTGTTGTATTTTTTTTGGTTTTTTGTAGCTGCGCCCGCCGCTTGTTATGTGGCCAGCCGAGTAGAAATATTATTCAATTACAAGCCAATCCAGTTGCCCGGGGCGCCAAGAGTTGCGAAAGAGCCGAGTTGGTTTCTTGTATATTCATATTCGATTTTTGTGCCAAGCCAAAGTCGCCCCAGCAACATCGAGCTCTTTCGCAGACAGCCGAGATCGAAATTATAGCAATCGAATGCACGTCATTCAATAGGGTTCATTCATTGATTTTGGAACAGATATGTGGGTTTTTATTGATATGCTTTATTGATCTTTTCACTTAATCCCCGGGCTGATACCAAAGTCTCTTACATCCGGTTTTCTGTTATCCGTAGCATCACAAAAAATAATATTTAGACTCATTCATAAATTCACAAAATGTCATGGTAAAAAGCATTTATAAAAAAATGAAATTAAGTAACAAATATAAGATTATTTATAAATATAATATGTCTTATTTATCTAGTTCAGTAAATATTTTATTTTTACAAAACAAGACTTTACCCTCTATAAGCACTGCTATTATTTTGACCGCCACTGTAGTTTCATTGATACAAATTCGACTTGGGATTCCATTGGCGGCGATTTCATAACTTTTGCTCTCACCGCTGCGCGCCTTTGGCTTTGCCCAACTTCGATTTGGTTTTTAAACAAATTTATTTTCATTTAACGCTGGGCGCGCTTCTTCTTTGGCTTTATGGCCTGGCATTTTACTCTCTCGGGTTTCTTTTCTTTTTTTTTTGAGGTATGAATGTATGTAAACCAATGTAGTTTGGGCAGCAGCAACAATAGGCGGGCAGCGACGGACCGAAAAAAAGTGGTTTCAATGTTGGTAACTTTCTCCGCCACCTGCAAAAGCGCGCGACTTGCACGCGTTTTAAACCGCACGCATGCGCAGTTCGCTCGGTGGGTTTGGTGGAGTATATCTCCCTCCTGTTCCCTCCTTCTCCTCCCTCTCTTTCCCCCTGCCTAGCTCTTCGTGTTGGCAACAGAAATTGGTCATGTGCCGCCGCCTTCGTACGTGAGTCTGTCCGCCGTCCAAAGATTGCGCGATTAGCTAAACGCGCGCCAAGTCGCATGCAAAACGCGTGCGCGATTTTCAGCCTGCAATTTCATCATCATCATCATCATGGCAAGCATAATTGTTGTTATTTCAGGCAAATTGCGATGCCAAATAACTAAGCGATGAGTAAACGCGGAGAAATAATTTTCTAATGTTTAGAAAAAAAGGGATTTTATCATTTTTTTCAAATTAAGAAAAAACCAAAACAAACTAAGCATAGTTTCTAAGACTTTTGCAACAAAGTAAAAAATAGTTACAGAATAATTAAAAAAACTATTCATCAAATTACAAAACACATCAAATATTAATTATCATCAATATGAACAATCAGAACCTTTCTGGTTTATAGAGGTTGTAAAAAAGTAATCATTAATTACTAACAAGTTACAGCAGTTTAACAAATCATTAAATGCAAGTTATCACTTTTTTCCCAAGTGCAGTCTTTGGGTCTTTGAGCTATTTCACATCTCCACCCCCTTTGATTTCTGGAATTGAGAGCATGACTTTGGAAATCGTCATTGCTTTTTTTCCGATCACCTTCAAACGCTATTGCAAAGCCATCGCCATCGACATCCACATTGCATTGATGGCGATGGCTACACATTTCCGCCGCTTTAGGCCAACTTCCAGCGAAGGCCAGATGCGAACCCTTTGTTGCGGCTGGTCGTAACGAAAAAATGGGGCTATAAAATCGATGTTCAATCGGCTCGAATTAGTCCGGGGGCCCCGGGCTTTGCTGTGGACTCACTTTGAAATGCAAATATCTCCGGCTCAAGCACAACCGCCAATGCAAACAAAGCCGACCGCATGCAAATACAAACAAGCCAGCATCTCACCGAGCAGCACGCACTTCTGGCATAAACATATCAAAGTTTATGTTTATTGGGCCCGCATTAGAGCCCAAAAGAGCAAACAAACAAGGCGAAGATGTTGCAGCAACCCGGGCTAATGAAAACTGAGGCACCAGCAGCTTTGGGCTTTCGGTTAACAAACCAATTAAATCGACAAAGGCTCAAAGTTTTGATAGGACTTGAACTTTTAAGAACAAAGTCTCGTCAGTTCTTCCATTACCAAATGCATCGATTGCACCAAATTGGCTTTAGGCTATCTTAAATAGATCTTGCTTACGGCATTTAATAATTGTCCATTAATTATAGAGATTTCATCATAACGAAACTTACCCCAAGTTTATGGTTATTGGCTAAAAAGAGGAAGACGAAGACACCAAGCTGGGTTTTGCATAACTCTTCGATCACACTGACAGGGGCCACAACTTTTCTTTTTATTTCTGGATTTCTGTTGTGCCTTTGCTGTTGTTGTTGTAAATTGAGGTCGCCAAAGAAGAAAAACCTGTCAACATTTTCATGTTCAGGGTTCAGGAGTGCCAGCAAGTAAACCGTTGCAACTGCCACTGAGTTTCGAGTCAGTCTTCCAGCTGCAATTGAAGTTGAGGCTTCGGTTATTTTGGTTTTTCGCCTTTTTTTTTGGCCCCTCAACTTGTTTGGACGGGCACGTAAAACTCGCCGAAGCCAGCAATTGGCACTCCGAAATCGTAGTTGACCGCCTTGAATGCTGATGACTCTTAATGGCAGCGAGTACCAGACGACGCAATATTACCAATACCCCCTCCCGAATCGGATCCGATCCGATCCGTTCGAAACAAAGCGAAACGAAAGAAAAATGCGTTGCCTCTGCGTATTTTGGTTTATGGCATAATCAAGTTACCAACCGGCCAAGTTCGGGGCGGATGCAATTGCAGCTCCCGCTGCCAAGTTGTCTATGTCACATGCTGTTTGCCTTATGCTCATGCGGCTGCAGCACTGCCACAAACATTTTGTGTAAAGCTGTTTTTAAAATGAGATATAATAGTGCATATTATGATATGAAATTAGAGATATAACAATTTGTTTTAAATATATGTGAGTTGAAACTGATTTTATAACTATCAAATGTGGTTACTTCCGATAAAGTAACAGGTCTTTAACCAAACCCATTCAATAAGAACAGAAAACAGAACCCGTCTCATAGAAACATATTTCTTTCTTTTTAGGAACCAATTATTATTTATAATATAATAATAAAGATAATTTAAAAATTTTAAATAATAATTTTAAATGTGAATTAAAACAGGTTATATAACTAAGAAATATCCTCAATTGTGATAAAGAAACAGTTTTTTAACCAAATCCATTCGATAAGAACTGAAAACAGAACCTGCCTTTATAGAAACATATTTCTTTGATTTAAGAAACCATTTTTTATTTATGATTTAATATTGAAACAGGTTATATAACTAAGAAATATCCTTAATTGTGATAAAGAAACAGTTCTTTAACCAAAACCATTCGATAAAAATGGAAAACAGAACCTGTCTTTATAGAAACTTATTTATTTCTTTTTAGAAACCATTTATTATTAGGGTTATTATTGGGGTTGAAACCGTAATACATTTTATATTATTGCCTTTTTAAATTAATAATCTTAATAATTTCTTGCTGTGTTTAGCTTATACCTTAGGCAGCATGTTGTTTTTTGCCGCTGTTGTTTGGGTCGTGATTTTTATTGTCGCCACCCATGGCTAGGCAGGCTGTTTATTTACGCCGGTCAAACAAACTTTAAGCAACGTCGTTGCAAGCGAACCAAATATTTGAGCAATGCAGAAGCTATGCTGTGGGGCACTTGGAGCCCCCTGGGCCGTCCAATAAAACGCCCATAATTACATTAACCGAAGCGACTTATTCTATGCTCGCCTCTTGTTTGCTAAAC
Organism: Drosophila prostipennis; assembly: GCA_037075205.1. NCBI lineage: Eukaryota > Metazoa > Arthropoda > Insecta > Diptera > Drosophilidae > Drosophila > Drosophila prostipennis. The sequence goes on along the minus strand of JBAMCJ010005432.1, from coordinate 419,579 downwards.
CCTCGGCTCTGAGGCAACTACAACGGACAACTACGATTGAATGGCCTTTTACCAAAAGGTCTGGCAAATATTGCACAAACGCAGCCGCAGTCTTCGACGTGTTTAATCTACACTCGCCGTTTGTTTGTTGTTAGTTGTCGGTTGGTTGTTCCCTCGCTTCATTCTGTTGTTGGTGGGAAGACATTTGACGACCCTCGCACTGGGTATATAATCAAACTTCAAAGTCAGGCCATTATTGGCGAGGTCTCTCGGGCAGCGCGCGCGAGCAGGGAAATATTTGTGCAATTTGTAACATTCTTTTCGTGTGCCTTGATTTAATTAATTCCTCCTCATAATGCGCCACATTTGCCGTGGATATTGAAAGGTATGGGGGGAGGCTCCGGCGACGACGGATATTCCGCAGATAAGGTTGTAAAAACAAACATGTTTGCAAGTACACATGCGGCTGGCTGTGAGTTGTGAGTGTGCTGGCTATTAATCAGATTATAAATGGTTTATCGGGGAAGAGACAGGACTTATAAATTAATGATGTGTGCTTAGCGAAAATTAAACAAGATTGGGTCTCTTATTGCTGCTTCTGTTTTATCTTTCCCTTACAAATCCGACTATTTCTATTAGTTCCCTTTGGTTGTCCTCTTATCTCTACCTCAATTGGAAAGCTTTTCTGTAATCCGATGTTCTTAACATGGTTAATATAGAGCATTTATTTGCTCAATAGGTTAATTATTTGGCATATAAGAAATAAGAAAAGTTCCTAATTTAAAAACGTTTAATTATATGGTACCTTTATTTATATTTATTTTTATATATTTTTTTTGGAACTTAAAATATTTTTGTTTTAAAGCATTTTTCGTTTGATACGTGCTACCAAAAATATTAATGAATGGATATTTTTCAGACAAGAGATTGTTTTTCTAAGGGGTAATACATAACAGAAATCACGAACCAATAAAGTATTACACATTTCGGTTTCCATTAACCTTACTTATTTATTCCTCAAAACCTAAATTTTCACACTTTCCCTGACATGATGATTCGCACTTTAGTGATCTATTTGCTGTTTATCTCAACATCAATGTCAGTTCAGTGGAAATGATCTCAATTTATAGAAATGAATCACTTTAGGAAATTTTTAATTGCGAGTGTTTTCGCATCAATCTAATTGATTTCGTCAGGGGAAAATTCTGCAAAATTAAGTAAGGTAATCAAGGACTGATAATAAAGTAAGCAAAGGCCCGATAAGGTCGAGAACTCCTCGAGCTGCCCGCATGGAAGGCACACACACACACACACACTCAGAGCACCGAACCAACTCAAATCAATTTCTGTTTAAGCCAGAAAAGGGCATCAGAAGGCGGGAAATGAAGGGGAAATGAGTGGGAGGATGTAGACTCCCTCCCTTTCGATTTTTTTTGCCCCTATCTCAGCATGTAATCCATGAAGCCGTGTAATATGACTGTGATTGGAAATTGAAATTGCATCCGGCAAACATCAGAGAACCGGCGGAGCGGCGATAAAAATGCCTTTTCCCTTTTCTGAGGGCCGAATTAAAATTCAAATTTGCAACAAGCTGCCAGAGTGCCAGAAAGCAGAGGCAGCCAACCAAAGTTGGCCACTTTACGAGCGCTTATGCTGCAGATGACAGGCGGCAACAAGCATGATAACCATGATGATAATACCGATTGCGATTCCGATTCAGATTCCCATTCAGATAGGGCCTAATGCTAATGATGATGTGTGTGCAGCCCAGCCGCGACATAATGATGTGGGTGCCGCTGTGCTGTGATTAGAATTGCCATGTTTTTCAGCAGCTTTTCTGTTGACTGTTGGCTTTGGCCAAATGGCAAACCGAGCATGAAGGCAGCTTTACTTAGCGTGATTGCGAATCGCAGTCTCAGACGGACAGCCACTGAAACTGGGGATGCGACGCATTGGTAAATAAAAAAACAAACAAAACCTTGGCCAAAACATCGCCTATGGCGGCGCATTTCAATTATGGTTTATTTAATAATAGCTTGGATTGCTTAATTTGTTAACAAAGGTTTTTTTCGACTCGCAGGCGCAGTCATGTTAATGGGCAATTAACCGGATCGCGACTACGACGGCGGCGGGCTTCGCCAATTAGCTGGCTGCCAGCACTGAAATACTTAATATTATTTATAATATATGCAACCGATTTAAAGCAATGTAATGCCAAGTAGTAATGCTAATGCCAGCACGCGCCGACACCGAAAATGTCGATTAGCCAACCGAAAGATGCAGATGAGATACTCGGAACAAGGCTATCTTAGATTTCCAGGAATAAAGAATTTACATAAATGGTATATGAAATTGATTCCCGTTTTATTGAATGCCAATAGCAGCGAGTTCCCAGAACAGAACATCAGTATTCAGGGCTGGGAAATGAAGGGTGTTAAACTATTTCAGTCTAAGGACGAATGGCATTAATTAAAATACAATAACTTGAGTAATTATGAGCAGATCTATCTCCAATGAAGAATGTTGATAAGGTCGTTTCTAAGGCCTTTTAAATTTAATAAATATTTAAAGACAATATTTATTTAAGATTTGTTATCTTTATTTAACCTTTAAGCTGATAAGAGAGATTATTATATCTACAAATAGGGATTATCTTATATAAATAATATGATACCATTTCCCTATAAAATAGTATCTCTAAAATAGAATCTTCTCCTCTATTTACATAGTTTACAACTTATAGAGAAACTAATGAAATTATAACGAGAGTTTCTCCACAAAATTCTGTCAAGTTTTTTATTGAGATTTCTAAACTCTGTGAAGCCAACCCTAAAGCCCCCGTTTTCTTCCTCTTTCGAACCAATGACGGCCATAAAACCCCGAAAAAAAACTTTCTATTTCATTGCGAATGGTTCCGGTTTTTCCCTCGAAGCGTTTTCGGTTTTTTGGTAGCTCTTCGCGCGGCTAACGGCGTTTGTGGTCAACGCGAATCGATGGACCAACTGTTAAGTGGGTCAATGTCAAGCGCTGGCCAAGTGGATGAGGTGATGATATCGCGATGCTGGAGCACCTGATTAACATAAGCTATTGACACATGTCAGTCTCAGCGTCGTAAAAACTGAAATACCGTCGGGGAGAGATGTTTTTTAACTTTGATTTGGGGGTACCTACTTTTAATTTAAAATCCAACAGTTTGTAAAAGTTTTTCCCTTGCTACCAACAAAAAAAGAGCAGAGAACAGGCTGAACAAAATCTTTTGATGTGCAAAGTCTGTGGGTTTTACTTTGTTTAACTTTACCGTTGTTTCGCCCGAAAAACACAACTGTTTTTTGGACTTCTTTTGGATTTTTTTTGTCCCGCCTCGCATGCATACAAATTAACAGCATTCGCATTTTTGGTAGAAAGTAAAACTGTTTTTTCTTCTCATCGCCGTTTGAGTGTGTCGTTTTATTAATTTATTTATTTGTGCCTCACGCGACAACTTTTACTTTTTGTTTGGCAACTTGTAAATTAAACAAAACTGCTGCAAAGCGAGAAAAAGCTTCGAAAATTGTTTCAGATTTATTTCTTTTCTCTTTTTTTTTCCTCCCGAAATTGAATGTAAAATGTTTTCGCCCTCTTATCGTCTAATGTCCGCATTAATCTACATGGCAAGTGTTTGTGATTGCTTTGGACTTGATTTGGCTTTTAGTGAATAAGTCTGGGGGCGGTTGTTCAATCGATGGGCCATAGCTGATAAGAATTTGGCATGAAAGAGCCATCAACAGCGAATAAAATGGCCAAAATAACAACGTCAATATCAAAGTGCGATCTACGTAATAATGTATCTATTTGAATATTGGCTTTGACCTTGTTTCCTATCTAATCGACGACCCGAATGGGGCCACTTTCGGCAGCTCTGGCCCATCAATCCCGTTTAACCCTCTTTCGTGTGCGTCGCCAGTTGAGATCTACTTTATTTTTCGCCTTATCAATCTTACAACATCAGCCGGCAACTGGTGGTAATGAGCTGCCCCCAATCCCACGCCACTTGCAATCGCCTTAGCAAACGCAAATAGTTTGGCCCAACCGGATGAGTCACTGTCTTCGCCAACTGCCATTAGCACTGCCATCAAATGTCTTGATCAAAAAAGAAGTAGATCAAGTGGCCACATGACTCACGCTCTTTATTGCACTCCGACCAACAATTTGTGGAGAAAGGAGGCGGAAAACAAGTTGCAAGATTGAAGATTTCCAGACACGACGGCTACGCAGAAAAGATACATCCATCCGGTTCCTGAGGCAATCAATTCTAGACTCTTTACAGTGAGAACTGGCTAGGTAAACTCGCTTCACAGCCTTGGTCTTAATTGTATTGCTTCTGTATATCTGAAATCGTTTTAAATTAATTTGACTTTGGCACAGATTCTTAGAAATTGGTATAAAACTTGTTGAAATGCAGCAAATTAAAGATTTCTGGGAATGCCTTATAAATGTGATATTTTGTGAATATTTATATTTATCATCTCATTCTTTGAAAAAGGCTCAAATTCCTTGAAACTAAGCCCAAATAAGTTAAAAATAAAAATGTATCTAATTCGACACCTCAGACGAGCTAAAGGCCTTAGCTGCTAGAGCTCTTAATTTTAGTTAGCTTATAATAAAAAAATAAATACAAAATATTTATTTTTAGGAACTGAATGCATAATTTATTTTAGTATAGACTTTTCAGGCCTTAATTTCTTAAATCCAAAATGTCATAACGTTTTATTCCAAAAAAGCTATAAAAATAACTAATACTTATTCTGTTCCTCGTTTGGCTATAAAAAATAATTATTTTCAAGGCACATTTCCGCTGTTATATAAGTGAAAGCAAATAACTTAATCCATAAAATGCCGTCGAAGCTCCTAAATATTAATTGGATAAATTAATGCATGGCCACGCCGAGTGTCTCTCCACTTCTCCGCCCCTTAAAAAGGTAGGGGATGGTGGAACCTGCCTGGCAAAGTGTAATTTTCTGCCCTCTTTCCTCGTTTTTTATCATATTCATTATCATACATCATATTGTCCCTGTTGGTTTCGGTCTTCACTTGAAATTATATTCGGTATACCATACATCAGGTGGCTAAATTTGCAGAATTTTCTTTGTTTTTGGGCAGATTTTATTTTCCCGATTGCTTTAACACAAATAATAAACAAACTGCGGCAATTTATTATTCAATACAACACTTGGGATGAAAAGCACATAAACAAATGCGACTGACGCCAGACTGAATGCCATGGCAAGGTACTAGATTTCTGGGGCAGCTAAACGATATAAACACGGCATTGTGGAAATTGAATTTTTATAAATCAAAGTCCAAACTTCTGCTCATGTCGAACAAATCAAAAACCCCAAATAACAACAAACAATCATAAATCAGAGGCGTTAATTGCAATAATTTGCATGGGGCCCCTCTTTCAAGGCGCAATGGTCGAAAATAATTTAAAGAAAATCGGATTCGGCAGCGGAAATATATTTCAAATTCCAGACTGAAAAATGTGAGTTCACCTTAGAGCAATTTCGAGTATAGTACTTTCTTTACAGAACTTTTCCCACAGGCAGGGAAAGTCTTAATCACAAGAGAAATCATTTAATTAATTTAACTCGATGAGGACTTTCTTGTGCTTTAGCTTTTAGCATCGTTGCGCTAAATTCTGGTGTGTTAATTGCCAGAAAATTTGTGCAAAAACAATACCAAATTATATGGAAAATTTCCGTGGCCATAAATAAACATGCTGTTTGCCAAAGATTCCGGGAAACCCATTCACCACCCGCTCCCCAAAAAGAGAGACCAAGCCAGATAATGACGCATAGCGATCTCCCTCAGATTTAATTTTCGGATTTCTGGGTAGCCCGACAATTGGACGCACACCCATTGGGCATATTAATTGGGATTGGCGGAGTGGCTGCCAGTTCAATTGGGGAAATGCAAATGCTGAGCGCGTCGCTCGATATTTTCGCAGAATTTTCGGTTTTATTAGGTCCCCGAGCAAAAAATGGCACTTGGGTTTTACCCCGGTTTCTTTTTGGGGGCCCCTGAAGAAGTAAATGTCGAGGGTAATGCCTTTTGAAATGCTTATTATAAATTATTACCGCACTCAACAGTTTGGCAACTTTGGGAGACAATTGGGAGAAATTATGTTCTTATGTAATTCATAATTATTTTAGTAGTATAATAATCCCAGTAGTAATAAAACGTTATAACAAACAAGAAATAAAACATAGAATTCTTTAAAAAGAAATACTCGCCCTTAAATGACTAATCTAAAAAAAATAATATTTAGTAAAGAAAAATGATTTTTTCTTTCGAGTATATGACATCATATGACTTTTTCTGATTATACCAGATCAGAAGTGAAATTATGTCATCCCAGCGTTTCGGGAAGATTAGTATTATCTTACTATGACTTTCTGGGAACCATTGTTGCTTTATTTTTGTTATTTTACTTTTACTATATTTACCAACTTTAGCTTCATTGTTGAATCGTCTGTTTTACTTGAGTTAGTTTTCTTCCCCCATTCAAATACACGTATGTATTTATTTTTGTAGTTATTCCTCTGGCGAAATCTCTTCCCCCACGATTGTGTGTTGAATGGCCATAAGGTTGAGGTCGGCCGCAACATCCGTTCGGCGAGTGCTTTCAAATGTAAACGAAAAAGTATGCAAAACAATGCAGCCGCACAGATACTTTTGCGCACACACTCTCGCTTGGGCGTTTGTTGCCAAATGAAAAGGTCTCCCGCCCACCTCCCCGCCCCAAAAAAACAACAACAAAAATTAAAAACAAAACGGTTTGCTTCTATTTCTCCAGATTTCGGTTGCTTTTTCCTGCTGTTCTGGGGCTAAATTTAAACATTTCGCCATTCAACAGATATTAGCGGCGCCCTCGTTAATTGTTGTTGCCCGCTACTTCTGTTGTAAAACAGCCACCGAAAATAAACATTTGAATGAAAATGAAAAATTTGTCTAATTTCTGGCTGGGCTTTGGCAATTCTAACTCTGAATTTACGTCACACCCGCTCTCTATAAGATGGTTTCTCGGAAAGATCAGAGGTGGAGTCTGAATGGGACCACTACTCACTCCACTGCGGTTCCTGTCGTGTTTTTCACACCCATTTGATGGACCTTTGATGGCAAACAACCGCATTGGGATAGGGGAATAACACCACATCTTTTGAGGGCTTTGTTCTAGTGCGAATTCCGTTTGGACTTCGACTCTGCACTAATCATCAGTTCAATTGTGTTCAATGAGATTCGAAGCAGGAAATTGAGGAAAATTAGACCAGAAAAACAGGAAAACCTCAGGTCAAAATATTTTACAATAGTTTGGAATACCTTCTTCCACTATAAATAAAATATGGTATTTTTGTGCGATTTTTATTTGGAAAGAATCTACAATTTGGGGTCAAACACTTTAATTTTGTTTATCATAAACATATAAGAGAATCGCTTTTTAGCTGGCAGTATACCAAAAAAAACTCAACTAAGCGAAATCCAAAAATGTCACACTTGGGACAATATTTGAATAAATGATTTTTATTTATGGACGTACTTGTCTACAATTTTTTCGCAGTAATTTTAGACCCTTCCATGGAATTGGCGCTTACTTGAAATCCCCTTGCGATTTTTGCTTAGGCAAACACTCGATGATATCTTTATACTCCCCATCTGTACTGAACACATGTACTCGAACATGATCTTGATCTACTCCCACTCCCAACTCAGCCCTGGCCTTTGGCCACTGGGCTACCCCTCCTCCGGTTTTCGCCATAAAACACCTACCAAAAATAACCCCAACAATTGCAGGGCATTCGCAGGCCTTCCATTTTAGCCACAGGCCAATGAGTAAAAGAAACATTAATTTTTTTTGTTTTGAATATTGAGGGAATTGTTTATGCTTTGCACTTTTAACGATCGAGCTTTGGCTGCTCCCATTGCCCCCTTTGACGTATAACTTTTGAGTCCATAAAAATCATTATTGTGATCTTTCAGCTGCGCCTGCAGTATGCATTAAAAACATCAGAAGGGATTTTTCGGCAGACTAAAGGTTAAAACTGATGCATTTTCTAATGGGATTTTGTAGGTAATGTTTACAGGTCTTTAGTACAATCTAGATTTTTTGTAATTCTAAGATTAAATAAGCTAATAAGGTATAATCACTTTTTAAAAGTAAATTCTTATTATTTTAAAGACCTCTTAAATTTCGGGAGAGAGAATGTTAAAACTGAAGCCTTTTCTAATGGGAATTTTGTAAGTAATGTTTACAGGTCTTAAATACAATCTAGACTTTTTTTTATTTCTAACATTTAATAATCAGGGATAATTATTTTCAAAAGTTATTTCATATTATTTGAAAAACCTCTTAAATTCCCTTTTTTGGTATCCCCAATGACTGCCTCTTGAGATCCCGTTTCCTTTGGGAAACGAATTCCTGCCAGTGTACAGTGCATCCCATAAACATTTAAAAGGATGCCCGTTCCCTGAGTGCTGTTGATGGTTTATGGCCCCCAAGGCTTCGGATTACACAATGCTCAGCCACTTTGATGCTGCTGCACTCGTAAATCCCCGGAATCCGACATCGCCTCTTGGCGTGCCAAAGTGGCATTTGATTTATTTAGCATATTTATTTGTTTATTTTATCTGCATCTTTCTCTTTTTACAACAAAATGGAAAACATTGTTTATGGACGCCAGATAATGGTGGAAAAAAAGAGACTGTGCGCCGGCGCAGCGTTAAGGCGGGACTCTTTGAATATTTATGGCGCGTTGTCTAACTGGGGGGCAGTAGCAGTGGCATCAGGATAGATGTATGTAGCTCGGAGCTGGCCACTTTTCATGCCGGGCACGTGGTGGGCGAGCGATCGTCCGGCCAGATTGCCCAATGGCTTAATTAAGCCGGCCGCGAACTCTGGCGGCATGCGGAACTTGGCCCGGCTTAAACTATCAATCATGGATTTGCCTCGCTTGGAGAGCGGGGCTATGATGGCAGGTAGTAGGTAGGATTGAGGCGTGCCAGAGCCCAAGGACACGACGCAGCCCGTTCCAAATCCGCTTAGTGTAATAACGTGTTTCTCCGTTTCCTTTTTTCGTTTTGCTCTGGGGTCGTCGTTATCGCCTGAGCCTGCGGGCCTGTGAATGTGTCAACAGTTAAATCGATATGTTTTTCCCCTGTTGATATAGTTAACTCGCATTTCCCCTCTGCCCTCGCCGGCTTGCGATTATGTAGCGCACAAAAGTTGACTGGCCTGGCCCGCATCCTGGCCCTAAATGTCCTTGGGGGGCGCCAAAGAAAAAAAGAACATAAAAGGGTGACCGGTCCCCTTTTCTTTCCCCTCGTTAATTGAGAAAACCCAGTGCACAGAAAAAAAATCATATGAAATATGGTCAATTCCACCGTATTTCATATAAATAAAAAGCCGATGTGATTTATGTCAAATTTATGATTCAAGCATATCAACTTGATATTATATCATATCATATAAAATGCAAAATATAGTATTTTTTGAACCGATAATGTAAAATAAGATAAACACAATCAAAATGATTTCAATAACATGATCTTTAAAAAAATTTAAAATTGACCAGCACATATCAATCTGATCTTTTGTCAATTTTTCGTTCTGTTTGAGAAGTTCTCACTAAGAACTGAGAAGTGTGTTAACTGACAGCCGAATATATAAGTTTTATTCCCTCTCTCTCTCCACAGCCAGCCAAGATTGGCCAGATCTGGACGGGATTCGGACGCGCCGCAGCCATGATAGGACGTTTGTTTCGCGCCCACGGCGAGTTCTGCGCCTCGCATCCCTGGGAGGTCATCGTCGCCCTGCTGACCATCACGGCCTGCATGCTGACGGTGGACAAGAACAACACCCTGGACGCGAGTAGCGGCCTGGGCTCGGCCACAGCCTCGGCTGCCGCCGCAGGAGCAACTGGAGCAGCTGGAGCAGCCATGCCACCACCCTCGGTGGTGGGAGGATCGGCCACCTCCAGCCGGCACAGGCCGTGCCATGGATGGAGCCAGTCCTGCGATGGCCTGGAGGCCGAGTACAATGCCGCCGACGTCATCCTGATGACCATCGTGCGCTGCACGGCCGTCCTGTACTGCTACTACCAGTTCTGCAGCCTCCACCGCCTGGGCTCCAAATATGTGCTGGGTGAGTAGTACTGGCGGGGATTACATCACTCCGGGGCACGTGTGTTGACCAAAGTGGTTAGAACGCTGGCATTGTTTGCCCCGGTACTCCGTACTATTTTGATGGCCTCCCCCCAAAAAAAAAAAAAAAGCTGGGAAAAACGCAAACCACACAAGACTGGAATGTTTGGCCAAGATTTTAGAGGTGGGGCAGGCAGCAGACGAAGCACAGGTAGCAACCTGAAGGCGGCAAACGAAGCTCCCTGGCATTTCTCACGTGCGCTCTAAACGATTCGACCTCCGTCCACTAATGCCTCCTATGTTATGTCGCCTCCTCTCTTTCAGGCATCGCCGGCCTCTTCACGGTCTTCTCCAGCTTCATCTTCACGACGGCCATCATCAAGTTCCTGGGCAGCGACATCTCTGAACTGAAGTGAGTACAACGTTCCAGTAATTAGATTATTATAGGATGTGCACTTAAGAACCGAAGAAAAATGTTCAACTTGATCTGAAATACTTGCATCTTAATATTAAAGTTATATTATATGGGGTGCTCTAAAACGATAAATATTTTAATCTAAGTGAAATGTAGATTGTATTCTTTTATAAAAATAACTTCAAGAGATCTTTAAATTTAACGAATGATACATAAAATAATTCTTAATTCCCAGACCCCAATAAAGTAGCGTGTTAAGTCTACTAGATATGCTAATTAGCTGCACAACTAAACCCGCTCTTGACCAACTTTCAGGGACGCCCTGTTCTTCCTGCTGCTGGTCATCGACCTGTCCAACTCTGGCCGACTGGCGCAGCTGGCCCTTTCGGGCAGTAACCAGGCGGAGGTGACCCAGAACATTGCCCGGGGGCTGGAGCTCCTGGGACCGGCCATTTCGCTGGACACCATTGTGGAGGTGCTGCTGGTGGGCGTGGGCACGCTTTCGGGCGTCCAACGACTGGAGGTGCTCTGCATGTTCGCCGTACTCTCGGTGCTGGTCAACTACGTGGTCTTCATGACCTTCTATCCCGCCTGTCTGTCGCTGATCTTCGATCTGTCCCGTTCCGGCGTCGATATGTCGGTGGTGCGCGAGAAGGCGAAGGGTTCGCTGCTCCTCAAGTCGCTCACCGAGGAGGAGCAGAAGGCCAATCCGGTGCTGCAGCGCGTCAAGCTGATCATGACCACCGGCCTGATGGCCGTGCACATCTACAGTCGGGTGGCCTTCTCGGGCAGCGACTACGACTCCGTGGACAAGACGTTGTCGCCCACGCTCAGCCTGAATGTGAGCAACAATCGCACGGAATCGGGAGAGATCACCGATATCATCATCAAGTAGGTTTCAAGGATATGGATTCCCATTGAGCATTACAACTAACACAAGATTCTTCTTTTCCAGATGGCTGACCATGAGTGCCGATCACATAGTAATCTCAATTGTTCTCATCGCCCTGGTGGTCAAATTCATTTGCTTCGACAATCGCGATCCCCTGCCGGATCAGCTGCGTCAATCGGGTCCAGTGGCCATCGCCGCCAAGGCTTCACAAACCACGCCCATTGAGGAGGAACAGGATGAGCAGAAGAAGCAGTTGGACATCAGTGCAGCTCCAGCTCCTGCTCCAATCCGTGCACCACTCTTCACCATTGAAGAGCAGAGTTCGGCCAATGCTTCTACTCAAACGGAGCTGCTTCCTCTGCGCCACCGACTGGTGGGGCCCATCAGGCCACCACGTCCCCTGCAGGAATGCCTGGATATCCTGAACTCCACCGAAGATGGCAGTGGACCCGCTTCCCTGAGTGACGAGGAGATCGTGGCCATTGTCCACGCAGGCGGCACTCACTGCCCGCTCTACAAGATCGAATCCGTGCTGGACGATCCCGAGAGGGGAGTGCGAATCCGCCGACAGATCATTGCCAGCCGTGCCAAGATGCCGGTGGGTCGTCTGGATGTCCTGCCCTATGAACACTTTGACTACCGCCGGGTGCTCAACGCCTGCTGCGAAAACGTCCTGGGCTACGTCCCCATTCCGGTGGGATATGCCGGACCCCTGCTGTTGGACGGCGAGACCTACTATGTGCCTATGGCCACCACTGAGGGAGCTTTGGTGGCGTCCACGAATCGTGGCTGCAAAGCGCTCTCCGTTCGAGGTGTTCGATCCGTTGTGGAGGATGTGGGCATGACCCGCGCTCCTTGTGTGCGATTCCCCAGCGTTGCCCGTGCAGCCGAGGCGAAGTCCTGGATCGAAAACGATGTTAACTACCAGCTGGTGAAGACGGAGTTCGATTCCACATCCCGCTTTGGTCGCCTAAAAGATTGCCACATTGCCATGGACGGACCCCAGCTGTACATTCGCTTTGTGGCCATCACCGGCGACGCCATGGGCATGAACATGGTGTCCAAGGGTGCCGAGATGGCCCTGCGTCGCATCAAGCGTCAGTTCCCCGACATGCAGATCATCTCGCTGAGCGGGAACTTCTGCTGCGACAAGAAGCCGGCGGCCATCAACTGGATCAAGGGACGTGGCAAGCGGGTGGTCACCGAGTGCACCATCTCGGCGGCCACACTGCGCTCCGTGCTGAAGACGGATGCCAAGACGCTGGTCGAGTGCAACAAGCTGAAGAATATGGGCGGCAGCGCCATGGCCGGCAGCATTGGTGGCAACAATGCCCATGCCGCCAACATGGTCACGGCCGTCTTCCTGGCAACGGGGCAGGATCCCGCCCAGAATGTCACCTCGAGCAACTGCTCCACGGCCATGGAGTGCTGGGTGGAGAACAGCGAGGATCTGTACATGACCTGCACAATGCCGTCGCTGGAGGTGGGAACTGTGGGCGGTGGCACCGGGCTGCCCGGCCAGAGCGCCTGCCTGGAAATGCTCGGCGTTCGCGGGGCACACGCCACCCGGCCAGGAGACAATGCCAAGAAGCTGGCCCAGATCGTCTGCGCCACGGTCATGGCCGGTGAACTGAGCCTGATGGCGGCGTTGGTCAACAGCGATCTAGTCAAGAGTCACATGCGTCACAATCGGTAAGTTTGGAATATTTGGTTAAGGATTTGAGTCTAGGCAGGTTAAATAATATAACAATTTGTATGGTAACTTACTAAATGCTTTTATTCGTTTTTACATATTCCGATCAATTTTGGAAAACATTGCAATATTTTAAAAAAATGTAATGGAAACTTAAATTATAATTTATAACGTTCTTGACAAGGTTTTTAAAATTATAAATTCATAAATTTCAGATAGTTTTCAGTTTTTATAACATATAAATGGGAATGGTTTTCATAAATTTTATATAAATTTCCGGTTTTTTTTAAAGATTTTTAGAAAATTACAAGATATGAAATAAAGACATTTCTTCTGCAGACTAGCTTTACTACTTAACTCACATAATTGAAAATTAAAAATGTAATATGCTCTCCTTTCCTTGCAGCTCCTCCATTGCCGTGAGCAGCGCCAACAATCCCCTCAACGTGACCGTCTCCAGCTGCAGCACCATCAGCTAAGATTGGGCGCTGCAGGGGCGCCGACTTCTACCCTTTTGTACATAGAGTCTCTTACCGGGCAGGCCAGGCGTTGCAACTCATTTCTTTAGGTGTTACCTTGTAGTTGAATGTTTCACAAATTGCTTGATAAATAACCTGATTGGCCTGGCCAAGGAACCGAACAGCAGCGTCCTCCACATCGGCGATTCCTTCCAAGCCAATGCTGTGAGCGTGGGACGGGATGAACCGCATCCACTGATGCTGCTACTTCCACTTAGATTGTACGTTTCGTCATAACGCTATTTTTTTCTACCAATATAACTGAATACTGAACGAAGATCCGCTGGAGGCCCCTCCAGATGCCAGTCGGTGGAGCTATGACCAGGACTAGTGCAAGCGCTGAACTTGTAAAAAGTATTTCCTAAGCGAAAAGTAGTACATAGGGTTTGTATAGTGACTAAATTAAAACGTTTAATTAGAGCGAGTACGATCGATATCGGTATCTTAATTTCTGTTTTCGTTTTTAACAAAAAAATATAAACACAAGAAGCGTAATGGATAAATGTCTTTTGTAGACGCTGCTCACGGGTTTACAAATCAGCACTTCATTTATTTTACTTTTAATAATAATAATTATTAATAAATTATTATAATTAATTTATAATAATTCACGGCGCGTTTTATTAATTAGTGGTTGTTGTGTGTGTTTTGTATTTCTCCATGTATGAATCGTATAAAAAAAACAAAAGAGCGAGCGGCGGTTAATTCTGATCGGTGGACTCCTTGGCCTCGGCCTCGGCATCCTCGCCGCCCTCATCCACGGGCGGCACACTGACATCGGCGCTGCTGTCGGGCTGGACGAGCACCTTCTTGGGACTCGGCCCGTAGCTGTCCGCCTCTGCGGAAATGGCACCCGACGGCCCGGGGGCAGCATCCTCATCCTCGTCGTCGTGGGTCGTCGACTCCGGCTGCAGACTGGCGGCAGCCTCCGAAGCCACACCGTTTTTCGTCTCCTCCACGGAGCACTCCTCGGGATGTGAGACCTTGCGCTTGGCAATCCGCTCGCTGAGCGCCTTGTGCAGCTGGGCAATGTCCGCCGGTCGGCCCATGGCCAGGAAGATCTTGACAACGCCAGAGTTGTCGATGGCCGTCAGGCGCAGGGACTTCTGGCTGGCCCGCTCCGCCACCATGGCGGCATAGACTTTGGTGTTGAGCAGCAGGCGCAGGTTGCCGGACGTGCGGAATACCACGCGCGAGTTGCCCTTACCATCCTTGGCGTCGTTCAGGCGCAGACTGCCGCGACCACGCTCCTCCCAGTTGCTGTTGAGGAAGGCGAATAGCTTGCAGCTGACGTCGATGATATTGATCTCGTCCTCCTCGCCGGTGAAGGTCTCGACCTCCTCGTATTTGCGCTTCTGGGCGCGGCTCTCCTCGTACTCACGGGCCACGTCCGTCAGGCTCTTGGCCTCGGCGGACTCCTTGTTGTTGTTGCTGCTTCTGCAGGTGGACGAGGAGGCAGCGGCCTCGCTGGTCTCTGTGGTCTGGGCAGCGTTCTGGATGACGCTGGAGAAGAGCAACGGCGCCGACGACGACGACGAGGCGGCGGTGGAGGAGGAAGCGGCCTCCTGGGCTGAGCCCGATCCCGAGCTGCCAGCCGCCTCGGCATCGGGCTCGGCGGCGGCCTGCTCTGGATTGGGGGCCACCACGCGCTCATGCACGTTCTGGCCGAAAACGAAGCCGCTGCTCTGGACATGGGGCATGGTGTTCTTGGCGGAGGCAAACATGCTGGAGCGCTCGATGCCGTTGCTGCGCAGCTTGGTCAGCGGATCCGGCCGCTCGTCCACCTCGTCGTCGTCCTTGTCGGCAGAGGACTCGGCCGACACCGGGCCAGCGGTGGCCACCACCTCCTCGTCGTCCTCCTCGTCCTTGGCCTCGCGCAGAAAGGGATTGTTCAGCAGGGCTCCGTCCTCGCCGGCGGCCGATGTGGAACTATTGTTGGAGCCGCTGCTGTTGGCCAGCACCGCCGGACGCAGAACGGCACCGCCCAGGCGCGAGGCCTTCAGGGTGAAGCCCCCTCGGAAACAGTTAGTTTCGACTGACGCTTCTGGGAGCAAGAAAAAAAACAAGATTCGGTTGTCAGCTCGTGGGGCAGTTTCCAGAGGCGCGAATCCGGCGCCCTTTGGCCAGCTTAAGTTACTACTAGGTCCGCAGCTTCAGCCGCCACACTTACCATTGTTTTCGGACATTGCAAACTGGCTATTTGCAAGTGCAAGTTGTAAATGTAAATTGCCAAATTTTTTCCAGAAGAGCGTTCTGTGTGAAGCCTGCCGAACTGTTATCGCTGGGCTATCGCAACTATCGATAGGCGGCGCTGGGGCGACGCTCGCTTCCCAACACTGGCGCGAGCAGTGTTGCCAACTTGCCGCTGAAAAACAAGAAATTTACAAGTCATCGACAGAGTGTTTGCCAAAAAAGATCGGCAGAAATTGCATTTAAACAAAGAGTTAGAATTAGCGAGAGCAGCAGGCAAGCAGGTTACTAGACATGGCTCAGACTCTGGAGGACAAATCGATCTGGGAGGACGGCGAGGAGTCGCTGGGCGAGGAGGTGATGCGGATGTCCACCGATGAGATTGTGAGCAGGACTCGCCTGATGGACAACGAGATCAAGATCATGAAGAGCGAGGTGATGCGCATCACGCACGAGATCCAGGCGCAGAACGAGAAGATCAAGGACAACACGGAGAAGATCAAGGTAGGCATCGCAGTGAGACTCCTCCACCGGCAAGCGCCTCTTCATGTGTAACTCCCTCGCAGGTTAACAAGACGCTGCCCTATCTGGTGTCCAATGTCATAGAGCTGCTGGATGTAGATCCCCAGGAGGAGGAGGACGATGGTTCCGTCACCGTGCTGGACAACCAGCGCAAGGGCAAGTGTGCCGTCATCAAAACATCCACGCGACAGGCCTATTTCCTGCCCGTCATTGGCCTGGTGGACGCCGAGAAACTGAAGCCAGGCGATCTGGTCGGCGTCAACAAGGACTCGTACTTGATCCTGGAGACCCTGCCGGCGGAGTACGATGCCCGCGTCAAGGCCATGGAGGTGGACGAGCGACCCACAGAGCAGTACTCCGACATCGGTGGCCTGGACAAGCAGATCCAGGAGCTCATCGAGGCAGTGGTGTTGCCCATGACGCACAAGGAGAAGTTCAAGAACCTCGGCATTCACCCGCCCAAAGGTGGGATCTGAATTCGCTTTACAAAGTGGGTTTCAATCAAGCTAATCCTTGCTCTTTCCAGGTGTTCTTTTGTATGGCCCACCTGGAACTGGTAAGACTCTGCTGGCCCGTGCCTGCGCCGCACAGACCAAGTCCACCTTCCTTAAGCTGGCCGGTCCCCAGCTGGTGCAGATGTTCATTGGTGATGGCGCCAAGCTCGTGCGCGATGCCTTTGCCCTGGCCAAGGAGAAGGCGCCCGCCATTATCTTCATCGACGAGCTAGACGCCATTGGTACCAAGCGTTTCGATTCGGAGAAGGCCGGTGACCGCGAGGTTCAGCGAACCATGTTGGAGCTCCTCAACCAGCTGGATGGCTTCAGCTCCACGGCAGACATTAAGGTCATTGCGGCCACCAATCGTGTGGACATTCTGGATCCTGCTCTGCTGCGTTCTGGTCGTCTGGACCGTAAGATCGAGTTCCCACATCCCAACGAGGAAGCGCGTGCCCGCATTATGCAGATCCACTCGCGTAAAATGAACGTTAGCAATGATGTCAACTTCGAGGAGCTGTCCCGATCGACGGATGACTTCAACGGCGCCCAGTGCAAGGCCGTTTGTGTGGAAGCCGGCATGATCGCCCTGCGCCGCTCCGCCAACTCGGTCACGCATGAGGACTTCATGGACGCCATCATGGAAGTGCAGGCGAAGAAGAAGGCTAATCTTAACTACTATGCTTAGGCTAGAAATTTGCAGTTTAACTCCACATTGTCCGCTCCCATTAAAATAAACCATGGAAATTTAACATTCTTCAGTTTATCAATCTGAGTTTTGTGATGAAGACTTTTACGGATTTAGAAGGAAATTAGAAATTTGTATATTCAATTTCTTTATTTGTCCAGCAATTTAACCCCTTTTCCAAAATAAACAAAAACATATATCAAATGTCGATCGATTCATTGGTTTATCAGTACAACATTCACATTCTGAGTACGATATTTTTTAAATATCTAAAAAGGTCGGTTTTAGAGTTAATAAAAAATATTAAATCGGGCGAAATTAGATGATAAATATTTACACGCACACTAATTAACCTAGAGGGATGATTAACCAATTCACTAAGACTAACCAGTGGGATCGAGTGTGTTAGCGCCATCCGGCGCCGCAGATGTTGAGCTACTGCCCCCTTGCGGCGTAGCATCGGCGTTTGATGTGGACGTCGCGGGGGTTTCTGCAGAGGAGGAGGAGGACGAAGTGGCCGCTGCAGTTTGAGAAGCAACTACGGCGGCAGTTGGGGCTCCCACTGCAGCCTCACCGTCACCCACTCCGACTACAGCTGCAGCTTCTGCTCCAACAGGCGCCAAATTGACTGGCGCAGCAGCAATCTCATCTGCCGCTGGCTGCTGGGCCGGCTGATCCGGCTGCTGGAATGGTCGCCTCATATACATGATGATGCCCAACAGAAGAGTCAAGACGGTTATCATGTACAAATCCCAATTGGCAGCGATGTTTTCATCCATGTAGAAGATAAACCTGTAAGGTGACTGGACAGGAACAACAGATATCAAGGGTAGTTCGCAGTTAGGTGGAAGAGCTCTAACTTACCTCTTTGATTGATTCAATTTTGGCCAGCATTTGCAGCTTGAAAAGGGCAATGGCCACCGGCACTTTGGCGTCCGAGTTCGTCTCGGCAGCCAGATCGTATAATCGCTTGGCCAGATGCCAGTCCTTCTTCATGCCCAGCCCTTGCTCGTGCATGTAACCCAGATTGAACATGGCCTGGGCATTATATTGCTGCTCCGACGCTTTCCTGTGGAATTAACATCGGTTAGAAATGGTTTTTCATAGTCGTTACTCATCTAACCAACCTATAAAGGGCGGCTGCAGTCTCGAAGTCCGTAGAAGTACCCCAGCCGTAGTAATAATAGTCGCCCAGCTTGACTTGGGCCGCCGAGTAGCCCTGACCGGCTGCTCGTTTCCAGTAGTAGAAGGCGCGAATCAGATCTTCGTGCCGATCGTTGAACACATGCACCTCCTCGCGGTCAAGTAAGAAGGCGGCATTACTTTGGGCCACCTCATAGCCCACTTCGGCCATTAGCGAGTACTGCATGTAAGCCTCGTCGATGCGGTTTTGCTTGTAGTCACCGTAGGCATGCATCAGTCGGCTGCTCCAGCGTCCACGTTCTGAGACGGTCTTGAAGAACTGGAATAGGCAAATTTATAAACCAGTTACAAGCTGATTAACATTTAAAGAGTGTAATAAACTAACCTCTACTGCTGCTGGACATGAGCGCAGCATTCCCATGCCATAGGCATTCATCACCCCGAGATTATAATAGGCTAAAACATGTCCCGACTGGGTGGCCAGATTGAAATACTTGAGTGCCAGCTTATAGTCTGTTTTCACGCCATTGCCAGCTGAAAACAACGTTTTGTTAGAAAATAAGGAAATAATCTTACAAATTCTTAAAACTCACTGAAATACATGTTGCCCAGCTGCAGTTGTCCATCCACCCATCCTTGATCGGCAGCCTGGGTGAAGTAGGACAAGGCTTTGATCGAGTCCTTGGGCACGCCCAGACCCTTTAGGTACATGAGACCCAGTCCACTTTGACCCACTGGATCGCCCATTTCCGAGGCCTTGGAGAAGTACTAAATAACAAAATACAGTAAATTAGCAAATACATAAATCATTGTTATCAATGTTATCCCCACCTTAAATGCCGTATCATTATCAGCCTTAATTTGCTCGCTTCCCTCCAGATAAAGCTTGCCCAAAAATGCGAAGCCAATTGCATTGCCGGCATTGGCAGCCTGGGTGAAGTACTCCAGAGCCTTTTGGTGATCCTGTTGGATGGCCTTGCCGCCCTGGTAATACAGCTGACCCAGTCCCACCTGCGACTGGACGTCGCCCTTGTCGGCCAGCAGTTGGTAGTAGTCCACAATCTCGGTCTCATGGCTGCCGGGATTCTCCAGTTCGTCCAGCAGTCGCACCCGATGCACAACCGGTCCATTGGCGAAGGTGATCTTAGAAGCCACCTTCTTGGCCACTCGCTTGTACTGAATCAACGCCTTCTCACAGCTAATGGGTACATTGATGCCATACAGATAGCGATAGCCCATGGCCATTTGGGCCAGAGTGTTGTCACCCAGGGAGGCCAGGTTGTAGTGGATCAGGGCCAGCGGCTGACTCACATTCTTGCCGCCCACGCCCGCCGAATAGAGGAATCCCAGGCCCATGTGAGCCTCTGGGATGCCCTCGTTGGCCAGACTCTCGAACTCATCGGCGGCATGGTTGAAATCAAAGTCCATCCAGTGACCCAGGAGGGCGGCCCAGGCCAGTTCCGCCCTGGCCTTGAGGTGATTAAGGGCGGCCGCCTTCTTGAGCAGAGTGAAGGCCACCCTCTTATCCGTGCGCGGTTTGGCCAGCATGTCCATGGCGTTGTCGTACATGGTTTGAGCTGAAATTACCAGGATCAGGCAGTGCCGAAAAACTGTTTAAGATGCCCACATACCTTCAATCTGCTCGGGGGTTAGTTCCGCCACCTCAGTGGGCTGGCGTTTGGCCTCAAGTCGCTCGATCTCGGCCTTCAGCTTTTGCTGCCTCATCAGACTGTCGTTCCAGAGGCGTTCGAGCAGGGCAGCCGGCATGACCTTCGTTCTAGGAGCAAACTCCGTGGAGTCCTTGAGCTTGGCCGCCTTGCGTTCGTTGCTCTCCGCCGGAAGCCTTGATTCCGACTCGGCCGTGGTCACCTCCTCCGCCTCCGCCTGGGTGGAGGGCTCATTGGGCAGCGTGGGCGTGGCTGTGCCTGTTCCAGTGCCCAGACTAGTGCCTGTCCCTGTGCCCAGACCCGTTCCCGTTCCGGTGCCCGTAGCCTCTGTGTTTGGCCCTTGGAGCTCCTCCGCCCGCAGCTGCCAGGCCAGGAGCAGCGCCAGCAGGCATATCCAACTGGTGGCCTTCATCGTCGCCTAGCTACGTGGTCGTTGGCGGGGAACGGCGATGCGGGCTAATGGGATTTACACCGATAATTTCGATCTTCGCCTTCTCCTCGTCTATCTGCCTGCCCTTCCACTTCTGACGTGTTGTGTTATTGACTTCTTCTTCCCCGGGACGCAGCGCCAGCGGAGAGATTCGATTGCCTTATCTCGGTGCGCTCGTTCGACTTATTATTAGCTCATTTTAGCCACCTTGGCTTGGTGGTTGGAATGCCTGGGCTGTCTTTCCTTAATTTTTCACACGTAAGATTCTTTTTTAATCGGATTTTTTGTTGTAAAATTTTTGAGTGCTGCGAACGGGCCGAGGTTTATGGCCAGTGTTGCAAAGCGCCGCATTGAAAACAGTAGAGTCCAGGGGTGGCGCCAATAAATGTTAACGGGGGATTAAGCACTGCAAAAAATGTTTTCTTATCCACTTTAGGTTTTATTATTAATTTTTAATTAAAAAATATTTTAGCACAAAAATTTAAAAATGAATAAAGCACATATTGCTTTGCCAGCTGCGATTGGTTTGCTCTTGAAAGACCCCCTTTTGTAGGGGGTTCTTGGCCACAGTTTCCGGTCCCCCTGGCTGCGCCCCTGCACTTTCCGCCTGTTGTTTCGTTATGCAAAGGAACGCACAGTTCTAACAGAAGGGAATCTGATTTGGAGCTGTTGACGTGCGATTGGAGGTGATAATTCCGAGCGGGACTAATTAGAATACGAGGAAGGTTTGCGGCCCGTGAATCACTTTTGTCTCGATCAGTCAGCCACTGAGCAGCCGGCATGGAGATGAGTGTAAGTACAAGCAGAAGCAGCGACCTGCGTGCCAGACACCCAGGCCCAAAGCCCAGAGCCCCAACCCAAACCAAAAGCGAAACCAGTTCCAGTCCGCGCTTCAAGCGAGTCAGTCGTACAGCGAATCAGTATTTAAGCTCGACCGCCAGCGCTGGTGAAAGTTACAGCTGTTGCGATTGCTCCCCTGACCGAATACTCACCTGTCCCCACCTGCTTCCTGACCCCCAAACCCACCATCTGTGATTCCAGGCTGCCATGTTCGCACGCGTCTCCTTCTACCCCACCCTGCTGTACAATGTCCTGATGGAGAAGGCCTCGGCCAGGAACTGGTACGATCGCATCGACGAGCATGTGATACTGGGAGCCCTGCCCTTTCGCAGCCAGGCCAATGACGTAAGTAGTCCGGGCATCACTGGCCAGGAATCCTTGTATATCCTTCTCTTTGGCTCCCCAGCTCATTTCCAAGGAGAACATGAAGGCGGTGGTGTCGATGAACGAGGACTACGAGCTGACCGCCTTCTCCAACAACACGGAGAAGTGGAGCAAGCTGGGCATCGAGTTCCTGCAGCTGGCCACCACCGACATCTTTGAGTCGCCCAACCAGGAGAAGCTCTTCCGCGGCGTGGAGTTCATGAACAAGTTCCTGCCCCTCAAGCAGAGGATTGGCGGTCTGAGTTCCTCTCAGTTGCCGGAGAACGTGGGTTCCGTCTATGTGCACTGCAAGGCAGGCAGGACGCGCAGTGCCACTCTGGTGGGCTGCTATTTAATGATGGTGGGTTGACTATTAACCTTCACAATGTTTTCGAAAAGCTCATGGCTCGTTATTTACAGAAAAACGGCTGGAATCCGGACCAGGCGGTGGAGCACATGCGTCAGTGTCGGCCACACATTCTGCTGCACACCAAACAATGGGATGCCCTCCGGTTATTCTACACAAACAATGTGCAGGCCAAGTCATGACCAAAACCGGACAATAGCCCAAATTTATTGCTTACAGTAGATTACCATACGTAACAAAGGTGGTGCCCGTTACCCAACTATTTTAGTGCTGATTTTCTTGTTGAATATACAATTTTCTACAGACCAAAGCTGTGCCGCTGTTACTTTATACAATTGTTTATTTACTGCTTATCGCGAAACTATGAATAAATAACTGGTGTTTCGTGGTTCGTCAACTGGTTGCTCAGGACCTTTAGGCCTTCTTCTCGACATCCTTGCCCTTGATGGCCCAGAAGCGTTTGATGCCATTGGCCAGACCGACGTCGTTCTGGATGAAGTAGAAGAGACCGCCCAGGGTGGCCACCGAGATGATGATCAGCGCAATGTGGGCGACCTTGGGCAGGACGTTTCCCACGACGGCGGGCCGCATGTAGTCCACCACCATGGCCTCAACACCCCTGTTTTTGGAGCATAGGAGAAATATAAATAAAGATCTAACTAAGCGAACTCAAATTTTAGCATGTTTTTAAAAAACGTTAAAATTTGAAACCGATAATCGCTGACATCTTACCAATGGGTGTGGATGACGACGGAGACGGCCAGGAGGGCGTCCAATACCTGGGATGGGGCGATGAAGGCAGCAGGGATGACGGCCAGGAGTCCGAGGGACACGATGCGCTCCACGGTCCACAGCAGGGTGTGACTTCCTCCGGCGGAGGCCATGCGCGGCGCACTCACGGAGATCTCGCGAGCAACGGGCTGAAAAAGCAGGCGGGGATTGGCATTAGGTATGGGATTCCTAGATTCCCAATTTGAAACACTCACCGCGGCAATCTTGGCCAGAGCCAGGGGCTGGACCACCGCCTTTCGCTGGGCATTGGCCACCAGGGTGGAGTAGCTCTTCAGGGGCGTGATGCGGGCCGACTTAACGAGATTTGCGGCTAATAGCGGATACCAACAAACGGTTTGGTTATATAATAAAAGCTGTTTTACGGCAAATAGTGGGGCAATTGACCAGCCGATGGCTCCTTACCATTGCAACGGGCAGCGCCACGCAGGAGCAACGAGAGGGACATGTTGGGATGTGTAGAAATTGAGAATTTTCAGCTCAAAATAAAAATCCTATTGCTCCGTGAGACGTTCGGGCCGACTTGATTAAGAAATTATACAACACTATGAGTAGTGTTGCCAGCTGTCTTCGATTTTTCAGTGTAATCGATTACAGTAATGGACAAAATATTGACACAGCATGAAAATAACAAGTTAAGAATATTATACATAATATTCCAAATAATACATTTAGTTCGAGGCGTTTATTTAGCTGCTTTAATTATTTGAACAAAACATTTGAGATTCGTTTGGGACGGAATGGCTGTTTCTAAATTCAAATCTACATTGTCTTGATTAACTTACAAGCTAAGTTTAAAATTTGCTTAAAACATTCGAAAATTCTAAGGCACGCAATTATTCCTAAAAGTTTTAGGCTAAAAGTCATTTGATATTGGGTGTAAATTTGTAAAATTTCGTTGGATGGAATAATTAAAAAATACTTTTGATCTTAGTGAGCTACTAAACTCCTGACCAGCGCACAGGCCACGATAACGAGGCCAGTCAGTTGTAAGTCGAGTGTCGCTGCTCCTGCTCGGTAAAAGTCCCAGTCGAAGACGATGTTCGAGGCATCCGATGGCTTCCAAGGGTTCAATCCGTCGTCAAAGAACATGGGACAGTCGTCGCGCTCTCTTTCATACTCCACGGCATCGATGGCCACCGCTGCTCCTTCCGAGTGGTTCCACGAGGTCACGTCCTGGTTCAATTTGCAGAAGGCACCCACAGCCTGCGACATGAGGACGCGGTTGAGGTCAGCGCGCTGATAGACCCAGCAGCGGTACTTGGACAACGGATCCAGATCGTCGTAGGTGATCAGGTAGGACTTCAGATTCTCCTTCCAGAAGCCAATGCACTTCATGCGGTAATCCGGGTCACTGTAGATATCAACAGGACGACCCAAGTGATCCACGGACAGGCAGTAGTTTTCATCCACAGCCAGTTCCTTTTGGTCAGTATCGCAGACCGACAAATCGGAGATGTTTTGCTTGCAATGGATATCCGGACGGGGACTCAGCGTGACACCACCAAGAATTCTGAAAAGGATAAACATTATTGAAGATATCCGGAGAATATTGCTGCGTTTATTACAAACCTCGTTCTGAAAGGATGCTCTCCTCTCTGCGTAAAGTTGAATTTTCCCGCAACAGGACAACGGACGGGCACAGGATTACGGGCCAAAAAGAGGTCATATTTCCAAGCCTCGGAATTGGGGAACTGAACCCACGAGCAGACCGTGCTGAAATCGTCCTTGATCACGGCCAAACCCTTGCGGTAGCGAATAATGTTGTGGTGACGGGGCATAAAGTCAAAGCAAACGTAGTCCTTCTGGCAACCGTCGACGGTCAGGCGGGCCATCATCACCCTATTGCCACGACGCTCTCGGCAAACATAAATCGTCTTACGGTATCGGGCCTTGTCCGGATAGTAAGTCTCGTTGATGTGGGTCTCACTGATCGAGACATCGGCGTCAATGTTCGCCGTGTTTACCCATTCGCCGCTAAAGTTTTGGGGCAACGTGCAGCCTGGTTCCACAAATTCCGCTTTCACGGGCGTCAGCTTGAGACGTTCGGGCGAAGTTTCTGGCGTCTTTAGCGTATTACACTCAGCCGTAATGGAAACACCCACGTAGAGATCATCGTCACGATTCTTTAGGAAGCAGCGGTACTTCTCATCCTTACGCGACTCCTTCGTGTTGGCCACGGCAAAGTAGTGGTTCTTGCCCACAAACCAATCGCCCAGGCAACTGAACTCCACGGTGCCGGTGAAGGTGCCATCCATGCCCTCGCACTGCTGGTAGGTGACGTTGAACTTCTGGTTCTGGATGAGGAACTGGGTGCCCGCCGTTTGGCAGGACTGAATGCGAGCATCCGGCTTGTCGCACACGCCAGTGAAGCGGAAACGGTTCTGGAAGAAGATTAAATTTGGGATTCAGTAAAATATTTATAAATCAATTTAGAAGAAAAATGGTGTACAAAATTTAACAAAGTTTTCGACCATTCAAGAGGATTTCTGTTGCCTAAGACTAACTCACCTGATAGGTGAAATGCCAGACGCCCTCCAACGAGGAGCGGCAGTTGATGGGCACAAAGTTCTCGTTGAAGAGCGTGATCAGCTGCTGGTCGTCCTTAACCCCGCGACACACATAGTCCACGGTGGGCTCCTGGCCGTCGGGAATGCCCACGCAGGGGCCCTCGAACTTCTCGAAAACATTGAGGGTGCGGATAATGGTCCTGACGCAATGGTAGCAGTCCTTGGACCGCTCCTTGAAGACGAAGGAGTACTCGTCGCCCTTGTGGCGCATGTAGTTGATGCAGTAGCCTCGGCTGGACATTGAGGTGGCGTCGATCACCGTCAGCGTGGGCAGGCCCGTTTCCCAGGAGAACCATGATCCCTGCAGGATCTTCGGAATGATGCAGTTGTCATTCTGGATTTGGTTGTACTGGCCAAGAGCTGTAGAAAGGAGAGGGGGCGTAAGTTTTGGGTGGCCAATTCACATGATTCTGATTAACTTGGAGCGCCGAGCCTTGGGTGTGGCTAGGGAATCGAATCACTGACCTGAGCCTAGGAAGCCCGCCAGGCAGAAAACACCCAAGTAGTATTGCATTTCGAGTGTGGTGTCTTCAGAACTAGCAACTGAACATATTTTGTGTTGTTCTACTGTTAAATGGAAGCAATATAAAGCGGTTTTAATATTAAACAATTGCAAAACGCGCAACAAACACAAGTTACCAATAAACCAAGCTGACTTTCACAACACTGACTTAAGCGTTATCGGTTCAACACTGATAAATCGATTAATTGACCGTTACTTTTTGAATTGAAAACTATCAAAATTAAGTGAAAATAATTAGGAAGTATGTTTTTTAAAGCGATTCTTCTGGGTAATCTAGATCTCCTATTTAGAGAAAAACTGAACTTTTAAAAGCATATCCTTGTTAAATGACTAACTACATCGATTCCTGAAATGTTCACTAAATTTAATCAACACTTTTCAAAAATTTTCCGAAAACAACTGTGGCTTATGTACACTGTGCACATTTCGGAGCGTTTTCAAATTTAAACAGATTGTCGTACAGTTCTGCCTGATTGAAAATCCTATATTATTACAACATCTTATTAGTCTTCATCTATCATCTTTACGACTCAACCCCAGACAACAAAGAGCTGTAAATTATTAACCCGCCAATATAATATAATAAAAGATTCAGAATATTAAGAATCAGTATTTTGTCCAGAGCTCGTAATTAAATTCCCAATCTATTGTAATTCAAATGTGGAAATTGGTTTATTTTTTTTTCAAATATTGGCGATATTACCCATTACAAATATTTTATAATTGACCAAGTAAAAGATTTTTTAAAAACCCTCAAAAACGCTATAGTATTTATACTCGAGATTGACTTAAACACTCTTTTGCATTGGCGGGTTAACATTAACGCTGTCTGGAATAGCAGAAACGAGAACATCGAACCCGAACCCGAACGCCCCCGCAATTATTAAGTCGGCTGCAGTTTGGACCTTTTCGTCACTTGTACCGGAATTAGCACACTAAATTTCGCAATTTCGCTGCTAATCGGGTGATTTGTGGTGCGATTATGATCACCGTTCAGATATCTGTGGAATGTGATTCACATGCACGGAGTTCCTAAGCTGCAGCCACTTATATAGCCCGTTCGAACTTTGGAACCCCATACTAATGCGAATGGCGTGTTTGCTGATAAGTCCGGCGAAGCGTCTAGGTGCACGGTGTTTGTGCCTCCATCGGATGGAAGCCTTATCAGATAACAAAGGTCAGCCTGGGCCCCGGGCATGATCAGTCAGAGCTGGGCGATTTCGGAACCAAGTCTATATGGGAGAAGCTCGATCGGAGGCCTGCCAGTAACAATTGAGCCGGCGACAGCAACAGTTCTCTCATCTATCCGAGCAATCCCCAGGAAATCCAAATACAAATGGGTTAGTGACACGCGCTGCCTGGGAAGGTTATCCCCCTCTAATAACACGATCCTTGAAATCCACTTAGCAACTGCAACCAGCGGCAGTGGACTCCATCTGGAGGCCATCGATCGCATTGGCTCCATTCCCCTGGTGGAATCCAGCGTGAAGCGAGTGGAGACCATCTACGACAAGGTCAAGAACAACAATAGGCTCTTCTCCTGGTACTTTGAAACAGCCGAGGCTACTATCTCAGCGGCCTACGAGACCATCCAGCCGGCGGTCAAGCTCTTCGAGCCCTCCATTCAGCGCCTGGACAACGTGATGTGCAAGAGCCTGGACATCCTGGAGCAGCGAATTCCACTGGTCTACCTGCCGCCCGAAATGGTAAGTAAATGCACCAGGTTACTCTCCCCCATTCGCTGACAAAAGGGCATCCTTCTCTGCTTGAAGATGTACTGGAACACCAAGGAGTACATGTCGGATCATCTGGTGCGTCCGGTCCTGAAGCGCGCCGACTCCGTCAAGCTGATCGGGAACGCGGTCCTCGAGAGTCCTCTGACCACCTACGCCGCCGATCGCATCGATGGCGCCTTCACAGCCGGCGACAAGTTCGTGGACAAGTACCTGGTGCCCATTCAAACGGATCAGGATCAAACCGATGGTGAGTTATTGCGTTATCTGATTAAAAACTACTTAAGGGTTTGTCCACATTTCTGAAAAAACTGTCAAAATATTAAAATCTAGAATGCATGTAGATTAAACATTATTCAATTGGAATTTCCTAATAGTCATACATTTTTGGAAAACACGCTTATGTTTCGCTAATTATTCAAAATTATTGTAGTTCAAAAATTGATTTCGACCCTGGATGGTCACATTTCGGCGATTCCACTACACTTAACACGAATGTTTGGCCAAAAAAGTTAGTATAAACAAGAGAAAACGCTATAGTCGGGTTGGTGTCCCGACTACCTAATACCCGTCACTCGGCTAAAGGGAGTGCGAGGGAGATAGATATATCAACTTTGATGAGCCATAACTTTTTAACGAATGGTCCGATTTAAAAAATTTCAATAGGTATTGATAAGCACAACAAAACTGAATTTTTACATTTCCGAAATATTTAAATTTTTAAAATCGTGTATTAGCTATTGTGGGCGTTAGAGGGGGCGTGGCACCTTCTTGAAATAAACTTGCGCTGCGTAGGAACTCCAAGAATCTTCATGCCAAATACCAATCCTCTAGCTTTTATAGTTCCCGAGATCTCAGCGTTCATACGGACGGACAGACGGACAGACAGACATGGCTAGATCGACTCGGCTAGTGATCCTGATCAAGAATATATATACTTTATGGGGTCGGAAACGCTTCCTTCTAGCTGTTACATACTTTTGCACGAATACAATATACCCTTTTACTCTACGAGTAACGGGTATAAATATTTACGTAGTTTTTAAGTTAATAAGACATCATCAAGAGTAGGAAACTAAAAAAGCAAAGACAAGTTTAGTTTTAAACTAATGTTTAGTATGGAAAAATGGAAATTGAGCCTCCTCAGCCTTCAGGCAAATCACCTCAAGGTGCACTCATCTCATAGTTTATTTTTAAATGCCGACGTTGTCGGGGAGGTTATCACTGGGGAATTGCGAACTCATTGGAATCTGAAAGCTAGAGAAAGTGGCGATAAGCTCTGGCCGGGATCCGGCGAGATCGGCTCTCGCGGTTACACAAAAAACACAAAAATCGAATTCGCATGGAGATGGGCACTTGCTTATTCCGAATATCCGCTTTGCAGCCCCGCAGGAGGATGATAACGAAGCAGTACCGGACGAGCGGGGCGCCATCAAGGCGATCCATCACGGTCAACGCTTCTCCCGCAAACTGAAGCGCCGACTCACCCAACGCACCATCGCAGAGGCCCGCGCCCTCAAGAAGCAGAGCAAGGAGGCTATCCACGTGCTCTTCTATGCCGCAGAGCTGGTCAGTATAAGGTTTAAAATTAAAACAGCCTTTCTTTTAATATAAATACTGCAGACCGTAAAAATTGATACATTTTATTTTTTAAATTTCTATTTTTCTACCTACAAAAAATGATAACCCTTGGGTTTTATTTTTATCTACTCTACCAAACTAAAGTAAATTCAAGACCACAATTTAATTTTTATTAACAACATTTTTATTAAATAACGTATAATGATTACGGTCCCTGAAATCGTGCGGTTTCCTTGATAAAATTTCGTTTGTTCTGCAATAGATTTTTTTTTGGTTTACCCTTAAATGATAATGTTATTATTTAAAAAAGCCACTAACCAGACTGAATCTATTCCCTCAGATTGCCACCGATCCCAAGCAGGCCGTTCAAAAGGCCAAGGAACTGTGGGTCTATCTCAGTGCAGATGAGCCCGAGAATCAGGCCAGGCCAGCCACCCTGGAGCAGTTGATAGTGCTCCTGACCCGCGAATCGGCCAGGCGAGTGGTGCACCTGGTGAACTTCAGCGCCCATGTGGCAGCCAATATACCCAGGTTAGTGGTGAAAGAAATCCCCTTACTTCTCGATCTAAGCCCTATCCAATCCTGACAGAAACCTGGCACACACAACGACAGAGGTGGCCCACCAAATCATATATATTAACCACCGCATAATCACAATCTCCCGGCTCGATAAGGTAAAGACCCTGTCCAAGGAGGAAGCTGAATCTCTCTTCAAGCGAATGCTGGCGTTCTACGGAAGCCTGCAGGGTCTGACCAACACCTATCTGGTAAGAACAGATCAAATATATAATTTATACTAGAAGTTCACATAAAATGTACGCAACAGGAGCGCGTGGCCAGCTTTCTATCCGGACGCATGGAAGCCGAGAAGGTGACGGGCAGCGATAGCGCCAATTCCAACCACAGGTCCTCGCGGAGGAGGCAGGAGCCGAACCATTATTCAGCCGCCCACAATAACATCAACGGCGTCTACTAGCATTGAGTTCTTTATTGCCATCGTATTCTTATTTCTTATGATAGAGTTCTGTTTCTCCGTGCATATACGGAAAATTCAGTAAGCGCTATTGTATCTTTTTTTACAAAATGCATTTGCCAATAAATATAAGCCCATAATCATATTTGACACTTTATTTATTTTTAAAATAGAACAAATATATCTGTTAAATTGAAATGGCAAGCTACTAATGGTCGAAATCAACCCGAAGGCCCACAAAGTTTTTTTATTTCCCGCTTGTAAAAGTTTAACTCATTGATACTATACAAAAGGTCGTCCCGGCAGCGGTCGAGTGTTAATATCCTAGGTACTTCATCTGGATAATATCGCCTGACAGGCTCGACAACATACAAGTTCATATAGTCATCCACAAATGGCATGTACTTTTTGATGAAGGGTCGGTGAAGGTAGATATATTCACCGGCTATGGGGCAAGCCTTTCTTGGTACATGGTTCTTGAGGTAGTTTAGCACCAGATCCTCCGCCTGCTCCGGCCGTACACTAGAGCTATTACAGCGGTCCAGCAGTCCCATTTCCTTGTGGATAATAAACGTATGCGATTTCATCGTATAATAAACCTCAGGCGGATAATTAATAGCGAAATAGGGACCCTCGGACTTGATGTTCGCATCCTTGTCCGTAATAAAACAGGCGAAACATAGTATTTTATCAGTTTCCAAGTCGTATCCTGAGACTTCTATGTCCATCCAAACTATGTCAGTGCTCATTTTGGTCAACTAAATGGATTTTTCCTGAATCCGATTAAGCGAAGCGACGCGGTAACAATGAGTGCTCATTGTTTTTCGCATTGAGGTTTATGGCGATTAGATAGCCAGTGGTCATAAAGATGTATTTTTATACCCGTTACTCGTAGTGTAAAAGGGTATATTGTATTCGTGCAAAAGTATGTAACAGCTAGAAGGAACCGTTTCCGACCCCATAAAGTATATATATTCTTGATCAGGATCACTAGCCGAGTTGATCTAGCCATGTCCGTCTGTCTGATTGAAGATTGGCATTTTGCATGCAGATTCTAGGAGTTCCTACGCAGCGCAAGTTTGTTTCAAAAAGGTGCCACGCCCCTTCTAACGCCCACAATAGCTTATAAACGATTTTTAAAATTTAAATATTTCGGAAAAGTAAAAATGCAGTTTTGTTGTGTTTATCAATACCTATCGAAATGTAAAAGAAATTTTTTTAATCGGACCATTCGTTTAAAACTTATGCCTGATCAAAGTTTTATCTCCATCTCCCTCGCACTCCCTTTAGCTGAGTTACGTTTACTAGATAGTTGGGACACCAACCCGACTATAGCGATCTCTCTTGTTTAAGATCTGATAGTATTAATACTTTACAATTGTACGTAGTACGTACCTACTTTAAATATTTGTTAGCGTCTTTTTGAGATTTTTATTTTCAAAGCACTACAGGAATTACCGTTTTTAAACTTAACAAATATTATTCTGTTTAATCTTATGCGCAAAATGCTTGCAAATCATCCAACTTGGAAATTAGCCTTATGTTGGAATTAGTCTTCGGAAGTCTTACCTAAACTGCCTTAGGGTTACAATCCGTCCGTGCTTTGTAAATCAATTCTTCCTTTACTTGAAGAAATTCGCTTTGTAGTACTTGAGTTCGCTGATGCTCTCGAGGATGTCGTCCAGGCTGCGATGGGCGAAGGACTTCTTGGGGGCGGCCTTTGCCACCTCGGGACACCACCGCCTGGCCAGTTCCTTGATGGTGGACACATCCACGATACGGTAATGCAAATATTCGTCCACCGACGGCATGAATCTCCTGATGAACAGTCGGTCCATGTAGACGGAGTTTCCGGCGAGGGGGCAGGCGCGTTCAGGGATGTTCTTTTTGAGATAGGATAGCAGCAGATCGGAGGCCTGTTCGGGCTTAACATCCGAGCTCTGGCAGCGATCCACTAGACCAGATTCGTAATGGTGCTTCATACACCACTCGTTCATCGTGTCGTACACCTCCTGCGGATGGTTAATGGCGAAGCAGGGTCCCTCGGACTTAACGTTCAGGTCCTTGTCCGTTATAATGCAGGACACCTCCAGGATTTTATCCTTTTCGATGTCCAGCCCGGTCATTTCCAGGTCCATCCACACGATGTCCGTGTCCAAGCCACAAGCACTCTGGCTGCTGCTCATTCTGCCAGTTGAATTGGAAGTGACGGAGCTGTGAATTCCCAGGATCCGACGGTTCACAAACAATCCCAAGCGTTGCAGTTGAGGGAGCATTTATTGGTTTAACTCTGCAGTTACGTTATTTATGTTCAGGTGAAAAGAGCGGGCACCATGTGTTCGATAACTATTCGATAACATCCACAATAATATTCGATCAGAGGTGACAAGCCATTTCCCAACACTAAAGTAGGGGGATTCCATTGCCTATGTGTTCAGCTGTATAAAATATTTAAATAGTTATTTTAGATCTGAAAATAAAAATAGATTAAATATGTAAAACAAACGTAATTTTGTAGTGAACTTTTCACTCATCAGGGACTATTTTGCACCTGAAAATGTATTTTTGCATCACTTCTGCGAGTACGAACTGGTTTCACATGTATACTAGTATATTTTTTAATTTGTAAATAATTTTAATAATTGTTTTTAACAAATTAAATATTTGTAAAAAAGAATAGCGCTATTACTTACTATCGAAACTAGAGACCTCAAATCGCAGAGCCTAATATTCAATATATCGATACTATCGCGAGTGGTTGGCCACCTCTACGGACTTGCATTTTTATCACCAAATTGTTAGGGAAAACGCAAAAAGCGTTGCTATTGTCGCAGCCATGTCGTCCTCTTCGTCCAGAGACCAGCCGGGAACCTCCCAGGAGACCTTCGAGGACTTCTACTCAGAAGTAAGTGTGGCGGGCGGGCCTGCAGGGCTCAGCTTTTGCACTGAGTCTGGCTCCTCCCATGGCTGCCGCTCAAACTAAACTAAACCATTATTATTATGTACACTTGAGTAAATGATTTTGTGCCTATATTGCAGGTGAAAGAAATTGAAAAACGTGATTCAGTTTTAACTCCTTCTCAACAAATTGATCGTTTACTTCGTCCAGGTTCAACGTACTTCAATCTCAATCCGTTTGAGGTGCTCCAAATCGAGCCCGAGGTCGAGGTGGCGGACATAAAAAAGCGCTACCGCACCTTGTCGATCCTCGTCCATCCAGACAAGAACCCCGACAACCAGGAGCGCGCTCAATTGGCATTCGATATTGTGTCGCGTTCCTGGAAAATCCTGGAGAACGAACTCACGCGCAAGAGGTGTCTGGAGGTGTACGAGGAGGCCAAGGGGCGAACGGATCAAATGGTGAGTGCCCCCTATCCCAAGAACTTCGAGTCACAGCAGCC
Organism: Drosophila prostipennis; assembly: GCA_037075205.1. Classification (NCBI taxonomy): domain Eukaryota; kingdom Metazoa; phylum Arthropoda; class Insecta; order Diptera; family Drosophilidae; genus Drosophila; species Drosophila prostipennis. Next base: position 385,632 of record JBAMCJ010005432.1, on the reverse strand, counting down.
TTATCGGGGAACATATATACGTACGGGGCTCTCCCAGGGCTGGCAAAATCTCTGTGGGAGGTCCCCAGACACATAACCATCATACTAATAAAAAACCCCACTTTTAAGAGCTGCTTTCTCATAATCAACAATGTTTTATTAAATATTTCATTGCCTTTCAGATTGCAGAAAAGCGAAAAAAGCTGAAAAAGGAGGGTCGGCCCACAGAGCCAATACCCGAGGATGATCCCACCAAGTACAAGCACGCCATCTACGTGATGGTCATGAAACTGTTCGCCGACATGGAGCGCCGGCGTCAGAAGCTCGACCAGCGCGACCAGGAGGAGCGCAAGAGGAAGCGCGAGGGGGAGATCGAGGAGGAGGAGCGGGTCAAGGCGGACCGCGAGTGGCAACAGAACTTCGAGGAGTCGCGCCAGAGCCGCGTGAACAGCTGGCATGACTTCCAGTCGGGCGCCGGCAAAAAGAAGAAGGCCAAGAAACAAAAGCATATGACCGGCATGATGGTGCCGCCCAAGTTCAAGCCAGAGTCGCGATAATATTGCTTCCCAGCGCGGCGCCGATCCTTCACTATCGCCAGACCACCTCCGCCTTCCCGCGTCGCGTTGCACATAAATATTTTTACATTTTTTTATAAGTATCCTTTGGAATTGTAATTGACACGTGCATAATTTATAGATGTAAGAAATCACATTTCTGTCTCGTCTTTCCTCTCACGGTGGACCTCCTACGACTACAGTTCCGTGTACAGGGAGGCGGTAAACACAATGTCGCGCTTGATGGCCGCCGACGCCTCTTCCATCTTGGACTGCAGTCCAGGATTGCCAATCCGAATGGCGGCCGTTTTTACATCGCGCAGGGTTTCGTCCAGCTGCTGGATGCATCGCACAATGATGCCCTCCTGCACCTCAGTCAGCTTCATAATCTCAGCAAAGGGCTGTGGATCAGGTCAGGTAGTAAATTATATGGTATACATCATAGTATATAGATAGTTACCTTGTTCCTGGCCCACTCATAGACCACCTCGAGCAGGCCGAAGTTGAGACGGTTTTCGGCCTCGATCGCAGCCTGGAAGCGCTGCTCCTCGGCAAGAATAGTATCGTTAATCTTCTCAAAGTCCGCCACGCACTTCTTCAAGGGCTCTGGTATAACCGGTTCGCCTTGGATCTTCGCCTGGAAGACGAGGCCGGAAAGCAGAGCGGCTATCTCAGCGGGCTCGAGATCGTTAAACATGTTGCACAGAATGAGCTCAGTAATCAGTAGCTCGTTCTGTCCCATCTCGCAGGCCACCTTTCCCTTGAGTGTGACCTCGTCCAGTTCGTCTATGTATTTGAGAGCACGCAGCACCTGCAGCTTGTTGCAGTAGTCGGGATAGAGGGTTAGATTCTTGGCCGAGTTCTTGAAGCGCAACTCCTCGATGTGGATCTCCAGCATCCGCCGCTCGTAAACCTTGGCGAACTCCTGTTCGAAGCCAGCGATATTGGTGTGAGGCAGCAAGTCCCCCACCTGGCGGCACAGGTGATCTACGTAGTTCAGCATTGCCACCTCGCTGTCTGCGTTCACGTTTATCTCCTTGGACAGATTGACGTACTTGATGCTCTCCGGACTGGCGATGTAACTCTCATTCAGCTGATGCAGCTCGGTCACAGCCTTGACCACCGTTCCACCTGGCGGCGTGTCCTTAAAGCGCTCCAGCTGCCGCTGTTCCCAGTTGCGGATGATAACATCTGCATCGACTTTAAACGAGTTCTTGGTGATGCTTATAATGTCCATGGCCTTGATGTCCAGAACAGTGTGTCCGCCAATGCCCTCGGGCTGGAAGGTTTTGTTCTTGGGCGTCAGGGAGAGTATTTTGTAGTAGAGTTCGCCCCGCTGGAGGCTATCGCTATCCTTTGCCTTGAACTGGTGGTCTAGCACTAGCACCTTATAGACGGTATCCTTGCCTGGGACGGATTTGGTGTTGAGTAGAATGGCCAGTTTGTTGTAGTGCTTGCCCTGGGTGATCACGATGACGCGGCCAACTTTCAGCTCCTTCTGAATCTTGGCCTGGGTTACAATGAATTTCTGAAAGGAAGGTACAAGTTAAGTCCACAATATGTTGCTGTGATCGATCGGAGACCCACCATGATGCGGTGCTTCTCCTTCCAGTACTCAACGGCCTTGTCGTAGAAGTTAACGAGCGGCTGTAGGTGTTCGCCGAGAGTTTGGAGCATGGCGAACTTGTCCTCGGCCAGGCGCAGTTGCTTCTGCTGCGTGGGCAACTGCAGCTTCTGGTTAAACTCCTTGAAGCTGAATTGCATGATATCCTCCACCTTGATGCTCTCGATGCGCAGGCATGTGAGGATCACGGCATAGCGCAGGATGAACTGCGACTGCAGCTTCTCTGGCAGGCCGAGGATCATGGGCCGCAGCTCCATCGACGGTGGCACGTTACCCTTGCATAACAGGATCACCGTTCCCGTCTCATCGTGCCCACGCCTTCCTGCCCTGCCTGCCATTTGGATGTACTCTCCTGGCTTTAGGTTGCGCATCTCCAGCCCGTCAAACTTCTTGCAGGAGTCGAAGACAACTGTGCGGGCGGGCATGTTGACACCCATGGCAAAGGTTTCAGTAGCGAAGAGCAGCTTCACCAGTCCATTCTGGAAGAGCATCTCCACGATCTCCTTGAGAATGGGCAGGATACCGCTGTGATGCACCCCAATGCCCCGCTCCAAGGCGTCTTTGAGTACCAGGACCTGTGGAATAGTGCGGTCCGGCGGCTTCAGTTTGGCCAGGCACTGCAGGAAGAACTTCTGCACAGCGCCCTTCTCCTTTTCCGTGTTCAGATCCACCGACTGCAGGGCAGCCACATTAGAGTCACAACGATTGCGGGACAGGGTGAAGGCCACCACGGGCATCTTGTTGTTGCGCCTCAGGAAGTCAATTAGTCCGATCCAGGTGTACTGCTCCTGCTTGGCATTCACGTAGTTCTTTGGCCCGCCGCCTCCCTTGGCCTTGCCCTGCATCTCCTTCTTGCGCTCCACGGCCTTCTCGTAGTTACCCTGCAGATACTTGCCCTGGGCATCGACCAGCAGGAAGATGTCGTCGCGGCTCTTGCCCCCGGCACCAGTGTAGAGGAAGTGCGTCAAAGGCACCGGTCTTTTCAGAGTACTGATCACGTACACCTTTCGCTTCTTGGTGCTCCCAACCCAGTCCGCCAACTCCATGGTATTCGGCACAGTCGCACTCAGCATTATAATGTTGACATGATCCGGCAGGAGGATAATGACCTCCTCCCAGACGTGCCCCCTCTCGGGATTGTTGATGTAGTGAACCTCGTCGAATATCACCCACTCCAGATCTCGGGTCACTTCGCTGCCGCAGTACAGCATAGAGCGCAGGATCTCGGTGGTCATGATCAGGCAGGAGGCGGTGGGCTCTATCTGCAGGTCTCCCGTTATGAGACCCACATCCTTGAAGGTCTTCCGGAAATCTCGATACTTCTGATTGGACAGCGCCTTGATCGGCGACGTGTAGATGGTGCGGGTAAGATCACGCTTGGACAGAGCGATGGCGTACTCAGCTACAACAGTCTTTCCGGCCGACGTGTGGGCTGCTACAAAGACATACTGACGCTGCTCCAGCTTGAGAATGGCCTGCTTCTGGAAGACGTCCAGCTCGAACGGGAAATCCATGGCCGGGCAGGGAATCTGCTCCTTGAAGTCGTTGATCGGATGGCTGGTGTCCAACATCTCGGCCCAGTCGCTCTTGAAGCTCTTGGTGGTGGAGGAGATGTTGAGCACTGGCTTCAGGTCAGCCTTCATGATCTGATCGTCCACGTCCTGGAACTCCTCGGAGGGAAATGGAACATTCCTTTGACTGGGACTTTGAGGAAGACCAGAAGAGCTCGTTTCCTCAGTGCGCGTTAGCTTCATCCACTCCTGGACGTCCAGGTCCTGCTCTAGGTTCTCCAACAGGTCCACGTTACTAGGATCGGGGACAACAGGTGGCAATGACAACACAGTCTGCGACTGGGAGAAGTCGTGACCACAGCTAAAGCCGGGCGGCACCGTCAGCAGCTTGTCCCCGAGCTGAAAGTTATCCACATCCAGAGCAGCGATCTGCTGGCGCTGCTCGTCGAATCCGCCCGGCCAGAAGGGAAAGTTGGAGTGAGAGCCGCGCGTCGCCTCCTCCAGTAAACCCGGCTCCCGCTGCATGGACATTGAGTTGTTGGCATTGGCGCCCACATCCTCCAGGTCCACCTCCACGAACTCCAGTATCTGGCCACTCTGATCCCGGCGAGGAGCCAGCTTGGTGCTCCCCGGGCAGCGGGGCACATGCAACAGGCGCATCGCATCGAATTGCCGGGGCAAAACGTCCGGCAGCGGATTGTGGAGGGACAGCTCCGGACGCAGGATGTAGTTGCGCAGCCGCTCCAGGTTATCCTCGCCCCTAATCTCACTCATTTTAATCGTTTGTCCTGGCGAAAATCGGTTTGTTTAGCATTTGCCAGAAAGTCTAGCGAAAAGACAACAAAAAAGTCGGCAGAACAATTCGATAGACTGGTCACCCTAGGAATCGAGATTCAGCCGCGTTCTGAATTTCACCTATTTTGTGGTGAAATTAAATCGTTTAAATTTTGTGATTGGGATTAAATGTCAGTCAATAAATAAATATAGTGGGTTATCAACTTTAGCTCTAATTATTCTAATTGTTAAGTAAATAAATATGTGAATTAATTCTATGACCTTAATTAAAACCTCTATAACCCAACACTCAACTGGTTATTTTGGTCCAAAATATGATTACATAACCTTCCTAAATGAAAACTCCATATATTTTGCAATAATTCAATTTAAAATAATATATTTGTAAGCAAGTGTAAGGTGAGGCGAAGAATATTCGTCACTACGTGACAAGTCATCCTGCTCATCTCTAATGCACTGTTTACATAAATGGCACTGTGTTAGAATCAGGTTTCTCCACACGGGACCCAAGTGGGTTTGGTTACTTTCGGCGGAACACCTCGACCTTGAGGGAGTGGCACTTGTCGTCCGGCACCTCGGCGCCCACCTGGATGGAGACATCGCCCTGGGGACAGGCGCTTAGGGCCACCAGCAGATTCATGTCGGCCACAAACTCTATGAAATCCCCCTTGCGGGCGGGACTCGGCTTGCAGAAGTACTGCTGCGTCTCCCGGGTGAATCCGGTGCACATAAAGATGTTCCACACATCGTGCACGTCCTGCTCCGTCAGTCCGCGCTCCTCCACCACCGCCTTGACCAGGGAACTGTGGCAACTGCCCACCCGATCCTTTCCCGTGATCAGCTTGTAGGTGTAGTCGTCGCAGCGAGTTCCAATAACGTCGTGCAGAGCGCCACCATCCTCGTCGATGCCATAGGCGGCCAGGGAATCGAACACAAAGGTGGCCATGGGACGCAGGTGGGGCAGGCAGCTCCACAGACGATCGTAGACGCGCAGGTGCGACGAGTGCAGCTGGCGAGTCTTGCCCGAGTAGAAACGCTCTGCTGTGTTCTCCAGGTTCCAGAAGTTCATGTCACCCACCTGGGAACCTTCGTGGACGGTGACGCGGCACAAATCTCCCTCCTTCATTGTCCAGGTGCGAGCCTCACGCTTGGGCACCACCAGGGTCTCCACCAGATCCCCAGTCAGGGCCTGAAAGCGTTTATCCTGAAATATATTATCTCAGTTAGTTTTCCATCATAGAGGAGGGTATAATTTACTGATCAATTAAGTTATGCTTATCATCTAAACTTCAAGATAGTCGAAATTATTGAATCAAGAGACCCAAAGAAAAAGTGTTTGTAATCCTCTAAAGATAACTTATCTCCCAAGTGATTTATAGATAAACCCCCTTAGTGTTTGCCCGCTAAACTTACATCGTATTCCGCCTTCGAAACAATCGATGCCTCGGGTTTATCATAGCAAACCACTGGGGAGTGCTTCTCAAAGGTGCGGGGCTTGGAACCGCGTCCACACCAGGGAGCGGGAGCCGCAGGGGTTTCAGTGGGAGCGACAGCAGCCATGACTACCGGAATAGTTTACTACTAGATACAACAGGTAGCCTTTTTTCCAGAGAGTAAAAAGTTGTGGTCTTATTAGCGACCGAATGCGAACTGATCTAGCTTTGCAGCTTGACGGATCAGGTTGGTTTCCAGCAGAGCTTTCGATAGAAACAGCTTTCCCTTATCGGATTTTAAATAACAGCATTCCGCTATCGTTGTTAAAAACATACTTTATTTACTTCCTTATAACACTAAATTTAAGAATTTCGACCGAGAGCGATCAAAATAGAATCAATTAAACAAATCAACAAAAAATTTAATTCTTCTGGTCTTTTCTGACAAAACGTTTTTAACTATGAAGCAGTCATGAATGAATGATGCCGTACTCGAACCTATCCTACAGCTGGCGTTCTTGCTTTTGCGAGGGAAATGCTAATCAATCGATTATTTCTAAATTAATTCAAACCTAAACTAAACATTGTATCTTCAAGCTTTGTATCTATCTGCTCCTATGTCTCCATCATGGTGGGTCGTTGCTTCTCGCTGAATGGTGGCTCATTCTCGATCTTCTCCAGCAGCTCCTCCAGCAATATGCGCAGCTCCTTTGAGGAGAACTCCTGCGGCAGCGGCAATCGCTCCAGGGCCACCTTGAGCACTGAGGATGGCTCCATCTCGGGGCAGACAATGCACATGCCGTGCACCAGGCAGCTGAGGCTCTGCGAGATCTCACTCTGGCACAGGCGGTGTTTGGAGGTGGGACACGGCAGCAGACTGATGCGCGAGCAGAGTTCGCTTAGCTGCGGCTTCAAGTTTTCCCATCGCGCATTAATGTCCGCAATGTTGGTCACATTACGGATATGTTTGAACTTGGCACTGATGTCGATATAGTCCAGGAAGATCTGACCCTGGTTGGCCCAGTTGGGCACTCGGATGCTACTGCCCTTGGTGTCCTCGAACTGAATGAGCAGGCTGTGCAGGTACTCCATTTTTCCTGCAAGTGGTAGTAGAGAAATGATTAAATATCGACAAAATCATAGAGACAACAAATTTAAGTAATTAACAAACCGTTTATAATGGCATCGGGTGCAATGTGTTGGAAGATTACGTCGTGTGCTGGGGCAAAATGTTTAGCCCTTAGGAGATACTTCGCTTGAAGATGATGTATTCCTGAGGCTCCCGCCTTTACCGCCTTCGCGTAGTCCACCCACGACATCGGAATACCCAGCTCCTCGACGACAAAGCGCTCTTCCGCATTTAGGGGTACCTTGGCGGACACGCTGACGTTCCGCTGAAGCATCTGCTGGACCGCACGTTCTCTCTGGGGTCGTCGCTTAATGTACAGCAGAACAAAGATGCTCCACTGCCAGAGGCCTTCATTCTCCAGCTGGCTAGCGAAATCCACCGACAGGCGCGCCTCCGTCAAAGGGGAACAGTGGCGGTAACCAAGAGCTCGCATAGTTTGCAAAAGCAGCCAGCTAAAAAATAAGAAACAAATGAATTTTGCACTTTATATTAAAAAATCTCTAACCTCACCTTAAACGGAAGTCCATGGGATCGGCGGTATGTGTAATCGGATTGAGGGTTTCCTCCAGGGAATGCGTTCGCTTGGAGTACAGCTGAAGCAAGTGGTAGCGCAGGTCGTAGACGGGTTTCTTAGTTTCAGTGGGTGCGTCCTTGTAGCTGGGCTTCGGTGGCTCTGCGTAACACTCCTCCGCTTGGAAGGCGTTGTTATAAGCATTGAGGGCATCCGTGATGGTGGAGGTCGGGGCTGTGAAGTACCACAGTTGCATGGCCAGCACTGTTAGCCAGTTGTTGTCCTCCAGCAAATTGATAGCCCCTTTGGAAGACTGCATCATGGGCACTCCGGCTGCAAGCATGTACATCTTCAGACGCTCCAGGTCGATGTATTTATCCGACTTGCTCTGCTGCCAGGCAAATAGCTGCTCCTCCATCAGCAGCCGGAAGACAGCTCCTGAGCTGAGTTGGGCCAGCACGAGTGCCAGGTTGGCATCATCGTAGTTGAAGGCCAACTCACAAGCCTCATTTACACGGTGGCAGCTGAGCAACTCCAACATGTGATCCAGGTAGCTGTGGCTGCTCACCTTCCTGGAGAGCAGATCCTTGCTCATCAGCGTGTTCTCAAGCCACTCGGAAAGCAAATTGCGCCGACACATGACCATGTAGTGGGAGTTCTTTTCTAGGTCTACCAGCTCATCGTGATCGCCCCAGAGAGCGAACAGAAGCGACCACACGGACACAGCGTAGTCTTCTTTCAGGCCAGCGTTCCTCTGCTTCAGCGACTCGGAGAAGTGCTTCGAAACTAGTTTTGTTCCGCTGTCGGGATGTATATACGGGCACTCGCTGCCCTCCACCTGTACGGAGAGGCAGTCGCTTAGCTGAACCTCCAGGTGGGGAACGATGCTCTCTCGGATGCCCTCGTTGCCCTTGACCATGTTAAACTGCACCAGCTGCATTACATTGGGTGACATATCGGTGGCTAAGCGAGGGGCGAAAACCATGGAGGCTGGAAGGGCTGGTCCAGTAACTAAAGCAACAGAAATTTATATAAATTAGTTCCTTTATTTTGTCAGCCATATGTACTCACATTCTTTTAGGTTTCGCATGTTGTTGAACGTGTTGGGCAGCACCAAAGAGTTCTGAGGCCCAAAACTGAGCTTGAAGCTTCGTCCTTTGTAAAATCCCAGATCGGCGACCCATTTGTGTCGCATATCATGAGCAATGGATCTGGGCAAGGGAACCGTTGTGGCATGCACCTTAACCGGAGCCACTTTAGGCTTGCACACAAACTTAAAGGCTTTGGCGACAGGTAACTCCGACTTTTTCTCCTTAACAGCTGTCACAATGCTACCAGTTGCCATCGACGAAGTCTGAAATTCGTGGGCATGATTAATGGGGTTTGAGTTAATGGGCTTTGAAATGTACCTCATCGTATTGTAAAATCAGGCTGTCCTCGGAAACAGAGGAAGAGACCGGCAGGGCAGGAGATGGTTGTCCAAAATCGTATTGACTCGAGCTCTCAGAAGCGCCATCTTTCCACGCATGGGGTTCCACATTGAAAAACTTGCGATTACGAAGAAGACGTCCAGGTGGCTCTGAAGAGATTCATGAGTAATATTCAAATGTATAGTGACTATGTAATGATCTTTAAATGACATGTAGTGGTACATTTTGAATGATAATGATTTGTCGTTGAACTAGGCAAAGTTAATCGATTTTTTAAGAGTTTGTTAAGAGAAACTTTATTTTTTATTTTTAATAAATATGTAATACTTTTAGAACGTTAACAATTGAATAAATATTGATATTGACAAAGATCAAAAACCTTTAAATCTCGTTAAAAGCAAACAATACATATTTAGCTCGAAAATCAACCTGTTACATTAAGGGATCTAAATACTATGATAAATATACAAATTCTGAATAATAGAGTTTATTTTATTTGCATTCCTTGATTTATTGGCATCAAGAGATTGTCCACCTACCCATGGGCTCATCCTCGCAGGCATTGTCATCCACAAAAAGGGACGACTTCATCAGCTGCACTTTGTGCGGCTCGTTGCCTACCTTATCCTGGGCCAGAGCGGCTATTGGGCTGGTGATACTTGGACGATGACGCGGTGCATCAAACATGGAAAAATCTGAGTTGGCGCCAGCTTGGAAAAATTCTGCGAATCGATATTACATTTAATATTACCAACGGATGTTAATAGGAAGTAACTACTTACGTGTTTTGTCCATCAACAGGAACTCGGCGGAGTCGTCCATTGGCCGGAATCCGCTGGCCACTCCAGCGACCAAGGCCTTTGGATCCAAGTTACGGGCTGCGTCCTCCGAAATCTTCTGCGCCTGGCGCAGCGAGTTGAGAGTCATCTTTTCTACGTTAGCACGCTGCTGGGCTTCAAGTGCAGCCATTTTGGCTTTTTTCGGGTCGGTGGGCACCTCGTCCTCCTCGTCACTGTCTCCCAGGCCGTATTTAGAGAAGTGTTTGACGCGGAAGACCCAACTGCCAGTCTCCGGACGGTATTCAATAAAGCGCGTATCGTTTTTATCGCACACCCGGCGCAACTTGCCCTCCCAATCCATCTCGAGCAGGCGTTGCGGCTCCTTGATGGCCTCGTGCTTGGTCTTGTCTAGTGGCCACACTTGGTCCAAAGTGACCTGGGCGTCTCGGTTCAGGCCATGCCCAATGGACGGCTTGTTATCGTCGTCGGGATAAATGATGATCTCCTTATTGCGGAAGTGAACTGCAAAGGGTGATGATAAAAATTATAATTATATAGATAAACTTGTTAAAAAAATAAAACAAAACGGGTTTATTACCAATCTCATCAATGTTCAGTCCAGCCACATCCATCTCCTTGCCGAAGAAAACATTGCCGTATCCTTCGCGACCCACCGTGAAGTTTGGAACCACGCAGGATCCGTCTTCGGCCAGGTAGGAGCGTAGGTCGTCCAGCGATGGAATTGTATAGTAGCCCACACGTCGCAGCACAATTCCTGTGGGATGGGCCTCATCGTCTGCCGCCTCGCCAGCAGCTGCCTCAATGGCAAGGCGCGATCTGTTCGCGGTAGAATCCTCGGCCTCATGCGACCTGCTCGAGAGCACGCTCTCATTGGCCTGCTCCGATGTAAATGTTTCCCGTCGAGCAATGGTGCTAGACTGATCCTCGAACGGATTTTCCGGGATGGTGGACACCGAGAGGCGAACGGTGGACGAAGGTCGGTAGGTATCTAGCGGCTTGCGTGGCACCAGCTCATTAAGGGTACTGTTATGGGGCGACCCCTGGTCCATTCCGGTCTGAATATTATGCTGGCGCACCTTCTCAAGGTTGTTTGGATGAAGCCATGACTCACGGCCTCTGATATCCTGGCTATCACGTCCATTAACTGTTCCAGGCGAGTTTCCTGCTGGTGGTGGTGGCTCAGTAGGAATGACTCCACTAAAGGATTCGCGTTCTTTGCCGGGAGTTGCCACTTTGGAACGAGACTGGGGCGTGTTGGGACCACTGCCAATCGAGTTGGAGGGATTTCCACTCTCCACGTTCTTTACTTTGGGCTTGATAACCAAACGCTTGGCATTGGGCTTCAGATTAAAGCCCTCAACAGTAGCATCGAACTCCTCGAGGCCATCGAACAGCGATTTTCTGTTCAGAGTGCTGCCCAGTGCCTTCACCTTCACGGGGACATCTTTCTTAGTGGCAATCTTGTACTGGTTGCTGCTCATGTCCAGCACTGCCTGTTGGGCGGCCGGATTTGTGGCCCTGGTTGCGTCTGCCTCGTCGCTGTGCTTCAGATCCTTGAAAATGGGCGAGTCTCCGTAGGGCGAGGTGACCCTGGCCAGGATCTGTTGATGTATGGGCTGGTGCGAGGGCGTCATAATACCTATGGTAGGCTGTGCGCCCATAAGACCTCCAGTCAACGAGTTATTCGTTCCCATACCAAAGCCGCCACCGCCCAGGGAACCGCCGACTCCTCCGAAACTGCCAGTACCTCCACCAAATAATCCTCCTGTTGGCGCAGCTCCCGTGCCACCCAAGGTTGCGGTTCCACCTCCGAAAAGACCTCCGGCCGGCTTGGCGGTATTGCCGAAAAGCGATCCGCCCGTGTTGCCTGCGTTGAAATTGAGTGGTGCTGCGCTGGTGGCTCCAAACCCTCCGAATCCGGAGGTTGCCGGCTTGTTCATTCCAGAGTTGAAGAGTCCTCCTCCCGTTGCTGCTGTGCTGGTGTTCATACCAAAGTTTGAGAACGGGGTACTGGCCGTGGAGGTGGCTCCAAAAGCGGGCGCTGCGAAGCTCGTGGCGGGCTTGCTTCCGAAGAGTCCGCCGCCTGCGGTGCTCGTGGCCGGAGCTCCAAATCCGAATCCTGGAGTGGCTGCGGGTTGAGCGGCTCCTAGTCCGAAGGCTGACTTATTTGGATCGGCGGCGGGTGTAGCTCCGAACAGAGAAGTCTGCTGCGTTGCACCGGCAGTGGAGCCGAAGCCCCCAAATCCGGTGTTGGTCTGCCCAAAAGCAGGAGCTGCACTTGTCGCAGGTGCCTGTCCAAACAGGCTTCCTCCCTGGCCAAAGGCGGGCTTCGCCCCGAAGGGATTCGAAGCGTCTGCTGCCGGGGCGGCAAATGGTGTGGTGGTCGCGGCTCCAAAGGGCTTCTGCAGGAAGTTGTTTTGCTGGGCCGGTGCCCCGAAAGCGCTGTTGGTCGCCGGTTGTTGTCCAAAAGCGGTGGTTCCAAACATGCTCTTATTCTCCGTCACCGTTTGGCCAAAAAGACCCGTGCTTGGCTGAGCAGTGCTGCCGAACAATCCACCAGCCGCCGGCTGGGCGGGCTGGGCCACCTGACCGCCGAATCCAAAGGCCCCGGGAGCACTGCCCGCCTGCGGACCCTTGCGCCCGCACATATAGTCTTCCAGGCGCAGCTCCTCAAGCGATTTGCCCTCGTACTCCTTCATGGCCGTGATGCAGTGCTGCTTGGTGTTCACATTATTGGGCTGACCACTCTTCATTAGTGTATCGGTGCCAAGGGTGGGCTGGTACTTCACCACGGCCGTGCCCGTATTGACTCCGGAAGCCCCCACGGCGGTGGACTGCGGTTGGGCAAAGGCCGAGGCGGTGCCGCTGCCGAAAACACTTGTGGTTGCCGGCGCCGTGGTCCCAAAGGATCCGAATCCCGTCGTGCTGGTCGCGGCAGCCGGCTGGCCAAACAAAGAGCCAGTGGGCTGGGCAGCTGCCGTCTGTCCAAAGGCAGTCATCGTCGGCTTGGCGGCTCCGAAGGCGGGCAGCGTCGACTGACCGAAGAGGGAGGTGGTCGAGGGTGTCTGGGTGGATCCGAATATGTTCGACGTCTGCTGCGGTTGCGAGAAGGCTGGAACGAAAGGTATAGCATTAGTAACCAGAAACCCCTTCAATTGATCGTCTCTAACCTCCAAATGCCGTGGGCTGCGCCGCGGCGGTGCTCCCGAAGCCCGTGGACGTGTTGGCCCCGAACAGTCCTCCGGCGGGCTGCGCAGGCGTGGCCGCTGCTCCGAAGAGCGACTGCTGCGCCGGCTGGGCGGCAAAGGTGGAGGTGTTCCCGAAGGCCGGAGCCGCCGGTTTGCCAAACGCCGACTGGCCAAACGGAGTGGCTGCCGAGGTGCCGCTGAATCCGCCGAAGCTCGTGGCCGCCGGAGTGGCTCCGAAGCTGGGTTTTGCGCCGCCAAACATGTTGCTCGCTGCCGCTGCTTAGACCCGAACACACATATACTTGGTAAGTCCCCTTTGTCCTTCGGCGGAATGCTATCGCAGTGAGCAATGCTTCGATTTCACCACGTTGCTCAATCTGGCGGCGGTGGGGCCTTTGTGGGTTCTCGGGGGCGGGCTCCGCTTAGACAAATAAACACTCGCGAATTGTCAAGTCTGCAAAAACGGAGCAACGCAAAACGGTGGACAGAAATGGCGCGCCGATTTTTTCACGATGTTGGGAAAAATGCAGCCGGGTAGTGTGACCGAAGTGGCGAAGGCCGAAGCGCGAAAGTACAATACACTGCTACAAGAAGTGAACAGCAATTATTAGCAACCCAGGATCTCTATTGCAAAGGGTGTATTTACAAATGAAATTAATTACTGATAAATTACTATTTATGTATGTGTTCTTTAATTACATTTCTGATAACAAGCCGTGTGACTTTCTCATCAAGTCGCAATTTTATAAATTTGGTGTGACCACAGCACCTCTTTTAACAGGCTTTGCACACTATCACGAGCTTCCAATCATGACCGCAGGCATTCGATAACTTAAAACCAGGGACCGTAATCATTATAAGCGATATTCAAAAAACTCAGAAATAGTCATTATTTATTTAATTAAAACTATCGTCCAAATATTTAAAATTTTTGGAAGAATTTAATTTTTATCTGCAGAGGATAGTTTATGCTGCAAGATTTGTGTTTGTGCCTGTTTACGCTCCTTTTCTAATAATCATCATGAAAAAATAGTTGTGCGTTCAGCAGAACCTCCGAAAGATTAGTGATCAGGATGTATTAGAGCTGCAAAAAAATCGATGGAACCATCGATAGTATCGATGGTTGGCCGCCGGTGACCGACTTCGATATTTTTCAGACTATCATGATAGTTGTACAAAATATTCTTATCACTTGGACTTCGAACGAATAAGAAGGTACTGCAGCAATATGAACTAGAGATGCCGAAACTGGCTATAAGCGCTAAACAGAGGCTGTGCATTCCAGCCACCTCGACGGAATCGGAACGGATATTTTTCAAGGCGGGCCTAACCATCTCCGATCGACGAGCGTCACTGAAGCCAAAAACAGTCAACAAAATGTTATTTATTAACAAAAAATGGTTCCTAGCCAAAGAAAGGTGATTTTATATTTCCTTCCAAATATATATTAAAAAGATCTCACTTAAATTTAAACTAATTGCCTTTTTAATTGTCACTAATTTAACATGGAGCATAATTGCTCTACTTTCATTAAATATTTTCTAAAGGAATTCCCCTATTATGTTGGTTTATACATGAATGACCCTAATGCTTACATAAGAGCGATATAATCGCGATAGTATCGAGCTTCAGTCAGCAAACTATCAAAACTATCGATTGGGGCTACCATCGATGTTTTTGCAGCTCTAGGATGTATTATAATTTTGTAATTTAAAGAACATTGTAAAATGTGCGGTACATTTTTTGGGCATAGCGTCATAGCTCCGCGCGACATATCTCCTCCCTTCTACAAACGACATATCTCCGCGCGAAAATATTTCGTTTTTAAACGTCATATCTCCGCGCGGAGATATGTCGTTCGTAGAAGGGCGGAGATATGTCGTTTTTAGAAGACATAACTCCGCGCTGATCAACGGGGGAGATATGTCGTTTTAAAACGTCATATCTCCGCCAAATAAATCACGACATATCTCCGCTGACAAAATACACTGGGCGGAGATATGACGGCGGAGATATGTCGTTATCCCCATTTTTTGAGGTAACACGATCCATGAATATTTCACGGAAAAGTATCGAAGCTGGGCTGGGAGAGACATCCTTACAGGCTTATTTTAACAGGACTGTTAAGATCGGGGCAAAAGCAAATCTCGGTGTCACAAAAACCGTTTGAAAATCAAGTACACGATTTTTAACCAACCGAATAGTAGGCCTTGATGCAAATGTTCCTAAAATCATATTAATTAAGTTACTTCCGTGAAGAGGGAAGAATTTCCTTACAGTGTAATGTACTGTTGTAACATTGTACCTTAACATTTCTGTTATAAGCAGCTGTGTCCTAACATTTCTGTTAGAAAACGCTGTATCGTAACATTTTTAGTGATGCAACAACAAAAAAATATAAATAGAAAAATTATTCCAAACCACGCAGATACACAATTGAATGAAAAAGTACCTTCAAAAAAATAATTTTATATGGCGATTCAAAAGTCCGGTTGCCGTCTGATTTGAAACGCCGAGGTGCGGGCAAATCGATAACAATCAGCTGTTCCCTAGACGCTGTGCAACCCTGGTCTTGTGCCAGTGTTGATTAATTCGACACCACGAAAACCCTCCCGAAACCGCCCATCATTCAACCATTCAACAACAAACGGTCGCAACGGAGCGCGCGGCTTTCCTCCGAGAGCGCTAAATTAATTAACTGAGCCGAGCGCACGAGTGTGTGTGCGAGTGCGTGTCGAGTCCATGTGCGGGAGTGTGAGCGGAGATAATTAGCTGAGCGCGGCCAACTCCCAAATCGAGAACAAAACGAGCGAAAACAACGCAAAATGCACTAGCAGCGACAATTGCGCGGAATGCAGGCTTTGTGCAATAGTTATTTGTAGCGAATTGCGGCGGTACCGATTCCCGGTGTTCGTCGAAATTCCCAGCGAAATCCGAGGCGAAATGCTGGTGTTGGCGGCATTGTGAAAACGAAATCGAAATTCCAACTACGTGTTGCTCTTTTCGGTTGCCTAATTTTGTGTCTGGTTGTTTTTATTTTCGCAAACGAAAGTCAACCGCTTTGCATGTGAGTGGTGAGTTGCGCTTGTGGTGGTGGAAAAGTAGCCGCTGAATCAACAACAACGCGGAGAAGAAAAGCCTTCAAGATGAGTGTGTGGAGCGATTGCAATGCCAAGCAGGCAGAATTCGGCATTGGTAAGTTGTTGAAGCTATTAAAGCGATAAATTAGCTGGAATATGGCTGGCCGAGAATGTTTAAACAAAGTGCTTTGTAAACAACCATTAAGGAAAACTTTATGAACTGCTGGGCGCTCCTTTCCAGAACCCCGCCCCCTCCTTCTCTCTCATTTCGCCGCATGTGTACCCCCTGCTGCGCTGCTACGGTAAAACTTGTTGCACCTTCTCGCTTGCGCACGCGGCCGCTGTTGATCCTCCCTCTCTCTCTGTAATTTCGTTTTTCTTTCCATTTCATCCTGCTCATTCAACACTAGCATAAAATTCTGAGATTTGCTCTTGAAACGAAAACCTGTTTTCCATCATCTGTCTCTCTCCTCTCCTCTGCCTGTCCCTCTCTCACGTGCAACTGCAACACACTCGCGATCATACACAGCAAGAAAATATGTATGACAAAGTTGATGATATTACTTCAATAGACAGTATATACAGCAATTTGTATATTTGTAAACCTGTTTTATTCTCTGTGTACACTGAGACAAATCCCAATTCATTGGCAGTGACCATGAAATATCTAATCGCGACCCGCTTCGAATACGTGTGAATTTTTTATGGCTCCCGCTTTGTTGACCTTTTCACCGCTGATCAATAGATACGACAGGTACAGGGTACAGGTACTAGTTCAGGTAGACCGAGTGGAACTGCGAATCTCACTCGTTAACACTCGAATGGAGCTCCCCAGTGTTTGCACTTGTTATTTACACATGTTTGCCTCTGTCTCTGCCCTTTTTTGTGTTTGCGCGTATACCAACTGTCGAAATCGTTGCGAGTACCCGATAATACCGGTGGGGCGTGGCCAGGTGGGCGGTGGGTGGTGGTAAAATGTAATCAACTGCGATAATTTTTGGAATATGGGGCGGTAGATAAGTTAGTCGTTGGCATTGGGTGGCGAATTTGGCCTTTGTAATGCGAAAATGCCTTACAGCATATACGGAATTCAAAAGAAACTCCTTATCAAAGACAGTTTGGATGCGTTCTTGTCTTATCGTGGTTTTCCATTCTGTTTGCCCACCTTGGGTTTTTACAAATTTTCAAATTCTAAGCAAATAGCGGGCTGTCCCAGATATTGTAAAATGTGTTAAAGCAAAGGGATTTGCTTGGCAGCTCATCCATTTTGCTTATTATTTTTTCAAAAAACATCTACTCAAAGGCGATGGCCATTGAGTAATCGCTTTATCACTTTATGGGGCTCATTGCCGTTATCGTCTTTCGATGTGTGTGTGAGTGTTGGTGGGTGGCACTTGGCTGAATTTATTTCTGTTGAAGTGCGAGAGAGCGAGCTAAAGTTAAGTCCTCTGCCTCCTGCATAGCGGTAGTTGGGGCACACTCACTCGCACATAAAAGATCTGCTGCATATGTATGCAGGTCCCCCTCACTCCTGTGGAGTGGGATACTGCAGCTCCCTGCTCACTCACCTCCACGCACAGTGGGATAACTTTAGAAACGCAGCTCGTAAAATTTGTAATCTTGCCGTTAAGGCAAAAGAGCAAGAATTTCCATAAACATTAACAATAATATTTAAAATATTATTTATTTAGTAACAAAAAATTTTATAAAAAATTTAAAATATCTGACAACAATTATAAAGTTATGATATCGAACATTTTAATTTACATTTCACTAACGAGATAAGCTGATTGTTCCACCGTGCCCCTCCTGGCTTTGATGGTTTGTCTGCTTGTCGAGCAAGTTAAAAGTTTGCCTGCGGTGACATCTTCACTTCTTTGCTGCACTACTCCACTGTTCATTGCCTCTAGTTGGTGTGCACCTGCAGGGCCCCCCGTTCTCCTCAGACCTCGGTTCTATTTACTCACTCCATGCAGATGCATTCTACAGCTAAATTTGAATAGCAAAAACAACAACCGCGTTAATAATAAATACAGCAACTTCAAATGAAGGGGAGGGCTCCAAAAGTAAACGTAAAACTTAATGAGGCCTGAGAGCAGTGAAAAGTGAAGTCGAATCTCATGCCTCAAACAGGAAGAACGAATGGGGGAAGAGGGGGCCTAGTTGATTTGGTTTCTGATTTCAGAGTCTGGGTTTTCTCAATTTAATTAAAATTTTCCAGCTCGTTGGAGTTCGAGATGCATGAAATGCCTTTTGATTTGCATAATTTCAAAGGAAAGACTTTTTTCCACTGCCTTTTCAACACACCAAGTGAAAACTTAAATTAAAAACTCATATTTTCATTAAAAATCAATAGTTTATTTACTAGATTCTACAATTTTATTATTAAATTCGTTAAGCTTATTTTTAAGAGAAAGATGAATTGCTTTTAGAAAATGAGCCTTATAACCTAATAACTTACCCTGTAATCAGACTAATTCTGAAGTCTCGGTGTCTATAATTTCAAAGATAAACAAGATACTGTTACGCAACCGAATAAGGGTCCCCCGATTCGTGTTATCATCAGGCAGATGCCCTTCCTCCAAAGCGGCTGCATATTTGTTTGCGCTGCTGACTCAGATCAGGGAACACTCATCCCCCGGACTTTACCCTCACATACCATCCTCCGACTCCGGATAGTTGAGCAACCGCCCAAGTGAGTTGCACATCCACTTGGGATTCTGATTCCACTTGGATCGCCACCCCAGGAACCCTCCACTATCAGAGCACTCCCCCCCACTGCCGGCGAATCTCCGCTTTCCATTTCGCAATCAAAATGGAAACTCAATCGCTATCCCACCCCCATGCGAAGATTGCCAATGTCGGAGATTGTCGCATCTTTGGTTTCCCTTCTATGCTAATTGACCAACTGCAATCTTCGATTGCTCTCGGAAATTGCTTAATTAAACATAAATTGCCTGCCGCAAAGAGCAGTTATGGGGATCGAATTCGATCGGGGAAAGTGACCGGGGGAACGAGTAACGGGTTGGGGGGTAGTGGCCGCTTCACTGGGGCACAGTGCGTCATCCGGTGTCAGTGGAAACTGGTTTCAGCTGCTCAAGAAATGTGAGCTAACGTTACAAAGGTTACCAGGTTCCATTGAAATATTTTTCACAGGAGCGCTTACCCTTTTGATCGCGTTTTATCAAGCATTTGGTTATTTTTATTGTATTAGACTTAAAAGTTTTCCCCCTAATATGCAATTTTCTTAGAAAAATATTTTAAATAGATCACATATAAAATTTTTGTTTTGAACAAAGGCTATGCTATCGCTGCTCTATTTATTTCAGAAAAAAGTATGTACACGAAAACAGGCCAATATTGATATAATTATTTTGAGGAAACATTATTCTTTATCCCAGCAGTTAACCTTACTTGTTCAAAAAGTCATAAAACCAATTTTAGATTGTTTTTAAGTGATTTTCTCAGATGTCCCAAATGGGTCAAGTTTGTGTTTACATTTCCTCTTTTTTCTTTTGTTGCTCCGCAATTTTTTATGGCTCTGCTCCGGAATAATAACGTTCTTTTTTTTATCAACATTCTTTTTGTTTGGATTCTAATTCTAATTTGTTTCTGGATACTTTTTACGACCGCAGCGACATTAACCGTAACTGTCCACGGGCATGAAGCTCGAAGCGGTTGCGCAAGTATTTTTATGAATTTATGTCCCATCAAATATTATCTAGGAGTCCAAGATGGAAGGGGCTGTGTCTTGTGAGACGTATAATTTTGGTTTCGGTTATATGTATGCTTGCTGAATATTTCCTTTTTGGCAAGCCCAAAAATTTGACATAAATAGATAGAAGGGGAATGTTTACCTAAAGATAACATAGCAATTGAGTTTCAGTCGGAAATGTGATATAATATTTATACAATTTGTGATTTATAAGTATAAGATAAATATTTTAACAAAATAGTATGTGATGTCATAATAACTTACTGAATATCAGTGAAATATCAGTGTACTATAAACAAACCAGTAATTGGATTTTTGTTTTGAATGTAATGCAATGGATCCGCTATAATTAATTCACAATACGTAATTATAAATTCCTCCCAACGTCTTCAATTAGCCGCATATGTATCTGTGCAGCTCTCGAAAATATTCAAATTGAACAATAGAACTCCCATCGCGCACTCCCCCATTCCGTAAACACAAGTGTTGAATTTTTCGTATCCATTCTAATCTCACCTCACCCCGTTTTAGAGATCTTCTCTAGCAATCGTAATTAGTCAATGCCAGAGCATCTTAACCAACGAGAATCATTATAATTAACCCTCAAAATTGTTCCCCAGGCTTTGGGCAATTAAAAACGTATATATAGGAAAATGTTTATATATAGAAAACGCTTTAGGGGCTTAGCTCATAAAAGCGCCTACTTGGATACCCGACTACCCCGAGCGATAGAGAGCGTCAAACAAACCCGCTTCTATATAGAAAATAAAAAAACAAAAAAATGACTAAATGTGTGGAGAGAATTTGCATATGAGTATGATCATATAAAGCCATAAAGAATCTTCTCTGAGCCGCGTGCTATTTAAACCAGAGATTTTGAAATGAGCCAAGTTGTGGCTGTCGTTGTCACGTTGTTGTAGTTTTTGTTTTTACTCTTTTTTACTGTCCAGTCACCAGTCACGACGCCAACTTCGACACCAATTGATGACGAAGCTCCTCAACTGCGGTTTATTTTATATATGTATTCACGTTGCTTTATGGACTGCGATTTATTATTGTTTTGGCTTTGGCTTTTATCTAGCTTTCAGCAAACTATAAACTGAAGGGGGTTTTGGTTGGACGGAGGAAAAGAAAGAGGCACACTTTGTTCACGTGCTGGGGGCACTTCGAGATCTCCCTTTTCCAGGTGCAGCTGCATCCGTTGGAGCTATACACTGAACAAAAATATGACTATATTTAAGCTGGTAACGCTTGTACTCAAAATTCAATAAGTTTTCTAAGAAATTAAAAAAGATGCTCGCTCTGAAAGTTTTTCCCTGTGCATTTCTAAAAATAATACTCGACATTGTACTTATTTTGTTTGGTTTACCTGGCTGCCTGTTGAGTGCTGACTGTTCCGAGTTCTCTATATTGGTCCGAACCCTTTTTCCTTCTCACTGCCATTGATCCGTGACTCCCCCTGCTCCGATCTCTGGTATTTATAGCCGAACAACTTGTGCATTTCATTATTTATGATTGTTTCCGTTAGTCAACAAGTTTGTCGCTGCAGCAGAGAAAAAGGGTCTTGGGATAGGCTTTGTTTCGCTTATCGGCAAGCCGAAGGAGAGGAAATGGGCTCGATTTAATGACGTTTTTGATCGTTCTTGAACTCAACCCCCTCAGGGGTTCTGTTTCTGGTGCTTTATAGGTGTGCCGTTCCCTGTGACTGATGGCTTGACCGCAGCAGCGACGCTGGCGTAGGCGGGGCCGTCGGATGATTCATTGTCATTTCCGAGTATTTATTTAACTTGCGCATAAATAGCTTTCAGAAGTGGAAATAAGTGGATATTATAAGTGAATCGAATCACTTCGATAAGTCTCTTTGAGAGCTATATTTACGCACTTCCTAAGAAACTTTCCCAGCTGGGAAAGCTCTTTTGGAGAGGCCCGCTTAACTGGTTTTCGCAATTGACCCAGTCCCACTCCAAGTTAACTTTCCACGCAATTGGACAGACGAAATAAAATGCAAAGCGCAAAAAAAACAGATAAAACCATTTGACAAACACAATTGCGGTCAAAATAATAGGATGGAAATTAAGTATTTAATATATTTTAGCAATTTCACATTTGGGATTACTTTACCCCTCTTCGAAAAGTAATAAATCGACGAAATTATGTTTAGGCCTCATGGGACTTATATCCTAAAATATTTCCGTTCTCTTATGATGGTTTTGTATGATTGACTTTACAGATGAAAAAGGCATTTTTGAGTTAGTGGTCCGGGGTTTTAAAGCCATTATTTTGACCTCTGTTGTTTGGGGCACAACAGCAGCGGCAATGAATACCTTTTGCGAATTGTTGCCGCTGTCGCTCTTAATGTGCTGTGGAGGTCGTTCTCGCTTGTTATGCTTTCCATCGAGATCGGGCAGCGCGAACATCGCGAGCATCGGTCATTGGACCGTAACTCACGCCTCCGCCGCTCCGGTGCTCCCCTTCTGTTACGCAGTCGCCATCGGCACTTCCACCACCACCACATCCACATCCACATCCACCGGTCCCAGCACCACCATTACCACCACCATCATCAGCAGAGGCAGCTCCACCACCCGGAGCGTGCCACGCGAAGGCGGCTCAACTTGGATTTGGTATCTTTTGTGCTTGGCTGGCGGCGCTGGATTTTATTTTATGGGGGTGCAGTGCTCAACTACATATGTATATGTGTGCTATATGCTGTTGCTTATATCAGAAACTTGCACTATCAAGGGAAGAAGGAAGTTTGTTTGGCGGCGACGGAGTCGCTATATCCCATTATGTCTCATGCGGGGAAAACCGAAAGCTCTACCCCTAAGGGAGTGAAGGTATGGGGTTTTTATAAGATGATTTGATTAATTTTTAAGCAACTTTGCTTACTGTAGTGTTGCGGTGAAATCTCGCTTCATGCCGTAATTACCCATTTGATAAATATTTATTACTTGTAGCCATGAGCTCACATACTCACTTACCTCACAAAGAAGTAGCAATTACTACTAATAACTTTAGGCTTAACACTTTCTTCAATGCACTAACTACAAATATTTTAAAGAAAGTAATGAAATTTGGTATTACTTGTATTTCGCAATTCTTGGTAAATTCGTCATTTGTAAACCAATTTATTATCTTACTAGTTCTTCAGATATGCCATTATAGGAAATCGAGTATAATATTTCCCGGAATTATTTCTTGACCAATCCACTGCATTACTTTTGCGACTTATTTAAATTTAGACCGCTTATCTTGGCGACAGAAACGGATTCCGGGATGCCTAGTTACATTTCCGACTTCTTGGTGCGATATCAGTTTTCCATTCCAATGCAAGTGCGTCATTTGCAGTTCCCGTCAGACATCCAATTCTAATCGGCAGTCGGGTTTCGAGGAAATGGCCCAAAGCGAGGTTTCATTTTTATATTAGATCTCACGTATGAAATGAAATGGTTACAGAGGCGGGAAGAAGAGGGGTATTCTGGTGGGAGGTTGGGGATGGGACGAGATGAGACGGTGGGTTTGGGTTTATCAAATATCCCATCCGCTCGGGTGCACAGATAGCGGCAGCCCAGCTTCCGATGATCAGCGCGTCCCCCTCAATGGCGGAATGGGCTAATTGATAACCTTCCGCTCCCGTTTATTCGCGTTGATTTCGCTGTGATTTCGCTCAGTTCGCAGTGGCTGACAACTGGAAAAGGTGCTCTAGGCTTTGTAGCTCTGTAAAAATACGAATTTATACTAATTTTCCAATGTATCTTCCTTCCAGCCAAGTGCAATTTCGACCAGGAGACGAAGCCACATCGCCTCAATCTGGATGTGGGCGATGCTGTCATAATTCTGAAGGAGACCACCCACTGGTACTACGGCTACAGGCAAAAGTAAGTAGTTATGTAAAAAAATTGGTGCTGTTAAACAGATATTTTTGTATAGATAGGAAAATAGGAGTTCAACTTTCGAATAGCATAACGATTAACATAAACTTACCACAAGTTTTAAATAATGTTTCCTCCACATATATTCAATTTGTAAAACCTATCCTAATTAATAGCCGTCTAAAGTATGCACTGCTATTATTTCGATCGGTGTAGCTTGTCTAATCAAGCAATCTGCTAGATCTTTTCCCCTGACTTTCACTGCAATCTCGTTTGTCTGATGCATATGCATGAGGCGGTTGGGGAAACATCCCAGACATTAGCGGACAAAAAAGTAGCAGACAATCGACAGACGGAAAAACAGCAGCCAAAGTTCAGAAGCGGAAATGCTTGAAACAGAAATATTTCACAGGCAGAGCGATGCAATCGTAAATCAGGTACACAAGCGCCGCCCATTTGGTTCGGCCTTTGTTTACTCCTCAAGATGCCTGGGTTTTCTGGGGAAATCTGTGCCAGCACTCGTTCTTGCCCAACGCTCCTTCACATCCTTTACTCCGCCAGCGAACAGATGCCACCATGTGGCTGCCAAAGTTGCATGCCACATCCGTCGACGGAGAGATAAAGTTTTCTTTTCCACTTCCCCTCCCACCATTCAATATTTATACATGGTTTGACCCTTTCGCTGCCGTTCGGTTCGGTTTGTTTGGGTTTCTTTTTATTTCCCTTGTATCTCTGTCGGTTTTATCTGGCGACTGCTGACCACGTCTTATCAAGAACGAAAGAACGAGGAAAACAAGAAGAACGCCATCCGAATTGACGGAGCTGACCTTTTTCCCATATTTCTGCTGACCCAAACAACAACCCCATCCCAAGTGGAACCAGAGATTCCGAGAGCCAGACATCTCGGATGGTGGAATAAATACAACGGGTAGCAAAGAAAGTAAATAAATAAAAGAATTCGTGCTCCCCCGATCACAGTGATGCGTGCCTAAGGGAACCAGTTCAAGACCAGAATGCGACGTTAATTTGTCTTAATTGCGTAGAATATTTCCCACACATCACTGTGCGTTTATCTCGCGACAATAAAGTGAAATTCAAGGCGAGCAACGACACTCGATATGCTGATAACCTATTTGGCCCGAATTTCTGTTTATTTTCAGCTCTGTGGCTACTTTTGTTTATAGAAAAATATCAATTTTAATTGTGCATTTTCTCACGATTTTAAAGCGTAAATATCGAAAATTACGAGCACCGAAATCAATTGGAAATGGTTAATCAATTTGAAGGTTTCGCAGCGAGATAGATACCTTTACCAAATAGAACTATGACCGGGGGTTCAGGGACCCCAGAGATGGGGTAGATGGGGAAGTGGGCTGCTGATTCTATAAGTGATGAATGCCTCGAGCAATTAAAGCGGCCACCCCGCATGTCAAGCGGCGAATTGAGCCAAATTAAAGCATTCCATTTCAACCGACAGTGTCACACTTTGAGCGCACTTCCTCTGCAGACTGGCAGACACTGGAAAATATAGTTCCTAAATCTGCGTTATGAAACTAATTATTCGGGAAACCTAGTCATAAGGGAGCTATTTCAATTTCAAATATAATAAATTTTTAAATGTTTGGTTCCATGGGATTTAATTATATCAAATAAGATCTTTCAAAAATCCACAATGACTTGTTTTTCTCAAGTGCACGATTTTCAGTGCCTCAAGCTCCCCTATCGCCTGGCTTGGGTTGGGTAATTCATCAGCCGCAATGGCTGTTGAATTGTGTCATATATGTAAATATGAAGTGTCCACAGTGGAGCGTCGCTTTGAGGCCTTATTCTTGACTGCATACAGATAGGGGGAGCCAGCCAACCCAGCTTTTACTGTGGCGTTTGTAAAGCACGGAGTGGCAATTTGTTCTTTTCTGCTGCATCCCATGTGCATGGCACATTTTTATTAACCCACCCTCTTCCTTTTTCCATACTATTGCAGAGCAAAGGAAACACGCGGCATATTTCCCAAGAGCTATATACATTTATGCGAATATAATATCGTGAATGGGGAGTACTGCATCCAGCGTACGGATATTGTCGAGGAGATCACCAAAGTGCTCCTTGAGTGGGGTTCCATAGCCAAGAATTACTTTCTGGTGAGTTCTGGCATTATTCATAATTATGATTCAGTTTTAATCTTTATATTTTACTAATTTTAGACCACGAATCCCAGCTTTTCGAAAATTCGTGGAAAAATGAACGAATTGAACAATAACAGGGCGGCCCTGATCTCCGGCAATCTTCCCCTGGACGAAGTGCGGAAGGTGAAGCTGCAGGCCACCAACCAGATAGACACGGGCAACAAGCTCCTCGGCCTGGACATGGTGGTGCGCGATGAGAGTGGAGACATTCTGGACACCAATGCCATTTGCACCACCGAGCTGTACGAACAGCACACGCAAGCTGTTCAGCGCATCGAAAAGGCCAATGTGAGTGCTCAAAACTGCAGCGGAAAAAATGTATCTGTCAGCTATAAATTCAAGTTCAAGTCAAGTTTCTTAATAACATAAAGTTTTTGACGAAACTAGAGAATTTCTCGAAATAGTGGGAAACCCCTTGTTTCCTATCAAGAATATAAATCATCTAATGTGTCACATTAAATCGTACACTACTCACTCGATATGAAGGTTGGAACAGCTTGTTAATGTTGCCTAATTTTCAGAAACAACAATGATTCATGGCAGATTATTTAGTAAATAAAATATAAATGAATTATTTATTAATTAATAAATTAATTCTCAGAATTAATAAATATATTTCCATTTATCTACCCTTTAGCGTCTATCCGGCGACCGGGGAACAAGTCGAACCCCCAACAAGTACTCGCACAACATCCTGCTGCACGTGAACGCCTTCGTGTGCAAATTCCAGGAGGACTCGGACCTGCTCTTCACGCTTTTTGATGGAGAGACGCACAAACCGATCAGCGAGAACTATGTGGTCAAGTGGTCGCGGACAGGAATCGCGCAGGATATTGACCAGATCGACAACAACCGCGTGCTGTTCACGGATCTCAGTAAAAGCGATCTGGCCATCGCCAAAATGTACCTGGTGTGCTACGCCATCCGCATCGGTTCCATGGAGTTCAAGGACTCGGCAGAGTCCAAGCGGACCAGCATGAGCATTGCCAACAGCATGCTGACTCGCAAGGCCTCCCAGCTGTCGGTGAGCTCCAGTGGCTCCTCCAGCAGCAATGGGGAATACATTATCCGGCGACCCTTTGGAGTGGCCTGCAAGGACCTGACGCCCTTCATCAACAAGTCGGACGACTTCCGCGGCAACATAGACTTGCCCTTCATCATGTGCGAGAAGGACACGCTGGACGGCACCCTGCGCAAGCTTATAGCCAACAAGGATATCGGCAAGATAGACTCCAAGATGGCCGTTACTATTGAGGTGCTTCGCGGCGACATCAAGCAGATTAAGGAGGAATTTCCCCGACTGATGCACACAAATGTGCCGGTGGCCCGCAAGATGGGATTCCCAGAGGTTATACTGCCCGGCGATGTGCGAAACGATCTCTACCTTACGATCTGCAGCGGAGAGTTTTCGCGCATTGCCAAAACATCGGAGAAGAACGTGGAGGTGTCGGTGTGTGTGGCCAACGAGCAGGGATACCTCATGCCCGGCGTGCTGAGCATCGGAGCCGGGCATCAGCCAATCGACGAGTACAAGTCGGTGGTGTACTACCACGACGACAAGCCCAAGTGGCAGGAGACCTTCAAGATTCACGTGCCCATCGAGGACTTTAAGCAGTGTCACCTTCGCTTTGTGCTCAAGCACCGCAGCAGCAACGAGCAGAAGGATCGCACTGAGAAGCCCTTCGGCCTGTCTTATGTGCGCCTGATGCAGGCCAACGGCACGACCATCACCCAGGGCCAACACGTACTCGCCGTTTACAAGATAGACCACAAGAAGTACGACAAAACGGTGGCCAATTGTTACTTGGAGCTACCAGCCACGGTTGCTGAGCTGCAGGGTGCCAAGCCCTCCATCAGTGGACTCACTCTCCTGCCCAAGGATCAGCTCTCCATTGGAGTCAATCTGTGCAGCACCAAGCTCACGCAGAGCGGTAAGCAGGGGCATACTATTAAGTGTTAAACGATTAATCTAATGAATGCATGTACTTACAGTGAGCTTGCTGGGCCTTCTTAATTGGTCCGCCCACAAAGAGACGCTGGAACAGTCCCTTAACGCCCTGTCAACGGTGCCCGGCGAGGAGGTGGTGAAATTCCTGCAGGATATACTCGATGCCCTGTTCAATATACTGGTGGAGAATGATCAACCCGAGAAATACGATCAGCTCGTCTTCATGAGCATTATACATTTGATTGAAACTGTGTCTGATCTCAAGTACCAACACTTTCTCACCGTTCTCGATGTGTACATCAATGAGAGCTTCTCGTTTACACTTGCCTATACGTAAGTAATATATATATTCTGCGGGAGATATTTATTCATTTTATCTTCTCAATGATTAGCAAACTGATGGATGTGCTGCAAAAGAATATCAGCGATGCAATCAGGCCGAAAGAAAAGTCTGCTGATGGCAATGATCTGGAGGAGAGCGCTGAGGTGCGGCGTCTTTACAAGACCACTCGTTACCTTCACTACGTAATGAAGTTCGTGATTCGATCGCGGGTTCTCTACGCCGAGATGAACTGCAACACGGACTATGTGGACTTTGCCACGCGACTGCAGGAACTCCTTCGCATGTTCATCGACATGATTGGCTGTCCGAGCAATCTGCTGAAGTCGGAGGGAGCGCTGCTCAAGAATCTGCACATCATAGCCACCGATCTGATGCAGGTCTTCGATCAAGTGCGATTGAGGTGGGTTCGGAGCAAAGATCATCCAATTCCTTAGACTAAATCTTAATCTGTTAACAGCGTTTCCATTGTGGAGATCCTTGAGAAATTCCCACCGCGCCGGCTAACTCAGTCGAAGATGGGCTGCATCAAGGACTTTGTGGAGACCAAACTCTTCACCCTGCCCAAGTGTCGGGCCATCCTACTGCCCGTGTTCTGCAAGCACATCAAGGATCACCTCGACAGCAAGGAGGAGGTAAGTGGTTGAGCAAAGCAGCATTGCGTGTGCCACTAATTTATCATTTGGGAACTGCATTTTGTTCTTAATCCAATGCATCGTCCTTGAAAGTTGTCTTGTGAATGCACCGACGAGACGCAAAATTAAAACATAACACAACACATGCTCAAGTCAAGTCAGCCTCAAAAGTAACTAACTAAAAGCGAACTTTTAAAACAACTTTCCTCACATTATTGCTTTATAGAACATAAACTTATATATATATCTTTTGCTTGAGCATAAGATATGATAATAAATATAATTCCATTAATGACATACCTAATAGCTTGGGTTATTAAACACTTCGGCGATTATCCTGAAAGAGTATTTTTTCTTGACATGTGACTTGTCTTAATTTTGCTCAGTTCCAGTTCGATTTATCTAGTAACTATAGTTAAGAGTCTAATCTTTGCAAGCTATGTTTAGTTAGTGTTAAGCATGTTGCATTCGCTTTCTATTTTACAACTGTTTAGCATGTGAATTGGCAATTTCAGTTGAATTAATGCCAACTGTTATGCTATGTGTCTTGTGTCCTAGTTTTAGATAAATGTTTTGTCCACGTCCTAGTGTTAAGCACCATGTAATCGACTGTAGTGAATTAGCCATGATTTGTCCACGTTAGCTCCGTGTTAGTTAGCGATCTTCCTGTGTGTGTCCATAGCGAGACTACCTTTGTATCTACCATGGGGCGTAGCGAACTCATGTAAATGTTATGTAAACATTTCACCGACGTGTTTAGTTTGGCCATTAGTATTGCACCCGCTCACCGTCATCGTCATAGTTAGAAAGCAATTTGCATTTGGCAGCTCATCAAAGCACAATTCAAACCACATCAACCACCTGGGAACAGTAAACACACCTCAGCCACACACTGCAACACCGAAATACACCCACCCACATATGAATGTGTGATCTCTCCTCACCGGCACCTAATTACTCAGCTCTATCCATCTGTCTGTACCTCTCCTCCATTCTAATTCCATTATCATTAAATGTTTTTCGTATAATATTCCAAAAATCCAAATCGAATCTTTATTCACGCACAACCCAACCTATGTGTTGTTATCGTTTCTCTGTCGTTGCCACCGCAATTGCCTTGTACAAAAAACTAGGGAGACTCGAAAACCGATATCTGGCAGCAAGAAAAGAATCTTTCGAAAGCCGCAAAAGTGCTCGGACAGAAAAAATCCCAACTGCATACATGTGATACGACTGCCAACAAAAAGGTAAAGGAACTAAGTCCCTCATCCCGAAGTCTCAGTCAGGTCAGCTCAAGTCCTCAAGTCCTCCAGACCCTGTGATCAGCATCGACCAATCCTTGATTTGTTACCCCCAATGTTATGTATTTCTATCATGTACCGCCTAAGATCTTATTGTTCTGCCGTTAAGCTTGCAGCTAACTGGGCAGGGTTCTCCGCGCCCCCTTTGCTCGAAGGCTTTCCAAGCTTCCAGCTGTCGATGGTGGTAAAAATGGTGGACAAGTTATCCCAGCTCCCAAGTTTTTCCCGCCATCGACGCCCGCTAAGTTAGGCTTAAGTTGTTCCAGCTTCTTGCAATGCAATGTTAAATGGTTTCGTGTTTTTTTTCTACCTGCAACGTTTTTATGTTAATTTTAATTAAATTAAACACTAACGTTAACGTTATTCCTTCAAGTTCAGTCAGAAAGTAACAAGAGCCGAAAAGAGCTCTCGAAACAAGTAGATTTAATCCCCAAGTCCTGTTTGCGTTTTCAATCCTAAGCAATTTGGTAACACAAAAACTTAATTATGAAAGTCACTAAAAACATTTCCAGCTTGGATTGAAAATAATAACTCGGCTTGAAAGTCCCTCAAACAATCCTTCCTCCATCGCCATCATGACCATATTTAATATATACCATTTCGTTGTTAGATTGCCGAGTGCATCAACATTATGAACAACATACTGAAACTTCTGTTCCGGTCGGACGTGGGCGCCACGCACAACGACATCCGAGACATTATGATCATCCTGTTCCGCACCGTGATGAAGGCAGCTCACGCCCTGGACAGGGACACGGGATTGGTGGGCAAGTTCTTCGCCATCATGCTGGGAATCCTGCAGCGCATGGACGCCCATCACTACGAGTACTTTGTGAAGGACCTGCATCAGCGAGGAGAGCTGAAGCACTTTGTCGTCGAGATCCTTCTGGTGTTCGAGGAGCTGGTGTCTCCGCACCAGAAGGCGGTGTTCCCGCGGGACTGGATGGACATGATTATGCACCAGAACACCGTGATCCTGGGGGCCCTGAAGCACCTGTCCGTGGTGATCACGGACTACTTCCTGTGTCCCTTCGAGAAGCAGATCTGGTCGAACTTCTTTCAGTGCTCCATCGCCTTCCTGGTGCAGTCTCCGCTGCAGTTGAATGACTTCAACGACAACAAGCGGCAAATTGTGTTCGCCCGGTATCGCGACATTCGCAAGGATACGGCCATGGAGATCAGGAAGATGTGGTTCCAGCTGGGGCAGCACAAGCCCAAGTTCGTGCCGCAGCTGGTGGAGCCCATACTGGAGATGAGCATGATCCCGGAGAAGGAGCTGCGCCAGGAGACCATCCCCATCTTCTTCGACATGATGCAGTGCGAGTACTACAGCTCGCGACTGGAGCAGGAAAGCTATGGCGACACCAAGTTCAACAACGCCCACTACAAGGGAAACTTTTCCGACTTCAAGACGGCGATGATTGAGAAGCTGGACATCCTGATTGGAGCCGGCAAGGGCGATGCCGAGTACAAGGTGCTGTTCGAGACAATCATGCTGGAGCGCTGTGCTGCGCACAACACCCTCAATGTGGACGGCACCGCCTTCGTGCAGATGGTCACCCGGCTGATGGACAAGCTGCTGGAGTACCGCTTCATTATCCAGGACGAGAGCAAGGAGAATCGCATGGCCTGCACATTCTCCCTGCTGCAGTTCTACTCGGAGGTGGACCTCAAGGAGATGTACATCCGGTATGTCTACAAGCTGTGCGCTCTGCACATGGAGTTCGAGAACTACACGGAGGCTGCTTTCACGCTCAAGCTGCACACGGAGCTGCTGCGCTGGACGGACACGGAACTGTCGCACCAGCTGCGCAGCTACCGGCACAGCAGCTGCCGCACCCATCGCCAACTGAAGGAGGCTCTGTACTTTGAGATCATGGAGTACTTCGACAAGGGCAAACAGTGGGAGTGCGCCATCGACATGTGCCGGGTGCTGGCCCGCCAGTACGAGGAGGAGATCTTCGACTACCTCAAGCTGGCCGAGCTACTAAATCGGATGGCGATGTTCTATGAGAAGATCATCAAGGAGCTGCGCCACAACTCCGAGTATTTTCGTGTGTGCTTCTATGGTCGGGGATTCCCTCGTTTTCTGCAGAATCGCGTCTACATCTTCCGTGGCAAGGAGTACGAGCGGCACAGTGATTTCTGCGCCCGTATGCTCGTGCAGCATCCACAGGCTGAGCTCATGCAGACCTTGGAGGCGCCGGGCGAGGACATCACCAACAGCGATGGCCAGTACATCCAGGTGAACAAGGTGGAGCCGATAATGGGTCAGGCGTTCAACAAGTTCAACGATAAGATCATCAACAACGAAATCGTCAAGTACTTTACCGCCAACAACGTGCAGAAGTTTCAGTTCTCGCGTCCGTTCCGGGACAGCATCAATGGAGGCGACAGGGACGATGTTCGGAATCTGTGGCTGGAGCGCACCGAACTGCTTATCCGTTTCCCCCTGCCTGGCATCCTGCGCTGGTTCCCCGTCATCGAGACCAACACATTCAAGATCTCACCCCTGGAGCGGGCGGTGGAAATCATGAAGGACACGAACCGGGACATTAGGCAGCTGGTGATCCTGCACAAGAGTGACGAAAGCCTGCACATCAATCCGCTGAGCATGAAACTCAACGGCATTGTGGATCCGGCGGTGATGGGTGGCTTTGCCAAGTACGAGGAGGCCTTCTTAACCGAGGATTATCTAGAGCAGAATCCGGACGACAAGGAGTTGGTGGAGGAGCTTAAGGAACTGATTGCCAATCAGATTCCGCTGCTGGAGATAGGTAAGTTCATAAGTTGCAGGTTAAAGGTTTGAAGATTTAAAGACCATTTTACTTTTTATTATCCTTCACAGCTATTCAGCTTCACCGCATGCGTGCTCCGGACAGTCTGAAAGCGCTGCAGGAACACCTGGAAGGCTGCTTCGCCGACATGCAGCAGCACGTGGAGTTGCGATACGGTCGCAAGTCCTGTGACCTGAAAATTGAGCGAGATTCGGTGGTCATGCGACGGCCGAACTTCTTCCTGCCTCCTCTCTTTGATGGCAGCAATAATCGGCACTCGGAAACCAGCATGGGATCCTCAGAGTAAGTCACGATAGCTTTCTGTTCATGATGGCGACTTATGCTTCTTTCCTTTCAATTTGCAGTAGCGGCCTGTCGAAGTCAACATTTTTGCCGCGGCCACAGACCAATTCCATTAAGAACCCATTCTCCGGGCTAGGTTTCAACACTAGGTGAGTGCCCTTGATGATCCCGAGTTGTTTGGAATGCTCGTCCTAACCAAAACTTTTTTAACTCTTCCTCCACACTAACTGCTGGCATTTAGTTTGAGACTCTAACATTATTTTGATTTTGGTTGATTTCTAAATTGCATTTTTCTTTCATTTTGTTTTATTAATTGCGTTCTGTTGCTTATCATCTCCGCTTACTTTGCCTATGCCAACATCTGCAGACCCAGTTTGGGACACTCACCGAGCATCAAGAGCAACAAGAGCAAGGATAAGACCCCGGGCAAGCGGCGAAATAAAGATGGAAAGGTCAAGGTAAGCAGTCGCAGCTACACTATGCATCGAACCATTACTAAGAAGTACTTAAACCCACAGGAGCGAGAAGCCCACAGCCTGTCCAGCAGTCAGTGGTATACACCTCCGCTGTCCACCATAACATCGACGCCGGAGAAGGAGATCAACACATCCATAGCTTCGCTAGCCAGTACATCTAATAGTTCTCTGAGCGGTCCCAAGACGCCGGATCCGCATGTCCTCACAGAGGAGGTAAGTTTTGATTAAGCTGATGCTCATTCCATTGTCTAATCCTCAATCCCTATACAACAGCTTACACCCAAGCGACCTCTGCGTTCGGAAATGGAGAAGGAACGTCGGCTCTCTCGTCCTGCCAGCATTGCGACGCCAACGGCCAGTATCAAGAATTTCCCCGACACGCGCTCGCTGTCCGAAAGCAGCAATCGTAACTCTGTTGGTAAGTGTGGACTTCTAAATAAATAAATGGCCACTTAACACTTCAATATATTTAAATTTCACCTCAGAAACTACAGATTCTACATCGGAGGAGGACATTCGGCCGCCACCGTTGCCCGCCAAGGCACGCGACTCCACGGATTTCACTAGCCTGTCGCAGAACATGGATTGGACGCCGAATGGTTATGCGATGCTCAGCACAATTAGCAACACCAGCAGCAGCAGCATGAGCACCACCTCGACCCTGACGAAGACCAGTATTACCAACACCACGTACGAGTATTTGGAGACCACGAACTTCAGTTTGGTGGGTGCCGTCGATGGAAACAAACCGCGTCCGCCGACGCCGCCACCGAAGCCATCGCGCCACAGCAAACACATTCCATAGGGTAGCAAGGGGCGAGTTCGACCCCCAAAAGCTTCCAGTGCAGCGCCATATATGTTCAAACGTTGTCGAGTGCCAAATATTCCTGTTACTACATGCGTAGCTGGCAATCGAGCCCGTAACCGCAGCCACAAAAACAGCAACGACCTTTGCCTCAACCTATCGACCGCCTACCAAATCAAGTGTCTTATAAAACGATCGCATTAGCCTGTAACATTCAGATTTCCGATTACTATGTTAAGTGTTTGATTACGTCTAAATGATATTATGTTGAACATGTCATTTTCGTTTAGTTAAGGGTTTTATCGTGTAATTTGTTTCCCAACAAACCCAACTGCTTGTCTTCCACAAGTACCAATTAATGTTGTACACCTGTGTGTTGTACTTTAGATATCTACGAATAGATGTAAGCTTAGATCAGCAATTCGAAGAACTTTGTACGTCTCTTATGCAAACAAGTGCCACAGTCTATTTGCAATAGCAATTAACATACACGAACCAACGACCATTTATTCGATTTTACGAACAAGCAAAATGGTTTTAGCACAAATTTACTAACAAGTCAATTACGAAATAATAATGTGAAACTAAATCTTGTATGCTACAATTTTAAACATTTTTTGAAGAACGCATAACTATTTACACTGTTTTTTAACCATTCAGTATAGCCATAATGTAGAGAAAATAAATGTTGAGATTTATTCATTAAGCTTATATAAATATTATATATGAAATACTTGCACTGAAACCATACGACACACTTATTTTAACGAACCTGAGTTTAAATATTTAATTTTAGACAAAATCATTGTTTAATTTTGTTTTTAAATGGATTCTGTGTAATTTTCGATCTGTGTATCGGCCAAAGATTAAGCAATAATAAAATACAGTTAAGCATGTAACAATTTTGATTTTGTGACTTTTTGGAAAATAATGGGGATTGATTGGTAACGTGTCACTTCTTGAGAACTAGGAAACAAGAAAAACTGCAATAAATTTTATTTGGTTAAAAAAGTTTATTCAAGATATTTTGAGGGGGTTTCTTTGATTAGTATAACGCGAAACCTGTTAAAATGAACACATTAACCAGGTCGGGTAAAAGTTAGTTATAAATTAATATTGTCAAGTAAGAATTATGTTAGGTAAATCAGCTTTGTATGAAGCAGATCCGTCCTGAAAGTGGGGCTTAAGATTAGTAAATTGTAAAATGGCTTCAGTTTCCTCCTTGAAAGGCACACAATAATACGGTTTGAAAATGCACGGAATGTTTGTTGTTCAGGGACAGCTGGGTCCTGAGATTTGAGACCAAAGTGTAAGAGAGTGGGTGAGAAGGATGGCAGGAACGGGATTAAAGATCCACTCCGCGGGCCGAGTGAAGGTCCACGCATATCTTGGAGTTGCGGTTCTGCTTCTGACTTATCTCTAGTACTTGGAACATCTCCTTGAGGGCCTCGCTGGTGCCCGTCTTGCGGCGATTGCGCCTCCGCAGGGTCACTCCTCCCGACTTGAACTCGCGCATCAGAGCGTCAAGACCTGGAACAGAAAAGGTGAAGAGCAATGAGACCTAGGCTTTGTGGCGGAATCACAATAAGTCGCTACGAAAGCTTAACGAACATGCGGTTAGCTGTTAGAGGAAAGAGGTGATGAAACCGTGTCCCGGGGAGCAGGCAATACTCACCGTACCCAATCAAGTAAGCCCTGGACTTTAAAGGGTGTTTGGTAGGTGGCAATTGGACATAAATCACGGACAAGGCCAAAACGGGTTGATGCGAGCACCATGTCGAGCACTCAGCAACTGTCACCGTCGACAAATGAAGCTGGACCAGGGGACAAGTCAATGAAAATCTACGGTCCCCCACTCCTGCTCAAGATGTGTGTGTGTGTGTGTTTTTCAGTGGGGGTGGTGTGCTCAAGACCACAGGACTGGCAGGACCAGGAAAAGTGGCGCAATAAAACACGGAAATATAAAACGCACAAATAATAATAATAAGCCATGGCCGGCCGACCAGCAACAACAATGCGGCTTGCGGTTCTGGAACGGCTCTATGGCTTGGCCCCTTCTCGTAAAAATAATAAATTGCGTCCTCATCGTCGTCGAATTTGATACGGCCCGGGGCTTGACAGTTTGGGAGGAAAGGGAAGGGGGCCAGGAACCGACATAAAGCTGTGCAAGGCAAGCGTAAAATATAGGAAAAATGCGAGAGCTTCGCTTAAAGCCAAAATTCAGGCGATTCAGGGTTTCCTTGCCGGGTTGCCGGGGCATGGAAGCCAGGCAAAGGCCCTTTGCTCCAGTTCCCCTGTACCTCGGCACCTCGGCTCGGCACGGGCGAAACTTAAATCAAATTTAAGTTTTCAATGTATCGCATGAAACCGGAAATGGCACTCAGAGACGCAGAGAGCAGGATATTGACAAATGTGTGCTGGAATTTCCGCTCCCACTTGCACTCCCAGTCCCAAAGACAATTCGTTTAAACCATGATACAACAGCGCACAAACATAAGCCCGTAGATTCCGGAACAGGGCAGGTCATGGAGGTCGGTCTCCCGTAGAAAGTGAAGCTGGTAGCAGGTATCTGGTGGCCATGGCAGCCATGGCAGCCGCACCAACAATGGCAGCAACTTGTTGTTATGTATACACACGACACAGCCTGGCTTGGACAATATCAGCATTTCCATTCGCCTCGCCTCGCCTCGCTTCACTTCGCTCCACCTCGTTCCGGTGTGGAGCGCTTCATTTGTTTTTGCCTCCCCGCCGAGCAGGACGACGAGCTTGACTTGACGAGTGCGACCAGGGCACGAGCATTGGCTGATGCCTAGCCGTAAAGCTGATGTACGGCTGGCTGGCAGCTCAAACGCTTCACGTGCCTCAAGAGACGCGCGCGCGTTCTCCGCTCCACTCCGCTCGCCAGGTGCTTCTCGGTTGCATACGGCCAGGTTCTCTATTTATCTGAATATATATCCGAATATTATATATATATCGTCACATTCGTGGCTGCGTTTCTCTGGCTTCCAACAATAAGCGCGTTGATTGATTTTGATTTGAATGTGCGCTCGTTACGCATACGACTCGTGGTGCGCGCCAAAAAGTGGGCAACAGAAGTGAAACCAGAGCCAAAACAAAACGGAAACGGAAGTGCTTAGTGACAGTGTGCAGTGTCAGTGAAAGTGTGGGATTGTGGACCAAGCATGGCCCTGACATTGCTGGCTTGATGTGAAGTTTCTACCCCAAGTAAGTGGACCCACACGGCGGATTAGATTCATTCATTAGGTTAGAGGCGTAAGATAAATCACCTAATTGTCATAACCTGTAGCTGTGGACCAGTGCCCCTGGATCAATATTCCATAAATACGTAGATACATATTTGCCAAGGGTTTATATAATGTAATCATGCATTTCCTGCCTTGCTGCACACACGCACAAAGGATTCAACACGAATATATTTACAATATGATGCGGGCGTATGAGTTGATTTCATTTTCATTGAGCTTATCAGGCAGCCTGCCCCGACATGTGCAGGCGGAGGAACTCTCTATTCGCAACTGGCTGCTTTAAAGTCGCCTGTGTGTGTACATCTTGAATTTAATATCCCTGCCATCGAAATAGATTCGTTCACCCCGGAAATTCTCCACAATTGTTTCATCGTTCTAGGAGGCAAAATTAAACGGCAAAGATGGCCCACAAGTGCAATGGCAAAATAAACACCTCGGCGTCGCATTGTGTGCTTTATGTACATATGAAATTACATTATGTATTACAAACATTACGAAATTATTTCAAGCAATCAGTAAATCCATCGTTTCAGCAGGATAAAATTTCAAACCCAATTAAGTTTCCACCAGCTTTTAACTCGGACTGAAGGCTTGGCCAAATCGAATATTGAAAAGTCAATTGAATTTATTAAAAATGATGTTGTTATAGAAAGTGTGACATCTAATTAGAGCTTTTGTGGAACTTTCAAATGGGATTTTCAAAATAGGCAGTTTAAAAGCGGGTAGAAAAACAGGATTTTATTTATAAATATTATTTTAACTCGGCTCCTTGTGCCAATAATTCCTATTGATTTCATATCTGTCCAGGGCATCACTAACCACTCCCTCTATCCCTGACCCTTTCAAAAAGCTGCTCGCAAACTTAATTAAGAAGTTGCTGCTGCAGCAGCCAACAGGGGATAGCAGGGGTGGAGGAGGCCAGCCAGTGAAAGCCTGCATTGAGCCGTAAAAGAAGCCGACGTGTAGGTAAAATCAATTACAATCGCAGACGGGTTGGGTTGCTGTGTTGCGTGCAAGGAGGGCAGGAGGAGCAGGAGGAGGAGGTGGTGGCTCCGGCAGAAGGATGAGTGGCGTGGGCGTAACTGACAATTGACAGCAACAAGTTGGGCCCTTCAACCAGATCTCCAGGACACGGCGACAATGGCAGGCACTTGTCAACGCACGTCTGTTGGGGATTAGCCGCAGACACATGGCTGCTAACATGAGTGGGAAAACCGCCTGGTGACAGCTTTTTTCAGGCCAATTTCCCGATTTCACACAGACAATGCGCTGGCAAACTAATCTCCTCAAATCGATTCGGGCCAATGAAACGCTTCGGAAATTCAAGTATTCCAAAGTCTATTCAACTTGTGCATAGTTTCCCATACCCAAGGGTCTAAGGAGCTCCTTGAGAGCAGATACTTCCAACAATGGTCAAAAGTTGCTGGCGAGCAGCTCTGAAGTTTTATTAAATCTCAAGCCCTTATGAAAGGTCCCTAAAGTCAAAATAAAAATCCAATAAAAAGCCGACCAAGGGCAGAGTCGTGAAAGTGAGGCCAGGAAGGGCGAAAGGAAACGTGTTTTGGGGTCATCAACTTGAACCCACCCACTGACGACACACACACCCTCTACATTATCCTTGCGAACTTGGACTGCTGGAAAGGAGTTTGATTACATACCTGTTGCTGCCTCGGCCTGTACCTGATGTTTCACATTCTGGATGATCTTGTCGCCGCTGCCCTTGCGCAAGCTACTTCCGGCAATGCGTTCACTCAAGCTCCCACCGCCAGCAGCCACCAATCCTCCGGCCGGAAACAGTTTTGGAGGAGGAGGCGGCGGCGGCGGAGGGCGGAGGAGGAGGCGGAGGAGCAGCTAGTGATTTTTGCTCGGACTGCTGGTAGCGCGCCAATTGCTCCTCGGCATGATCAGCCCGCGTCTCTGCCTCGCGCAGCTGCTCCTCGAGTATCTCCAACTTAAGTTGTAATTTTTTTAGTTCTTCGTTAGTAGTTTTGGCTATAGCCGCATCCATTAGATTTTGCTACAAATGCAAGAAACAAGAACAAGGGTAGAACGGGGCGGGCGAGCAGGAGCAGGAAGAGAGCGGGTTGGGGTGGTTGAGGGTGAGAAAATTAGTGGATCTATCAAAGCATATCGGGGGTGGGGCAGGTGTTAGTGCATCGAAAGCCAGGGGATTGGTGAGCGGGGGAAGAGCACGGCGCACGGCAAGCGAGTTGCTTACGTGTCTCGGTTGGTATTTCGGTGGAGGAGGAGACAACAGAGGTGAGCTGACCCAGCACCAAGATTGGGAACAACAACATGCCCAGCTGGGCACATTCCATGCATTTCTCAGATCGTTTTAGACGCGTGCATTCGGGGAATCGCCTTCGCCAGCTGATCTTGTTGTCGTTCAGCTGCTCTTGAAGATACTCGAGAACGGCTTGAAAATGTCAAACACGCTGCGTGTTTGCTAATAGATTGACAGAAGGACAGAACAGACAGTTTGATAGATAGACCGTAGACCAAGTGCAAAATCGAAGAGTGACAAGAACTCGGGACTAACCATTTCCACAATGCGCTCGTTGTGCTCCCTGGCCTGCTGCTGCACCTGGTCCTGGATCTGCTCGAACTCCACCTGCTCGTTCAGCACGCTGGACGAGGTGCTGGTCCTGGATCCCGGCTGTCCATCGGTCAGATCGCGTGTCTTCGCCGTAAGCTCATCGTTGCGCTGCTTCAACTTGATAAGAGCGGCCTCCATTCTGTTGGTATAATTCAGTTAGTTAAACTCATAGATTTTTACATCAAATATTAAGCTTACTTCTGGCTAGTTTCCACACTCTCCTTCATGTTTTCGGTCAGCAACTTGGCCACTTTGGTCAAGTTGCTGTTTTCCGTGCGAAGCGCTTCGTTCTCCTCCTCCATGGCGTGTTGCTGTATCAGGAATGAAAAAAATAATATAAAAGTGATTATTTAAATAGATTTAAGTTAAAGTTGAACTCATAGTCATCTGCCATTTAATTGAGTCATCTAGTTCTATTTTCTAATGAAATAGTTTTATCGCGCATTCCCAAAATTAGTCTTAAAATGTATAAGAGATTGATTAAAATAGAACATTAGTAGTAATCTTATTTGGAAAAACAGATGTTTTAAAATGCAAGTAAATAAAGTATAAGTATTGGGGGTCCCTGGTTTGGTTGATTTTACATCAACCCATCTTACCTGCTCCAATAGTTCGGCCATCTTTTCGTTGGCCTCGTACAACTGGAGCTCCACGGCACTAGTCAAATTTTTAAGAGTCAGGAACTCATCGGCCAGGCGCTCAACTAGGCTGCTGGTGATGGGCACCCCTTCGGAGTTAACGTCGACCAGACTGTCGAGCTCCTGAGTTCCGATACTGTCGGCGCTGTCTGCGCTGCCCGTTTGCAGAATCTTGAATAGCTTTCGCTTAAGTTCTACGGATCCGAGAACCAAACGGGGATTCATTTGAGGCGGCTGATCCTGCTGCTTCTCGCGAATATGCTCCAGCTCGCTGGTGAGACTACAAATGGAGATATATACAATAAGAGTTGGATCTCATTTCGGTGCAAACTTTGAACTTACTTGTGTATCTGATCGACCTTCATTTTGTGCAGCTTGTCCAAAGCATTTCGTTCGTTGAGAGCCTTGTTAAACTTTGAGGTCAGCTCCTTGATTTGGGACTCGAAATTGGTCTGCTGCTGTTGCAGGGACTCCAGTGCCACGCACACCTTGTCATGCTGAGACTGCTGCTCCTCCTGTGTGGTTTTGTCTGCAGCGATTTGGATGGTTAGGTTGTAAGAAACCAAAATTAATCACAATTTTAAACTTACGCGTTTCGATCTCCAGCTTTAGAGCCTTGTTTTCCTCCCTGAGGGCAATGTTATCTTCCAGCAAGGTGAACATATCGTGTTCCGGGTCCTGTTCATTGTAGTCCGGCTCCCTCACGCGACTTCGGCTGCGTGTCTTGGCCTCCTGGGTGCGGAACTTGGCCACCGGAATGCGCCCGCGTCGCTCCATCTTGCTAAAGTTTTATTGCCTGGCAGAAGGAATAAAATATATTAATATATTTAGTCACTGAAGATAGGAATAACTTAAAATTCGCTTACGTTTCGCCTGAGCACAAGCCTTAAAGCCAAATCCTTAACCTCTTATGCTAAGCAATGCAAATGGAACTTAATGCTGCCATCACCAAATGATGAGTGTTTTGTATGTTTTGGGTGAGGGGAATGCGTTTGGATGGAGGTGAGTGCTGCATGCCTTGAAGGTGACGAATTCTTTCCAGAGGAATGGGGCCCACATTGAAACGCCTTGGAGTTTTACTTTTCGATTTTATTATTTGCTGTTTACAATTTCTTCTTGATTTCTGTTTAATCTTGCCTTGCCCGCCCCTTTTTATGTCTCCCTATTTTGCCCTGGGTGCCACATGTGTGTGCTTCTGCTGGGTGTGGTGTTACATTCGCTTGGATTCTGCTGTTTGCTCTCCTCAATCTTCTGCTTCGACTGCTAAAAATGCAGGACACCAGTTTGCCTTGGTTAAATTTATACCAGAAGTTGGCCGAAAGCATTTGGAATGCCTGCCGAAAATTGCTACGAAACTAGTTAAAGTGCCACGCCCACTGCTCGATTTAAGCTTATAAATGGTTTAGCTTGGCTTTAGAAAT
The DNA here is from genome assembly GCA_037075205.1 of Drosophila prostipennis. Lineage (NCBI taxonomy): Eukaryota > Metazoa > Arthropoda > Insecta > Diptera > Drosophilidae > Drosophila > Drosophila prostipennis. The sequence goes on along the minus strand of JBAMCJ010005432.1, from coordinate 343,322 downwards.
ATTTGCTTGTTAGTGCAGAAGCGTTTCATTTGCCTTCTTTGCTTGGGTTTTTCGTTTCGTCAATTCTTAACTATTTTAATTTAACTGTATTTCTCCATTGGTTTTTACGGGTTTTCTTGTGTTTCTTTTGCTAATTACTTATGCGTACAATTTCCTTTGCTTTTGCCGTAAATCAATTTCATATTTTGTCACTTGTAGTGTAAAAATAAAAAAAACCTAAAGTTTATACACAAAATTCTCGAGTTTAGTACAACTCTTTTTTTCGCTACTTTTGTTAGTTGCCTCGCTTTAAATATTATATATAAATTTTTGAGATTGAGTTGTTTTTGTTTTTCAATTTTGTTTGTTTTTTTTTTTCATTCAATTTTATAAAAATAACTAAGTAAAGGCGGCTTAGAGCTCTTTGTTTTTGCTTTTTCCTCTCGTTATCTGTTGTGTATGCTTCTAGGCTTGATTAGTTTTTTAATTTTTGTTTAATTTGGTTTAAATAGCTATATAATGTGTTTTAATATATTTTCGAAATTAATATTAGTGTATTTTTTCTTTCCTTTTTACAGCTAATTTTAAGATTTATCTTTGGATAATCATGCTTTGTGTGCTAAATACTTTACATGTCTTTACGATTTTTATAATTTACATTTTTTTAGTATACGTACGTATAGTTTTAATATAAATTATTTATATATATTTGTTTAATATACGTGAAATTTCTGAGTCGAACAAGAAGCCTCAGAATTGAGATTGGAAATACGGAAGGGGGGTTAATTTTCGTATATGTTTTGAGCCATTTGCATTGAAAATACATAAATTAATGTTGGTAATTGTTTAAAATAATCAAATAAACAAACAAAACGAATTCATAAAGCTTTGTACTGAAAGGTAAAATAAACAAAAATTCGTTTTAAGTCTAGAAAAGTATGCTAAGCTACGCAGCTAGTTCTATAAATGATGTCCGCTTTAATTTTAATGATTAACGAAATACTGTGGGTTTACGAAAGTGAATAGTCCATTTGTTAATATACATAAATATATTTATATACCCAGCTTTAATTGGGTAACGCATTGTCAGAATTTGAAATCTTGAAAATATTTTTCGACATCGGAGATTCTGTTATACATAGTTTTTCAATTTTTTTGTTGATTTTTTTTTTATTTTTGGATACGAGTAATGTGTAAATATTTTTATCTTTGTGTTGAATTATGACCAAGTCATCGAAAGGGAATCATCTTAGCTTTCTTTTAAGGAACGTGTTGTGATACAAATGAAATGGATAATGTGTCTTTAAGGGGTTTCTTTGAAAGAAATCTGTGTGAAAAACAAAGAATTTTCGTTTTGACAGATCTATTCATCGTACAACATATAAGTGTGTGGAATACTCGTTTTGACAGATCTACTTATCGTACAACAAATATGTGTGTTGGGGCGACACCTGGCATATGTCACCCACTGTGGGTTGCAAGATTCACAAGCAAAATTTTAGACTGATCGTTTGAGTTATGTTCTTGACTGGACACCTACGACCGCGCCTAGTCTGAGGATGGGTTTCAAACGATGTTGCTGTTTGCTTCAGTTGATGGTTGGTAGTTTACTTCGTTGTGGTGTTTGGTTTGGTTTGGTTTCGAATGCCTGCTGGTTGGTATTACTTCGACTACATCTCCTCGATGAAGCCACGCAGCTTGTCGATTAACGGTCGTCGGTAGGCCGACGAGTGCGCGATCTCTAGCTTATACCACTTGTCAAACGACTCCTTGGGGATCACCTCGCTCTCGTACAGCACGCTGAACGTACTGCAGATAGTCTCACCGGCGGCCATATCGTCCTCGAACTCGGCCATGAAGTGCTGCTGCAGAGAATCCACGGCTTCGTCTATGCAAGCGATCTCCAGCGCCTCCTGGGCGTCGATGCAGAGTCGCAGCAGTGGCGTACACCTGCTGCGAAAGCTCTCCGTGTTCAGCTGCAGCGGCTTTGCGTTGCCACCGCCTTTGTTGCTATGGGTATTTGTCATCACAGTCAGCGCGAAATCACAGCACAGGAATCTAGTGAGCTGTCTCACAAAGTTGTCATTGATGGCCACGTTGGTGTTAATGTAGTCGATGGCCATGTCGCAAGACAGGGCGAGCAGGTATCTAATCCGCTCTACGTGCTCCACCGGCGACCGTGGCGTGGTGGGTGCCCTCGCTTTGGTATGTCCCTGATTCTGGCCGGGACCGTTGTCCAGAAAGTAAAAGCTGTTCGCCTGCACAAACTCTCTATACTTGCGAGAATCGTTCCAGAACATTTGCCCTCGATCTAGCTTGTAATCGTTGTGCCACAGCTTGCGGGCATAAGCGGCTCCGAACTCCTGCACAAAATAGCTAACGAAGGCGTACACAAAGCGCTCCGTGCAAAGCAAGTCGTCCAACCAGCGCCGCTGCCAAACGTCCTTCAGGTCCAGTTTACCCGAGTGAATAATCGGACCCAGGAACTCGAACACATAGCCCCAGCCGTTCGGCACGTCCACCAGCAGATCGGGGAAGTCATCGCCGAAACGAGAGTACGCCTGTCCAAAGATCTCCTTGTCTACGGCTTCCTTGTCCATAAGATAAGCAAAGACACTGGCGCAGGCCTGACGCTGCTGGCGCTTCACCGTCGACTTATGCAAGTACTCCATCAGCAGATAGTGTAGAGTTTTCGATTGCTGCGAGCCGCTGTGTGAACGCCAAATGGCCAGCACCTCCGATTGCCAGTCGCGCGTGTTGAGAGCCTCCTCGACCAGCTTTGTAACAAGCTCCTGGCACTGCTTGCTATCAAAAGCGGCATCTGTCGAGTGTTCCGCATGGCTCCTGTTAACACCGACAGGCGGCATGGGTGTGCCCATTGGCGGAGGCTGCTGATACGGTGAAAATCTGTAGTTTTGGCCAGGTCGTTTTAACAAGGATGTGGGCGGAGGAGCATTGGACGTGTTCACTGGCGTCGAGCTGACCGGACGGTTTCCCGCATTGCGCCACTGGTAATGCGAAGAGTTGCCTAATTTGGCAATGGAATCGTCGCTGACGGTGCTGCTGCTGAAACGTAGCTTGCTGGGATCAATGCTCACTGACTGATTCTCGTGATGCTGTTTGTTGGGCATCTTCTGCATAAAGTAGTTGCCGCCGTCGTGACCATGCTGATGGTGATGCTTTTGCTGGTGCTGATGCATCGATTGCTGGTGCTGGTTCATTCCACCGCCACCACCACGGCCGCCGCCACTACTCTGGTGGTGAGACTGCTCCTTGGAATCGTCGTGCTGCTTGTGCCGCTGCTGTCCGCGACCGGCTTGCTGTCCTGACTGATGGGCAGTGGCTGGTTGATCCCAGTTGCGCAACCTCAAATCGAGCACATCCTGCATCATGAACCGCACCCGACTGCTGATCTTGATTTGCACCTGCCCGCGGTGCGATGTTCCTCGAGAACGGTTTATGATGTCCTGAATTCTGCGGAATATCTTCTCAATGCGATCCCTTAGCTGGTACTGCTCTGGTTGGCTAGCCTCCAGTAGATGGCCGACAGTTGTCAACAGCTTGCACATGTACTCCAGCTTCTCCTCGCATCCGTGCTCGAGCAGTGACTCCACGCAGTTGAGTACTCGGTCGCTGGTCAGCGACTGCAGCTTAAAGAGCTCGCCGATAAAGCGAACCGTGCCCCAGGCACGACGTCGGAACTGGTACTCCAGGTCCTCCATTTCGGCGCGCAGCTCAGCTTTTCTTGCAGGATCCGAGCACTGGCTGATGCGATCCATGGTGGGCTGCAGTTTCTTGGCCTTCGCGTTGGCATCGTTCACATTCGACTCGAACTCGTGCTGAATCCGCGTTATCAGGGAGCTGGTGAAAAGCGACTTGTTTTCAGCCTTTATTTCGTGGAACAGCACCTTGCAGAAACGGGCATAGGTGGGCGCAAAGTTCGGCTCACTAATGGTCTTCTCAAAGATCAGCAACATGACCTGCAAATAAGAATTTGTTAATTTCATTTTAGTTGTAATAATAGTATTATTATACTAAAATCTATAAAACAGTCAACTTACGTTGGTCATTTTGGCTTCATTGTCCATTTTGATGCTGGACATTTCCTTGAGCAGCACCTCAAAGTTGTCGGGCGTGAGTTTGTTGAGAATACCGCGCACCTTCTTCAGGACTCCCTCCACATCGTCTTCATCGTCCTGACCACTGGCCATGGATACGCGGCGCAGCGTACCTGGCTGCCAGGCATTCTCGCACTCGGACAGCTTGATCTCCTCCTTAAGCGACAGCTGCACCCGGATGATGTCCATGTGGCGTTGATTCGAGTTGTTTACTCCGCCACCTCCCATGTTGCCCATGCCGCCGGGGCCTCCCATCTGCTGATGTCCATCGTGGTGCTTCTTATTGGGTCCATGACCACGTCCACGCTTGCCGGGCACATAGTCCATCGATTCGTTGAAGCTCATATGCTGGTACTGCTGTATGTGCTGGCCGTGAACGTGACCAAGATGCTGCTGCGGCTGCTGCTGGCGGGAGACGAACAGCTGAGAGATGCAGTCGCCCTTCTGGCAGGGGACCAGCGGTGGCTTGCACGAGTCGCTTCGCTTGGAAAGCTCACGCAGTGTTTCGATGCTGTAGCGATAGTTTTTTGGGACTTGGGGACCGGGACTTGGGCTAGGGGTTGGACTTTTCGACTTGGGTAGTTTCGGCTGACTGGCGTTGGGTGATCCCGGTCCTTTGCCAGTGGCTTGATGTTGTGGAGAGGTCTTCTTGCTTCCTGGGTTCTTCTCTCCAGAAAGCGGTGCACTTATCTTGGGAGCACAATCCACATTATCAGCACTCCTGCTGCTCTGCGAGGAATCATCCTCTGCTGCCTTGCTGATCGTTGAACTTGACCATGTGGAGCTGCATATGAAACCTGTGTCGTTACGTGCCTCCTCATGGAAATCCCCAAACTTGATTTCCACTTCAGTATTCTCTTTCTCCTCGGCCTTGCTCACGCCTCCAGCTCCTACCGGAACCGGCTCATCTTCCTCGCAAACTGAGCTGCTGCTGTTAAGGAACTGTAGCTGTTGTGTCTCCGAAGGGGCGGCTGATGTGTTGGGGCTGCCCTTTTGCAAGAATTTGGCCACAATCTCTTCGTTGGCTAAATGCTTCTCCGACTTTCCTCCGGGAATATTTGTCGTGCTGTCATCTTTGCTGTCAGCTGGGGAAGAGAACACGAATAAAAGTTATTACAGCATTAGTTTGTAGTTTTCAGTTTCCCATTGAAAAGAACGAAGAGCAATGTCCCTGCGCTTTACTTTTATAAACTTTAAGTGCATTTATTACTACTCACATTCAGGATCGCTGTCTGCCTCCGCGTCGATGTCATTATCATCCTCATCATTGTTGTTGTTGCTCGAAAACTGCTCCAGGGGATTGAGCATGGGGTCTCTTAGAGTAGAACTTACGTTAGGATTATTACTAGTTGCACTAAGCTTATCAGTCGTCGGTTGCGCAGTCGCCTTGTCATCGACAGCCGTCGATCCTTGTTTGGTTGTTGCTGTTGCCGTGGTTGTTGTCAGTGTGGTTGTTGATGTTGTGGTCACTGTGGCAGCATTGTTGTTGTTTGTGTTGATCTCTGGCGCACCGTTGCCATTGCCCTTGCCATTGCCATTGTTGTTCTGCCCCTGGCTGCTTGTGGTGCTTGTTATCGAGGACTTTTGTTTTTTCTTCTCCAGCTCCTTGGCCCGTTTTTGGGCCTTGCGCTGCTTCCTGGTAGTGGTGATAGTGGTGTTGCCGGCGAGCAGGGTAACGGCGGCTGAGATGCGGGAGGCAGCCGGCGGTAGTGCTGCAGTTGAGTGTCTTCCTGGAGTCAGCTTGCCTTGCTGCAGGCTATTCACTGGCGGATGCTGCAGCTGCCTAGATGCGTGGGTCGGCGTGGAGGCAGCCGACGAGGAGGCCCCCGAGCTGGTCGTGGTCGAGGTGGCGGGCGGAACGTTCGATTTCCTATTGGGTGAGCCCGACACTTGCTTGGCCGGCGCCGGAACAGCTGTAGTCGCTATCGACTTGCTTGGCTTCTGCTGGGCGACACGTGAAGCTGGCGGCGGTGTCGAAGGTCCTGCTGGTGTCAGCATCGGCTGGCTTCTGGACAGGATGGAGATTCCTGGGCAACAGCTGGCCGCTGCCTCGGCAACGTCATTCGCAATGGATGTGGGCGTTGCTGTGCCTGCGTAGAAAGACATTAGTCTATGTAAAATAATTTTACTTTTTTCCACTCACTTTGCTTGTTGGCCGATTTGGGGCGCTGCTTCTTGGGCTGCTCCTGGAATAATACGGGCTGCTGACCGGCGTCGATGACTTCGGGAAAATTCAAATCCGAGTGAACCAGCTGTAGGCTATCGTGGGTTTCCGTGGCATTGTCCACTGCAAGAGGAATCATTAGACTTGTACACTAGAAGAACGACCACATTCGGCTTGCCGAACGCCTTACATACCCTTGTATGAATTTATATTTCTGTTGTATTGTTTACACTTGCAAACTGTTTTTGTCTTTGTTACAATTCTATTTATATATACGTTTAAATTTTGAAGTAAATTTTTAACAGATTGGTTATAACAATGTGATAAAACCAGGTTGCTGGGATGGTTTTCTTTTTAAACTAATATGTGTATTCACGTTTTACGCAAAACAAAATTACAAATAGTTTCCTAGTGAATCGCTTTGATTAACTCACCGTCACTGTACTGCCAGAAGCTTAGATGCTCATCGGTGCTGCCCGAGTGGGCCAGTATGTCCTTGACGATAACGCTAATCTGATCCTTATCCGTGGCTCCCGGTGAAGGGGATGGGTGGACTTCCTGGGCCACAGGTTCGTCACCAAACGACCATACCCGGCTCCTTTTCCAAGGAAACGGACTGACTAAGAGAAGTCGCCGACTTCACAGTCTGCATATGCTGATCCACTATCGTGCCCGACAGAAGCGACGACGCCGAGGCGGAGTCCATAAGGATAGGCGCCTGAAAGAGGCACATGGTACTATCCGAATCCAAAGACGTGTTCGGGAGTTAGCGTGGAGCTCGAGTCCTTTTTAATAAACACCGAGCTTTTCGGATCCAACACATTCTCCTTGGTGTCCGGGTGGATGATGGGAATGGCGTATCTGCGCTTGCTGACCTTGTCGTTATTGGCCCCCAGTGGTTGGGCGGCCGCCACAGGCGGAGTCGGCAGACGAAGTGGTTGAGAAACCACTGGCCACAGCCGGCCCCCCAGCCACACTCGGCACAGTGGGCAAAGTGGTGGCGCTACTGCTCTGTAAGTGCGGCTGGTAAGTGTGCAATCCACCTGGCGCCTGTGGAGGCGGAGCCGGCATTCCAGCCGGAGCCAGCATGGGAGCCGCAGTCATTCCGGCTGGCGGCCCCAAAGTCATAAAGTTGGGCAGATGAAAGGCAGCAGCTCCGTTCAAGGCGCCGTTGCGCGAGTTCATCATGGGAGCCACCGATGCCGGAGCGGGACGTGGGGCATTTCCCGGCGCAACGGCGTATGCGGCGAAGTAGTTGGGATGCGGCTGGGCGGCGGCCGCAGGTCTCTGGCCACCACGAATGTTGCCCCGATGCGAGTTGCCACCACTAACCACGTTGTTCCCAGCAGTGTTCTGTGCCGCGTGTCCCAGTTGGTAAAATGTAATCGCCTGCGTTTGACCAGCGCCCGCTGCTCCACCAGGTCCTTGTGGCTGACCATTTGGCGCAAGCTGCTTCTGCTGCGGCGGAGGCTGAGCTGGCGCATAGAAAGCGGCAGCCGGGGTGCCGGCCGTTCCGTTCGCGGGAAAGGGCACAGCCGACTGCATGCCCATCAGTTGTCCGGTCTGGTTAAAGGGTATATAGGCCGTGGAGATGTAGGTGGCAGCACCTCCACCCGCATTTCCTCCGGCGGGAGCGATCAGGCCAGCTGACTGCTGAAAGTGGGGCGGTAGGGTTGGATTGCTCAGGGCACGCGTTAGGTTGGCGCTAGGCGCCACCCCATTGGCTCCAACATGGCCTACGTTGTGGGGATGTCCCAGGGAGTTGTTGTTGGCGGCGGCGCTCAGTTGGAGAGCAGCGCCGCCGCCGCCGTTGGCATTGTTGCTGACCGCCGCGGAGTGGGCGGGGTAGGTTGGCGGGGTGTTATAAAAGATGACCGGCTGATGGTGCGCCTGGGCTTGCACCTGCTGCTGCTGCTGTTGCTGCTGCTGCTGCTGCTGGAGGTGTTGCTGGATTTGCTGCTGTTGCTGTTGCAGTAACTGCTGCTGCTGGTGATGGTGTAGACCGCCGTGGTTCGGGACGAACAGCGCGTGGGACTGCTGTTGTTGCTGCTGCGCTGTCTGCTGTTGTTGCTGCTGCTGCTGCTGGAGGTGATGGTGATGCGAGTGCGCCGCCTGGTGGTGCTGGACTTGGTGGTTGTGGTTCTGCTGATGTGTCGACTGTGGCCTGGTTCCCTTCCCACCCCCTCCCTGTTGTGGGTACATAGGAGGACCTTCGGAGGATCTGCACACGCACTCAATCGCACGGTCACACGCACAGGCACACACGGGGAGTTAAGAAAACCGCGGCCGGAACAAAACAGATGTACAAATTGTAATGTTAGTAAGATGGAAATGGAAGTGAAAATGGAGATGGCGATGGCGATGTGGGAAATGCTTGGCGTATTAGGGTTCCAGACAAAGCCGTGGAATGCATGCGTATGAGTATCGAATCGGATGGGTGAGAAAGCAACCAAAAAGCAGCATGCAAGTCGTGTGTTTTTTGGATCTTATGACTAAAAACTTTAGACTACACGAATGCACTCCCTATTTCTAGCAGTTTCTCACTTAATTGAGCTCTTTAATTGGAACGTGGAGAATGATGTCACTCGTGGGGCGTGGATACATCCAAAATGCTTTCGAAGATGGTCCGCACACCTTATCGGCGGTTTTATCAATGGACTAGTCACTTTCGGAACTTAAACACCAGCGGATGGGTGACACACGGTAACAAGTGGCGCTATTAGTCAGTGCTGGCCTTAAAGCGGAGCAACAACACAAAGGCAGCAGCCAGCGGGCGTGGGAGGTGAGCGATGGTATGCTGTCGTCTGTTTGGCCGCAACCAGTTTGGCATTCCGTCAGCACTTTCCTCGGCACAGTGGAGACCGCCAAAACTGGATCACTTGAAAGTGTTTACGATGGGATTTCTTTGTTGATTTGTTAAGAAAATTTCATTAAACTAGGAACAATGCTGATTGATACGAATAGGGCAATTGCATCATCAACGTAGCAACGATCGGTTGCGAAAAGTGTTTACTGGGAAAATTGAGACAAGAGGCATAAATGGCTTTGAGGTTCTTATTACCAATCATATGATATTACCCCAGTAATATTTAATGTTCAAAAACATGAGATATTTCCTACTATAAAAGAAATGTTGGCAGCAACATTAAACGATTTTTTTAAGTCTTTTAAAGACGACCGACTTTTATAGGGTTCAAGAGCTTCTTTGCCAGTTTTCACTGTACTGTGTGCCCATTGCACCTCTGTGCTGGCCTAGAAAAGCCAACTCCGCTGCAGTTTGAGGCCAAGCACCTCAAAACCAGGGGAAAACCTGTTTTCCAGCCAGCGAAGAAGCTGCCGCTGCAACCAGAGTTTTTGCTCGATGGCGAGGAAAACGAAAACCTGGCTGGCAGAGAAGGCTCACTTGTTTCTCGTTTGTTTGTAAACAAAACCAGTTGGACCAATGTGTGGGTGCCGATCTAATTGGGAGTGCATTCGTATTGGAGTCTGTGTTGGGTAAAGTGGTGTGTGCATTAAACTAAGAAACCAATAACTAAGGCGAATTATTTACAAAAAAGAGTAGAATTCGGATGTGAGTGAGAGGAGCAAGTGGATGACTTACCGCTTCCTGTGCTGCTGTTGTCCCTGGGGACTCCACTCGACTGGCAGATGTGGTGATCCTACTGGAATGCGGTGTATCCTGATGCTAAGTCCGCTGCCTCGAAGGCAGTGGTGGTTACGTTGAGATCCTTGGGGGATCTGTGATCCTGCTGTCCGGCTTTCGCTTGACTCCTGGTCAAGCCCTACGCCTCCTCCTCCTTGCCTGCTCCTCCGCTGGCTTTACGATTTCCTTCTCCTCCCAGGCCTCTCGTCGTCGTGGTGGTTCGCTGAATCCGGAATACTCCGAGGGCTCAGATATTCCATGTATAAAAATACGCGAGTTCTACGATGCACATGCACATCCACATTTGTGCAGACGGACGAGGAGCACGTACACGTACATACGTACAAAAATATACAAAATAACGTACGGCTAGTGCTAAAATTTCACGGTAATTTGTTCTGTAATTGGGCGTCAGAGAAAGATAAAACGAATGCTTAAATTTTGCATTTACAAGAAATTACAATTTGATTATAATTCTACGAATTCCCGAGCAGCGCCTGCTACGATTTTCCTTTTCCTTTCCTGTTCCCTCTCCTGTTGTCCAGCTGAGCAGCCTCAGCCCCAGATTGAGAATGGAAAATGGCCAGGTATTTCGTATTTTGAGGTTGCTGGCAAAGGCTTTTCGGTTTTCGATATTTAGTTTTTCAGCTTTTCAGCCTGTCGGTTTTTCTGGGCTTTCCAGTTTTCAGCTTTTCCTGCAAAAGGCGAGGCGTTTTTTTGCCGTTCGCCGTTTTTGCGCTCTCTCTCTGTCTCTGTCTGGCCGTCAGTACTTACCGCTCCGCTCCACTCCTCACTCTCTCGCCCTCTCGCTCACACACCTAACACACAAAACTGAGGAAGGAAACAAAAAAAAATGCAGTTCCACGCGGGGAACACGCCAAAAAGTTTCTCTGGCACTGCGCCTTTACATCAGTGCATCGTCTGCTACACCTCGTTATGTATACGGCTCACTATCTGATACAAATAATTTTGTAAAGGTAAATAGTCTGCAGGAACGAAACAGTTCTTTTCTTTCTTCTTCTTTTCGGTAGCTGACAGTGTGACCATTGCGTATGCGCAATTTATGCCATCAATTTTATGGGCGCCCGCGACCTGTCAGTAATGACAGGAAAAGGTCGGAAACTTCGCTTAAAGATTGGTGCTGGACTTGGGAAGCAAATCGGTAAAGCAGTTTGATGAGATTTTTAACCACTTTTTAAAACTATTTGTATATAGATAAATATTTAAGCTTATTATTGGCAATATAAATATAAATATAAAAGGCAATCGATTTTTAGTTGGTGAGCACCACCACCAGATGTCGCCTGAACTATAACGGTTTTTCAAAAGATAACTTAAATTTCTAAAGTCGGTATTTAATTATATAAGGGCATGCGCAGATCTCGGCTTTCCACTCGCAGCATCTGATTCATGCCCCTTAACTCTCCAGATTCCCCTTCCTGGAAGAAATACAGTGTTTACGCACTTATAGTAAAGTTTTTTTCTATTTTGCCGGATGCGCTGTCACCGCTACCCCCTTCACCACTTAATCCTTCCATCATCACCATCAACTACTCTATTTCCTTTTTCCAAGGCTATCGCCTCACATACTTTTTAATTCCTATCTTACTGCATTCTATGATAAAACTTTAAAACTAAATGAGTACAACAATGAAACGTTTGCCTTCTTGTGGCAGTTGAATAAAATATACACGAGCCCCACAAACGGAAACTGAAAGGATTATTTTGTGGCTGGGGAAGCAAAAAGCCTAGACCGCAAATGCAAATGTTTTAAGTTGGCACAACGAAACCGCACACAGACGTCAGTTTTTCCATGCAGTTGTGAAGTCATTTGCATTGCCTGTTTTTCCTTGCGTTCTGTCATGTTTTTGTGGCCTCTGCGGTTGCGAAAAAGACAGTGTGGGAGCAACAAATAAATAAAAAGAAACAAAAGGCTCGTGATTCCAGCTTAAGCCTGACCATTTTGAATGCAACGGTCACTGAGTGCGCCACCTGGGCGGCTGGTATTGGTATTAAATTTAATTTTGAAAATGCAGTCAGATTACTGAATGGGGCTATTCATTTAATTTTTATGTTTTTTAATGGTTTTTACCGATAGTGGCTTTAAAAATGTAGGAAGATGTTTTTTGAATATATTTAGTTGACAGAATAAGTCAATTTACCCCTTACAACACCAAACCCCTTGTGCAAACGCCTCTGCTTAGCGGTATATTTTGCCAACTAAAATATTTTTTCGGTATATTTTGCAGCGCCCAACGGTATCTTGCGAGGGCCGCCAGTGCAGCCACACCGCTGTCGAATTGCCTGGCTCCAGCTGCGGTCACACTAAGTCTGAAGCTCGAATCAGATTCGCCCTGACGCGCGTAACGCTTTTTTCCCGCATCACTTTCCTCCACTTTGGCGCTGAAAAAAACTGCACAACAAAAAAAGGATGCACCAAACCGAATAATCAACTAAATCCGCAAACTGCACTCTAACCTGTTATCAGAAATAACTATTAATTTACTAATTCAAGTTTTCCATCCATGTAAAAACAAATAAAATAGTGCGCGAAACAAAAACCCGTAAAAACCAGAATGGGCCTAGCCCGAAATAAAACATTTTCGTTTATTTTTACATCGTTTTTTTAACGCAATCAATTAAACAAAACGAATAGATTTACTCAAAGTAAATCGCGTTTAAACCAACTACAATAAATGTTAATGTGAAAATTGTGCAATAAATTAGAGAAATTTCTATAAGAAATTCATAAGTGAGTTAAGCATAAATCTTATTATTGGAAATACAAAGAAATATATGTTATGCAACTTAAAGTTACAAGTTAAATCATACAAATTAACCACGAAATAAATAACCAACCAAATCGCAGTACATACAGATAGATGAAAATGTACTGAAGGCATGTGTGTATATGGAGGAGTTTGAGACCTCGAAATAAGGATTTCTGCAAGGACTACGGAATACAAAACTTTTTCGTCAAGTTGTCGCCGACTTTAAGGAAACCCACCAAAAATTAAGAGAACATAATCTGAAACAGAATCAAAGCGCGGAATTCTGAACGCCCACCTGAGCGCCCCGCCCCCCGGAAGCACCTGTCCCCGGAATCCGGGCATTTTCATTTTCACCCACGCACGCAAGCGCAGGCTCCCGGGAACCCCCATACCACCACCACCCGAAAAATCCAAAGAGAGGAGAAATCAGGAGCTGCCGAAATTGTTTTTGCTTTGATTCCGCCTTTTGTTTCAATCGCCCAGCCGAAAATGTGGAGGAAAGCGAGCAGGTTGGTCAGGGAAACCACCTCGTGGAAAGCGCGTCGTCAGGGACAAGCTGAAGCCCCAGCAGCAGCAGCAGCAGCAACAAACTCATCGACCAGGACATCGAGGACATCGAGGACACCGACTGCACGAGGATTAGCCATCATCACATGGTCGCAGTTCGCAGTTGTTGCCGCTGTTGCAGCACTCCTGCAATGCCGCGTCTGTCAAGGTGAGTGAATGCTCCATCGGTGTGTCCTGTGGGCGTCCTTCGGCGTGCGTCTGCGTCTGTATGGGTGCCACCAGACAGCAGCGGTCAAAGTAATAGGGGTCATTATTAAATACGGATGTATAAATATCCAAATTAAGTTACTAAAATTTTTATGTTCAGAAGAGAAAGAACAAATTAAATAAATTTAAAGATTTTTCAATACCTCAATCTAAAATAAAGAGAAATTTTGTTTGTGAGTATTGTGCAATTTATTGATGAGGTTGCGTGGAAGATGCTTTCACTTTTTTTTTTGCTGCCTTCGGTTAAGAATGCTGACAACATTGCCATCTTGTGGTTTGTCTGCAAGTCAATCAGATGGCTCAATAAATGCCAACGCCATGCCACAAGTATGACGAATTTGGCCTTAGGCAACTTGGCTAAGAGTGAATACTTTGCCGAAACCTCAATTAATTCGAGTACCCTTTTTCACGGGGCTTCAAAAAACTCGAACGTTGCTCAATCGCAATTGAGGCTTGGCGAGTGCGAACTCAATAAAACGGCTGAATGTATCGTAAATCATTATGATGTACTTTTAATGACTTTTCAACCAAAAAAATAATGTAAATTGATGCGTCATTTTCATACCTCATGAGTTTTTTAAAGCTGCCATTAAAATCCTAACTTATAGTTAAGGAAACTGTACAAACTATTAGCACCTATCACGAGAACTGTGTAATTAAATTCGAACAAAACGTTTTGTGGGATTTATTACACCGGTACTTGGCAATATTTAACCTTCTCTTATTCTCTTATTATTTCTATTATTTTGGTCTTTAGATGGTATTCGTTTTTCTTGTAGAAAGTCTTAAATATCCAAGAGATAAATGTGACAGACGATTTTCAGTGCATAAAGACTCCAATTGTAGCAATTATCGCCGTTCAAGACATTGCACGCTTTCAGAATTTAGGCCAAAAATCGTCACACTCAAGATCATAGACGTATAAATATCTTAACCAAAATTCATGGGCATACTTTTCAAGCTCTTCACTCGAATTTCGTTGTCTTCTCTCTCAATTTATAATCGTGTGAATAAATTATGTAAATGAGGGACTTTAAATCAAAGCATTCTCATTGTTTTGCATATTAGTTTTTAAAAACTTGGGCTCTGACTACTTAATTGCCATAATTAGGTGGAGCGAGCTTCACTGGGCAGTGACGCAATGTCAGTGGGGTTCAATGAACCGGCGTTGGTCACGCAAAAGAGAAAAAGGTAGAAGCCCAGGTACTATAAAGGTACTACCAATTTGAATGTGGGAACGCAGTTTAGATGGAGGAGAATAAACATAAAAGGTGCTACCAGGAAAATGCCTTTGAATTAACCCATTGCGAGTTGAAACTACCAATTACCGAGTGATTTCTTTCGCCCAACCTCGAATCAATTTAAATTTCTGCTCTTTGGTCTTATCTTACTGACTAATGGGCAGCTTTCCTTGCGATTCATTTGGCACGCTTGACATTTGCTTATAAATTCAGCCAACTTTCGCCGGCCAGGGAAATTCTAATTTATGGCCAAAAATTACTCTTCGCATTATGCAAAACATCGCGATAAGGCATTAGAGGGGCCAATGAACCGCAAGCGAACTAAATCATTCATATCTCGGCCCAGAGAGGTACTGCCAAAAAATCGGGCAGAGAATGGTGTAATATGGAAACCGGTTGACAGACCGAGGAGCTTTGTACTTGGCCTGCACGGTTCCCAGATACAAACCGACTTGGCCCAAAAGTAACACACAAACAGAAGTGAGTCGGCAGCAATCTTGTCGCCCCAGTCTCACACTTACGTCCATTACGTAACCGAGTTCCAGCTCACAAAAGTGAACAAGAAATAAAAACGAAAATGATGCGAACTGCAGGCGGTTGAACTCAACTGGAAAACCAATGGAACGCTTGACTTGCCGTCAATGTAAATTAACTCGGCCTGCTGAAAAACGAAAGTGTGTCGCCATCGTTGCAATCGAGCGGTCTTTAAAAGTGCGTGCCTTGGCTTACGCATGCTATTCCAGTTACCATATATGTGTAAAAAATATTCATAAAATTAACAAAACAAGTTTTTCAACAGATGTTGGATGCGTGCAAAATGCAGCCGATTGTTAAAGTACAGGAAGCTGGGTCAGTGGGTTGACGAAGACGAATCGAACAATGAAGTGCGTTTGTTTAAGCCTAAAGCACGTATTTATTTAACAAAATAATCACCAAAACAAATATATTAAATTGGGTGAGCAAATTATACAACATGTCAGATTAAGAGGTCTTTAAAAGTGTATTCATTTCAATCATATTGTATTTGGCTGAAATGTGATGCTATATGATTTAACAGGAACTCAAACGGTTTAAAATATAAAAATATTTACATTAAAATATGACATATTAATCTGCAATTTTTTCAAATGTAAAATACACTTCCACGTATTACATTTTAATTTATTGTTATAAAATAATTCTAGTCAAGAGTTTTTTTTGGGAATTTTATAAACTGTTTGTTCAAAATGTACTTATAAACATCCGGTTGGTAATGATCCCAAGCTATGGGAAGCAAAATATGTACAATCAATTTAGAAGCTATTGTGGTTAATACTTTCGACAAAACGAGCATTTATTCAAAGTGTCGTGGGACTTGAGCACATAGAATAAGTGTATATTTTACCATATGACTTTTCATACTATATTAATGTTATTTTATCCATTAAAATAGGGCCCTTCCATTTCTCAAAAATAAATATTTTTCCAATTTTTATTTTATATTTCTCTTCTCCCCCTTACCCTCTATATCCCTTTCATTTCTCTTTCACTATTTGTGCCCGTAGACTCCCTATAATCTCTCATAGTTATAATCCAATGACGGGTGTAGTCTTTTTGCACAGAAAATTTTTTGGAATTAAAAATTAACTATTTATTTATAAATTAAAAAAAAAAAATTTTTAATAATGTTATCCGTCTCCTACAATTTATTTAATTTTTATTTTTCTTCTAGGGCTTTTAAAAAACGGATCTGGATAACATTTTAAACCCCTCCCGACTTTTCCAAAATGACTTTCTCCCCTCCTTAAAAGCCCCATCGTTAAATTCCACTTAACGTCAGCTTTGGGCTCACACTGGCTTATAAACAAGATCCGGCTCCAAATGATTATACCTTATTAGTTTCAGAAGTTTCTAAAATTGGCAGGAAAATGGAGAATGAAGAAATCTTAAAACGCATCCAATTATGCCCGTCATATCTGAAACCCCAAACTCGGTATCTATTCCATTTTGCCTATGAAGTGAAGAGCCATCCGCCCACGCAGCCAAATTCATATGCGATTCGCCGTTTCGCCCGTTTCGATGGGGATCTTTATAATCCCACATATGGGACATGGGGCGGCCAATTAAACGTCGTTGGCCTGCACTTTTGTCCAGCCGTTTTGGTAACTTTCCGCTGGCCCATTGAAGTTGGCAGTCGGAGCGGCGGCGGCGGTGCGGCTCATTGAATTCCAATTGTCCGCTGTGGGCGGTGGCGGTGGCGGTGGCGGTGCAGTGGGACAGCCACGAACATCGACAGACCAAAGCCATAGCAACGAAAATATCAAACTGATTTGGTTGTGCAATGTCGAGCTTACATCACTCCGCTTCCTTTCCCTTTCCACTTTCAAATGTCATTGCGCATTGAACATGTTGTCATGGGGTGGGGGAATTAGGATTAAAATTCAGCAGGGAGTAATATAAAAGCATTGTAAAAGCAAGATGTAAATTAGTACTTCTAATTATGTGATATGGGTAGACTTTTAATTGCAGGAATTTTATAAAATTCTTTAATAGGATATATTATAGAAACAAGAGAGAACGCTATAGTCGGGTGCCCCGACTATCAGTTATTCGTTACTCAGCTAAAGGGAGTGCGAGGGAGATGGAGATATCAAACTTTGATCGGGCATAACTTTTTAACGAATGGTCCGATTTAAAAAATGTCTTCTACATTTCGATAGGTATTGATAAACACAATAAAACTACATTTTAATTTTTGGAAATATTTAAATTTTTAAAATCGTTTATAAGCTATTGTGGCACCTTTTTGAAACAAACTTGCGCTGCGTAGGAACTCCTAGAATCTGTATGCAAAATGCCAATCTTCTAGCTTTTATAGTTTCCGAGATCTCAGCGTTCATCCGGACGGACAGACGGTCATGGCTATATCAACTTGACCCTAATCAAGAATATATATACTTTATAGGGTCGGAAATGCTTCCTTCTAGCTGTTACATACTTTTGCACGAATACAATATACCCTTTTACTTTACGAGTAACGGTTATAATAATAACCATGATAAGAAACGAAACTTGTTAAATTTTGTATTTGATACGTCACAGAGAAATACCCGTTTGCTTTGAAAATATATTTATGTTTATCAAATTCGGTTTGTAGAATGGAAAAGTGCATTTTCGGACAAGCTTATCGCTTGTTTGCAGTCCACAGTCGGGCAATAACTTCCCTTTTTTTGGGTCCGCTGCCATGGCAATGTAATCTAATTCACACCAGCAGCCACTTTCACCCAGCCCCCTCGTAATACACCACTCCAACGTATACCATATATATACTTGGTATACCATCTATCCCATATCCGTGGGGGTGCTCGAGTTTCACGTGTGAGGAGCAGTTCTAATGCCGGGCAGATTGTCGAGCAATTTGCAGCGATTAAATTAGCTCAAGCGTGCCGCTGAAGAAGCGATTCCCTTCGTGCCTCCTGTTGCTGCAGTTGTTGTTGCGTTGTTGTTATTGCCGAGAAGGACTAAGGTATTAAGTGAATACAAATGCTCGAATTGGAGTTTCCAGTTTGGGGGATCGGGATCTGTGGTTCGCATATGAAACCACCACCGAAACGAGCAGATAGAACGAGTCAGGACGATGTCCTTGCGGGTGCAAAGCCGCCACGCCCCCCGCTTAAGTCACCCACTGTGAGCCGCATAATTCTCTGTGATGTTGCCGCGCAAAATGTTCTAATCTCTGCGCTGGATTTACACATTGCTTCCCAGGCACCACAATCACAATCTCCCACACCCGACCACATTGAAACTTTGTGTACATATTTGAGTTTCATTTCGTTTGTGGCTAGGTTTCGGCTAACATGAAGTCATAAAATTGAAATAAATATAAATGCGAGTTGCGCTGATTTCCAGCTGAGCGGTCACGCCTCCTTCTAAGACGGGGGCGGTGGCTGTCGCAGCGGGGAGCCCACAAATCTCCCAGGAGTGTTGGCTTCGCCGGGGAGCAGATAGCGCGGGAGTCCTGTACTCGGGATTAAAGACCTTAAAGCAAATTACAGGGGAGGAAGTCCGGTCATGCCAATATCATCTTTTTCAGGTAGAATAGCTCTTGTTGCATACTTTTTAGTTGAATTGTTTCTCAAACCCTTCCTAAAATTCCCAACTGCTTCTAGCACTTTTCCCAGGGAAACCTTAACCCAGAGCTGCGAGAAAGCATACTTACCTGGCGTAGAGGTTAACCGTGATCACGAAGGCGGTTCCTCCGGAGTGAGGCTTGGCCATTGCACCTCGGCTGAGTTGACCTCTGCGATTATTCCTAATGTGAATAACTCGTGCGTGTAATTTTTGGTAGCCGGGAATGGCGTTCGCGCCGTCCCGACGTTAATAATAAATATTTGACAATAGTATGGTTAAAGCATATGTAGTTAGCGTTAGTTGCTAACCGAATTGATGGACAAGTTTGGGCTGGTTGAGGAGCAAATGTAATTTAAACAAATGTCCGTCCGACCTTAAAAAGGCATCATCTACCATCATCGATCATTAGGAAAGGAACTTCTTGGTGTGGTGTTCCCCAAAACCCCCTCATCTCTTCTTTTCCATCCATTAACTGCCTTCGTTTTGATTGTGCTCCTTGGTCGTCGTCCAGCCTCCTTTTCGCGCTTTCTTATTTATTTATCATCATTTATTAAACGCTCTCGCTTCCCTGCCAAGTTTCCGATGCCAAGAAAGGAGTCGGTCCGAGTTCGGCAAAAAATTGTCGCTGTCAGATTACGTTGCAATATTGCTTCCAGTTGCCATATCCTGCCGACTTTCCGCCCAAATTCACGCTGCGAAGGACGAGAGAAGCGGGAATCCGAGGGTCGGGGACTGTGAACTCCCACCCCCACTCGCCTTTTCCCATTCTTTTGGCTTTGACACAAGCAACAATTTACTCGGTTTCAGGTTAAAGTCATATCGTTAGCATTAACGCTTTTTGATTTTTATTGAGTCAGCTAAATTTTATTCGATTTACCATCCACACACATACACACACAAACACGGGAGCACTGGAGCACACACACCCTCGCAGTGGGAAAGACAAATACAGATGTACCAGCAGCATCCCCGTCACAAGAGCAGGGCACAACATTCCTGGGGAGGAATATTTCCGAGCTTTAATGAGGTTGGGCCACCAACCAATGAGTCCTTCGGAGGGGGAGGACGACCTGCTTTCCGCCCGCCCTTCTCCCTCTATCCACTTTCCCCCAGGAAGAGTCTATTTCGGAAGTAAATGAAAATTTGATTTGGAATTTCGTGTGTCCTGGTCGTGCGTGCGTTACAGGATCTCAACCCAGAGAACCCAAGCTGAACCCCCGACGAGGATGATGATGTCGCTGCTGAGGCTGATGACGACGTCAAAGTCGAAGATGGGCATGTGATAAAATAAATTACGGGCAGATTAGTGCGAATTTAATTATCGTTTGTTCCTTTGATGTCGCGCTGAGCAAATAAAGGGAATAAATATGATGATTATTCAAACGGCAGTTCTAATAACATTATTTCCGTACCCACTTAATTGCGGAAAATGTGCGAAGCTGTGCTTGAAAATAGCTACCTGAATTTTCCAACCCCTGACAGAGCCTACTTTTCTATAAGAAGTGATGCAATGCTTGTGATTCCCAACTGGTTCTAGCAGTTTTCTCAGGGAAACCTTAACCCAGAGCTGAGGAAAGCATACTTACCTGGCGTAGAGGTTAACCGTGATCACGAAGGCGGTTCCTCCGGAGTGAGACTCGGTCATTGCACCTCGGCTGAGTTGACCTCTGCGATTATTCCTAATGTGAATAACTCGTGCGCGCTATTTTTGGTAGCCGGGAATGGCGTTCGCGCCGTCCCGACATAAACAATAAATCTACAAAAATTATAAAGATAGATAGGATAGTTAGTATCAGATTTCTGGAACATATGCCCATGTTTTATTGAATCTAGGTATACACAGAAAGCAAGAAATAAAATAGTGGGTATTATCAGACAAAAGCATCAAAAATTTGAAATCATTTATTAAAATACTCTTCAACATATTTTACTTTGAATAGATACAGTAAATAAAATTTAAAATTGACTAGTATTATTGATAAAAAATTGTGTTCCTGACTTAAATTTGAAAGAGGGGTCTCTCTGGTTATGTTTCCTTCATTAACAAAGTTACTTGCAATAAGATAGAAACACGACAGAACACATTTTATAAAAACAAAATGGGGTCGCGATTGTGGAGAAACTTCTGAGGCACTTTTAGACGATATAACATATTTTTCAAAAATATAAAGACTTTACTGGTCGCCGAAGCTACGTATGGAAGTGACTTCGGCGAAACTTCTGGAAGTCACTTAGAAGTGACTTTGGGATAATAATTGAATACATATCGAAAATATCCTATATTATTTATGTCCTTTCAGAGATGTTACTCGATTAATTTAGCATACGTTCAAGAGTATTTTAAAATTCCTACCTACTTATCATTGAACTGAGATGGATAACATACGCATGTACCTGGTCCTTTTTGTCTACCTTTGATACATTATATGGATAACCTACTACGATTCATTCTTTTTTCCTTTTAAAAGTAATATAATTCCCAACTGCTTCAAGCAGTTTTCTAATGGAAACCCTTGGGTCGAGCTAAGAAAAGCATACTTACCTGGCGTAGAGGTTAACCGTGATCACGAAGGCGGTTCCTCCGGAGTGAGACTCGGTCATTGCACCTCGGCTGAGTTGACCTCTGCGATTATTCCTAATGTGAATAACTCGTGCGCGCTATTTTTGGTAGCCGGGAATGGCGTTCGCGCCGTCCCGATCTAAACAATAAATAAACAAAGAAATAACTGAAATATATTTACCTCATAATTTTCAGATGAGTCAAAACAAGATATTTTTCTTAATTATATGAGATTCGCAACGAAGTACTCCCCACTTGAAGTCCCCTTTCTGACTTTGTTGATACATCAGCAACTGTGCTTAGTGCAAATATTTGCCATAAACCGAGAGTCAATCATTTGTCCATCCATCTCAGTCATTCGCTACCTCCGAAATCAGATACAGAATGCACTGGTTGCCTGTGGTTACGCGCTTTCAGTGTGCACAACCCACCCCCAAAGGCACTTGTCGAGCGGATTGGAGATGGGATTAGGGATGCACGCGGGGGTGGGACGGACACAACCCTTTCTGATTTGATGGTTATATGCAGATTCAGATTTTCGGGCACGGGGCTCAAAGCAAAGGGATTCGCCGAGGGGATGTCCTGCTAAGTATCCCTGGCAACCCGTTAATTTATAGGGCTTATGTGTCTGCGATCCTTTCCTCTGCCGACTGGGCATTAGTGGATTAAAAGCGTTTATTGTCTTCGGTATCCTTTTGGACTGCACGGTGCTCACGGCGCCTGAGCTTCATGAATTCAATTGACAAAGTGACTGCGAATGTGGGTCGATGATGCCGTGCGTTGCCAATCAATTTTCCCGGCGACAACCTGGCAACAAGTCAGAAAAATAAAGCCATCTGCTTGGCAACGTCTCTGCTGTTCACCGCTTCCTTTTTATCGGCTGCGA
Source organism: Drosophila prostipennis (assembly GCA_037075205.1). Lineage (NCBI taxonomy): Eukaryota > Metazoa > Arthropoda > Insecta > Diptera > Drosophilidae > Drosophila > Drosophila prostipennis. The sequence continues at coordinate 321,076 of JBAMCJ010005432.1, read as the reverse complement.
GAAATCTTATCGGTTTCTAGTGACGAAAAATCAGGAGACGGACGCCCCAGACACAACCACTCAGCCAGCCAGAAAGATAGACATGGCCATTGAGTATTATTTGTTCCCCTTTCCCCTCGCCCCGCTGGAGAACCCGAAACCCAGAATGCGAGCAGAGCAACCAAACATTATTAACAACAACCATCGGCGGTCGTGTGCCGGGCAGCCTCAGGCGGTGGCTATATCTGGGTTTTTCCGAGGGTTCGGGGTTGGGGGATGGGGGATGTCAACGTGCTCGTCATCACTTTGTATAAATATCCTCGAGCACGTATATTCCATGGGGCCACGTGCTGGGGGTCCAGGACTTCAGAGATTAATGCACGCATTAGTTGATTTAATTCATATTACGCTTTTGTTGCCCAGCTACCATTTCCACCATCTCTGCCATCGATTGAGACATTCTCGGGGAATCCCCTGGCCTCCTGGCAACGATTGTGGGGCGCAGCTTAGGGCATTGGGATTTAATATCGAATCGACAAGCCAGAAACAAACTGAAATTGCAATCCCCCCCGGATCCCACCTCTGACACCTATCAATTGGAGGCTGTCTGTTTCGGTTTCGGTTTCTGTTCTTTTTAAACATTTTGGCATACATTTGCATTGTTTAGCTGGAAGTTCTCCGGCAGCCAAGTCGAGCTTAGCATTGAATTTCAATATATTTCATGGTTTTCAATCAATTTCATGGCGCAGTCCCAAAGGGAAAGGCATGCCAACAACTCCCCCGGGGACTTGTCAAGAGTTTGGCAAACAGAGCCAGTTCGTCATAGTCATCGTAATCATCATCCGCTGGCAGAGCAGCATCATCGGCTCGGGGAGGCTGCTCGGCAGCAACTTTTTGTATGGCAAAGTTCTTTCGTCTGAGGATTAATTTGCAAAGCAGGCTTCGCTCTTTGTCCGTGTCCAGCGATTTTCTTGAGCCTCCGGATTATGAATCCGTAGGAGAAACTGCAGCAGAAGCAAAAGTAAAAGCACCTGCAAAATGCACCGCATTGAAGGCTCTCTGCCTGTGTGTTTGTGAAAGAAGTGGAAACTTAGTTTTTGGCCGCCCGTTTCAATTAAATCTGCTCCGACTAACGATCTCCCAACCCGTTCCTTTCATCCACAGCCGCCGGACGAGCCCCACCGGAACCCTACTATGGTCGCTATATCGGGGACTTTACCAACTTTGCCCACGGCATCAAGGTGAGTTTTACATTCCTTACTTAATTTAATCAGAGTTTATTTGTGAAAACAGGTTTTTAGGCATTAACCCAAACACATTTTTTTTCCCCAAGTCAATATATGACAGCCCCTAAACAAATATGAATTGAAAAGTGTTGTTAATCGTTAGACCCTTTGGAAAACAAAAAAATTTTTTTTTAATTTTTTACCAAAAATATAGTGTTTTTTCCGAAACAAAGGAAATAATTGTCCAAATATAGAGCGTCATACCTCGTTGAACTCGTAATTTAATTCCCAATCGATTGGCATTTAAACTTAAAAATTTTAATTTTGGTTCAAATTTATTGCAAAAAATTTGTGATGTAAGGGGGTTACAAACATAAAATTATGAAAACAAATTTTAAAAAATGTTTTATTCGTTCGGAAAGTGCCTGTTTTCGTTTAATAAGTTTGTTAGCTGTTCAAATTTTACGTATACGTATTTGTTTTAGTAGAAGAATAATATTTTTGAACCTTATTGATCATGTAAGATCTTGATAATATCAATTAATTATAATCCTAAAGTCTCTTTAATGCTACAAATTATGTTCTAATAGTTAACCTTTAGTTAGGCTACTATTTTCACTTAAAAAATTGCCCCCTTATTTAACATATTGGAAACCCCTTTTCAGGGTCAAATCTACGCGGTGGACGAGTCGACGCTGTTCGTGAAGTCCTTTGCCTACGACGGCACAGGACCGGACGCCTTCTTCTGGGTGGGCAAGACGCCCCGGCCCAGTCCCGAGGGCTACATCATTCCCTATCCGGAGGAGTACACGGGCATGTGAGTATCGCAGTTCTGGGAATGCAATCCGTACACTCCATACAGACACCCACATTTTTGGGGCTAGCCATTGGGGGTCGGACTGGACTTGGTTCGAGATGGAAATGGAAATGGAAGGGCGGTGGAGATGCTGATGGAGATGTCCTGGCTACTCGAGCGCAGCAGGCCATTTCCTCAGAACGTGAGCGAATGTTTTGGGTGGACGGCGTGTATGTGAATGTGTAGTCCCCGCATCCTTGCAGACTTTACGTTACGCACGGCTGACAATGAAACCACTTTCAAAAATTAAAAAACATTTTTCATCTCGCCTGCCATTTGTGCCCGTTGTCGCTTTCCTTTTGCTTTTGCTTCCCGGCGCCTTTGTGGCTCTGCAAGTTGCCGTTGGTGGTGTCGCTTCGTTGCCTCCTAATGTGAAAAACTCATTTATTTCTTCACGTTAGATTTGCGGTCATATGTGTGGTGGGAGGGACAACCGCCTACCGCACACCTCCCACCTCCCACCGAAAAACAACAGCAAACAAAGAAAACCGCAGGGCGGTGGAGAAAGTGGGCGTTTAGTGGGGGGTCGTTGAAAGAGATAGCGAAGTTTCAGCCTTAGCTACTATTTACTTTGAGTCGCCACAAGGTTAAGCCGCTCGACTATTTACCTTGTCAGTCTCCTTGCGCTGCCACTTGAACGCACTAAGCCGGTATTAGCCAGCTCCCCGCCCCTTCAGCACCCCCTAACCCCCACCCTTTTCCGGCATTATCCCACGTTGCAGCCAAGACACGCACACAATTTGACGTCATTTGACTGCTTAGAAATCGGGCATTGCATATTTCATTATCACAAACTAATCCCCTGATCCCGAAACCTAAACCTAAACCCAAGACAAGGCAAAGGTGAAGTGGCTATCCACTTGGCATTGACATTATCTCATGCCTGGAAAATACGCCTCAGGTGAATGTCGTATTTGATTTGCATGGCTTAACTGGGCAAAGGGGTAGGCCATTTCTTTGACTTCCCAAATGCCAAGGTTAAGGAAATCACGCTCATAACAAATACAATTTTTTTTATTCCTTGAAAAATGTTTTTAAAAAGTATTTATTAGACACAATATATTTCTTTGAGTGTCATTGCAGCGGTCTACACATCGCAATGTTAGCTTGAATTTTTGCATATCCAATCTTTGGCAAAATATTTTCGCCAGGCCAAGAATAACGGAGCGCATCGTGCGAGGCATAAGCGATTGCGATTCCCGAAAAGCGGACTCCATTTCTCACTGCGCAGTCTCCGGGCTCCACAGTTCTACAATCCCAGAACCCCAAAACCCCATTCCGAAAACCTGAGAATGTTTACGCACTGGATTTCCCCATTCGAAAATCTCAAACGCTCGGCGCGGTTTCGCGCTTGAGAAATCGTTTGATGATGTGTATGTCGGTTGGTTGGCTGGTTGGCAGACTAAAACCGATGCAGAATGGAACCATCCAAGGCGAATCCATGGCCCAAAGCCCGGGCATTCATATTGTAATCGACTTTAATGCGTTTCATTGTTGATGCCACGTGCCAGGCTTTATTAGTTCAATGTACAACGATGCCATCGCCTCCATTTCCATTTCCCCGCCTTGGTCCTTCGTCCTTCCTCCTTCGTCCTTCGTGTCCTCTTCTGACAAAGAGCAACATTGTGCCCAGGAGAGTGTGGGGTCTTGCGATGTGGAGGAGGTGGAAGCCCGGAACGCCGTAGCGATTGCACGCTTTTACGCTTTCAGACACATTACCCATGCCACCGGTTTGCCCATGCACCTTCTGAAAAGGAAGAGGGGATGGGGATGGGTGTGGGTGTGGGTGTGGGTTGGTGGGTGGGTGGCTGAAGGTCGACGGTGGTGGTGGGCTGGTGTTAGCACGATGATGATTGCTGTATTATGTGGCACACCGCTGCTATCGCAATCGCATGCATTTGAGCCAACAAATTGCGCGCGTTTATTATGTCTAATGATTTTTATGGATGTATGTATGCCGTGACGTCGCCGAGCGATAATTGATAAATGCAACTGATTGGCATTGGGACAGGCTCTGTCGTAGGTCATCCTGCCACCTACCACCCTCGTCCTTATCCTTTCGAAAAGGGAGGAAGTATGGCAAGTGACAGCCTTAAAACTGGCTTCTTGCTAAGCTCCTCGGGCAGGCCAATCAGCGTTAATTATCCCAACTGCTTCTGGCAGGCGCCGTTGAAGGGCTGCCAATCCTGCTGCATCAGGAGTTGGCTTGGCACTCAGAAAAAGTATTAAAAATTAAAAAGAAGTTAAAATAATATTTGCTTAAGATTATAACATCGAATAAAAATAAATAAATAAAATAATAAAACTAATAAATAAATAAAAATAAGCATTACTTTTTCAAAAAGAGATAAACTAGCTTTTCTATCTTTATTAAAAGTTAAAAAAATTAAATAACAAATTATGAAGAAATTTTAAAACAGTTTTTCATTGAATTGTATACATTACAAAACAACAAATTCATCGTTTGTTATACCCGTTACTCGTAGAGTTAAAGGGTATATTGTATTCGTGCAAAAGTATGTAACAGCTAGAAGGAAGCGTTTCCGACCCCATAAAGTATATATATTCTTGATCAGGATCACTAGCCGAGTCGATATAGCCATGTCCGTCTGTCCGTCTGCCCGTCTCTCCGTCTGTCCGTCTGTCTGTCTGTATGAACGCTGTGATCTCGGAAACTACAAAAGCTAGAAAGTTGGGATTACCAACACATATTCTTGGGCTTCCTACGCAGCGCAAGTTTATTTCAGCCGAGCGCCACGCCCCCGCTAACGCCCACAATCACCCATAATCGCCCACAGACGATACTAAAATGTGCCTGGCGCCCACATTTTCAAATATTTCTGATAAGTCTAATTGCAATTTTGTTGCGTTTAGTTATACCTATCGAAATGCAGAAGAAATTTTTTTAATCGGACCATTCGTTAAAAAGTTATACCTGATCAAAGTTTATATGTCCATCTCCCTCGCACTCCCTTTAGCCGAGTGACGGGTATTAGATAGTCGGGACAACAACCCAACTATAGCGTTCTCTCTTGTTTTTTCTTTTTTTGAGTGCCTTCCCGCTTTTTGTGTTGCTCCCTTTTTTTATGTTCACGCTCGCTTTACCTCCCCCTGGAATGGGTGGATGGGGAGGAGCGGGTGGCCTGGGTGGGGAATGTGTCACAATGGATGCATCGAGCATAAGTAATTAAATTAGAATTTTTTGAGAAGCATAAAAGCGACGCCGTGCTGATTAACGCCCGTTGCCATGACAATGAGGATGACGCCGTTGCCTTGTCCTGCACCACCCACTTCCCTCTTTCCCCCGCCCCTGAACAACCCCTTCCCCGTTCCCCTCCCAGTGGCTGTTGCTCATTTGCATCTGCAGTACAAAACATCCGGCTCGCTCCACCTTGGCGCTTGCCTTTTCGCTTAACGCTGATTTCATTGATGCAGATTTCATTAAAATTTCCTGCATGCATAGTAGCAAAACGAAGTTATAGTTTTGTCCTTCATTGTCGGCGAGGCCCACCCAACGACCACCCACTCCCACCAACCGGATCATCCTTCATTGTGTTAATCAACTTTGACAGCGCAGCCGCAACACGAACAACTGTTTTGGCTGTCGCCTGATTTCGCCCCTGGCTGATGTGCCAACTGCCTTTAACTCGATTAAGCACCAGAAAGTTGGAGGATTCATTCGGCATACAACTTAACCCTCGGCTGCCGTTGTCCTCCATCTCCTTCTTATATAAGGTATTCAGCCCTCAAGTAGTTGCGCCTGTTGCTGTCACTTCACCCTCTTGCGCTCACAAGTAGGCAACGCTTTTCACACCTTGCAGGGTTCGAAATGGGGATTGTTTAGGATATTTTCGAAATATTTTCATTTCAATCCATTACAAATTAAATTGAACTGGAAATTTCAGAAAGGCTTTGAATGTTCATAGTATATGATCAAATAAAGCATTGTAACTTACAAAGATGTCACTGAAATCTACATTTCGTAAGAAATACAAAAAAAATATGCTAAAAATGTAAAAAAAATTATAAGTTTCAAAGATAATTTATTGCTTTTGAAAGGGCCTTACCGATTTATTTTTCAAATTTTTTACTGTATGCTACTATTTTTGTGCTATATGATAGTATTATATTATATAACTTGCAAGCAATTATTGTCAACCAGATTTCCAGCAGCTCGTTAGAGGACATCTTTCCGAACTTATCTCTCCGTACCGAGCGTACTAATTATTATTGTTGTTGGCGTGATTAATGCCCCCGACCACTGCACTTTAATACAAATTTAATTGAGTAGTCGTCGCCGGGAGGGGAGTCATCGTCATCCATCCGCCTGAAAAGGCCTGTCAGCCACAAAAGCGGGGGCGTTGGCTTGGCTGCGGCGCTTCGTCACGGAAACATGAAATATTCATAATAATTTTAGAATATTTTCGGTGGTGGTTTGCCCCGTTTTGCAGGGGTTCCGGGAGATGGGGTTGAATGCTGGATGATTGGATGGCTGGGTCGTCTGCTCTGCTGAGTTGGCGCGTTTTATTGTCTGCAAAATGCCCCCGATTGTTGTGCGTTTTGTTTATCGAGCGGGAATGCAAAGTGCCAGTCAGCAGGCTCAACAAGTTGGCCAGTTTAGTCTTAGTCAATGGGAGAGCACACACGAAAAGACGCCTGTGCTCTTTGCGAATTCTGAATTCAGAATCTGAATTCAAACTAATTGGGTGAAAGTGCACAGGGGCTTATGCACATATAGAATATGTGTGTGTCAACGAGGGCAAATAAAATAAAATCGATGAATGAACCCAAACACAAACACAAGCCCAAAACCGAACCAAAGCGAAACTAAAGCCCATCCTGAGTGCATCAATAAATGTCGAGCGGAGAGGTCCTTGCCAAGTGGGAGGACAAGCAAATCAAATAAAGCAACAAACATATTTGCCAGGCGGAAACTGTAATGGAACTAGGAATCGAAAGCAAACAGAATTCGAGCAAAACTGATTCTGGAGAACTGGTGGACTGGAGACAAAGGACCAACCCCAAGAGGTTGGTGGCATCGGGACCTCGTTGTGTATCCAGCAGATACATTTGATGCACTGTTGACACAGAGCCATTCAATTTGTTTTGGCTCATTAGAGTGGTGCAACTGGTGCTCGGGCTTCTTGTTCCAGATCTTGGACCTCTGTCAATGTGTCATTTCGATTTCAAGGGTGCCGGGCTGCTAAGTGCTTAGCCGTGTCTAATGCGGATTGCGTGGCCTCCGTCGACATTCATTAGACGTCGACCTTTCCACTTGAGTGGAAAGGCTGACTAACCGCCCAACTGACTGATTGACTCGCCGCCACCGCCACCGCCGCCCGACACTTGTCCCAGTTGCGTTGAATCGATCCTGCAAGGAGCTCTACAGCCCCCCGCCAAGGATATCCAAGGATATGGCTCTGCAGCCCGCGACGACAGATACAGATTCATCTGGGCAAACACTCGCTGACGGTTCAGCCCCCTTGGGATTGGCATACTTAGACTTCAAGTTGATTATTAATATACCCCAGGGCTTCAGCTGCGTCCCGCAAGTGAAATGAGATGCAGTAACTGCAGTAATGGATATGTAATCATCGCAAAATCCACATGATTACGAAAGCTGAGGGAAATGCAAGCGAATGCATTCTCTTGACTCCAATGCCAAGGTACCTCGAACTTATTCGATTTGTAATTGAAACAGAAGTTCCAATAAAAATGACAACACTATTCGATATAATATTGTATTGTATATTGTTACATTACTGAAGAATGAATATAGATTTAGTTCAGGTAAGCTTACATTTTCACAGAAATGCACTGATGCGCTGAGAGCGAAGCCCAAAAAAGTCGTTAATTGGCTTAAACAAAAAGCAGCCAGAAAAAAGTAACTACATAATATAGAGGTGTATAGTAGAGATTGCCACCCAACTATTCAGGCATCCCATCGAATTGGAGGAGCAGGGGGCAAAGTCGGCATGAGACGTGTGTAATGCCTCGGTTCGCTGCATTAGCCATAAATCTTCATCAGCGCTCGCTTCATAAATAATGCGAATATGCGAAAATGAGAAATGTTTTTGGTTTTGTCGTCGCTCGTTCGGTTTTTGCTTTAATTTTAATGACACCAAGTCGCACAGCATGCATACGAATAATGTTATATATATATAATATATTCGAGAATCGAGGCCAGGGTCTGAACTGTTGCATTTTCTGGCTGGTTTCGCTTTAAGCCCTATGCAAATACTGGCCGTAAATGTTGCAAATTGGAGGCGAGCCCTTCGGGGACAATCTGCTGACATTCTGTGGGCCGGGCCAGAAAATCTGTTTGATTTCCACCTGTGCTTTGTCGTTTAATTGAGTCACTCAACAGGGAATACATGAAACTGGCCTCTCAACGGGTTTAAAGTATATAAAAAAGTATTGCTATACTAAATTAAATATTTTCAGATATAATAAATGAAGTATTTTTAGAAAAATAATCATGCTCTTATGAGATCTAGCTTAGTAGATGGTTTTGAAAAATATTAATTGAGATATCATAATATTTTTTAAAATTTGTTAAAGCTTGGGTATATAAGACTTAATAAAGCAGTGAACACACACTTTGCTTTACTTGCACCCATAGTTTTGTATGCTCTGGACCCCGTTTAACTCTATTTCTCCATCTCGCTCTCGTTGTCGGCACCCGTCTCTTTTTGGAACCACCCGCAGGGATCCCCCCATTTTGCAGGCGCACAACCGAACGGACATCATACTGCGCTTACCCATGGGCAAAAGGATTAAGGACATTCGATGGCTGTCAGTGTGGTGCAGACGCTTCACGGTGAGTCCTTGCTTGCTTTCTTCCCATCCATATCCATAGTATACTATATTATCCATTTTGTTCCCCTCTTTGCGGATGGCACGCGCCATTCTCCCAGATTTATGTGTGTGTATTTAGCCTTTTTTGTAATTACATTTTTGTAATTTAACTGCAGCTGCACAAAGAGCTTGTTCTTTGCTCGGCTATCGATTATGGTCTTAATGGCTTTTCAAAAAAAAGAACAGAGGAAGTTATTTGGTTTCTCGTCTCGCGTTTGCTTAAGAGTAAATGAAGGACCTAAGGATCCAAAGCAAGTCAAATAATCCCTTTGTCCATTATGCAGTCTATAATGTGGGTCAGCCAGCCGCCAGGAACTTTGTTTTCATTAGAGTTTTATATTTTAATTACAGTGCTGAATATGCAAATGCCACCGTCCACCGGCAATTATGTTTGCCTTGGTCCGGCGCAAATTACTTTTGTTTAAGTTTCCTCGGAGGCAGCGGAGTACGAGTGCATTTCCAGATAAATTCCCCAAATTGGAATCGGGTTTTTCGACGGGGGGTTTGTGGGGTTTTTGTTGCAGGGTCGAATAAAAGATGGCGGCCGTAGTAAAATAAATTACAGCAGACATTTTTGATTAACTCAAGTGGTTGCATATAAACACACACACACACAGACCACCCCCCATCCCCCACCTCACTCCTCACACAGATACTGACACGAATGGGGGTCGTGTGTATCTGTGTGGCATACAGGGTGCTCCTTCCACGAACCCCTCTGTGTGTGTGTGGGGGTGTACGCTGCCTTCCATTGACTGACAGCCAAAAAACTTCTTGGGGGCTGACTGCCGCACACCCACACAGATGCACCCGGATTGGGGTTAGTTTGCCCCTGTGTGCGTCGCTGTGTATCTGTGTGCGAGTGTTGTTTGTGGAGTTTTGAGCGCGCATGCCCGATTTTTTACCAAGGGTGGGGGTTTTTGGGGGTTTCAGGGGGGCTGGGCTGTATTGCGGTGGGTGGCCCCACATGGAGGCATACATAAACACACATTATGTACAAATGTTTTGGGTATACAACAACAAAGCGCTTGTTTGCTTACTTAGAACCGCGTCGAATGTAGACACCGTGTCGCGTAAAGTGCACAGAATGTAGAATTTAAGATATACTCTTAAAGGATTAGTCTAGCGTTCAGAGCCAAAATTTACTAAAAATAAGGGAGGATCGACCCTTAAAGGTATTCACAGTAAACTTGAGGGTTTCGTTTATAGAAATTCATTGGTTTGTTAATAATACAAAAACTGATTTTATAGGCTGAGGTTTAGGAAAAGTATACCCAAAAATACCCTCTTAAAAAATATATATTCCTGACTAGAGTATTTATTATTCGTTTGCTTTATTGAGTAAAAAGTGTCCTTAACTTGTACTTATGTAAAATGTATTCACCCCAGCTGATATGTGGCGTAAAAAGTTCACATATTATGTAGAAACAGGAACAAAAACAATCCCAGCCACGCCTTAAATAAACCTTTAATCATATGCCCAAGAAGTCGCGTTGAATGACCTTAACCCCCTTTCAGGTTGACTTTGGAGAGGTGTTCATACCACCCAATCTGGATGTGCCCAGGCCGCGTGTGCTGCCCGAATTCAAGCGATTGGCCCACGGCCTGCGTTCCAGCAACATCAGTGTGCTGGATGCCAAGACGTTCTACATGTGAGATTAGCCTGAGCCTATGCATTTTAAATATTTTAACAAGGATTACTTGACGTTTTTCAGACCCAACCTGCACTACGATGGCGCTGGACCCGATGCCTATTTCTGGGTAGGCAATGGCAGCGAACCGAACATCATGGGCATCAAGGTCAGTATAGTATAAATTCAAACAAGAATATGATTTACTGATATTATGTATATATCCCACTTTCAGGTGCCCAATGAGAGTGGTTCCTTGGAACCGTTGCGCGGCTACCAGGGCGAAGACATCGAGATCCAATTGCCCGGCAGCCTCACCGTCTACGACATCGACTGGCTGGCCGTGTGGTGTGTGGAGTACAGGCACAACTTCGGACATGTCTACATTCCCAGGGACCTGGACGTGCCGCCAGCCCTGGGCCAGACCAAGATAACGGTAAGTGCGAGGCCCCATATCTCGGAAATAGTTAGTTCCGGAACATTTGCCCCGTTACATATGCTAGCATTTGCTCATTTGCACACAACTCATAATGTATATCTCTTTGACTTATGCGCGCCGCATTAGCCTTCATGGTGGTATTCACCCGTGAGTACTAGACTTAGCCTCATGCATGTCCCGCCTTCTGAAAAGACCACTACCACTAACTGTGTCCCCTTGATCCCCCTTTCAGACCACCACGACTCCGCGCCCCGTGTACAGCAATTGTCGCGAGATCCTGCCCAATAAGCTTCAGGTAAAGTGGGAGCTCCAGGGCGACTATCTGCAGGTGGAGCTCTTCGGACGCATCACCGAGGATCAGTACATGGCCTTCGGACTCTCCGGAGCGAACGGCCGGCCCCAGATGTCCCAGTCCGATGTGGTGGTGGCCTTCTACGACACCACCACCCGTGTGTTCCGTGCCGCGGACTACTTCATCTCGGACTTGTCCCAGTGCGATGGTCAGCGGGGAGCTTGCCCCGACGAAAGGATCGGAGGTCGCAATGATGTGATCGTCTGTAAGTTAGTATGGTTAACTAGAGGAGTGGGTTTTGTACCATCCTTTGATAAACCTAAATTCCTTTAGTGAGCGGTGATAGAAAAAATGGTGTTACCAGCATCCGCTATAAGCGTCTGCTGCAGCCCAATGAAGCCATCTACGATGCCCCTATTCCCATCGATCGCGAGGTTTCGGTGATTGCCGCCATTGGACCACTTAATTCGAGGAAGGAGGCCAATGCCCACTCGCACACCGCCAGTGATCACAACCAGGACGACATTCGCATCAACTTCTCGGCAAGGGTAAGTTCAAATGTCCATCGATAAATAAAGATAAATAATGATATCTATCTATCTATTTCCAGAACGATCACGCCTGCAAGAGTTCACTGTACGATGTGAAGGACGAGAGTGGACCCAGGCCATGGCCCACGCGCAAAATCGAAGGTGTCAGGAAGTTCCGTGCCAGCATTGGACCCACGGGCGGCAAGCGTGGTTATACCTCCATTACTGGGGTGCCCTCGTGGGGCATTGCCTGGTATGTGAACGATCTGCTGATCCCTGAGATCACTGTGGAACGTGGCCTGACCTACGAGTTCATCATCGAGGGCGGCAATGACTCCGCTCAGCCAGCTAGGTACATAAGAATTCACTGTGATCTTAAAGAGTTTTTGGATCATTTTAGTAGCTAATAGGTTTAGTATTCGTGGCGCTCATAATTTTTGGGTTAGAACTGTACAAATCAGTTTTTACCCGAAATAATGTAAAATAACTAATTTTAAATAGGGTATAAAAACGGAGTGCTTTACCTAGTTGAGCCTCTAATTTAGTTCCTGACCGTTTGGCATTCAAATCTATAACTTTTTATTTTTTGTCAAAAAATAAGTTCCTTGAAAGTTAAGGGGATTGTTAGTTTTGATTCCTAGCTGCCCAAAACAGTCGTTTTATTAGCTGTGGGCCATAAATTGTCCATATTAAGATTAAAAATCCGAGACAAATCGTATTTTTGTGTAAAATTCCTATTATTGCCAAACAATTTCGTTTTTAACCCACTAATAACCTAATAATTTGTATACAGATATCATCCGTTCTACATCACGGACTCTCCTGAGGGTGGACTGGGACAGAAGATGGGTCTGGAAGCCCGAAAACAAAAGGCATATGCTGGAGTTGAATACAATGAGGATGGTGATGCTATTCCAACAGCAGGTAAGAATTTATTCCTGGTACATATATGTATATTTCCATGGCTAATGATTTATTTTTCATCAGCTGGTCGTTATTGCGAATGGGAGCACCAGACCATTGATCGATCGGCGGAAATCGAGAGTTTCGAGGAATACATGAAGACACTGGTCTTTAAGTGCGAGGATGGCGAGCCAGGTTATCTCAACTGGACAGTGCCCATGGATGCTCCCGATCAGCTTTACTATCAGGTGAGAGCCACATTGGCAGTAACTCATTAACGTAGTTAATACCAATCTCCTTTTGCAGTGCTTTACACATAATAATCTCGGATGGAAAATCAATGTCGTGAACATGGGCGCCTCCAGGGGATCGATAGCCAGCAGTCACCAGCTTATTTTATACGGAATTTTCACAGTTTTTAGCCTGGTCGCGACACGCCTGCTTTTTTGTGGTCGAGTACTTGCCTGATAGTGCCAGTAAATGGACCTAAATTCTAGATTTCTAGACAAAATGTTCGACAGACGAGGTCCTGAGATCTGAGCACATATCCAGATCCGTACATATCCATGAGCATTACCATATCCCTCCCAAATTTAAAGCATTTCCATCTTCCAACTTCTCGATACGAATTTATAATTTCACACTCGTACACTTGGGACTTGTCTGTCGGAGGTTTTGGGCCACTTGGCGACTTTCACAACCAGGCTAATATCATCTGAAAAACATATCTTGACAATAATTCGTAAGATGTAAAACTGTTGAAATTGTGTGTGCATGCGTGAGGGCCCACTGTACTGCTGCAGTGGGCGCAGAATGGGTGTTTGAGCCATATAGCCGGAACTTGATCGGTTGTTGGCAGTAGATTTTTGTGGCTAGGCAGCGAGAACTTTTTGTACATTTACGAGTATGGAATTCTACTTTTTTACATGTATACTTATTAAATTTACTTATACATCTACATCTCTAGAGCAGTAAATTGTAATTTTTCTAGAAACTACTACAAAACCTACACACAGGCATGTAGATACAGAATCATGTTTAATATGCGGTTCAATGAAAACGTAAGTCGACAATAATTACGCGACACTGCGACAATAAATAAAAGATACATAATAAGATATAAGGCATAATAAAGTATGTATATGGGCTGCAACTGAAGCTCAAAGACAGTGTACAATAAGAATTACATGGATTTAGAAAGGCCAGATTACGGATGCAATTTGTATGACAATAAAATCTACAGATTTGTGAATTTTGAGAAAGTTTCGCAGACAATAAAATACTTTTACACACTTTGAATGTACTAAGGAACTAAAGACAAATAAGAGAACTATGTTATTTAATGCTACTGACTACTGTGGTGCTTCTTGTAACGATATTAGACGAAATGTAAATCACACGCCGCACACAATTAGAATGGAACACAAGAATCCCCCTCTGGACGGGATGAAGTTTTTGTTATCAGATGGTTTTCTTGTAACTTTTTTAACTATATTTGCATAATTGGTGTTTTTATATAAGCATGGTATATATATATATTCGTGTATGTTTACAATAAGCGATATGTTTATGATGGTAAGTGAAAAGGAAAGACACACAACTAAGATGTACGACAATAAAGAGTGGACAAATAATTACCATGCATACTTAAGAAATATTTGACAAGATATTGAATATGTAATATTATTAACTGATAAATATGCATGTATGGCAAATCTTTTTGATAGTTGTTTGCATTAATTTTGGATAATGGCTTAATGTAAGCTAAAATAATTCCGAACGAATTACTTTACAGCCACAGCTAAAGGATCCACATTTGAGGAGCTAATTTAAATAAAAGAACTAACTTTTCCTAAGAGTATAAATGTATAAAAACTATTGGACACTAAAGTTTGTTAAGTTTCTGTTGTTTTGAATCCTTTGTTTCCGTTTCCTGCATTAGTTTACACATAAGGGCCACTTTGCTGTAGTAATGTACATTTTCGGGAAAAGATACAGAAAAGTGTAAAGATCCATGAAATATAACTTTGGAGAGTTTTGATATTGAAATTTGACCGGGTCTGGAGCAGGCTTATAAGTCAAATTGATTTTTGTATAGTTAATGCAGCTAAGCGCACAAGAGTCCAGATAAAACGAAAACGAAATCGAAACAAATGTAATGGTAACCAAATCAAACGATTTATAAATAAACTCACACCTTTATATTCAATTGAAATACATACATAAACATATTTACATTAAACAAAAGGCAAGAATATGACTTTCAAAGAATATCCCAGAATATAAAAATTTCCATGTCGATTATAACTTAACATCTCGTACTTAGATAGCAACATTTTTCTGCATTACCTAAACGAAGTACTTTCATTAAATATAATAAAATCGAAATCAAAAGCAACTTGCATTCAAATCTCCAATTTAATAAATAGATATGCATGAGTCGCAGGCCAAGAGGGTGAGGAGAAAACTAATCAATTTTTAAATGTTAATAGATCGCATCAGATCCCGCAAAAATAAACCCGATTGACAATAGCTTGCTATGAAATTGGTCAGTTCAAATAAATGGTAGAGAATTGAAAGATTGATGTCAATAATAAGCTTCTCAAGAAGAAAAACAAGGAGTGTAACAAAAAATCCAAGACAAATATTCTATAAATAAATTTCCGAAAGCAACTGTTCTCGTTTTATTTTAATACGGGGAAAAGAAATTTCGCGAGTCTGGGAAGGGACTGCTAAGATATGTACTAAAAATAGTTCCATTGAGTTGTTGGCAAACATTTAAGGCTTACTGACTGGTATTATCCAAGATTGTTTCAAATGTATTATTTATGTCGGGACGGCGCGAACGCCATTCCCGGCTACCAAAAATTACACGCACGAGTTATTCACATTAGGAATAATCGCAGAGGTCAACTCAGCCGAGGTGCAATGGCCAAGCCTCACTCCGGAGGAACCGCCTTCGTGATCACGGTTAACCTCTACGCCAGGTAAGTATGCTTTTCGCTGCTCGGCAGCAGGGTTTCCATGCCGGAGCAGCTAGAAGCAGTTGGGAATTATAACGAGCGTGCGGCGAGATAATGCACCCCTCTAAGTATACCTTATAAAATGTGCTAGCATGCGCAGTAACAGGCCGAGTTTCACTGCCAGCTGAGGCGATTTGATGGTAAACAAATGTGTTTGCCTATATTTTTAGCAATAAAAGTTTTATCTTCAGGAAGTTTGCACCACATCGAACTGCATAGATTAGCTATCTTATAAAAGTTCCGAATTAATTATCTGCTTAATTTTGGGGAAGATTAAAGATAGTATAGCTTCACTGGCTCAAACGGTATGGACATCCGAAATGAAGCTATTTATACCCTTTATCTCGCGAAACTAACTGACTTTCTTCATAGTCGTAAAATTATAATACTTAAAAATCGATTTGTGCCTACAGACAAACTGACAAACAAAGGGACACAAATTTTCAAATTGAAAAGTCCGACGAGAATCTTTTTCTCTAAAAGTCCTGATATACAATCATTTTAGTTTTCCCGATCTAGTTCAATTGGCGTATATCTCGGTATTATCGACTCATCACAACAGATTTTCATTTCATCTTGCGAAAGCGATTCGTCACTACTTGTACTGTGGTCCACAGTGATAATGAATTTTTCCTATGCATGCTTTTTGAACACCACATTTCCTATCACTTTTCACCCAAGTGGAGAATTCCTATTACCCAAATCCCCCCATGGATCCGCACATGAAAGAAATACTTCGAAAATTGTTTATGTGTATTGCTAGAAAGTTTTTATTTTACATTTTGTATTTATTATGAACTATTTTGTTGTTTTGTTTTTGTTTTGCAATGCTGTGATTTGTTAACCCACCGCGGCGCAACATTTAATGAACACACAAACGTGTTTAATGCATACAAAATAATAATACAAATAATCGTAATATATAATAATAAGGTGTAAGATTAACTAACTTAGTAATGTATAATGCGATTTGGGCAGAAAATGAATATCAACATACATAGATCGCTGCAGATATATTTAAACCTATATAGATCTAGACATATGTAAGTATGATGCTATCATACGCGTTCGATTTCGTGAATTCGCTTTTATACGTATTTGTTGACAGAGTTTTGAAACTGTACATGTTGTT
This sequence comes from Drosophila prostipennis, assembly GCA_037075205.1. Taxonomy (NCBI): domain Eukaryota; kingdom Metazoa; phylum Arthropoda; class Insecta; order Diptera; family Drosophilidae; genus Drosophila; species Drosophila prostipennis. The sequence continues at coordinate 304,207 of JBAMCJ010005432.1, read as the reverse complement.
CATACGGTTTTTGTTTTTGTTTTTCTTTTCATTATTATTTGTTATTTAGAATAATGCTTTACCATGTTTTTATTGGCTGAAGTTTAATTGTTGTTTATTATTGTGTTAGGTTCTCCTCGATAATTCTTCTTTCTAAATGTAAGCTCTAGATTTGGTGAGAAATACGTAAATGTTGTTGCTGCATATGGGTTGGTTGCCCGACCCATAGCAATGTTGGGTAGTTGCAATTGATTGCGAATAATTAGGTTCAACGATTACATTTCAATCTTGTTTGTTTTTACAATTATACACAATTTATGCGGCTTGCCCGTGGTGGGCTATAAATATATCTGCGATTTACATTCGGTCTCAACTTTTACAATTATGCAATTTCCATTAATTCGTATGGTTGATGGCTGCTGATCATTACGATTTCGTTTGTAATGCCTTGCTTTCATTATTTCAAATAATTTTTACATTATACAGTGGAGTGGAGGAAACCAAACATGAAACATTAACATGCAATTTCGATCAGGGAATGGGGTGTGTAATGGGGAGATGGGAGCGGCTTTGTTAATTTCGTAATTAATCGCATTGATTTGCTAAACATAATGCAGCAATTATATAGTAGCAATCGAATAGTGCAAAACTCTAGCAGCCAGAGACACAACAAACACAAAAGTTTCTTCGTTTCAATTTGTTCTCCTTTTGTGTTTGCTTCATTCAGTATCCAGAAATTGTTTCCGCCTTCTGTTGCATTTAAATGTTAATTAATGATAATAAATAAAGCCTAGTTTTAATGCCTGCTTGAAACTTGGACATCTTTCAATTACTACAGTATCTATATAGACGTAAATACAGCTGTTTATCCATTATATTTATATTTAATCTAGATTATCCTGGAATATTAACTTTATGTAGCCAGTCGCTCCATCCAAGGGCGTCGCACAGAAGGGACAGACGGCCTGAAATCCGTTGGTGCCGTGCGGTATCTCCACATTGGCCCAGTATCTGCAAGATTCGGAGGTAAACCAATCAATTAGTAGAGTCATTTCATGGGCCACAACATGGGCTTCAGTCGCTCAGCTCACTTGACAGTTTTCTCAGTCGCCATGTGTCCGCATGGATTGAACGCGTACGTCGGGGCGCCCACGTCCACATAGAAGGCCGGTTCCAGGCCCATGCACAGGGTGACCACCGGACCGAGTTCCAGGCACATGGGGCAGCGGCGGGCGCCAGTGTTCTCGTCCTGACCCCAATCGTGATGGCCTGCGACAGAGTAATTGAGCAGAATTATAGATTTTTTGCATCCAATTTAAGACTTGAGACATTCAAACTTACCCTGGACATGGCCGCAGTTTAAGTACACGTAAGGCTGGTTCACCTGATCCCCAATGTTAACTTTGCGTGGTATGACCAACGTGTTCAGGCCCACCGGGCACTGTGGACGACCGGCGTTGATGGCATCGATAAGTTTCTCCAAATCGTGTTTGGTCTGTAATTCATAAGGGGGTAATTAGAATTTTCTTGGAGGTGTTAGATTGGTTGCATATTAGTTACTCACCGGCGAATGCTGCAAGCCCTCGGCGGAACGCCAGAGCAAGGTTGCGCCGCAGAGATCAATAAGTGTGCCATCCTGCAGGATGTTGCATTCGTCGTAGATCTGGGGATAAGGTAAAATGTTAATCAACTGCTAGATTGGCCAAGAAATTCACCTACCGGTTGACCCTTCTGCTGGGCCGAACGCGATTCGCGCAGGCTGAAGACATCGCCGCCCACGGAGCACTCGCGCCAGAGGCCGCACTTGGCATTGCCGCCACAGAAGGATCCTTTGGGGTGCATAATCAGCACGCCGTTGGTGGTCAGGCCATCGATTTCCACATTGTCCTGCCACTTGGTGGCCTTCTCCTGTTCAAAGTCAAGTTCGTTGCTCATTAGAATCAGCAGGAGATTGCCAAAGGGACAGAGGGACAGCCGCCACTTACCCCGAGGAATATGTTTCTGCTCGAATCGAAGCCGGCGGCGAATATTCTCGCCTTGGCTGGCTCACAGCGGTTGACCAGAATGCGGCAGGCGAACCGAGAAATTGTGCTCTGCATCACCTTGGCATCCTTCTTATCGCCCGGCAGCGTGTCCATCACCACAAAGTCAATCGGTGACTCCGAGGAGCGTCCCACCTGGCGGAGCAGAGCAATCATCGTGATTAGTCAGGGGTGTGTAATATGGGCAAGGTGGAAGGGGGAAGGGGGGAAACTGATTAGGCAATTTATCAGAAAGCAAATAAATGACGAATCATGGCAATATTGGCACTACACTTCAGGCCCAAGAGAAGGTAGCCACTTCGGTTGCCAGGCCGATATAAATATTGAATGTCGTCTCGTGGCTAAGCTAAAGTCAAAAGTCAACACAGAAGACTTCTGACCTTCTCGGGGCGGCGGTGCACTATTTCTGGCCCCCCCGACAGCTCTAATTAGCCAAATACCATTCATCAAAGTCAGGCCGTGAAACCGAAGCTCTTGGGGATTCTTTTGGGTGTCTCACCTGAAACATGTCCGTTTCCGCGTCCTCCTTGTACTCCACGATTACCGCCTGGTTGCGTGAGAGTGTGTACGAGATTGAATGCTGATTGGCATCCAGAATAGCCTTCGAGGTCTGTGGCGACTGGACGATGTAGTGCTTGGACCGCTTGACGCCGCTCGCCTCGGTCCGCTTGTGGAGCACAAACTTGGAGCGTCGCCGACCGCGATCGCCCTGTGGCAAGTAACCATTGTAGCTGCAACGAGACGGATAGAGCGATTCGGTGTGAGATACATTCGGTGGATGACAGATGTGGGGCAAGTTGATAAGAGAGCTGGCATGCGGGATTATTGCTCAACAAATATAATTCGTTCGGTTTGTGGGTCAAGTTCTGAGTCGGCAATATGTTTACACAATTGGTGGGGGTAGCTCCTTCCCCGCCTCCCACAGATAATGGCCACTAATAACTCAAAAGAATTGCGGGCTAGCTTTTGTTTTCCCCGGGTTATTTCGGTCTTTTTGCTATATTAGCAAGACCATAAACCATGTAATTACCGATGCATGTCAGTTCTAGCAAATGGACATATTATTGACTTTGGGTCGATTGTGTTTATGAGTAGAAAGTGTTATTTACTTTGTTAATACAAAACACAGCAGATGTATAATATTCGGGATATGGGAAAAGAATGATTCATTCATATTCCCATAGGGGCTATATAATAATCTTTTAACATCAATCAAATCGACAAATGTCGCGACAAGTTCTTTGAAAATCAAGCATTTCGGGTAAGTAATAAACTACGGATACAAGGAACTTTATAACTCTTTCCTAAATTAAATTTATGGCCTTTAATTATAAGATTTACGAAAATACATTTATGAAGCTATATAACCCAAAAATACCAGCTTGAAATTATGTAGTTTGATACGATAATGCCGTAAATTTTGAAAAGCAACTGGTTCCTACAATCTATCTCATCTTTCCTGACACTTCTATTTATTCCACTTAATGATCTTACATAAAAATGTCAATAATATTTTATGTGATTTCATTGACAAACTGTTCAAAAATGATCCCGGAAAATACCAATCCCCCGTGTCGGTCGTAAAAAAATAATTTCGAAAATTCTTGAAAATCTTTTCCGATGAAATGATCCAGTCGGAGAACAATAATCTTTCCGTGCGTGATGTAAAGTTCTGAGAACCGAAGGCTGGTACCCGTCAAACTAATGAAAAACATAATTCCAATCCATGTTTACAGCCACGTTTGAGTTTGAACCCTCGGGACATGTTGACCTTTAACTTTGTAACAATGAAATTCAGCGTATGTTTTTTCCCCATTTTTATTCATACCCACATTTGGTTAGCGTAGCTTTTTTCAGTTCGTTAATTGGTTATGTCTTATTTTGATGACAACAATTAAGAGTTTCAGATTTGCTGACAACGATTCAAGTGTTCGTTCGAGTCCGAGCTTCTTTCCCTGTGGGTTGTTGTCCAGCCATCATCGTGCGGTTGTCTATCATATATCACATGTATGTTCACTGCGAGCATGGAGTGGGGAATCCTCAGTGAGTGACCACATGTTGCTCGGGGGACCAGCATGGTCGTCATGATAAATGGAGAATTGATGGAGAACTACATAGGGTCTGGTCTGGGCTCCCTTAATTTTACCCCCCGCCCATGCCTTTGTCCTATGGGCAATTAAAAAGTGTTAAGATAACAAATGCCAGCAACAACTGGGACATAAAGAACAGAGAGTGCAGCTTTAACTGGCAACGCTTTCGGCTAATGACTCAAGTCTGAGGTCTGGAGGCTCCGTATTCCGGAGTCTGTGAGTCGCACTTTGGCTGTGAGTCAGCGGCAAAGCGCTGCCAATCGGCACAATGTCAAGCGCTTTGCTTTCGGCCCGGCCCAGTCTGTCCCGTCCGACTCGACGACCATCAAGATTTACAATCATCCGTCCCAGCTGCTGGCCAGAATCATCAATCTCCGCCGGCGGACCGCTGCGTGGATCAAATTTATGCGGCTAGCCTAGCTGAATGTTTACAGAGACCCGGCACTTAAACTTCTGTAAGCTGCGTTTGACTGATTGGGTTTATGGCTTGAATCAAAATCGGTGAAGATCCCATAAAAGTGCAGTGAATCTTAATTTATGAATTCATGAGGAGCGATAATAGATTTCAGAAAATTCTGTTCGGATGGTGTGGTGTCGAATGTAACTGGTTAGGCAATCTTTGATCTTTGAATCGCTAAGTAGGTAAGCCGTTTAAGCCGCTTAGATTTTAATCAGCAAAGTGACATAATTCGAAAATGTTACAACTGATTCTGAGCGTTAAGAATGGGTAGATTATGGGATTAACAAACGATATGATATGATAGTTATGTTATGAACCTCTATAATAATATAAAAACTGTTTAAAGTCTATTGTTAGCCTTTATCAATTAAGTTATTCATCTTATCTTCCATGTCTCCCATGTAAACTCTTTCAAGTACATAATTCAAGCGAAAGTAAATTCTGTAACCATATGGGAATTGTGCGAAAACTGAATTATCTTAATTGAAAACAGTATTTTATTGACCCAGCTTTTGTTTATTGTAAACCCCTCAAGTAAAATGCTCGAAGTCAACGAACAAAGAACTCTAAGACTTGAAGTGCTCATTTCAGCACTTGAAAAGTGGTAGGCTCTGCCTTATAAAAGCGCCCAAACAAAGTGCTTTACCCTAAGTATTTCCCTAGCATTACTTATACCATTATTTCCTATAGACTTACCCGAGTATCACTAGTTCCCCGTAGCGCAATCGCGGTTTGTCATGACCATCGCCACCGTCTTCAGCCAGTATGGGAGATTCAGTGCCGTCGGTGCTGCAAGTGAAAATGGGATATGGGATTGAATATTAAATATTTAATGGAATTGCACATGGTTATGGTTTTCATTTTTTGTTTGGTAATTTACACAAAGCCTGGAAACTGCTACAACTGCTAGGCCATTATGTTATGCAAGAAAAGGAAAACAATAAGGGAAAAGTTTTCTCAGTAGCAAAGGGGAACAAAACAAAAAGGAAAACGGCTGCACAAAACTAAAGCAAAACAATTTCAAAGAAAATGCCAAAGAAATTGCTCATTTCCAACATCTCACTGGCACCCTTTTTCATTCTATATATGTACAATGTACATATATATATTACTCTGCAACTTCTTGGCTTTCTAGAATTTCAAATGAGGAAATGGCTCCGCTCTGTCTCCGCTGCAGTACACTGGGAAAAACTATAGCAACAAGTCTCACATTTTGATAAATTCAAATGAAGTTGAAATACCTTGTTTTATTCCTTATTTATTTTACAGTTTAATAATGCATAATTATTTTCTTAAATATCATAAATTATTTATTTTTCTCCAAGTGTGATTAGTTTTCCCTTGGAAGTCTTAGGAATGTGCCACCTTCTATCCTGCCTCAAGTTTCAACTTGTAGGTAATCGCATAATTAGAGGGTTAATTATATCCCAAATTAGTGGAAAATTGCGTCCAATAACGACTTTCTCATTAGCATGGATGTTGGCCCTGTTTTATTTTTATTACATCTAAATACAAGTTTCGTCGTGGTTTTTTTTTGGGAACATCATAAACTTATTTACGGCAATCTAATAAACCAGCATGGCGCCGGTCCACGCCCACTCACAAACATGGCAAATGGATTTTTTTAATGTACTCTGCGGGGAGAGGTGCCGAAGGGGGTGCGAAGGGGTTGCATGGGGCTGCTCTGGGGTTGCATTGATTTTTGCTCGTTGCATTTAAACTTGCTCCCCTTTGGCGTGGTCTGAATGGTCGGAAAAGGGGGGCTGGACGGGCGGTGGGTGTGGCTCTTGAAATTGTGCAGTGCAGACAGAATTTCAGGGGGCCATTAAAGGGTGGGTGGTGCACACCAAGGTGAAATGGCAAATGCTCATCACTCTCGCCCTGTCTGACTCTCTGTTTGCTGGCTTCAAATTAGCGCTGCAACTTTGTTTAGATATGTACAGACATATCTGACTTGACGTACAGTCCTGTCTATAAGCTCTGGACAGCGAGCCGTCAACATTCGGGGCTTTAAAGTATGTTAACTTAAATGAGAAGAGTATTAAGTTAAAGGAATTACTTTTGCATATAATAATATTGAATAAATATTTAGTAAATTGCAGTTAATATTAAAATAAAGTAAAAAACCTTTAATAGACCTGTTTTCTCTTCCTAATGTTAATTTAGAGTAGGGTTTAAACCTTAAAAATGTTTCAAATTTTAATTACCACTTTAAATTTAACATGCTTTACACTCAAATTATTACTCCCTAAATATCGAAACTTATTAAGCCCTATCTATATTAAACGGCAATCAACAGGTTTAGTGTCAAGGAACTTTCAGCTAACATCGCAGCGTTTCTCACAGTAATGATAATATTCATTACTCGCCGCAGTCGGCATTAATTATTCCCCCATTTACCCTGCGACAATGGGACCACCCACCCGGCAGCAGCATCACAGAATAAACTGGGTTAAATTGATTAAGCCTAGCATGATCAATAATAATGAAAGTTTGTCATTTGACTGCTGTCTAAATTGAATTCAATTAACAAACCAAGTTGGGGGAAAACATGGGCAAACAAAAATTCGAGATGTGATCAAAATTGGAATCGGAGTAAATATTTACACAATATGCGTGTAGCCATAAGGCCGGTCCCAGAATCCCCACACATCCATTTACCCATCTAAGGCCATCATATTGCACAACATTCAATTGAAACATTTCCACTCTGAAGTACCATTCCCAAAAGGGTCTGACTGAGAGAATTCATTAACAAATCGCATAAATCTTGATTATTTGATACAAGAGTTTTGAGGGTTTCACAACCCCCAAGTTCCATTCTCTGCGTGACTATTTCACATGCAATCAGCTGTGCTCTCTGCCATCAAAGAATTTATCGATTTTCAAAGCCGACATGCCACTATTTGCATACATTTCAATTTCAAAACTAAACCAAGCACATTACGACAGGCCAACCAAAAAAGCTGGCAAAAAAAAAAGAAATACATTGAAAACATGGTGCGCTATAAAAAAAATTCACGTACACATGGAGTTACTCACAGATACTAAAAAGGGGCATCCATGAGATACGATATCTTTGATGGCGCGACCCCAGTATTTGTGCTGGTATTCGTGTTTGCACTTGTATCTGTGGTGCCGGCTTCGGTTTTGTACTTTTGCTGTTGTTTAGGGAAATCAATTTTCCTGTCTGTGTGTTTAGGTTTGCGCTGCACTAAGAAAAAATATTGCCCTTAGATATGTAAAAAATAAAAATAAAATAAAAAAAAGATTAGAAGATTAGAAGAATAATAATCTTAGTCCCAAAACAATCCCAAAATAAAAATAAGAAATAAAGTTATAATTCAATCGATTTTCTTCTGATGTAGAAAGCGAGCTGTTATCATGGCATGTAAAAGTTAAAAATTAAATATTTAAAAGTTCTTAGAAAACTTTTTGATTTAATAGATATTTTTCTTCAATATTAGGCTAGCTGGAATTGCTAATATATGACGAATAAATATAAAATATTTAAAAGTTCTTAGGAAAAATAGATTCTATATATTTTACTGAGAAATATATGGGCGATCTGTCATTATTGCGGGTGTAGAACTGCCGCTGGTATTTGTGGGGAAATGGGCGTACAAGTGTATTTCATTATGGGTACCAAGGTATGTTACCTCCCCGTTGCATGACAGTGCTCTCATAGCATCGATTTTCGCTCGTTTGCCTTGCGTGCAACCAGCCCAGAACGAGACCCACAACAGACCGCTCTATAGTTGGCCGACACAATCGCATTACAATAAATTTTCAAACTAACGCAAAGGGCAAACATTTCCCCCCGCTCGGTTGCATGTTAAAAATGCTAAATGCAAAATTCTGAAACCTGCAGCAGGACCATCCACCATTTACCATCCAGGGTAGGGATCCGAAAATCAGGGCGACCATAGGCACACACTGAAACGGCCACCAGGGCAACCACAACGGTTTAATGTCACGGGGTCGCCGCTTATGCAAATTAATTTGATTATTACACCAAAGTAACCCACGTATTCGCTGCATTCATTTGATTAGCTCGCCCACCTGAGCCCCTCCCCCCGTGAAATGGGGTCTCGCAAGGCTTTTAGCGTCTCGCTGCACCTCTAATTGAGTTTATAGCGGGTGGTGGTGGGGGGGTGGGCAATGGTCTGCGGATGACAGGGTCTAATGTGTGAAGAGCAACAAGCGACGGGCAGCAAGAGTCGAAAGGTCAGCTGGCATGGAAACACAGAAATCAATTGTGAAGAGGGGGAATCAAAGTTCTTGACTTAGTTGGGGAATACATAAGGTTTTAAGAAATTCCTAAAATGAAGTTATCCCCTATAAAAATCATTTATCATTGTGGTTACCTACACACAAAAAAAAATTGTCAAAAAGTCCCCAACCACAAAAAATTGTTAATTTTGTCATGGATAGAGGTGTGTGTCTTTGCTAATTGTGTGTATTTGTTGTTGTGAAAGTAACTATTTACTTAGTAGAATTGACTATTTTTTGTGGTTGGGGCATGTTTGACAATTATAACAGTCGATTTTACCAAGTTTTTTTTTGTGTGTAAAATTAAATGGTTTTTCCTAAATTTTGAATCTGTAGCAAACAATAAAGAAGGGAAATTATGTATTGAAATACAAAGATACATTTAGATGATGTAACTTATTGTGTAACGATGACAAAACCATAATACCATCCCCCTTAATTTGTAGTATTCTGGTTAAGCAGAAAAGTAAAGCCATAAGTCAATGCGACAACGATAGCAAAACTTTAAAGTAACACTCTGCGGGCAAAGTTTTCGATCAAATTCGGATGGCTGTTCTCAGGCACAAATGGCAGCTGCATCTGCTTCTTCGTTTGCTCCAGATTCGGTGGCAACGGGAGACTTGGCTCACTATATTTATAACTTTCATAAATCTTTGAGTTTGCCTGTCAACAGCAGCAGAGGATGGGGGCTCTATTTACATGCGGCGACAGTGGAGAAATATAGTGGAAGCGCAGAAGAATAGATAGTTCCACTTCTTGTTTATTCGTAGCATTTGAAATTTGAGCAGGGTGAAGAAGAAGTAGAATATCCAAACTGCAGTGTCGCCCCTCGGCTGTCATGCCAAATAAATGCAAAGACCAGCAAAGTGCAATGGCAGATTAAACAATAAACAAGGGGGGAGGAAGAGAACACAATGGCAGCAGACAGAAAACTCAGGTGAGAAGGGCGGACAGACGACACTTTTTTGCAGGCAAGAGCAGGTGTTTCGTTACCATATTTTATGGTTAAATTTGCGGTCTGTGCCTGGGTTAGCTGATGGGCGAAATGCCGGGCTCTTCTTATGCTTCCCAAGCCCATTCACATGCCGTGGATGTATCTGTATCTCTGTATCTGTATCTGAGTGCTTGCCTCTGTATCACTGTATCTCTGTATCTGTATCCCCATCCATATCCGTATCTGTATCTGTATCTGTGCACATGTCTCTGCCACACAGCTGTTTGCATTTCAAGAATGAAACTCTCATTGAGACAACTTCAAAAAACATTCACGAAAAAAACTCGTTTTGCCAGCGAAATTCAAGCACAAAGAATGGCCAAAAGAGAACATCAAAATTGCGGAGCATAAAAAAAAAGAGCAAGGCGAGGAAAATGTATATACTTGGGCATAATATAAGCATATTCTTTATCAACAAGTAGTCCATGGAGCTAGAAAAACTATCTTTGGGATACAAACTAGCTGCCAGCATAGGACTGAACTATAAACTATAATTTGGAATATATTTCCAAGTAATAACTCCCTCAATTTCGTATCTTCGAGATACTCGTACAAATTATTGCCACCTGGCTGACACAGGGTCAAAAAGTTTCTGGGTCTGGGCTGTTTTTTTTAAGCTTTGTTAGCGGCGGCTCACTAATTCCATTTATGCAAATCGCCCTGTCAATTTCTTAACAACTTTTCTTTAAACAGCCAGCTGAACACCAACAAAGATAGCTCTTTCTTTGTCTCTCACTCTCTTTTAGTTGGTTACATAATCGGCAGAAATTTCATTTAAAGCTTGTTTGGTGTCGCTGCTGCTGGTATAGTTTTGTTTTTGTATTTTTTTTTACAAAACATTTGTCTAAACTGAACAATGGAAGTTATACTTTTTTGTACGGCGCTGCTCCCTGATCTTGCCAGCTTTTTTGTTTGCCTATGCAGCGGCACGTCTCGAACAATATTTTTCTGCTTTTGGTTTGCCTTTCCCAGCTGCTTTTTTGGCAAACAAATTTGCACTACTCCAGCACCGAGGCGACCAAAACCAAGCTGGCTAAAATTAAACAAACAAACAAACAGACGGCCAGGGAGAGGAAAAAAAGCGTATTTAGTTTACTTGCCAAAAGCAAACCAAAGAGCTGCTCTTGAGCACGTTTTTTTTAAAGACTCTACTCAGAAAGAGGTATGCTGAATATTTGTGAAATTTATACAAATATGCCATCATATATTATTTGTATATTTTTTAAGACACTAATTTTGCCAGACAGAATGACTAGTTATATATCTTATCTTTATTTTAAGTTGATAAAAAGAGATAAAAATGGTTAATTTTTATTTATTTACTGGTATCTCATAGTTTAAAGCTTCCATTAGTCGGGAAGAGTATTTTCGGAACCCTTTGATCATTGCGTGGCTGGATTTCCTTAAGCTTTGGCCACATTATGTTTCTAAGTTTATGGATTTTCCTTCGCCGACTGACGGTTTAGTTTTTACCCTCCGTTCCTGCTTTTTTGGCTAAAAATAAAAACCACGCAGAGCCAAGATGGAGAAACATTTTCCATTTCCGTGCTAATAGTTTCGCTTTTCATTGGTGGAGTGTTTCTATTTCTGTAGTCGCTTTGTCTGCGCCGATTTGGAGCATTGTTTGTCTCCCCTCGGGGTTCGAAGATGGCTGGGTTGGCTAGATGCACCAGTAACATAAAAAGCCGAGCTGCTCCCATCGCCGCCTGCAGTTTGTCATCTTAATGAAAGCGTGAATATGCTAATTTCTTGCTTTTTACGACCAAACGTCATTATCGCTCGCGTTGCTTTCAGCAATTTTAATAAACAAGTGCTGGGTTGAGCTGGGCACGACTTTTTTCTGCCTGTATGCGTGATTATGGCACTAATGACAAGCTTACAGATAGAAGAAATAGACAGTGGAGAATGAGAGGTCCAATAGAAATGATATTTGCCGGCTCGGCTTCGGAAGCCATTCACCCATCATCATCGCCAACTTCATCATCTCCGCAGTTTCCTCAATAGATGGCATTTAATTATTCTGCCCCCTAAATGGATCTGGGAACGGTCAGCAAAAAAAACCCTGATGTACTGCATATGCTATAATAATTCCATCATCTACTCTTTTAGCTCTGCTTATATGATGTCATGGGTTCAAATGTATCTATGCATTTTTTGTACTTGTTTTTTGAGATAACACATTGTTATTTTGATAACACTCCGTCTGGGAAAAAGAGGCAAGTGAACTTAAACGATAATAAAATAATATTTCTCAAGCTTTTCGAAATGAAACCAATGAGTTTCTTTAGTTCGGTCACCTGATTCATCTTCTTTGCGGTGACTAAACCATTGCTCGGTATTCCCGGTACATTTCCAACATCCATTTTCAAATTTCTCGTCATAAATGGCCGCAGGTTGTTAAACTCATTAGCACCCAAAAAATAATAGAAGGGATGAATAAATCAACCGCAAAGCGAAAACGAGTAATAAGAATAGAACAAGTACAAGACTAGAAAATACCCTAAGTATTAAGAAGAAAATTACAGACAAATTTACAAAATAACTTAGTGAATATTTAAAGATTTTTTAAAGACATAATTTTTAATCTTTTTTATGCATAATCGATGATCAAACTATCACACCTTTTGTTTTCGCCAACATTCCAGGGTATTTGCATGTGCAGCCCCAAATGCGAATCGAAATCGCAGCTAGTTTGATGGGGCATTAAGCTATTTCTACCGCTGCGTGTAGGCGGTTCCTTTTGGCGGGCCGTAGTTGGTCGGAAAGCGCTTAATTATGTGGGCCCTCCTCCGCCGCATTTCCCTCCCAAGTGCTTCGGGCCTAATGAGCAAACGGAAATTGAAACTTTTTGGCGCTGTTTAAATAAACATTTAAACAAAAAGTGACATAATTTGGCCAAGTGAAAAGCAAGAAAGAAGTGAAGAAAAACCAAAGCGTTAAATTGCAGGTGCGAAAGCAAACGCAGCAAAAACAAAGCTAAAGAAATCAGAAAAACAAAACTAAGAAACAATAAAGGAAAAGTTATGAAAATTGTCGACACAGATGCGTGACTAAAATCGTTATGACATAATAAACACATCCACTAAAAGCAAGGAAATAATAAAAACTAAACCAAACTAACGCGTATTTTATAACAATAAATAGAGCTACATGAAAGGTTGCCTCAATTTCGTTAGGTTGTTGAAGAAACCCAATCGGAGAACCGCATTATAAATTCGATTTATGACGGATAGGAAAGCCAAGTGAAGTATATTGGAAAAGGGTAGAACTGGCACAGCAATTATCTGACAAGCCATTATCAATCGATCGTCAGTCTATTGACCCATATAAATGGCTCAGTTCGGTTCGGTTTCAACCCGAAATGCCCCACTCCAGAGGGCATTTGAAGAACCTCCATTTGCTCCAACTAATCGTAGATCAATCATTAGAGCGGCAAAAACCTTTCGATACCCTTACTTTGTGGCATTACAAATAGGCGATAACTCCGATAAGGTAATCCTGCGAATGTTGGAAATGAAAGAGCCCCTCTAATAGAACTAAAATGTTCACATATGAGGCTTGCTATAAGGGGATTACCATTATGGAATTCTATTTCTGTGATAGCAGGAAAATACTCCAGCTGTAAAAATAATACATACTTTCGTATCACCACTTTATAATGAGTTTATAAACGTACTCTCGAAACTTTATTTCCCTTTTCCGTAAGACATCAATCACCTTTAATTACCGAAATCTTATGAACTTCTGGCCTGTTCCAGAGTATTTCTCAATCGGTGCTACAAAAATAGTATTCCTATTCTTTCGAATGCAGTGCCTCCCCTTTTTTTAAGGCCCCTTCTTAGCTGCCGATTTCTTTGTTGTCTGCTGCATGTGTGTGGCGGGTTTATTTTTGGTCTTTATCGTTCTTTTCGTTCCTGTTCTGCTGCCGAACTAGGCAGCCCAGGCAGTCATGCATTCATCCATCCGTCCGATCGGATCGAATCGAAACGAATCGAGTCCATTCCATTCCATTCGGATCCCCTCAAAGAATGACTCTATTTTTGGCAGCACTCTAAGATTTATGATCAAACGTCTGCTGCCACTCTGACAGTCGATTTAGCTCGCTTTTGGCCGGCTAACTTGGCTCAGTTGGCTCAGTCGGCCATGTTTACACACTTTAATTGCCGGTCAGCGGAGAGGAACACGACAGGAAATACTCGGGCGGTTTCAAATTGGCTATTTCTTTCTGGCCACGGCCCGGCCATCCCGGCCAGGTCCGAAGCTCCGCGAGCGATGGCTCTGTGGCCATAATCAAGGCAATTTAATAATATGTTACGCTGCACACAATTTCACCTGCAAGCGCAACAACCAGTCAGTCGGTCCGAAAATATGGGGAGTTACCTCGGCGATCTTCTTCTGGCAGCCACGAAAATTGCAATTTGATTCACAAATTATGCCCTGTGCGTACCCAAAAGAGAAAAAAAGATTCGTATACCTACTCCCATACAAAACTACCAGCTGAGAATAAAAATCAAAAACTGGGGGATCAATAAAATTTTCGACGTGACACTCCAAGTGGTGATCCAGACTTTGACGAGCTCAAAGAGAATACGAATGTTTTTGCGCATTAGAAAAAAGTCTTTGAGTCAGGAACCAGAATCGCAAAATAAAATAAAAATAAAAATAATAAAAAGCTGTGAAACGTCATGGCAGCGGCAACAGCAGCTGCACAAAGGGCAACACTTTTGGATCGGCAATGTTGCTGTTGGGTAGCAATTTTGCACGTAATTCGTCACGTAGCGAGATGTTTTTGTTGTTGTTGTTATTGTTGATTATGCATTGAAAATGTTCCAGCCAGCAACAATCTGCATGGCCAAAACGCAGACACAAGCGACTCAGTGGAGCATGGGAGATGGTGAGGTGAAGGGCGGGAGGAGCAAAAGGAAAATAAGGTAGTACACCTGGGGAAAAATAACCAATCGAAAAGTACACCTTAAGAATCAGATACATATATTTTGAATGGATTAAAAATGTTATAAAGTCGGTTTAAGGGTCAACCAAAGAAAACTAATGATATTACCTTAAATTTGGGTTTCAAAGCTTTTTTTCAAGCAGATTAAAAACCAGTTCTTGGAAATAAGAAAAACCGCTCTACAGAAATATTTAGATTATAATCAGCGTAGCCCGATTTTAAATTCGATATCCTCAAAATGAGTATTTCACACCCAAAAAAATCGATATGAAACGTAGATCGATTTGACATTATTTAAGATCAATTTTAATTTGATATGTGGCCAGGTAAATTTGACCTGGTCGAAAAGAGTACTTCATGTAAAAACGATACCTGAAACATGACCTGAAATTTACATGGCCATATCGATTTTACGGTAACATGCTTTTTTTGTGTGCATGTTACAACGATATGCTTATTGCACTACCAGAAATTTACATGCGCATATCGATTTTATGGCGACATGAATTTTTTTGTGTGTAGGTACATTTAAAGACTGACATTTATAAAACATTCTTTCAGGGATTTTATTTTTTGTTACTCAAATTATGTAGTTTTATTAAGGTTTTTAAATTTTTTTTTATAAATTTAAAAATTGGCGACAAAAAATCCCATCAATTGATTAAGTTTGAAGAAACTTGCTTTGGTTTCCCCGTTTTCTAACTATGTAACATTATGTAACTTTAAAATAAGCTTTTCTCCATGTGTAAAAAAAAGGAAGAGAGCGGGAGAGATGCCAGCTGCTTGTTGATTGCCGGCCGCAGGCGAAACTATGAAAATGCAGGCGCAACAACAGCAACAATGAACATTCACCAATTAATGCCAAATTGAAATGAAGCCATAAAATGGCCAAGGCAAGAGAGCCCGACCACGCCCACGGGCGAAGCTTACGCCCCCCGATCAGCGCCAAGGGTTCAATGACATTTAGCAGAGTTCGATTGACATTTAGACGAAATCGATATGCGACAAGGGAAACCGGGGAGCCGGGAATCCATATCCAAAATTCAAAACCAAATCAAGGCGGTCGGTCGAAAGGAATTATGTCACTCAACCCGACTCAACTAGATTTGCCATGGCAGTCAGATGTCAAAGGTCACAGACCAAAAAGCAAACACACAACGGGCAGAAAACGTGCAGTTTTGGGTCAGACACGGCATGACCTCCAATCTCCTCCGACTCGATTCCCCAGGAAAGGTTGGGAAAAATAAGCGAGTGTGCGTGAATATTGATTGCTGGATTGCTGGCCATGGCCAGTGGGTATACCACTATGGTTACCACTGTAACTTCCGTTACCTCCGACGGATTATACAAGCCAATCAAGGGCTATCGATTGCCCGGGAAAAGCATCATTACGCTGATTGCCCCTATCGATAGAGGTTCCTTATACACAAATTAACCGTCAAGTTGGCTGAATCATATTTAATGCGTTCCTATTCCAATTACGACTGTCGCTGGCATTTCTCGGTAATGCTAATGCGCTATGCAAATAATTAATTGGAAACCGCTGCCAGGCAACTCCTGGCCCACAAAGGTACAATTTTCTTAAAAATCCGCCCAGTCAAGGTAAATTGAGAAAATGTCCCATTCGTCATCGGAAGTCCGCAACGCACAAACAACAGCGAGTCTTTCGGTATACATAAGTATATGTATGTTTATTTTAATATCAAGTGCTGGGAGCCCAGAACCTTTCACCTTTTCTAGAACCCAAAACGCCCACTTTGCCTCTCGAGAAGCCCCTACAGCTGGCTGTGTTTGGTAACAACAAGCGCTGGCAAAACAGTTGTTGCCAGGCCAACTGTGCCGATTATGTCACCGAGCTGTATGGGTTAAGGAACAGGCCCCCAACCGCCCAGTCCCCCATTCTACCCATTCCTACCTCCACCCCCACTTGGCCACTTCTTGCATCCCGCGTTTATCATCATTACGTGTTCTGTGGCATTTGTCGTCTGGTTTCTTGCCTCTTAGACACTCCGCTTGCGAATGCTTTCTGTGTCGTGGCTCGTAAGCTGGCTTATTTCTGTTACCATGTCGAGTGATCCTGAGCTCAGCAACGCAACTGTGCAGTCAACTGTCAAGCTAACCGATCGGGATCTGAATTATTTTGACATCTTGAGTTTGACATTTACTTTGATTTTACACACGGAAATTTTGGGTTATTATATAGTAATTATGAAGAACAAAGTTAATTTCATATTTTTATAAATTTAAATTTTTTCATTGTAAAATTTTCTGGGCTTTTAACATCACAAGCGACATGTAAGAAAAGGCCTTTTCGAGCTGTCGGAACCGTTAATCGTTAAATGCTCGGATTAATGCCAAAATAGCTGGCAGGTCCTTTCCATTTTGACATCTCTCCAGATCCCAAGCGAAATGCAAATGTCAAAGGGCAACTCTCGCTAAGCGGCAGAGCTGAAATTTAATTGTTGAGAAATGTTCGTTGCCTCCCTTTTTGATGGGCCGACCACGACCCCAATTCGGGGGATGCCCTTGTTTGGCATATATGTATGTGCATACCATACCATACCATACTATACCATACCATTCCAAACCATATACTATATGTAAGGTTGCTGCTGCTGTTGTTATTTCAATTTTGCTAATGCAACAAACGCTGCTCAGTTCCGTTCTAGTTTCCAAGTTTCCAAGGGGGTGACTGAAGCCCCAAGCCAAGTTTCGCCCACACAAAACTCCATCTGATTTACGAAATGCCAAGAATTTGTCGATTCGATTACGTTGAGTGAGTGCCCAAAGGTTATCCATCAGAGAGTGTGTATTACAGGAAAAAACCCCATTAGTCAAATTTACCATGGCGCACTTTCAATTTTAGTTTTCCCCGTTTTTCCCCTTTCTTTCTTTCGTTTGCTCTTGGCCGAAGCAATTTGGAACGGATATTGGCGCAAAACTTTTATAGCCTCGAGTCGTGCTTACATGTGAAAAGTAGGTATATATTTATGAACACTATGCACACACACTCCGATAAGTTGTAAAATTTTGGGTGGGTTTCTATTCCGTTTCCGTTGCTGCACAACACGTTCGTAGGATCTTATCAACGGAAGTGAGATATTACTAAACGAAAGTACCGCTGCAAAGCCATAAGATTTCGACCTTCGCACATTATTGCCAAGGCTAACCGGTTAACCCAAATAATCTCGCGAATGGCAATGGTAATTTCCACCTCCATGAAAATGGTAATATTGAGTTTAAGAAGCTTAGGTGTATTATTGTTGTGGATTGTCTTATGATTCCAAGTTCCAAAATATTATTAGTAAACAAACATTAAAAACAGCAATAAATATTAGGCTTTCTAAAAATAAAACAAAGCTTTATATTCTTTTCTAAGCATAAAGAACAAAGAAATTTGTAGGAGTGAATATTCCCCAGCAATAATCGTTTGTTGCTTAATTTATCTTTTGTTTACTTTATAATAAAATCTATAAATATCTACTAATGGCACTTGGTATCGAAAATTATCACAAAAAAGCGCTTGAGAAATTGTCATAAACACTGCACCTAGTTATCGCCTCTGAATCAAAGTCAATTGGTCATCATTATAAGCACAAATCAATTTAACGCGCTCGGACAAATCGCAGACAACCGCAAATAAACCGATGCAATGCCATCCGTACATATTCCCACTCCTCACTGAGATATCTTGATATTTGTTCAATGAATTCTCAAATCGCCAAAGCGTGCAGATAATTTTTATTTAATTGCAGCAGCCACAGTCCCAACACGAAATCGAAAACAAAAACAATACAAAACGAGGAAAAGCCGAACGAAAAAATCAATTTCTCATGGATTTTTAATGCAAATGCTATGGCTCCCCATATGGACAAGCCCGGTTCAGGCCACACACGGTCGCAATGGACACGCACACGGGTAGGATATATATGCACACATATTCCATATAGATATATATGTATGTTCATGACAAGTAGCCAGCAGACATCTCCAGAAAGAGGGGGCCCCAAGTCGGAGTGGCAAGAGATAGAAACAAAACCACAAATTGCGTTGACAAGTGCAGTGCACACACGGAGCACCACGAGCACCTTGGCGCAGCCTGGGATTTATGGATACGGATCGGAGGAGATGGGGATGGGAACGGGAATGGGAATGGGGTTGGGGATCGCCGACGGGGGACGGCGGACATGTCAACAAGACTGTGACAACGACGCCGTCGACTTCGTCAATAATCAGACGCTGAACCCAAAAGACGCAGCAGACGATGTCGTCTCAAGGCGACAATGACAGACAGCAGCAGAAAAATCAACATCAAAAGGAAGTCTTTCTTGGGCCTATCGAATCTAGGCATACCCTTGCTGAGTTATTATTTGGGATATAGGGAGAGTATACTCTAGGTCTATAGACCTTATTTATAAACAGAGGAACCTTAAAGTTAAGGGAAACCACTCAAATTAATTACTATTAAAAATGAAATCCTGGAATCTATTATATGTTATATATGATAAACCTTCCTACACACAAAAAAAATTTGATTGGTAAAATTGACCTATACGGATAGTTACGTAACTATAAAAAATAGTTACGTGTATTTTTGCTTTTGGGTGTGTGTCTTTGCTAATTGTGTGTATTTGTTGTTGTGAAAGTAACTATTTAATTGGTAGAATTTACAATTTTTGTTAATTTAACCAAGTTTGTGTGTATAAGACGTCCAGAAATGTTCAAGCTTTGTCTACCTTAAATGGTAACCCCTTTTCAGAACTCTTTTCTTCCGCATATTACACAGATTTTCTTTAAATTATGAAACCTCAAGCAAGAGTATGTATATCAGAGCTCAACGAGCTGCACTTCTTTTCATTACTTTTGTTTGGCTTTGGCTATTGCGTCGAGCTTTTATTTTCTTTGACTTTTCTACTTTTTATGCCGCATTGTTTGCAGCGACAATTGCAATTGCAATTGCCATAATCAGTGCAAACTCAGACGCCGACCGACGGCCAAAGACAAAGGCCAAGCTTACTCACTTTCACGCGGAGAAAGGCCGCGGGTAACAGGGGCGGTAAAAAAGTAAAGTAAAATAAAGTAAAGGTGCAATGAAAAGCTGGTCAGCGACATTGCCACATTGCCTCATCGATGGGGGCCCAAGTCGAACCAGTTTTACTTCCATCTGTGACGCAGGCAGCAAAGCCATCAGGTTTTCATTTTTCTTTCGCTTTTTGCACGGCTTTTATCGGTGATTTAATCTGTTTGAACTTCAGTTTTCACAGCAAACAATTGCCGATCTTCAGCTTCATTAAAAGAGAAGAAAAAAAGACGAGATGATCGCCTTTGTGGCCACCATGTTTGCATACCCTTGAAGTTCTTATCGCTGGTGCCTGCATTTACTTATGAAAAAAAGCATTATCTATAGGAAAATATTTATAGATTCAATAGACTGTCAGATCTTAAGCTCTTCAGGGGCAACTGATTTTCTTTGTGTAGGAAAATTAGATGATATCAGATCCTTATTATTTCCATCTTTAGAATAGTAGAACAGTAAATCATCACTTAATAGATGTAGCAATTTATCTTACTCGATAACTGACCTCAGACGACAGTCTTAATTGATCTCTCTGTCTGATTCAATAACTGATCTAATCTAGCATTATATAGTATCTACAGAATAATTGAGTTTATTCCATGATCAATCTTAATCCACAATTTTTCAAACTCAATCTAACCCATAAACCCCTCTTCATTTCTTTAACTTAATGAATTATTCCACACCATTTAATATATTATTATTTTTAACGGCTTTTAACATCAAACTTTTTTATGCAAATAAAAACCACACAAATTATATTTCAGTTAATTGGCCGCTGCCAGAAAAACAATTTTTGCCTTGCTTTTTTTTAGTTTCTTTGTTTTTTCCTCTTTTAATAAAAGCATTTTCGTGTTTTAATCACTGATCTGCCCCAACAATTTGTTAGTTAATTGCAGCAATTTCATGGATGTTTTACTTTTTTTCGCTTCCCATTAATTGGCAGCAGATATCGATGGGCAGTGGTTTATCCCAATTGGGGGCGTGGCAGTAAGCGGTATATTACGTGCAAATGACTAACAATTGAAACAACGCATTGTAAGAAAATGATTCAGAGTGTTAATGGCGTTGAGGTCATCAAACAGGTGTTAACGAATAGATCGAATGTGGGTCAGGTAAACGACACTGGAAGATAAGGAACAAGTAAAACGTAATGAGCATCTCAAAGATAAACTAATCCCCGATCTCTGAACCCATTTAATCTGGATAGACCCTAAAGTAAGCGAAAATAAATCTTCGCTTATCTTATCAGCCTGCTCTTGAGAAAACCCCCTTAAGTCCAAAAATCCATCCAGGTAAATGAACCAAAAGTAACTTGTTTTGCAGATAATAAAAGAAAGTTTCTTCAGGTAAGCCACTGACCCATGATTAAGGGGATCAAGCTCTGGCAGATTAGAAAAGATAAAATGTGAATTTGTTTCATAATCTTGATTACTTTTATGGTACTTAAATTCATAACCCTTATTTAAATTTAATATTCCAGTTCGTGAAGTGATTCTCAATCTCTTTTTTCCGCAAATGTGCGCAAAGTCACGACCGCCTCTTGGATTCATCCGTCTTTTGCCCCCGTGGAAAACTCAAAGTGTGCTTATCAGCAGAAATGGTATTGTTATTCTTGGCCTGTCTCTCATTTTTGCGGTCGGATGAAGGCATAAAGATAATAGTAATTACCATTGCATTTTCCAGAGATTTTACACAGACAAGTTAACAATTTTCAAGACATTGGCAGCGAAAAGGGCACAAAGGTCTGTCATTATAATTCACTTCATCCCTCACTTCATAACTCAAATTTTATGCTGAACTACATAAAATAGTTTTAAAATGTACTCCTTTCTTACTTTCTGCATAGTTTTGTCAGCTGGTCATGAATATTTAAATGTTTATGTTAGGCCACAAAGGATGAGAGCAATTTGGGGGCACAAACAAATTACTTATGCGAAATGTAATACTTTTAAGTGCCGGAGTGAAATATCTTGTTTGTGCGGAAATTAGCTCCTCTCTCTTTTCATCTGACTGATTTATTTTGCTCCAGTTTTCCCACGAATCGATACGGCTCACACATTGGATGCATGCATAAATAATAATCGTAATGACACCTTGGTGTAACTTCCTCTCGCGTATCTCTAATATCTATGAACCTATCCCAGACGGCGACTTGTTAGCAGCATAAACTGCGCAACATATTGGCATAAATGTGGGTCAACTGCGAAACCGCAACAATAACACCCAATAAATGCCACAGCAATTGTGTGCCAAGAATGCGAGTGTGTGTGTGCTGCAATTGCAGTTACAAATCAGAGTGCCAGACCTAGATCCAGACCCAACCCATCTATAGAAAACCGAAACGAAGGCGCGCCTTAATCATCGTCATCATCACCACGATAATCATGGCAGTTTGTTCATCAATTTTAGTCTGTTTGCCATTTGAAAATTGCACGAAAAGTTATGCATGGTCTATTAACACTCCAACTAATGCAATTACGCACTAACTAACGTGGAAATTATGCAAGTAAACAGTTTAATTGGGTCGCGAAATGGGCTCAGCCGGGAGAAGGGAAGCCCCAGGAAGGAGGAGGTGGAGAAATGGCTAAGTTAATCGCCGGTTGCGTTGCTCTTAGCCACGAAAACGGGAACGAACGCGGCTTTGGATTTAGCCGGAATGCATATATAGTCGTAGATAATGCATGCCCTCCCCTCAGACTTTGCCCTCGTGGCTCGTTTGCCTCCATTAAAAGTTTGCTTTCGCTGCAAGTGTTCAAAGTTATTAGAACCAACTATGGTGGCTTTAATGCATTTTCCTTTAATTTCCTAGATTTTGAATTAGATTTTATTTCCACAACTTATAAAAATGTATTTTTTCAACCTCATTACAGATATTTCTCTTCACACATAAATAATTTCCAGGAATACATAAGATAACTATGATAAATACCACTCATTTTAGCCAAGTGGGAAGCTTTTCTGGTTCTATTGCAACTAAATTCTATGGGCCAACTTAATTTCTTGCCAATTACAGTTGGCACATCCGAAACGAATTCTCAGAACGGATTGGCCAACCTACAAGGCCTATAACTGTGCAAGACAACGCCTAAGCCGGAGTTAACAAGGCTAACGAGCCACTTGGAACTCTGAGGTTCCAAGTCCGCAAAACTCCAACTCCAACAGACTTCGCGGAGGCGGCCCACGCGATTTTCAACTGTTAACTAAGATACATAAGATACATATTTATGCGGGGATCCAACAATAACTAAGGAATTTCCCATTTCTGGTCTTTGTGATTTTTGCAATTTCTGTGTCTCCGTGTGTGGGAAATCAATTGTTCACGAAAATAAAAGCGCGTCCCAGGCAAAAACTCTCGAGACATTGAGTTAGAGCCATGTAATTATTTCAAATGAGTTCACAAAACCGCATAGAAAAATAAATAAATAAACCGGACGAATAAGTAGTCAAAAAACCAAACCGAAGCCAATTGAATCCACCTCCAGGTCTTGGCCAAAGTCAAGTGGCGAAGTGCGGGGGCCACAGCAGTGGTAGTAACAGTTTCCAATTGCCGTAAACTCCGAAAGTTTTCAACCGAAACTTACCTGCAAAAAAGAAGAGCAGAGAAAGAAAACAAATTTTTTAGTAAAAATGTATATTGGGCAAAAGTTGTTGTCCCCCGGAAAAAGGAGGGGAAAAGGATGAGATGGCAGGACAGCAGCAAGCCAATGACCTAACACACACCATGAGAGCAATATCCTCTATCCTTTGTGGCAAAAACAGTCTGGCACACACTCACTTTCCTGCGGGCACATTGTGCCGGGGAAACTCGAACTAAGCCAACTTGCAGACAAAGGATGCGGCCCGCTCCTCCAGTCTTCAGTCTCCTCTCTCCATCCGCATCCCCTGTCCACTTGAGAACCACGTTGGCCCACCAACGTCTTTCACCGGGCCAGGCTTAGCCGGGCTTCTCATCTTCGCCTTATTCATCGTCTTCGCACACAAACCGGAAATGCCCGACAAAACCGAAAAACAAGCTGGCAAGAAGAATGAAGAGCAAACAAAGTTCAAAATGCGCTTAAAGGAGCAGTTTCCTACAGTCAGCCTGCATTTAAAGTGCAATGTGCCAGGGAATTAAGGTCAAATCATATACAAAAGCTCGTTCACGTCTGGCAAATGGCTAAGGCAACACAAGAAGAAGCAGAAAGAGGAGCAGCAACTGCAACTGCAACTGCAAAGGTCTAAGCCCGCATTCAGCTTTTAGCTTTTAGACAGCTTGTCTCGCTTTCAACAGCGTCTGTTGTGGTCTGGGAATCAGGGATCTGGTATCTGAAAGCTGGCCATATTAATGACACCATTAATTGATGGAGCCTATGAGCTAGCATTGAAATAATGAAGGATTCCACAGTAAATACTATCAGAATAACAATTATTTCTAGATTATTTCTTATAATTTTAAGGAAAATATTAAATTATCACAAGCTATAAAATTTAACAAAATTGTAAAATAAATAACAAATAGCAAAAAATGCAAAAAAATAATTGCAAAATCAGTTAGTTAGTTAGAAACTTGTCTAAATTATTTTATTTCCTAACTAAACCAAAACTCATTTTAAATGTTTTACTTCAAGTGCCGAAACATTATATAGACTATGCGAAGTGGTTCTTCAAAAACTTGAGTTGAAGTGCATATTTTTTTGGTTAGCTTCCCGAAACTTGTAACAGTTTAAGGGGCGGGCAAGCAAAGTGTACTTTATGTGAATATTCCACCTTGCATAAAAGTTTAATCGAATCGTGTGTCAGTCTACTGGATGTCCCTGTGGTCGTTCACCCTTGACTTCCTCCCCGACGTTTCATGCGACAATGCTGGCACTTTTTATGCTGTTGTTTTTTATTAAACATTGTTCCATTTTCCCCGCAGGATGTTGGCAAGTTTTCATTGCAGCTGCAGCCCGGCGAGGCGCATATCCTGTCTGGACCTGCGGACAGTGGTGCCATGGTATCCATGTCAAAGTCCCCGCAAGTCCGTCATCCGTTGGATACAACAAAAAAAAAACAGTAATAACACCACAAACTTTTCACATCAAGCAGCTGCACACTTGCAAATCAAAGTTAAACGCGTTCATTGAGCAATTTTCATTTTCACTTTCATATTTTTCACACCACAGCCCGAAAATTTCATCAGGCCCAATGCAAATTTGTCGTAAATTGTTGTAAATTACTTAAGCCAAGCCAACCAGCGGAGCAGCAACAAGAGAAAAACTTTCACTTGGCCAGCAGGAAGAAAAGAGGGGCAAATCGGGGGCGGCCGCTTCCTTATGTGGGTCAACCGCCCGAGAGCATCAAACTTGCCTCCCATTTTGGGTAATCTCAAACGGTTCGTGCTTCTGACACTTTGAGTTCAAATGGCAATGCACGCCACGGCAATTTGGCTCCAATCTCGTTCGCTGTCCGAGAGATGTGCGCACTGATAAGCGCCGTGAACTTTGAACCCAGAGCCTCCAGCTATCAAATTCGATCTTCCCTCTTTCCCTTCCCCTGACAGTGAGTTTTCCCGAAGTGCAAGCTGTAAGATTTGGGATATGTACATAACTTTAAATGAGTAAAGGAAACTATTTCAACTTTCAAAATATTTTAAAAATTAATTTATAAATTAAAAAATATATATTTCTGAAATCGAATATAATTCGAAATTATGCAAGTGTCAAGATTTGGGATACATATCTTTAAATGAGTAAAGGAATCCAATTGAACTTTTAAAATGTTCTAGAAATGAATTTAGAAATTAAAAATAAATTTTTCTCAAATCGAAGAAAATTTGAATTATGGAGGAGTAACCACTGTACTACGATTCAAATCGGTCAGCAGTAAATATTACAGCTGAAGCGATTTTCGGTCAGCCAACAAACAAAGTCGTGGGAACTACGGGTGTAATGCTAAGTGGGGATGGGGGTGGAAGATGGGACCTCGATGAGGTTGTTGATACCGATGAGTCCGCCGCCTCTTTGTGCTCCGAACCAGATGGGCAGCATTCAATGGGAGGAGCACGGCGGCAGCAGCACTCGTGATTAGTACGAAAAGTTATTTTATTTCCATTTAGTTTATTTATCCAGCCAGCTCATGTGGCTGCTGCTTGCACTGTTTGCATTTTACGCTTGACATTTTCCGCCAGAGAGCTTATCAGAGCCCAAACACACGAACAAATACGGTCCTAATTAAGGTTCGCTCTCTTTAGATTTCCAGAGCCAGATCCAGGTCACGTGTATTTACTTGTCTGATTAATTTCCTTTTTTTCCGTTTTTATGGCGGCAGCTGCAGCCAGCTAATCAGAGATTTTCCTGCACCTTATCAGGTGCACTTTGCGTTGAAACAAAAGTGAAATGATAAGCAAGGGCAAATGCTAAATGCAAAATGCAGGCAGCAGAAAGTGGAAAAAGCTGACACAAGCTTAAAGCCGCGCACAAAGCCAACTTAACATGTTGCTCAGACTGGCAGTTTCGCAAGAGAAAGACAGTGAGAGGGGGGAGTATCCATTAGACAGCCTGAAATGTTAATCTCGGTTAATTAAACTTTCAGCTAAAGAACTGTCAAGGTGAGCATGAAATTCTGAGGCGGATGCTACCAATTTCCCATTCAAATAGCACTGACAATCTAAGCCTCTCTGCACTTGGAATTCCCCACATATTCAAATGTGTCGCTCTATAAGTCTATACGTTTCATTCATTAAGTTAAATTAAAATCAAATAAGGAAATTCCAATTTCGTTTGCATGATAAAGGGGTTGTAAATTATCGGAATCATAAGCTGTGTTGTCGCCCTGATAAGACTATTTATTTGTATGGTTTTTAAGTAAATATTAGATAGACGAAAGTCCAAAATGGGTTCAACCTAGATTATGGTTCTGGAAAGTAAATGTAAAAGTCAGGAATATGATAGAATTTCTTCAGAAAATGTGTTTTTTATATGTTATAAATAATACAAGTAGTCGTCTCTTGAAATTTGTACCTCAAAGTGAGAATCTTCCAACCCTTGGACAAAAAGTAATTCCGGCGTTATTCACTCGAGTCATGGGCATGAATAATATCAGTTAATTATGCTTATACAAGGGTACTTTTGTGCATATGAATCAGACAGGAATTGTGTGTGTATGTAGTGGGATTTTCATAAATAAATTTGCACTTAACAAATGAGCAACATAAGCAAAATGTTGCTAAGCGCAGCAACAGGCGGTGGCAAAATTGCAGTTTCGATTGGGTGGGAAAAAGAGGGGAAAGGAGGGGTAAGGAGGGGGATACAACAAGGAAGTTCATAAAACAAAGCCAAGCTCAATGAAAAAACAGGGCAATGGCAGCCGCCAGACAAGAGCAAACAACAACAAATACAAAAACATTCATACACACAATATAACAGCCAGCAGAACGGCGGAATTAAATTTTAATTTTAATCGCCAAAAAAGAATAAACAGATGGAAGAATGAAAGAAAGAGACGGGCAGACGAAGAAACACAAGGAAGCGACTTATTCACACAAACCATACACCATACACCACACACCATATACACCCATGAACATAATGGGGATCGGCGTGCAGACAAATAAATTTCCAAGCAGAAGGCAAACGGCCGCTGTGCAGCCACTGAAAATGCAATCGCACAGCTGTGTCCAAGATAATAGGCCCCCCATTAAGCTGACAAGGAGCACGGGTATGAAAATATTGTTTATTAATTCTTAACGAAGAACATAGATTGCTGCTGCTTAACGCAAAAACCATTTTCATAGATCAATAAAAAAAATTAAGAAGCAAAAACTAATTAAATAAAACTTATGATAGGAATACAAATAATTGACATAAAAAATTACTTAACTATTTTTAAATAATTTTCATGAAATCTTGATAAAACCATATTTAAAAGGATAAAAACGAAGAGTCTAAAAATCTGAGTGAAAACTGTGAGTAATCAACGCCATCAACCTTGAACACTAAATTCCTGGCCGCGCCTGTACACGCATCGTGGAATTTAATAAACACCGAACAGAACAAAACAGAACAGACACGGCCATATGCATGAAGGCTGCGGATTTGTACATAAATCCCTGCGAGACGATCGCCAGAACCACAGCAACAACAACTGATCGACAACAACAACATCATCTACGGGACAAAAACAACCGCAGAACAGCAAAAACAACAACAAGAACAACACGGGGAACAGGTCGCGGACTCAGGTAAACGGCAGGAAGTGTGCGAGTGCGAGCGAGATGGCATCGATAAGGCACACTGACGCTGATAAATTTATCGATAAAAGGGGCAAGCAGGTAGTGTAGTTGGAAAAAGGCCTGAAAATTCTGGAAAAACGGCGAGGGGAAATGATGCTGAGGGGGCGCGACAACGAAAACAACAAACCAAAAATCCAGAAAAACCGAAAAACAACAACAAAACCCTAACAACTGTAAAAAATGCAACAAGAAGAACCTGCTTGGAAAGCAGCAAGCGACAACAACAGCCACAACGAAAGAGGGAGAGGGCAACAAGAACACGAAAAACAACGCGACAAAGTAATGGAAAACGAGAAGGGAAGTTATCTAAGTACGGTAAGTCGAATTTCCTACACCCTTCAAGTGATAACCATCCAATAATCTAAGAACATGTTTCTTATTAGTACTCTAATTTTGAAAACAGATTTCTTTAAGTTTTGAAAACTTGACAAATTTTAAATTATTGTAAGGTAACCCTCAATTGAAACGATCATCTTTTGGGTATATACATAAGTAAAGATCTTTAAAAACTTCTATTAACCTTTGTAAGGGTATTAAATTGTTAGAGGCAAAGTCTAAAATTAAACAGGCGAGAGCGAGATGCACAAAAGGAGTGGGAGCGAGAGAGCGGGCAAGAGAATGCAACGTATGCAGTTATTTATGTAGGCGCAGCCTTGTTTTTGTTGCTGCTATTTTGGAGGCCCGCAGATGAAAAAGTCGGAAAATCGTGTAGAAAATCAAATTGCAAAGGCAAACTCCACTTGGACATTATGTTGTTGTTATTATCGTCGTTTTTTGTTGTCGCTGCCGCTGCAGTCGTGACGTCAGGGCGCATGCGTTAAACCGAATGCCGCTTTTCTATTTTGCTGTCATCTCAATGATGTTATGGCTGTATCCTTTCCACCTCAAGTCAAGGGGTATTCCCATTCCGACGCAGTGTTGGTAACACTACTTTTTGAGAGCTTTCCACTCAAGTTTTCATTTCCCTAAACACTTTGAACTTGATGGTGGGGAATAGAAAGGACGTATCGGTAACTAATCATCTGTTAATCCAACTGGAAAAAGGGTATCCCAGAAATTGAATTAAGTGGGCTAAAAAACTGTATACCCTTCGTACTGAGGGTATTATGAAAGCGACGTTGGACTGGAAACGCATTATGTATAACTAAATATTGCTTATAAGAACAATCGCCACAAAACCGACTAACTTTGATTTTATTTTGGTTTGTTTATTTATAATAGGTATTAAAACCACAAGAAAATCTGCATTTATCAACAACCAAAAACCAATCTGAAACAACAAAAGCTGATAAACCACTAGAAAAACCGAATAGTTTTTAAAATGAAACTAAGATTACAACGTTAAAAGTTTGTTAATTTAAGTGAACCAGCTGCCGATGGATTTCTTAATAGATTCATGAATGATTTTATACTAGGGTACCAAAGGTCCGGTTCTGAAATAGAACCCTATCGGACTTCTGGTTTCTTTTGTATTTTTACAATTTGTTTTTGTTTTGGGGAAAAACGCACACAAAATTTATGCGGCGTTGCGTTCTGGAGTTCTGAGCTCTCAGCTCTGAAACAAGAGGATTTCGGTGGTGCGGTGGTGGTGGTGGTGCACCCAGAAGGGGGTGTTTTTCCCAGCTGGGGGTTGGTTGTTGTTGGAGCAATCAGAGAGGTGGGGGCAGAGAAGGAAAGCAGTGACAAAATGCGCACACAAATATAAACGGCAATCTTGCATTGCGACGTAGTAGCGATTAACGAAACCAAAAAAAGAAAACACACAAGGAAAACAATTATAAATTGCGTTATAATTTGTGATATGGAAGCGGTGAGAATGTTTATCAGCCATTTGGGGTTCAATAGACCCCGACAGGCGCGGCAATGCAACGCAAATCCCAATTCTAAATACGAAATACAGAGAAATTTCG
Source organism: Drosophila prostipennis (assembly GCA_037075205.1). NCBI lineage: Eukaryota > Metazoa > Arthropoda > Insecta > Diptera > Drosophilidae > Drosophila > Drosophila prostipennis. The sequence continues at coordinate 274,178 of JBAMCJ010005432.1, read as the reverse complement.
CCAGAGTGAAGAAATTTAACACACAAGTTGTAAAATGTTACGAATAGATTCTGTCTAGTTTTTGAAAAAACTTATATTATATATATATAATATATATTATATATACATAGGTAGACACAAAAATGAATAAGAATATGATTCTTATTTAAATCTTCACAATATACAAAATCTAAAAAGTGAATATCTTTGATTTTTATGGATCTCCTTTATAGAGCGTAGACTGTAGAACAATAAACACAGACTGTGACGGACATAGACGCTAATTGAGCTGTCGAAATGGGTTAACGACATTGCCAGATATCGGGGAGTACATGTATAAATGTGACTGATAGGGCCGATTTGAAATGCATTTACGATTACTAGATGATTACTTACCGTTTCACCATTTTGTTGGTTACCCCCGAATTGTTTTCCTGCTGAGTGCCAATATCAACGGATCTGTTATAATCCAGTTTTGATGTAAAGATTTTAATGCGACGGAAATTAATTTTGCCGATCTTTTTGTAAAACCTTTAAAAAATCGATATGGATATTATGGATTAATTTGAATTGCTTTTCAACGCGACTTTTACTTCCTAGAAGGCCAGAAGTATTTTAAAAGCGATGGCGGCGCAGCAGGAGTCCAATTGGAAAACAAGAACAAGACAAGAAGAATTCGGGGGGTAGATAATTTTATTTATATTTCACATTGCAGTCGAGTTCTGCTTGGTTTTTTGCTTCTGCTGCTGCGACGCCAACGCAAGGTTTTATTTTTAATTTTTTGTTTTCTTGTTGGCTGCACGAAAAATCACTTTATTGATCCGCTTTCGCCGTAATTATATTCACGTTTCTGCAGTGGAAAACGGCGGAGATTAGCACGCAATATGAATGCACTTTAGATTTTTCCCCTTCCCACTTTTCGCCCCTCCCCCGCCGCCTTTCCGCTTTTCCACTTTCTTTGCGGCGCTTAGTCACTTCGCACACTCACACACTCTCGAAAATCACACTCCGATTTGCATTTTACCTCTCGAATGCGATTTATTCAGCAATCTGCTTCGGATATTATTTATTTTGCTTTCGCACTGGCTCATCCGCACACAGAATCTTAGGGATTTTCCTGTGCTATTTTCCGATACACATAAACAAAGCTCGCGGCGTTTGGCTTTTCCGCATCTCGCGCGCGTTTCCGATTTAAATCGCTTCTGTTTCGATGGCCTGGCGCCTTTGAATCGCGACTCTTTCAAATCGAAGGCAGTGCCTGCCTTTCCCTGTGTTTTGTTGTTAATTGTCAGCGATAAAACGGCGTAGACAACAACAAATACGATGCGTGCTGCAGCGGGCGGTGGTTTTTGTTCGGTTCGTTGGAGGCAAGTGTGACCGATTTTCAACTTGAGAATTCCTAGTGCGGCAGTTGCCAGATGGAAATTCCTGAAAAATCTCAAAAAGTCGATAAATAAAAATACCAAAAAAATCGATTTCGACAAAATTAAAAAATACCAAAAAATCGATTTCGAAATTCGTTCCCAATTCGGAATTCCGGTTCCATCATAAAAATTATCTTGCAACTTTTTTTTTGATTTTTACAGGGTTGCCAGACTGATTTACGTTAGGTTCCGAACTCTGATAAAAAATTCGAACAAAAATTCAAACAAAATTCGAAATTGGCAACTCCGTTTTACGATTTTTTAACAGGGCGGTAACGTAAGTGTGAGTAACGTAACGCCCACACGAAACGCCTACACCAAACCCATATTTGAAAACCTAGGTTCACAACTCCACTCAATGTAGCACAGACTCAACCCATTAGGCTGACTAACAGAGCTCTGTTAAATTAAGCGCTTAAATTAAAGGAGTTAAAAATATTTAAGAGGGAAAATAGTTTCATTTATCTTTTATCAAGGAGTTAAAACCTTGTTTTTCACATTAGTAAACATTTAAGTGTGTATGTAATTTTCGAAAGGAAACATATATATGTTGCTTGCTAGCCAATTAAAAATGAAAGCTAGCATTTTTCCAATGAATTATTAATTTAGACCTTAGTTTAGTACTCACTAAAAACCGACCAATACTAATTTGAGTTTTGAGGAATCTTCTGCGACGTACGATTTCACTAGTAAAATGAAATATGCTAGCCCCGTAACGACTTCATGATTAAAGAAGATTTCTACGGAATAAATATGTAATAAAAACCACTACTTGTTGAACTACGAATTAACAGTGTATTTCTTGTAATGCCTACTGCATCACACGGTCGGTTTTCGGTGCCAACCCAGCTTATCGACTATTGATCTTAGAGCTATTTGTAATTATTATAATGGTGTACACGATACATGTTGGTGTTCAGATCGAATCGGTGGTGTTCAGAACTCGCCGCTCTTGCCGTCGCAGGCCACGATTTTGACCTTGTCCACCTTGACGAACTCGTGGACCTCGCGGAACTCCACATCGTTGAGCATGAGGGTCCAGACGTTGTCGCAGAAGCGGTAGGTGTTCAGTTTTCCAGCCTTGAAGGTGACGCGGGCCTTGACCCGCTGATTTAGGGCGTTGTTGATGCTCTTGTCGAACTGCAGCAGCACCTTGAAGGCCAATCCGGGCGTGATCTGGCCGTACTGCAAGATGGAATCCGGAGGATTACATTGCCCTCTGTTTGGCCCACCAGCTGCGGCCATTTTGGGGCCTCCTACTCACCTGAATCAGCTCATCGAGGCTCTCCTGCAGGGTGTTTCCGAGCGTGGTGTTGCGGTACAGTTGGTAGGACATGGTGGCTCCGCCTATTCCGTCTTATCTTTGCTTTTTCCGGGAATTTTCCGCTCAATTCTTGTCGAGAAGGGTAAAAAAATTTAATGCATCGCTGGAAAGAGATAGAGGTGGACAACATCGATGTCATCGATGTTTTGGAAACATCGGTAACATCGATGTTTCCCCACCTCTAGAAAGAGAACACCCTGTTGTGTTCGAGTTTTTTTTGGCGCAAAAGTTGATCAGATTTGAATTAAAAGAAAGAAAGAGACAGTACAAATGATTGGTTAACGACACTATTCAACATTTGTTTTCACACGCAATAAATAATTCTGAAATCCATTAAAGTTTTAACTTCTTTTTAAGCTTAAACTTTTTATTTTAACTTTCCAATGAAATAATCTTATTTTGGATTTTAACGTGCATTTAACAATTTTTTTTAAATCAATCAAAACCACAAAATGGTCGGGAAACTACAGCTGTTCTTTTTATTTGTACAATATTGCTGTATTTAATTGTTTTATTGCTAATATAAATTAAAATTAAATTTGAAATTTAATAAACAAGTAAAATGTTTCTTAATTAAGTAGTTAAGTGAACAAAATGTGCCACTAGGGGGCGCATTATTTACATACTTAAACCGTTATTACAGATATAATGAAAAACTAATAAAATAATTAATTCTATCACAAAAAAAATTTAACATATGTATCATAAATATTTTGTAAACTTTAGAATTTATACCAAAAAAATGAAAAAAATCTTAAAAATACAAGCAATCTTACGAGTTATATTTATCACTGCACCATGACTCGTAATATATTATCAATTAACAATACTTTATATATCAATAGTTGGTTTCACATCGCCTTGAATTGGACTGCTTTCTAAACTGGGAGATTTGCACTTTCCATCTTTACCATCAGGTTCCAGATCTAGAGGTTCCATTTTGATACATTTTGATATTTTTTCCAAATCATTTTCGGTCGTCTGACCCTCAATTGTGCCTTTATCGCTATTGGCTTTCGCCGTTTCCATATCCCTTTCCTTGCTGGCCACCAGTGCCCGGGCTTTCTCCTTGGCCTTGGCTATCAGCTCCCTGTACTTGGGCAGCCTCTTATCAAAGATCTCGGTGGACTTCTTCACAGAGACCTTGACCAATCCATCTTCCGGAAAACAGCGCATTGCATTCTGGAACATCTTTCGCACCGAGCCGACGAAGTCATCAAGGCTCTCGAAATTATCAGAGTCCAAGCGATCCTGGAGTACCTGCCAATCCAGTTTCTCTTCGCGATCATGGTCGTAGTCCGGATTCTGGGAGTACTTTCGCCAGTACTCCGCCCGATTGAATGCCCATGTGAACTGTTTGCGTTTTCGCTTCACCATTGACTTCAATAGATGATCGCAATGGCTTTTTTCGATCATCCGGTCCAGAGATTTATAACAGAGTACTACAGGTGGTTTGGGTTTAGGCGGTGATGGGGGAGCTTGGGCTGGCGGTGGAGATGGAGATGTTTTCACTGGTAATGGCATAAAGATGGGCTCGATGGGAGCAGTAGTCAACGGAGGTGGCAGGACAATTGGGCGAAAGGTCATGGGAGGACTAGCCCGTTTTTTTGGCGCCACTAGTGAATGATTTCGTATGGGTATCTCCCAGGGATTATTTTGTGGAGGTATCATTGGTGGGATCGGAAGCAGCCCGGTCAAAGGATTAACCAAAGAACCGGGTATATAGTTTGGGATCAGATTGGACGGCAAGAAGTTTCGAAAGGGTGTTTGAGCAGGAGCTGCGCTAGAAACAGGCGTACTAAAATGTCTAAAAGACCGACCCAAAGGCCTGTGGGCTGGATAATGACTGGGACGCTCCGAGGAGCTTCCACCGAAGGGGCGGGAGCAGAGTCCAGTCCCGTGTCGGCAGCCCTTCTCTTACGCTTCTCCGTCTTGGGCTTCAGTTCCTCCTCCTTGCTCAGATCAATCGAGGCCAGTCGACTGTAGAAAAGGCTCCGCAGCTCCTTGCCCGCCTCATGGACCGGGGTGCCCTCCAGATTGTAGAGCAGACAGTTCTCAAAGATGAGCTCAAAATCATCCAGTGCCTCGTCCGCCTGCCAGTAGTAGTTGTTGTGCAATCGCTTCTTGATCGTACTCAAGTCCATCGGGTGCTTGATCAGCGTGTGGTAATCGGGCACACCCAAGGTCACGGAATCCACGGGATGGCGAAAGTGATACGAACAGCGATTCCGCCAGATGCAGCTCAGCACGGACTTGAGATCCTCCAGAACGTTGGTCCGGCGCCCTGGACGATTTGGCGGCGGGATGACCGGCGGTTGTACAATCCCATTTACCGGCTGGAGATCCGGCTCATTGCGCGGTGGAGGTTGCGGCTTCTCCATTTATCTTTCGTTAGCTCAGCTAAGCAGATCTGAATATCTGCTCAAAGTAAAGCAAATATTAAACACTTGTTTAGACCTTTGAGCTATGAAATCTAAAAAACGACGAAATCTTACTTTTTGTATAACCGATAATTCTCCGATCCTTTCAGCTCGGAGTCCCGGACTATACTAAACCTCGTTTGTTATGATTTCCAAGCAGTACGATTTGACGTAAGATTCTATGGTACACCGTTTAGCATTTGAAGTGTGAACGTTTTATAGGGCAGCCAAGGCATAATCTCAATCAAATATAACCTTGTTTTTTTTTTTTATATTTCATACAGATAAGATGAACCGATAATACTTAGAATTAAATTATTGATTCACGAGATTTTAGTCTTGGCAAAATCATCTCACAATGCAGCTGCATTCCGGAATATTTCAAACGAGAACTTGGATTTTAATACTGCTTTTCATTAGTAACTTAAACTTTCTTGAAATATCTGCCTATACAAGTGAGTACGGTTTATAAATATTGTTAAGATCGTAATGAGATTATTTTTACATTCTTTTAGGTAGAATTCACAGGACTGTGGTAGTTGGTGGCATTCCAGCTCCCCCACGAAAGTTTCGCATGGCAGCTCGACTTGGTCATCACAGCTCTACTAAGAACCAAACCAAGTGGTTCTGTGGAGGCACGTTGCTAAGTAACCAGGTGGTCTTAACAGCTGCTCACTGCTTTTATTCTGATATGTAAGTACTTGTAAAAATGAAAGCTTTGATTTAATAATTACATTTTTGTAGCGGAACAGTGAATATTGTGCGTCTCGGAGAGCTAGTGTTCGATAGCAACAAGGACGATGCCGAGCCGGAGGACTTTGAAGTTCTCGAAATTAAGGGCCCACCCGGACTTCCGGTTTCCAATTCTCTACAACGACATTGGGGTTGTTCGCTTGCGTAGACAAGTAACCTTTAGCCATTACAAGATGCCCGCCTGCCTGGCTTCGAATGACGGAGACCAGCTAGATTTCTTCACTGCCATAGGATGGGGTCAGAAGAAATTCGACGAGTTTGAGCCGTCCAAGGAACTGAGGGAAGTGGAGCTGCGCAACTATAAGCAGTCCTGTCGGGGGACAACGGAGACGAACGAGGAGTTGCCCAACGGATATAATGCGGAGTCGCAGTTGTGCGTTGGATCCCCGGGGCACGAGGACACTTGTAATGGGGACTCGGGAGGTCCTCTGCTGATTGCCTATGCTGGCAATGGATGTCAATATCAAGTCATGGGTATCACGTCAGTAGGAATCGCATGTGACACTCCCGACATTCCCAGCTTGTATACTAGGGTGCATTTTTACCGGGATTGGATTATAGGGGAATTAATCAAGAAATAAAATGTACACACTTTAAAAAACAGTTACATATTTCTGGATTCGGACTCAGATATTTCCACTCATGATTTCAATAGTTTATTGCCTAAAAACCGGGTTTCTATATTTACGGAGTGTAAAATCCATCTTATCAGCAGTCTCGTCTCTGAAATCTGATTAGTGGTTCCCTCAGAAATGTTTTTCCCCAACAAAATATATAGATAAAGAGAGGGAATAATATGAAATCACTGATTGAAAATAGAACCTAGAATTTAGTCTTTGCGAGATCTTCTAACAATGCAGTTGCAGCTTTTAAGAATATAGAATGAGCAGAAATATTTGTTCACTAATTTTGCTAAGTGGCTTTAGCTTTGTTGTAATATCTGCCTTTGAAAGTGAGTGTTCCTATCCCAATTACTTCAAGATATTAGTAGAGTAATAATGATATTTTTAAAATTTTGAAGATCCTCCCTCGATAGTTGGCGGCGATCGAGCGAATCCGAGGGAGTACAAGCCGGCAGCTCGCCTTGGTCATCGTAACTCCACACTGAACGAAACAAAGTGGTTCTGCGGCGGCACAATAATCAGTGATCGAGTGATTCTGACAGCTGCCCACTGCTTTTACTCAGATGTGTGAGTTGCTAGTCTGTTATGAACTCTTCAAAAATCATATTATATGATAGTACAATTTCTGTAGAGGATCCGTAAACATAGTGCGACTGGGAGAACTAGTTTTCGACAGCGACAAGGACGATGCTGAGCCGGAGGACTTTGAAGTTCTCGAAATTAAGGCACATCCAGATTTTCGGTACCCAGTTCTCTACAACGACATTGGGATTGTCCGTTTGCGTGGAGAGATCAGGTACAACCGATACAAGTTGCCTGCTTGCCTGCCTTTAAGTAATGAAGATAAATCCGAATCCTTCATTGCCATTGGATGGGGTCAGAAGGGATTCTCTAAATACGAGTCCAGGGAACTGCGGAAGGTGCTCCTTCAAAACTATGGTTCCATTTGTGAGAGGACAACAGATGCAAACGACGATATTCCGGAGGGATACAAATCCGAGTCCCAGTTGTGTGTTGGATCTCCTGATCACAAAGACACCTGTAATGGGGACTCGGGAGGACCTTTGCTGATTCCTTTTATTGGAGATGGATGCCAACATAAAATTATGGGAATCACTTCAGTAGGAATTGCATGTGATACTCCGAACATTCCCAGTTTGTACACGAGGGTTCATTTCTTTCAAGATTGGATTAAAATGGAAATTAACCGCGTGGACTTTTAAACAACATATACAATTAATAAATTTGTAATATATAAATACATAAAACATTGATATTGACTTTCCTTTTTTTTAAATTTCCTCTACAAATTAAATGAAATACAACAATCTTTAAGTTCTCTTGTTTTTTACTTTTTATTTGTTTTGTGTGGTTCCGCTAAGTGTGATTTCGCTTTTGTATTTTGTTTTACAATTATAATTTTACAATAGTCTCAACTAAATAAATAATAACAATTTATAAATATAATTTCTTTCATTCTTACCAATCATTACTCAAGATTTTTTTGTGTTTGACATAAATAATTTGTTCTTCTAGAGTTTAAAAAACATTTTGGGCATAAGCAATAAATGATAAATCAGTAGCTGCTTTTGATTTGATGTTATTCGCTTGAAAAAGCAAATGATATTCTTGAACGCATGGCTGCGTAGATCTGCCTTCTTGATGATTACTCGGTTTTTAACTTAGTGGCTACATATCAGCTTAGGTTACCTATTTATAAAAATAATTGGTAGGTCTAAAAATTGCAACGAAAACAAAACCTATAAAAAACCAAGGGTCTATATGCAATAAATAAATACTTAGTTCTAACATCTGTAGATTTGGGTGTTTACTATGTACAAAACAACACAAAGTTGCGCCGCAGCGCTGTTTTAAGAAGCAAAAACGATCGCTTATTGTTAGAACTCTTCTTTGTAACTTGTTTTTCATTAACATCATCTTGCTGTTTTATTGTCTATTTCGAAAGTGTGGCGCGCGCCGCCCAGCGACGCAACTAAGCGGGGGAGTCGTGTGAGAGTCTGGTAAAGAATACAAAACAACAAACTCCAAAGCTGAGGCCCGACATCTAACACTAAACTCAATACTCGTTCCGTATATGGATAGCTATATGTATGGCCTGGCGGCATCTCCTCCTTGCTTCTATCCCGCACTACTTGTGCCCGATGACGAGCGTGTAGTTGGCTGTGCTTACTGTCGACGACAACGTCGACAGCGCTGGTCATTTGGCCAGCTTCAGGATCTCGGAACGGGCCAGGGTTGCCCCTGTTCCAGTCGAAGCTACAGTGGCTCCAGCTCCTTGTATCGTTCCAATATTTCCCGCGCCCATTGTGGCCACCGGTGGAGCCGGAGCAATGCGTATGGGTTTGGCTCGCTGCTGATTGAAGAGGCCACTCAATGTGGCCGCCGTGCTGGTGGTCAGCACCATGCTGGCCCCACTCGTGTTGGCCTGGCGCTTGCTCCGCGCGAGTCCATTTATTTTGTTGTTCGTTGAAGAGGGCGACTGCTGCTGCTGTTGGTGCTGCTGCTGCTGATATTGCTGTTGTCCGCCAATTACTGCTGGTCCTGCTGACGCCGAAACAGCAGCAATGGTAGCTGCTGATGATGATGAGGAGGATGTGGCTGCGGGTGTCGAGGAGGCTGAAATGTTATCCAACTCAGTCATTGCTTCTTGTATGGCCCGCTCGAGTTGCGAGTTCAGTTTGCGGCTCCTTTGTGGTCGCATGGTGGGTGTGTGTATGTGGTTGAGTTTTGGTTGGTTTCAGGTTGGGTTCGGGTTTGGTATTTTTCATTTCAAGTGGGGTTGTTGTTGGTCATGATGATGATGATGATTATGCATACACACACAGAGTTATACACGTTGGGGTTGGCAGGGCAGGGTTTAATTTTTGGATTTGGTTCAGCGCATTTTAAAAAAGAAACAAGAATATTAATTAGCAAATTAAAAGTCAAAATGTAAACAATGATTAAATTAATTAATAATGCATTTAAATGCCGATTTATCGCTAAATTGCTCAGCTAATAATGTCAAACGTCCAATTATCAAGATTTATCTACATTAATAACGACTTAATAAAGGCTGCAAAAATAAACTACAAAATCATCTAAAAAATAATAGCTACAAATGAAAATACTAAATATTTCTGTATAGCAAAATAAACTACAAAATGGCAAAACTTGCTTTAATTGCTGGTGTTTAATAAATCTGCAATAATAAGCTACAAAAATATGTATTACTTAAATATTGAATAAAGTCTAGACAAATTAAATCTAAGAAATAATATAAATCAAATCTATAAAAATACGGGTTGAGCTATAGCTACAGTGCTGGTCTGGTCTTCCCCTAAAGCCGAGGGTTTCCTCAAATCACTGCCTGTTGGATTAACTTTCCCTGATCTTTGCCTAGACATTCCCGCCCCTGACCGATGCTCACTTTCTCGTATCCTTCTGGGCCTTGTGATGTGCTTCCAGACCCTCGGAGAGACTCTGCAACGAGTTGACCGGAATCAGTTCGGAGGTGGAGCGTCCGCCGCCGCCGAACCACTGAACCCAGACGTGGTCGAACTGCTGCGACGGCGTGCACACTCCGTCGGGCATCTTGACAATCTTCCCGGGCCAGGCGGGATGGCCCCGGGCCGGACCCCAGATCAGTTCTCCGATGGCGAAGGAACGCGGCGGCATCAGGAAACTTCTGCCGGACGTCGAGGGCGTGGGACGTGCCGCCCCTCGCTGCGGGCGACGCGAACGTTTCGTTGGCGTCCTGACCGTCGCCTTCTCGACTGTTGGTGGAGCATCCAGGATCGCAGCGGCTGGGACCGATGAAATCAGCTGCGTTGTTGTGGGCGACTCTACGAAAGGCACACACACACACACATAGAGACTAGGACAATGGCTTTTTTGGTTACTCGAGGGGCAGAGGTGATCCCAGCACCGAGCAGAGGACAAACGGAGGGCAGAGATTACAAACTAAACAAGGGTGCAGGTGAAGATGCTGGAGATGGTGCAGGCAATCATGCAGTGGCCAAATGGTTGGTGTAGTTGTGGTGGTGGGTTAGCGTGTGGATGCAGTTAGTGCTGGTCAGCGATGGGGCCTTACCCTGGTAGTCAGCGTTAGCTACTTTGTGGCTGTGAAGGAAGGTGTTTGAATGGCTGTTGCAGATGATGTTTGGAGTGTGGTGGTGGTGGTGCTGCTGCTGCACGGCCTGCTGGCGGTGCACGAAGTGGCGGTGGCCCGCCATCGCATTGGTTGTTAGTGGTGCCGACGATGATGACGATGTTATGGACATGGATGCGGATGTGGAGTTGGTGTTAGAGTTGTTGGCCAGTCGCATACCTTGTCCCTGCATCAGGCTCATCCCGTTCTCCGCCGCCGTCTGCGAGGTGATGTGGATGCGTCTGATCTTTGGCTCCGAGTGCTTGTATATCCCACTTGGCTGGGTGAACAGATTGTTGTTGCATATGTCTGATTGGTGAAGGGATAATATAATTAGTAGGTTTTCTTCCCATTGCAGGAGATGCACTTACTCCTCTCGCAGTCCGTTGAAGACGGCGACTGACGACTCTCGACGCTTTGGGGAGAAACAGCCGCATCCGGCTCCGAGCTGGATACGCATTGAACCTACCAAAAAACAAGAGTAATTACAGAAAAACGGAGCAAGGAAAATCTTTCTTAACCACTCACCATGTCACTGCCGCTGCTCCGATGACTGGGCGGTCGCTCCGGGCTTCGTGGACTGCAGGTGGTGGTGTCCGGCGGACTGGCCGCCGTTCCCTGGCGACTCATCACCGTCTCTGTCATGTAGGTGGCCTGGGCCGGCTGCAAACTGATCTGCGTGGGCTGCGGGGCTGGCTGCTGTTGGATCTGGATAGTGGTGGTCGTGGGACTGGCCTGCACAAAGGATGCTCCTCCCTGCTGACCCGTAGGCATCACCAGGCCCATGGGCGTGGAGTAGATCTGTCCGATGGGGCTCAGCTGTCCATTGGCACCCACCAAGTACTGCTGTCCCCCGGCGCTCGGCGAGATGAAGGAGGGCTTGTGGCTCTGTGGCGATGGCGTGCGCAGCATCACGGGTCCCTGCGGCGTCATCAGGCTGGTGGTGGGCATGTTCTGGATCTGCAGCAGAGTAGCATCCGGTCCCATCACCAAACCGGCCGGCATGAGCAGCTGCTGTCCAATGAGATTCACCTGCTGCAGGATTTGCCCGTTCTGGAGCAGGAGCTGCTGCGTCTGCTGGGCCTGCGGAGGATTGGGTTTGTTCACCACGATGCCCTGGATGCCGGGACTCAGCTGGAACTGCTGTTGGAATTGTGGAGCAGCCGCCGCAGCTGCTGCTGCTGCCTGCGCCGCCTGCTGGTGCAGCAAAGCGGGTGCCTGGCTCGGGATGCTGGGCGAGATCTGGGGCGAGATGGTTTTGGCGGGCGATCCACTCGGCGGCGGTGTATGGCAAATGGAGCTCTTGCGCTTCCGCGCCCTCCTCTTGTTATCCGGCGAACTGATAATCAGTGTTTGCGCTGGAGGCGGCTGCGGCATGGCCAGGATCTGCTCGGCCTGCTGAGGTGCCTGCGATTGCTGCTGCTGCTGGACGATATAACCTCCATTGGGCAGCGTGTTGAGTAGCACTGTCTGCGGTTGGCCTCCCGTGCCACCCGCAGTCGCCTGATTAATCTGACCAGCTTGCGAGGTGATGATCTGGTGGTGCAACAGCTTGGCTCCGCCGGAATTCAAGATCACGGTGCTGCTGCTGCTGCTGGAACTGGCCGCCGCCACTGGAGAGGGCTGGCTGACGATGTAACCGCCTCCTGGCTGTGCATGCAGCTCCGCCGGCTGCTGCTGCTGGATGATCACCCCTTGTCCGGCTTGGCCAGGCCGATGATGCTGCGTCGTCTGTTTGCTGGCCGTCGTCGGTATGACCAGCAGTTGTCCCGAAGAAGTCATTATCAACTGGCCACCACCTGCTCCGCCCATTGCATTGGCCATCGACTGCAGCTGCGCCACTGTGGGATTCGAGTTGGTCAGCGCGGTAGTCACCGGACGACCTGTTATCGTACTCGTTCCCGCCGACGAGGTCACTATGCTCCTGGTCATCGTGGCCAAGGCTGCACTGCTGCTGGCCACTGGCAGTCCCCGCTGGCCGGGAATGATCTGCGTCTGCTGCTGACGCATCACACGGACATGGGCGGGCACTGTGACCGATCCCGGAGGAGCCGAGAGATTCGCCTGGCTCGGTTGCGTGCGCATCTGCAGCAGCTGTGGCTGCAGTTGGACATGCATCTGCGGCTTGGGCGAGGCGGAGGGCGTGCTCTTGGCCGAATCAACCGAGTCCGTGGGCGAGGACAGACTCTGTCGCGGACTCTCGTGACTGGTGGATATGGCTCCCACCTGCTCGGGTCGCTTCTCCAGCGTCTCGGTGGCACTACTCGACACCGGGGACTCCTGGGGAGCTGGCACCAGGGTTACGCTGGTGATCTGGGGTTTCTGGGGTCGTGCAAAGGCCGCCGTGTCCACTTGAAGGGTTCGGTTCGGTGCTGCTGGGGCTGCTTGAGAATTTGTGGCGGCTGCTGGATCTGTTTCCCATTTCCCAAAGAGCGACAGACGACGGATCTTCTGGCGCTGCAGCTGCTGCATATGTTGCTGCTGGAGTTGCTGTTGCTGCTGCTGCTGGGAGCTGTGCACAATGGGTTCCTGTGGCTGAGCTCTCGCAGTGGAAGCTCCGCCAGCCGTCTTCGTTGCATCCAAACCGACTCCCAGGCTGTTGTGCAGCAAAGCTGTTTGCTGTTGGAGATAACCAGCCGGGTCGTCCTTGAAGTTGGGATGTTGCTGCTGCTGCTGCTGCTGGATGACACTGGTGGCTCCTCCGGGCGGCGTGGGTGGTGGCGCAAGAGCGTTGGCTGGCTGCTTTATCACATGTCCCCCAGCTGAACGCTTGGGGAGGTTGCCCAATGCTAATGCTTGACTAGTTGGCATCGCATTCGGAAGCTGGAGCGGAAGCGGGGGCGTTGGAGCGGGCGTGGGCGTGGTCGTGGTCCGGACCGAGGCAGGTAATTTGTTATTGCCGTATTTGTGGCAATCAGCGTCTGCAAATGGAGCAACAAATTGAAAAGGCAAAGTCAGTGAAAGGTCAAGACATCCTTTGGTTTGCTTATGCAAAGCGCGTCGCGTCCTTAAAGTGCCCGCAACGTGTCCACCCAAAGAGAAACACCACCCACAAAAGGTCCTGCGAGCTGGGCACCTTTTTTTGTGGAGTAGGAAAAGGAAGAGCACCCGGAATCCCGAAATCAGAACACACAAACGTGCGGCACAAAAAAAGGGGTTTAGAACGTCAGTGGCTTTTTTTTTTTTCAAGCGTAAGCATATAATAGCAGACTTATAATTAAAAAGCTTTACCCCAAAAAAAAGGGATGCATCCCTCAACAAATAAAAATAAATACGCACATAACGAACAAAAGCAGCCGCACAAAATTTAAATTCATTTAGCCAGGCCAAGGATTTTTCGATTTTTTGTTTTTTGCAAATACTTGCCACACCCTCACAGACCGCAAAGCCTGACCAACTTTTGCACCGCCTCCGTACAAACCCCACCATTATCTGCGATGGCTCGCGAAAATTTCTAAATCGTTGGAAACTTTTGCTTTGTGCGGGGCTTTTAATGCGACGCTGATTGGACTCTCCACCCGCCTGAGGATTGCAAGTGGTTGCTCCTGTCTACGTGACGGGGGTTTCCCGAGGGAGGGGGGGGCAAAATTGCCGGGGGCGTGGCTCGTGGGCGGTACGCAGTGGACGCCCTCGGTTAAACTTTTGCCATCAAGTCCCTTTTGTTTCAATTAACCTTTTCATTTTAAAGTTTTTAACAATGTTTGCCAAATGTTTGCCCAACTGCTGAGCTGTCTCCCTTGTCCACCTAGCCCCCTTCCTCCCCTGCCACGCCTACTCCATCCCCAGGAATGAATAAATGAATGAATGAATGAAGGAATGAATGTGCGAGCTGCGAAACCCTTTTTCCCCAAATTGGCAACAGTTTTGCAGTTGTTTTCCTTTTTCCTTGCACTCGGCGGGCAAATATCTCAAATGGAAATCAAATTGCTTTGAATTGCTGGAAGAAAAACCCTTTCAAAAACTCCGCCAGCCTGCGGCAGTTGCAGATGCAAAGGGGACAGGTCGGAAAATGTGGAAAGTGCGGATGCTGAATTGGTGCGGTGTCAATAGAATAAAAGTTTCGCAACTGCTTCCCGGATGATTGCAAAAGGGAATCCAATGCAAATATTCTACTAGCAGGAGCACGAATTATTTATACTCTAACATAAACAAATGCATTGAAAAGAAATAATATTGTGTCCTGATTTTTCGAAAAAATTAGTAATTTGTTCGAAAAAAAGATAGAATAACACAAACTTTTAAAAAATAATAAATACATTTAAAGAAAAAAAAAACACTTTCAAGCTAAATATAAAAATTTATAAAAATTTTAAGATAAATGTAAAAAGTTAAAAAAAAAAGTTATGTAATTGCCAAGTACACCGTTTTCGAAAAATCTAAAAAAATGGACATCTAAATAAGTATTTTTAACTAAGCACAACATTTTTGATTATAAAGTATACAACCCACCAAAAAATGAAGCAAACTCGAATGCAAAGTTCCCACTTTCAGTGGGAAAAGTTTTGTATATCTTGCTAATTGGCTTCCTGAGTAACACAAATCAACGCTGAACTTTTGCAGTTTTCCCTTTTTGTGTCACCTTCAAGAAGCTGTAGTTATACTAGAATATCCAAACTCAAGCTCGAACCCAAACCATTCACATCCCCATCGAAAAGCCATTCCCCAATGCGAGCTGTCCAAACAGCTTAGGGCGTTCTCAAGTGTAAATGTTTCCCAGCAGTCGGGGGTCTTTAATAAACATAACATTTATTTATCATGCTGCTCTGCCCGACTTAAAGCGCCTGCAGCTGTTGGTCGGGAAAATCGAGTGGATTGGGTGACAGTGGGTGGGATGGATGGATATGTCTTTGACTAACGCTCTGGTTTTTGTTTGGAACGCGTTAACTTCCTTTGACTGGTCACACAAAAGACAAAATCAAAACAAGCTGAAGAATCGTGTGGGGGGAGCGAAGGACTTGGAAGGAGACGAGAAACAGACGACAAACTGGTGGAAAGCATCCGAAATGCACTTCCTGCCAATGCTCAAACATCCCACTTCCCATCTCCCATTTCCCCCGAAACCACCTATATAGTATATGCTGTTTTAAGCTTGTTGAACTCGCTGCTTTCGCTGGGTTTGTTTGCCAGCGATTTTATCCTTTTATTTCCTTGAACTCCCCACCCCGGTATCCTTGTGCACATCTATCTGTATCCCTCACTCGGCAGCTCCCCCTGTGTGTGTGTGCAGTTTCACTTTATCATTGTCTAGGCATCGTTTTTCACTTGGCAGCAGCCACAGTCAACATCGAGCACCTTTTCCATTGCATCTGTTTGCACAGCCACACACACGTTCATGTGTGCCAACAGGTGAGGTCACAATACTAGGAGTTCCAATCGAAAGAGATTTTATAAGGATTAAGATGATTAAATGAAGGTATTTGGAGATTTCATTAAAACATTTGATGGAATTTAAAGTGAAAATTTTAAATGTATTTTATAGACTTGGTATTATGAATAATAATATTTTAAATTTGAAATAGAATTTAATATAATTTTGTTATTATATTAGAATTTGTTTAAATATAACAAATATAGCAAAATAATAATATTAATATATAAAATGTATTATTTTTTCCCATATTATATGCCAAATATTCTTAAGAATCCTCTTAAATCCTTAAATCCAAATAGCTTGCAGATCCCAAGAAACTTTGGCTTTTTTTCTACCAAAATCTTTAAGGACATTTCGCTGACCCCAGCTGTGTGTGCGCAAATGTGAAGGGGTGTGCCTGGGTGTTTGTGTGCAGTTCCTGCTGTGCTCCATTTTGGCATGGCTTTGCTTTTGCTTTGCTTAGGATTTTCCTTGGCCCAGCCTGCACTTTTCGCACGTATCTACACTAGTTTTCCTTTTGCCCTGACCTCACCTCCGGCTATATCCTGTCCACTACCCCTCACCCCTTCCCCCCTCCCCGCACTTTTCACTCCCTGCGCTTGTGCATCCGTCGTCGTCTTCGTCTTGCTCGTCGTCAGTCGTTGTCGTCGTTTTTCTATATGCTTTTTTTTATGCCTTTCCTTTCTATTTTTGCAGTTGCGCAAAAATGCAGGCATCACATTTTGCCATAGCATACTTTTGAGCGCTGCAAATTTGACAGGGTTGCCATGGCGCCGATAAAACAGGGAAAACATCCGTCATTCCCAGAGCTCTCAAATGAATTGGCAAATTATTAAAAAGTCATTTCTTTGTGAGGCAAAAAAAGGCATTTAATTTATTAGAGAGTTGCTCATTCGTAGTTTTACCACTTTGACAACCCCGATTAGAGATTCCCTTTAATATGGCTTCCGCTTATCTGTGATTTTAAGGGTCTCTTTGGTATTGTCTCTGCACACAAATTGTTTTGTATATGTTTTACCACTCACCTTTGTTGGCCAATTCATGTGTGGTTGTTGTTGCCGCCTGGGCTGGTGATGTTGCTGCTGCTGCTGCTGTTGGTGTTGCCGTTGTCGCCGTTCTGGCTGTCGATGTCATCAGCGTGGAGAACACATCGCCGACAGCTGCTGGCCCAGAAACGGATACGGCTACCGATACATCTTTGACAGCCTGTTGTTGCTGCTGCTGTAGATGTTGCTGTTGCAGCTGGGATTGCTGCTGCTGCTGTTGCTGCTGTTGCTGCTGTAGATGTTGCTGCTGCGGTTGTTGTGGCAACTGAAGCTGCTGAGATTCAAGAAATCGTCGCTGATGCAGGCAAGGTGTTGGCATTGACGTTGGCGCCTCCGTTGGCGACTTGAGCGGCATGTTGGGCACCTGCAATTAGCATAAGGCAACAAATTGGCATAATTAGTGTAAATGGTATGCAACAATCAAATTAGGCGCCGCCACTCGACAGAATCGTCGATAACGACGACCGCAGAACACCCATGAACCGCACAATCCATGAAACCACCGCAAACGACGACGACCACGCTCGCTGTCAAATATGAATCGAAAATTTAATCAGCGCACTTGGCATGCCAAACAGCACACATAAAGGTCCACTCTACACAGAACAAAATCGATATGAAATAAGGTTATTTTTACCTTATTTCTTACCTTATTGCTTATGAAATATTGTTATTTTTACCTTACTTCAGATCAATCAAAAGCCGATATGATTAATGTTAAATTATTATTAAAAAATATCAATCTGATATTTTATCATTTCATAAAAGTTATAAAAATACTTTTTTAAAATACCAAATTTAGTATTTTTAACAAATATTGTAAAATAAAAAAATGATCCGAATAACTTGATCTTTAAAGAATATTATGCAGGTTATGCAGGTTAGCACATATTAATCTGATCTTTTGTCAATTTTTTTCTGTGTAAGCACACACACAACAGCATAGATGCACACACACTCATTCGCGATGGGTGTGCGCTATTAATTTGCATGGGAAACGTGAGTAGCATTCGTTAAAAATTAGATAAGCGCCCGTGGCGTTAGCTTTTCTATACCCTTTAATTAGGCGGTATTCCTGAGATAATCTTTAGAAGTGCTCTTTAATTTTCAAGACCTTAAATGAATGTAGGTACCTATTATTAAGGATTAAATTCTTAAAGCTTATTTTCATTTTAAAGAGATTTTTATTTAATCATTTTTATAAAATTTAGCAGATTATAGAGAACGACAGATTCGTTTCAATCTGCATACCAGGAGAAAATCAAATTTTGGTAACATTAGCTATTCAAATTATTTCCACAAATTTCCATCTCCTCCCTTTGTGCAAATTGATGAGACGAGTCAAAACATTGAGTTGATTACTTAGGAATACGACCTTGGCCCGAGGCTTAGGCACCGTCCAATTAGCATTTTGTAAATGAATATCCAACGAAGCCCCGGCCGAGTACACATGTAATCCAATCAAATGCATCGCATTCATCATTATCGAGTTGAGCAGATCAAAAGACTGGCAAAAGTTGCCATGGCGACCGCAGGGTGCCCACCTCCACCTCCACCTCCTGCTGCTCCTCTTCCTTTTTGGCAGCAGGTGCGCATGGAATTTATGCAAATGAATCGCCGGCAAAGGTTTCGATTTGCAGGCCTCCCCCGCAACAGAATGCTCTCCATCCTCCAAGCTCCGCCTTTATTAACCATGACGATGACGACTATATGGAGGATGAAATAGGGGGAGATTGGGTGATTCGGTGATGATGATGGACGACCCTTTTGGGACCGTGCACTTTTTGCCATTTCAATCAGTGGATGGCAATTGCTTCATTGGCCAGCCAAGCGCTGGAAACGTGTCGCAACCATTTTGGGTCAGCAATTTGTACAAAACACTCGGAACGGACCTTTTAGGATCCACTGTCCACTGGCCACTGGCTGCCTTAAGTGAGCATTCCACAGACCAAAGTTGGTTATTAAACATTAAAATGCTCCACTGCCCCTCTGGTTCATCCGCTCCCCGGCTTTTTATAGCAGCACAGCACTGACCGACAGACCGAGGAAAAGGAGCAATCGGAGAAGGCAATAAAGTGGCCCAAGTAACCTGAGGATGGCAAAAGGCCCGGGGGATTCGGGGGAATCCGGAATCCGGGTTGTATGTTCTGTAAGTTCAAGTGCTGAAATTAAACGAATCATTGGCAAGTAAGCAGGGGATAATGAAACGTGAAACTGAAGGCCATCTTCGGGGTAATTGCCTGAAGATTTACTCCTCTGAGAGACTCTTTAAAGACTCCTTATATCGTAGTGTAAATACCACGAACTTTGAAAGCTTATTAATTCAATAAGCTAAAACCAATTTATTCATGGTGTAAGTACAAGCAAAGTTTATTAATTGACCACGCCCAGCAAGACGTAATAAATCCATTAGAGGACACCAAACCCATTCCCGAACAGCAGTTTTCCTCCAGCCAAATGTCTGGGCTTTTGACTGCAACTTCGGTGGCTGGCTGTTGCTGTTGCTTTTGCTGTTGCTGCCACAAAGGCAACTTCAAGTGCTGTTTTGTTGCAGCTTTGCTTGCCACTTAGTCAAAAGGCAGTCGGCGTCCGCCTTGCCGCAGAAAGCAAACATAATTTCAACTTTTGAAATGCAATAAAACCGCAGCTCATCCGCTCCACTCCTCTTGGCATAGATAAAGCAAACAAACAAACAAACAAACAAATGGATGTAGAACATTTTGCAATTGCCAACTGGGTCGTCGTCTGCCACGATGGCCACCATCCCATCCCATCCCATCCTATCCAGTTAACCAGAGGGGGTTCTATCTGCCTGTCTGCCTGGCAAATTATGTACACATAATAAAATGGTAAAGACACAAAAAATAACGAAATGCAACTGCAATCAAACGTTGCCCTGGCGACGGCAGGAGCCCATCCTCTTCGGTGGCCACGCAGGAAATTCAATGCGAGTTTCAAACATAATATCCAAATTTAATTGGCATTTAATGGAAAAATAATTAAGCAAAAGCTGGGCTTATGTTGCTGCTTCTGTTGCTCTGCTGTTGTTGTTGTTGTTGACAGCAGCAGCAGCAGCAACTGCAACTTCAGTAGCAACACAAATATGATAAACGACTATTTGATTACTCGTTACATGCAATTAATCAATTTACTAAAACATTTTTGTGTAGTAAAATGGACTTTAAATCATGTCGATAGATAAAGAAACAAATGAATTTTTCATATTTATTTTATTTTTCAATAAACTTTGAAAACTAATAGTTTTTATCTAATTCGTAAAACCATGTCAAAAGTTAATGATATTTTCCTTACTAAAGTAGGTTAAAAGTCATTTATTTATGTGCAACTCAGAGTCGGTTTTCTCGTCCGTTAGTTAAATTTGAGTTTGGGTTAAAGTCTTGAAATCATATGAGAAATCAGAGTTTAAAGCTTCCTTTAAATTTAACAGGCGGACGCGAAAATGGAGGCAATTCAACTTGGTTGGTAAATAACTTTTCATTTTAATATTCCTCATTTAAGGGAAAAGACATTAACGGATTTTAATTTTTATGTTTTAATGTAAGTAATAAATTTACCAAGTAATTTATCATTTCTAATGGAAATTTATCCAATTTTAGGCCCTCAAGTACCAATCATTTATCTCCATCTTTTATCCTGTCACTGAAATGTCCTCGAAAACACACATTCATTCTGGCCATCATTACTGGCCCTTTTCTATGCGGCAACTGTGGCCCAAACCGAGCATATCCCATTGGCCCAGCATAATGGCCACCAAAATGGTTATTAGCAGGACCAGCACCAAATCCAGCCAAGCGTTGAGGCGACGCGTTGACACTCCACTCCACTTCACTCCATCTCCACCTCCAATCCTCCTCCACCTCCATCAAAGTGCGCGGCTAATGAATACAGGGCATTTTACATACTCGAGCGGAGCCATACGGATACATAATTGAAAATACGTATACGCTCTATATATATATTTGCATTATTTACACAAACCGAAAAGTGTCCAATCCATGTAGGGAAACATGCATTTTGCATTTTTGACGTATTAACTGAGCTTATTCCGGGCTGAGCAGGGAAAACGTGGAAAAGAGGGGCGTGTGTGTAACACGCAACAAAATGCCAAACGAAAATGCCAGCGAAATACCAACAAACATTGCACTTTTGCATGCATAATTGTGAAAATTAAAACGAACTGTGTGCCAGACAGCCGGAGAGCGTTTTTGGGGGCGGTTCCGGGCGGCAGGTGGTTGCTTCCACCGGAAGGGGTTGGGGGTGGCTTCAGCCCAGCAGGGGGTGTTGCATATGCCCTGGGTGGAAGTAGGTGCACAGAGAAAAAATCAATATGAAATAGGATCAAATCTACCTTATTTCATATCAATAATGTCAAATTTATGATTTAATCATATAAACTTGATACTTTATTAGATCAGTTATTTTATAACAAATATAAAAATACTGTTTTAAAATACCAAATTTAGTATTTTTTGAAAAAATTATGAAAAATATGATGAGCAATATATTTAATCATATCAAAATGATATGAATAACTGGATTTTTTAAAAATATAAAATTGACCTGCACATATCAATCTGATCTGTTTTCAAATTTTTTCCGTGTAGTTGTCGGAGTGTCCAGGCAGCTTGGGCAATATGCAAACGAGCTGGGCGAGACTTATGCTGGCGGCAGAAGCAGAAGCAGGAGCTGGAGCGATTGCAGGTGCGAAGCATGCACAGGTGCACCGTCGGTGTTGGTTTTCATTAACGTCATAATGACTGTCGGGCGGACAGCTTTAATCCTTTGCGAGGGGGTGGCTCTGTCTAGGTTTCTCTCGGCACTCGGTTCTCCCATTTCTCGGATCCCAGCTCGGACATGGACATGGACACGGACCTCCTTCGGGCAATTGTGCGCGCACTCACAACAGGAACTTGCGGCGCTGCCGGATATGAGTAATCGCTCAGTCACGTCGCCAGCGCCCAGCGCCCGGTGGCGCTGCAAAAGTCCTGCAGGACTGCAGCAAGATTTTCCTGTCAGCCCCGAAACCCTCTCGCCCCCTGCCCCCCTGCCCCGCTCCTTCAGGGGCAGTGCATGACGTAACCCACAACGGAAATCGCTCAACGGTCGCCGGGCGCGCGTGCAATTCTCTGGTTAATGCTCGATTCCCTGGTTAGTTTCTGGCTGGGAGTGGAATGTGCGGAAGGGCAGCCTGCAGGATGCACATTTAAACTAAATTGAAAAGCAGAAGCCTTGCAAGAACCCACACAAAATGTTGAAATTTAACTGCTGCGTTGGCAGGACTCGCTTTAGGCGGAAATTAAATCAAATCGAAACGACACTGCACTTCAGTGCGTACGAAATACAGTACAAAGTATGTGACTGTCTACTAAATGCCTTAAAAAAGTGCAGAAATTAAAGAGAATTTAATCTATTTAGAGTCCAAATTTTAGACAAAAAGCCGAACATTTTTTTTCCAAAAATATTATTTTTCTGATATTATTATTTTCACAAAACTTAGTTTTTTTTTTGTGTGTACAGAATATTGTTTAGCATTTAATCCGATGTCTAGCTATAACCATACATAACTCTGTTTTAATGTTCGAATCCAAGGGAGAAATTCCCCCGTCTCAGGTGAAAAATTAAAGAAAATTGGGTATTCAAAAAGCATGCAACAAGAAATTTGTTCTGAAATCACCTCCTGGATCAACCAAATCCTGGAAATTATAGAAAAACTATTAATAGGTTAGGGCCTCAAAAATGAAGCCTTCAAACCAACTAGTTGGAATATGCTTACTTTCCAAAACGAATATCCCAAAGAGAACTCACAATAATTGTTTCCTAACTGCAAAAAAGGACTCTACGGACTGGGGAAACCAGCAAAGTGCTGCTCGGCATTGATATCGATTTATAGAAAATCTTTTTTTTCGGGACAGTTAAAGGCTTAAGCTGGCAACTCAATTTTACCTCGATTCGACCTGGAATGGAAAACTTTTCCCCTCCCGCGGAGCCTCATTCAATTGCTGTGGTCCGCAAACTTTTGCCAGTCAACTCGGGGCACCTGGATATATCTGCACTTCAGCCAGCCTGGCCAACCACTCTTCAGCGGTTCAGTGAAGCAGAGCTCTCGACCTGTCTGCCGTGTGCCTTTGCTGTCCTGGGTCCTGTCCTCTTGCACTCGGGATCCTGGCAATGCCACGCTGTCTGCTCACGGCGCGTACAACATTTAATTTGGACTAATGAAGTTTCTATAAAAACGCCCGGGCCAAATGACTGACTGGGCAGGGAAGAGATCGCGACTGGAATTCAATTTTTGCCACCAAAACTCGCTAAAGTGCCCAGACAGTGCCAGAAGTGGGGTGAAGTTGCCATCGCCATCGCCGTCGAAGTCAAGACAAGTCAAGTCTTCCTGCTCACATTCGAGTGACGTGCAAATTACCCCCGAAAAAAAAAAAACAAAACAAAGAAAATACGATGAAGATGCGGCGCGAATCGGTGGAAAGAATAACAACAACAACAGCCCCATCCCACCTGCCACCTGCCGCCTAATTGTTTTAGTTGTTGTTCCATGAATATGCTAAATTGTCTGCTACAGTTGGCCCTCGTACCCACTACCCGGCGTCCCGGGGTATCCGTATCCGTGGCCTCGCTCAGCAAATGTTTATAAATGCAAATTGGCCGAAAAGTGCAGCGGCAGTTGTCGAGAATCCAGAGGAGAACGATGAGGAGGCGATGGAGGAGGTGGAGTGCTCCGAATGACGGACGTGCTTGGTTGCATTTCGATGTGCGTCAGAAACAGGCCAGGAGAACTGGGAACTGCGAACTGAGAACCGGGAACCGGGATGTTTGGAGGGTTCTGGGGCTCTGTTGATTGAGGACTTGCTTTGGGTCTGGGGATAGCCCTGAATGAATGAGTGACACCGAAACAATGTGCCGCGATAGCCGCCGACCGCGGTTCACTTTCGTTTTCTGGCCCTGACACCGCGATATGCCATATATATGTATACAGTACATAAAGTATATGGTACATACAATACACAGCCCGGAGCTCCCGTGGATTGCCGCTGATTGGCAAGCCACCTTCACGCACATTCAGCTCAAGTCAGCTGGGCGTAATCGAGCCACAAGTCATTCTCATGGAAGTGGATGTGGGTTCGCGTTTGAGGGTAGATGCGAGTATATTTGGGATTAGCCCACTTCTTTTAATCTATGACACAATTTAACTGGAGGTTAAATACCATTTTAACTAATTGAGCACACATAATTGCTTAAAAAGCAATAGAAACCCGTTATTCAGCTATGTTTAAGAAGGTGCGAGAGAGATGAAGATAAGCATGCAGCATACTGCTTGCACTGCTTGAATAACATTATTTGCCCATAACTTTTCAATGAATGGTCCGCTTTAAAAAATTTCTTCTACATTTCGATAGGTATAAATAAACACAACATAATTGCATTTATACTTTTTCGAAATCTTTAAGTAAAAGTAATGGGTATTATTATAATTATCTAGGTTACAAGTTTAAATTTTTCCAATAAAGTTTCTGTTTAACTTGGGAAATCCTAGTGTTTAATTTTAAAAGCCTGCCCACATAAAATATTGATGCAAGTGAGGCAGTCACGAGAAAGATCAATAAACATTTTTTCGAGAGCCCCTGGTTTGAATATTTTATGCATGCGCCTCTGACATTCTGAATGCGTGTGTTTGTGTATCGTAAACAGAAGCAACAACGACAACAACAACAATTAATATTGCTTTTATTTTTATTGTAAGCTGTAAATTTTTGAAACAACGTTGCCGACGCTGCTGACATCGTTCGACGCTGACCTTCTCAAGTTTGTTTGTTTGCCATGTTGGCGCTGCTTTCAACCTCAGCTTTTGATTTGATTTTGCTTTTTGTGTAGCTTTTGCTGTTGCTTTTTGCTTTTTTGCTTTTGCTGCATGCGAGCGAATGGAAAACGAACTGGGGCCAAAGTTTTATTTGTTTGCTCAACTTGCCTGGGACCTGCCCTTGCGCCCCCTTCGCCCCCTTGTCCCTCCGCCTCTGAAAATGCTGCGTGCAATGCTCTCGAAATAGAAATCCATTGGGGACGCCTTGTGGAAAATCAATTTCAATTGTCTCGCACTTATCAAAAATGGAAAAAAATGGGAAAAAATCGGTTTCGGTTTTTCATTTGCACTTAGCAATTGAAAATTTCAATTGTAAATAATTGTTTAATTATCGACAATTGCAGCTGACTGACTGAGAACCGTTCATTCGACAGACAACAAAGCGTTCGTTTAGCCAGCCTGCGTCATGGTTACCTCAGCACCCCCTTTTCCGCCCACTGACACCCATTAAAAGGCCATAAACCGAAATCTGAGTCACGGACTGCGGTTATGGAGAAATATGTGCATGGCTTTATATATGGGATAATTAAAGACCCGCAGCCAAATGCCAAATGCGATGTAATTACCATGTATTTCACTCGATGCGTATGTCTAATTAACCACACGGCGTATACGCAATCCATATTACGTACACGCCGTGTTGTCTGCTAGCCCATTATGTACATAAATTATACATCAATCAGTAGTTGGTAGTAAATGGCAGCCTAATCCCCTATTTCCCTCGAAATCATTTCTTTCTCTGACCATCCGAAGGTATCGGATTTCTGGATCTGCACTGAGAAATATATTTTCACGTTATTGTGACTCTGAAAACTATTTATCTATGACCAAAATGAACCCATTAGTTTTCAGTGTATGTGTCTAAGACTTTGGCAATCTCAAAACTAGTTATGTCTGCAACTGCAATTGTCTGCCGGCCGTCCGTCATCTTCTCTGCTCCACTTGGCATTATTTTCCAGCTCCAACTTTCCAATCGGAGCCACTAAAACACTCAAAGTTTGTCGGTTTGCCCCCCTCGGTTATGCACACCACCACCATGAATATACTACTTCCATGAACACCAAGACGACATCATAATTTGCTGGCCCAACCTCGAGCGCATGACAAGTTGCGCCTGCCAGGCGATCCGATGGCCATGTTCAATCCAACTCCAATGACTGACAGCCGCTTTGTCTAGCTCTTGCTTCGGCCAAGACTTTCACCGAAAGCCAAATGGAAAGAGTGGCAAGACCGAGAAATCCCTAACCTACCACACCTTAAAAGCTCAGAGATCTGGAGAGAAGAAAGGCAGTTAAGGCGACAGCATAAAATGGCCGTAATCAAAACAAATCAGCGAGCGTAGACTTCATCATGCTGGGCCATCAATCATGGCCAAAATGAAACGGTCGATGGTCGACGAGTTGAATGCGCCAAACGCGTCGCAGACAAAACGAAAAGAGAAGACAGCACACGAATAAAGAAATCCAAAACAGTTGCCACCAAATCCTACCTCCCGATACCCCTACGATCCCCACAAGCCCAAAACTTATGGCCAACACACACACAGTCGCCGGCTTGTGGTCAGAATGGCCAAGGGAATGGCCAAGAGAAAGGGAGAAAGACTATCGGTGGCACAATGAAGTGTTTAGTAAACAAATTGCGGTTGCCTTTTGATAATACGCAGCTCAGCTTAGCACTCAAATGGAAGCTGTGGGGAGCTCTTTTTGTGGTGCGAGTTAAACGATGCACAGCCAAGTGGGCGTGGCGGGGTGGTTGTGGGGGTGGCGTTGTCAGTGGCGGTGGGATGAGCTAAGTTATAAGTGCATTGCACCGAAATATCGATTGACGGAGCAGCTGGAGCAGCAGGCAGCAACAAAAGACGACAATCAACGCTGGCGGGTTCAGACATTCAACTTAAAATGCGTGTGTGTGCACTGAAATTAAGTTTTTAGGTTAAAGGTGGAAAATGTGAAATTATTATTTGTCGATTAATATCATTATTCGATTTCTGGGTAATTAATTTAGTTTACAATAAATCAAAATTTCCGACCATTTTAAAGTACCTTGCGCATTTTTGGCTGAGGTTGAAAACGAAATAAAAATAGAACACATTTAAAAAGGCCTGCAATAAGCGCCTCTACAATTTATGGGTCACTAAAAAGCTTAGGCATTTGAACATAAATAAAACAGCTTTTAAAATTGATGATTTGAGATATAAGCAATAAATTACAATAAATTATACCAGTTACACGTTGACTAAAAAGGTATATTGTTATTCGTGAAAGATAATGTAACACGTAGAGGGAAACGTCTACCTTAATGCAATTTGAGTTGTGTTTATTAATATCTATCGAAATGTAGAAGAAATTTTTCAAATCGGACCAATAATTAAGAAGTTATGAGCAAATATATGATTGAATTCCAAGCAGTGCAAGCAGTGCATGGCACTTATTTTCAGTTTGTAAAATGTCGCAAATATCTATTATTCTTGTGAATAATGCCCTGAATTCAGGTCACCTTTTTCCGCCGTGCACAAAGTTTGCTGGAGCATATTAAAAGGACATTGAATGTGCGCGGGTGGAAGGATGGGGGGCCTAAGGAGAAGGGGGCTCCAGTTCGGTCGGTTGGTTGGGCGTTGGCGTTGGCGCTTGACGGCATCAACGTCACGCAAAAAACCAAAGGGAAACCATAAACTCAAATTAATGACCTCGGCAGGGGGAGTCGCCGGGGAATCGGGCACTCGGTCGGAGCCGGAGACAACGGACAAATGCTGAAAGGCGAGACAGAAGCCAATAAGACCTGCAAGAACAACAAAGCCGTGGATCGGACCAAAATATAATAATAATAACAAAAAGAATACCAAGACCAAGAAAACGACTAAGAAAAGACGAAAAAAAGAGCAACAGAAGTCCAAGTCTGGGCGTGATTTACCGTTAACAGTTTTTTGTTGTTGAAAATTAATCTTATTGCAGGCGATTTCACTGCGATTTTCACTGCACTCACATACAGCACCCTCCCCTTTCCCCCCGAAAACATATAGATGGTAGATATATACAAATTGGAGCTGCTCCAGAGCAAAAGCGGCAGATGGTAGATGGTCATGGAGAATCGGCTCTTTGGTTTTGGCTCAGTTGGCTCCGTGATTATGCAGTCGACGTCGCTGCTGCCACATCGTCGCCGTCGTCGTCGTCACAGTCGATTTGTTGTCAAACTGGTTTTACAAATATTTTGCGTTAATCTGGAAGCCCCAGCGATGAGGAGGCTATAGAAGGGGGGCGCCGTAGCAGTTACATTGCAGTCGAGTAAAGCTCAGTGAAAGTCGGCGCAGTTCCCCGGCCGAAACAACCCCCCGTCAATCCAACAGTTTTCCCCTTTTTGCCAGCTAGTTAGCTCGCAGCACATTCAATTAGATTTAGTATAGGTATAGCTATATAGCTTTTGCCCTGGCTTCCCCCGTTTGTTGGATCAGCTCATTCATGGCTCGGTATTTACAGCCAATTATGAGACAAACAAGTCCAACTCGCTGTTTGGCGATGTCACCGTGACACGAACAAGATTCTTGAAATTATTGATTCTGATATTTGGAAAATGATAGCTAATTATGACCATTAAAGTTTAGAAATCAAGGGTTTATTATTGAAATATAATAGTATTGATACTGATATTTGGAAAATGTATAGCTAATTATGACCATGAAAGTGGATATATCTAGGGTTTATTATTGAAATAAAATAATAATACATTATATTTCATTCAAAATCCCTCACAGTTATCATTTAAATCGAAATTGTAAGACATTATACCATATTTCATATCCCAAAAACTTTTATTTCAATAATTTCTATTGTTCTACATGTTTTTGAGCCCTATTATCACCTCTTTAAGTTATTTTACCAAACTCACCTGGGCATTAAAGTCAAATAGATATTCCGGGCGCAGCGGACACGGCAGGCCGCACTTGCAGGTACCCTGGGTGAGCAGATAGTCCTTGATTTGGAACTGCGTGCGCAGCGTTTTGCCCGAGGGGCTGTAAAAAGGGTTAAAAAGATAAATGCATTAGTGGATGGGCGGGATTAATTAATTGAAGGCAGCCAGGCCGTTATTCACCCGCTAAACGCACAATTTGTTTTATGGAAATTATGCAATTACCCAAGGCCAGTGTTTTAAGCAGACACTTTAGCCAGCCACCCACTCACCCACTCACTATAGTCGAGCGACTATCCCAATAGCCCAGGGGCAATTAGCCGCAGTTAAGTGAGTACAGAGGCCAATGGATAATGGGCGAGTGCTTGATTAGCAGCTCATTAACATAATGGGCATTAACATGACAATGTAAAGTGATTCGCGCATAAATTAATTCCA
The DNA here is from genome assembly GCA_037075205.1 of Drosophila prostipennis. Taxonomy (NCBI): domain Eukaryota; kingdom Metazoa; phylum Arthropoda; class Insecta; order Diptera; family Drosophilidae; genus Drosophila; species Drosophila prostipennis. Next base: position 244,859 of record JBAMCJ010005432.1, on the reverse strand, counting down.
ATCAGAACCGATCGCATGGCAAATAAGTGCGCGTCGATCTGCGCATAATTCAAACTGGTTTCGCTTTTGCGTTATACTCGTATGTATATTTAGTTATTTGCGACCCTTTCGAAAAACTACGTAATGATACAGTTGGCATTCTGCGAGTTATTCGGATTCTGCGACTGGAATTTCGGGGTGATATGTCTTGAGAAAATGCGCAACAGATAAATTGCGAGTGCGACAAAGGGAAACGTCTTGGGGGAAACTCAACATCTGCGAGAACAAAGGCGATCTCATCCATATGCACATATTTAGCGATCCGAAAAAACGCGCCTATGCGCCATAAAATTATGAAAAGGCAAAAAATTGATTTAAATTTCGGTCACTTAATGCCTAAAAAGGAAGGAAAGAAACCCGGCGAATCCAGTTTTAATAATGCCAAGCCCCTTGCAAAATGGAACGGGCGGTTTTCCCTTCGCAACACAAGTTAACCCTTTAAAAAAAAACCCGCTCCCTCCAATCAGGCCACGCATGACCGCAAATCTGCCGACATAAATGTGTTGTCGCATGAGCTGGGGTTACTTCGATATACTTTTATAAAAAAAAAATCAACAACACACTCGTACGCAAAATAAAGAACAAAAAAAATCGAAACCAGAGGGAAAAAATCGGAGCTGCTTATTAATTGTAAAGTGTGAGCACGTTGAAGGAATCAAGGGCGCTGATGATGACGCCGTCCGAGGAAAGGAGCTGAAACACTCGAGAGACTGATGCCAGGGCTCAAGTTCGCCGCAGCTCCTCACTTCCTCTGACCCTGGAGAACCGAAGGTCCACACAGAGAGAAAATGCTATCCTTAAGGATTGTAAAAGGTAATATGAGATTATAAAGAGTTCTAAGAATAAATACATGACATAATTATAAATAATAAATATTTTCTCTGATATAATGAAATAATAATAAATATTTTCTTTAAATTAATGGAAAATCTAAAGAAAGTGATTTTGGTTCTTTCAAGATATCTCTAGACCAGAGCTTAGATTGTAATATTTCTAAAAACTATCCTTCCACACAGAGAGAAGATGTTATCTTTAAGGATTGTAAAAGGTAATAAAAGATTATAAAGACTTTTAAAAAATAAATAAATGAAATAATAATAACTAATAAATATTTTCTCTGAAATAATGAAATAATAATAAATACTAAATATTTTCTCTGAAATAATAAAAAATCTAAAGAAAGTGATTTTGGTATTTTCAAGATATGTATCTCTGTAACAGAGCTTAGATTGTACTATATCTAAAAACCCTCCTTCAGTTACAAAACAAACCACTCCTTATTATAAGTTTAAGTTTCTCTTAATTTCATACATTTTTAACAAAGTTTCATATAGTAAATAAACAATTTCCGATTTTAACCATTTTTCTCAGCGTGCTGATGTTTCAAGACCGTATGGGAAATCTGAATAATGCATGAAGTGTGAAAGCGGCAAGGGCATTAAATGAAACGACGACGACAGCAACAGGAGCTGTGAGCTCTGAGTTGAGAGATGGGAGCTGGGAGCTGGAGGAACAGAACAGCAGAGACAACAATATAATTGAGCGACAGCAACATACAACAGCAACACAGGGACGACAGCAACAGCAACAGCAACGAGAATCGTGTTACGGGTTAAACGAGTATGCGAATTGTCAATTGAGTAGCCCTTTTAGCTGGCCAAACAGGAGATGCCTCCGCATCTCGCAACGCATCTCATCTCATCCCAGGGCCCAGTGCCCAGTTCCCATTTTCCCAGTTGCAACTCCGCAGCATAATCATCATCAATGGGGAAAAGGAAACTGGTTCTGGTTTGTTTTATTAATTATTTTTACACTACTTACGAGGGCCAGGGCTTTATGAGCGACTGAGCCACGTTCGAGATTGGAAAAATCGATGGCAAGTCGATTGCCAGACATCACGAAGGACTCCGACTCCGACTGCGATTGCGACTTCGACTCCGAGTGAGACAGAGGCAGGGAGAATCGATTGAGCGGGACGGCGAATCATCAACGCCAAAAGCTTATGGCTCAATTTGTATGCAGCTGGCGTGGCGAGAGGCTTAAGAGCCCACCGCTTACTGCTTTCTGCTTGCCACTTACCACCGCAGTTGAGGCGGCAGGGCAAACACGCAGCAGGAATCGTGCACAGCGAAAAATTAATAGGCTTCAAGAGGCATTTAAAGGCACGTCGTTGCTGCAAACACATAATTGCAATTCGTTCAAGACCATTTTATGCCATTACAAACTAAAGAAATCTCGTTTTGAATATATTTTAATAAAAAATCTTTGAATTTTGTAACCTTTACTTTTACTTTTATAATCAAAAATAAATTTTTGCAATGTATTTTTAATTCGCTCGCACTTTAAATGGAAATCAATAATTTGCAGTAATAAAGTCATGATTTTTATTCTGTCTGTGGCAACTCATTACATTTTTCCTTTACCTCGTTCTTCATTTTTTTGTAATATTTGCACAAAATGCGCTAATATTGTGAGAGCCTGCCTGCCCACCCTATTTTCCCGCTCTGTGGCCACATGAAAGGCGTTGGGCTAACGAGTTAAAATAATTTAATAAATTGCACACACAAAACGCCAAGTGCCAAAGAGTTGCTGTCGAGTGGCCATCGCACATCGCCCATCGCCCATCAGCCATCCGCCATCAGGCTTCGTCTTGTAAAAGACCCTATAACTGTGTGAAAAGGTGGAAAAGTTTTACGCCCCGGTGACCTTGAGTGCACCCTCGAGCCCAGAAAAGAGTTGAGAGTGCAGACGGCTGAGACTGCAAATGGGATTGGAAGTGGATTGGGTGTTGGCCTCCAGCAGAGACTGAGCCTATTACTAAATTAATAATCCCAAACAGCGCAAACACAAAACCGACAGCAACAGCGACTTAACTTGGCCTAAAGGCAGTGGGCCAGCTACGCCGTGGCGCATGAAACTGTAAAAAATTATCGCACAAAGCCAGCCAGACGGAGGAAAGGCCACTGCCCGAGGAGGGGTCTCAAACAGTCGGGGACAGCCAGACAGACAGGCCATCCTTTGGGCCAGGACTTTATCCGTTGTCCTTGTGCCGTCATGTCCTTGACAACGCGAAAAGAAAGCGAGGAGCGAACAGCCCACAAAAACGGACGAATGGGGCCAATCGCAAAATGAATCATGCCCACGCAGAAAAAATATCATCCCAAAGGGAGTTTCCCTTTTAGGAATCATCGATTTTTATACCCTATACAACTATTTAAATAAGTTATGGTCTATTTATAAAATCGAATGATCTATAGATGTACAGAATCTATCTTTAGATTCTATATCTATAGATGTTTAAGTTATGAAGTCATTAAAACTAACTAAATTAATAAATATAAATCTAGAAAAAAAGGACAGATTTATGATATGATGCCTAGTAAATACATACATACACTTATAAAAATTGAAGAAACACTTGAGGTAATTATACAAAAGATAACTGTCTTTAATCTGCCGCTTAATTCCCAGCTCTATCCCCCATTATCGCCAACTCCCATGAGTCAGGCAAGGCTTTTGGGGCAAAACTTTCCGGGCTTTTCCCACGATATCAGCAACGACAAATTCGCTTGGTGGGCGTTGACCAAAGTCAACAAGCCAGAGAGCCAGCGCTAAGCTGGTGGATTCGCAACAAATGCCAAAATGTGAGTAAAATAAACACATTTCAAAGGTCCGTCCGACCGTCCGTCTGAGTTTTATCTGTCTGCCACTCCGGCTGACTGACTGACTGACTGACAATGGAGCTGAGCGAAGCGGAGGTGGCCTAGACAAACAGAGGAGGGACCAACTGCTGATGCAACCTACGCGTCCGCTGAAAGGTTCGGTTCATCCCGAGGTAGCAGGGGGGACGAAAAAAAGCAGGCCTCGTGGCAGGGTGCACATGCACATGACACACACACACAAACGTTAGTTGGGAAAATTGAAAACTGCTCGAATCGCAGGCAAAACTATTCCGCATTCTTTACAGTCTTTGCAGGCTGGCGGGGCGCTTCCACTCGATTCGATCGGCGATCTCCAGCTGCCGTTTTGGATTTATGATTTATGCGCCCGTTGCCGCACAGTGGGCGTCCCTTCCCGACTCCGTTTGGCTTTGACCCGGTCACAGTCCTTACTTTACTTCGCCCTCTGCTGATGTCACGTTGCGCCAAACCATTTAGCACTTGAGCAAACAACAACGGCAACAGCAAAAGCAACAAGATTTAAATGCTTGCGCAACAATTATTGATTTAGTACACAATTTGTGCAACATTCTTTCCAAGAAATAGCCAAAACGAAGCCAACGAGCGAACTACTCGCGGCAAGGACGGAAGCTAAACAAAAAGCGGTATTCATTGTGCCCCAGAGCTGCCGGTTTGGCTGTTTAAGGGGACCTAGAAAAATATAGCAAATATTTACCATTAATATTGGGTCATTTGAGGAGAATAAAATAATCTTCGAGGTCTCTTTCAATTTTATTTTAGATTTTTGTGTAAGGTATGGTTGATTCATATGCACAAAAAAAAAATTGACAAAAGATCAGATTGATATGTGCAGATCAAAGATCAAGTTATTCTATATCAATTTGATATGAAAAAGATTATGTTTATAATACTCTGTTCAAAAAATACTACATTTTGATATTTTTTTCATTTTTATGAAATGATACAATATCAATTTGATATGTTTCAATCATAAATTTGACAATAATAATTTTTTTAGGACATTTTTGATATTTATTTAAACGTACCCAACCTCTATCCTTTTTTGAATGACCGGTTTAAGTACAACAAAAGGAAAAGCTACCCTTTTATTACCCCTTTTTTTGTATTTACTTCTAAAATACATGAATTTTTAGCAAATTTCAAACAATTGTTGTCACCCGAATTCGGACAACACCGCTGGCGCAGCAGACGGGTTATCTGGCTTACCGAAACACGAAAAAGAATGCTCAACTCGCAAATTTGCAAGGGGGCCATGGCGACCATTCGCTTGGGCAAACAGCAAATAGCAACCGGCAAACCGATGAAACCCTGCAGCAACACGCAACGTGGAAATGAGCAGCAGCTGCTGTTGCTGTTGCTGTTGCTGGTGGACAATGACAACGCTTGACACACGATGTCATGTCGTCGCTGGGCACAAGTAAATGCCAGTGGGCAAAGGACGAGGACGTGGACGTGGCAGCCAGCGGTGCCCTCAAAGTGTGTCCTTCCATGGAAGGGTAATGGCCCAAAGAGTGACTGGCTGACTGGCTGGCTGGCTGAGTGAAATGTGACATTGCCGGTAAATGGACTGCGTCGGATAAGCTGCAACTTCTTGACGCTCCGACTACGTGAGTCGAGTTCCAAAGCCCAATAATCATAATGCTGCCTGTCATAATGAGAATCTCGGCTTGGAACTCGAAAAACAAACAGTTTGCCCCCCGGGAAGCTTTCAATCTGCCAATTGAGCGAGCTATTCGCAACCATAATCCGTACAAGTGGTTCGAAAAGCAGTTATCCCAGCAGAACCCACAGACACGGCCATTCCGGCAACCCTTTCTGGGCAAATGAGCCCGGGGCAACAGCTGCGAGGGAAACTATCCCAGAACGACCCAACGAGTCAAGCACTCAGAAGTGCCAGCCACTTATAAAATCAACAATTACCCAACATCGGCAACACAGCCACAAGCTGGCAAAGCCCAAAAACGGGGGAAAAAAAAGTACTGAGACGACTTTAGTGGCCCCCCGTTCTTGGCCCTGAGGCAAATTGGACAGCGAGGAGAACAATTACAAGTACCCAGGCAGATATATCCACATACTCGATGCTTTTCAGCATATCTGAGTAAACATTTTATTTGAGTTTGTAATTATGTGTGCTTGATGATAACTCGCAGATAATGCCAGGTAAATATTTACCCCCGAGTCGTTGATGGTTGCTAGTTGTTGCCATTGTGCCTGGTTGCAAAAACATTTCTGACACGACTACTGCAACCCCCCAGACGCCCACTAAACAACAGCATGTATGTATGTATGTACCCCCCTCGCCGCCTCTGACCCCTTGGACAGTGGCATTTCCTGTACCGTCAGAGGGGATCGCTGAACATTTTTATGGCTTCTCGAATGCGTTTGCCTTCGCCAGACAATAACCAGATTGACTTTTAGCCCGGGCCCCCAAAGTGCTGTAAATGTCATGTCGGTAGTACAACAAGGTCTAGCCACCGTGAGGAGTGCTGAACTAGCAGATATCCTGTATTTCCCGATTGCTCACCTGATGTAGGCCACCTCATTGTTGTTGGTCAAGCGACGCCAGCCAGGGGCCAAATTTCCATTGTAGCCAGTAGTCGTCGCCTTCCTGTTGCCATTGCTACTGGCATTGTTGGCTTTGGCAACATTCTTGGCATAGAGCTGATTGTTCTGACTCATTTGACGCGATGCAATTGTTGTCGGCATGCAATGCGTTGCCCCAGCAGCAGCAACAGTTGCTGCCGTTACTCCTGCCGCTGCCGTTGACTTTATTGGCAACTTTATTTGCGCCTGGCGCTGTTTGGTTTGTTGCTGTTGGTGTTGCAGAAGGAGTTGCTGGTTGCTGGTGGGGCAGACAAATATATGCTGCTGCTGCTGACTGGTGCGCTGCTGTTGTTGTTGCTGCTGCTGTTGCAGATGCAGATTGGATACTTGCATCATGTTGCCGCTGCCATTGCCATTTACCAAGCCAGCTGGTAATATCTGTTGCGTATGCTGCTGATGTTGCTGCTGCTGCTGTTGCTGTTGCACCGATGCATTTGTAACGACCCGCGATACAAATTTTGTCTGTTGCTGCTGGAAAAACTGATGATGTTGCTGCTGCTGTTGCTGATGTTGGTGCAACGGCAACATTTGCTGCTGCTGCTGTTGGTGATGCATCTCGCTGACCACTGTCTCAGCGTTCCCAGCAATATTCAGTTTGTGCTGGTGCTGATGTTGCTGCTGTTGCTGGCCAGCAGATGCGGCGGCCATGGCGATAACAGCAGCCGTTTAGGAGCTCCTTCGCGATTCAGGGCCTGCAAAGATTTCAGGGAAATTGCCTCATGAATCACAGTCATTGATAGAATCTTTAAATTCAGAGAATATTCATTTTAATTGAATTTTATTGCAAAATAGTGATTTTAAAAGTATATTCCTAGTTTATATATAAAATGCTTTTCGTTTTAAAATTTGCTATATTATTCATTTGATGTTGCTATGTGAAAAAGTGTATAATTTTAGAGGAATCTGACTTATCTTGATGGAAAAAAATAGCAGATTTATGTGCTCACATGTTATTGGATCTACAAATGTTATTAGATTGCCATATGAAACTTGATGTTCGATTAGTTCTTATATATATAAGGCTTTTCGTTCTAAAATGTCCATATTATTTATTTTATATTGCTTTGGGAAAAAGTTATAATTTGAAAAGGAATTAAATTGAATTATCTTGAAGGAAAAAAATAGCAAATTGTTGTGTTCACATAGGATCTCTTGTTATCAAATCTTCAAATGTGATTAGATTGACATATGTAACTTGATGTTCGATTATACCTTTTTTGGTTTCAGTGCAAATCTTCTTGGCATGACACAATCATGCCAATCGGAGGGCTTTGTCTTTGGGTTTTCGGTTGACTCAGGGGCCTCGAGTTTAATCGAATGGAATTGCGTTGCGGCCTTTGTTTTGCCCCGCCAGTTGACCACTTACAAAAGTAGCAGAATTGAAAGCCCCATCAGCGTTTATGCGCCGCGCGTGTAATGAACATGGAAGTGGTCTAAATCTGGTTTATACGCCATCTCACGCACATCCCAGGGCAGAAACAGAAACACAAGGTCGTAAACCCGTACTCGCACTCAAATAGATAAAATGCTAACTGGACGATCGTATAAACGACAAATCGTAGGCCGCACCTTTCGTTATTTATGCGTTGTTAAGTTTCTCCCCCTTATTCTGCTATCCGCTCACCTTTTAGCGTGCTTTTCGCTTTGCTCATTTGCCAGCATATTAAATTAATTTTGAGTTATTGTGTAAACGAGACGCGGCCATGTCATGTTCATGTTTTTTATGGTTTCTTTTTTTAAAACACTTAATTTCACTTTTTTTCTGTATTAATATTATTTTGTATGCCACTCTGCTTCTTTTTGCTGTAATAACGCGACAACGACTTTTGTGTTTTGCTGCGTGTTGAGTTGTTGTTTGTACACGGTAAGAATTTATCTATTAAAACTAAAATTTTTAAAATAAATTATTATTTAAAAAACAATTTTTTAAGATACAGCATGTAATTATAATATTAATCATAATTTCATATGTAGAACTTTGCGATTCGCGGTTTTCTTGCTAAACAATATGATATGATGATTTATAAATAATAATATATATATTTTTGAGTGCATTACAGCAATCTAATCTATATCGAGGTAAATTGCCTTTACTACTGAACGAAATCAGGTGAAGTCATCATCTGAAGGTGAAATATTACATTATTTCCTTTTCTCCACCTCTTAAGCAATGGTTAAACGATTTTAGTGTTTGTTTTTAATATTTCTTTTGGTGTACAATCTGCTCATGACTTAATTTGGAATTCAGAAAACGAACGTCAGCAGTGGCGAATGAAGAGTGGAGAGCAGAGAGCGCAGAGCGCGTAAAAGTAGGTGAATGGAGCATGAAGACACCAAAGCAGAGAGCGTGGAGAGAGCGGGAGAGGGGGAGGTTGTGGGAGTGGGGGGTCACATCACCCACACCACTGCTCACCCACTCTCTCTTTCTCCCTCGCTCCCCTCCCTGTGTTTTTACTTTGGCACAATTTGCAGACCGTTTTTTAAGTAGTATAATTAATGCGTGCTTAGTTGTTTTTTTCAGCTGGACGGTGGACAATACAGTGGGCAAGAGTCGCCACCACCTGCCCTGTGGTTCTGCTTCGGCGATCAGCTAAGCGCACAAACAACACAAGCGACGGGGAGGAGGGGGAGGGGAGAGCAGGGGAGAGCAGCTGTTCGCCTTGGGCAGTGGGATGAAAACGAATATTGGTGGCTATGGCTATCTCGGTGCACTGGTATGGGTATTGGGCAATCGCACAAATACACATACAACACGCGTGCCTATGCGGCGGTTTACTGCTGCTATAATATGTACAAAGTGACCTCAATACGCATTACGCTACAAAACACACAACAAACGTACACACAACTGACAACTGACGACTGCACTTCGTTTTGGGCTTTATTATGCACAGACTCGGATTACGCCAAATGCCAATTAAATATGAATTAATTACAACAATTTTGTGTCGCTCGATTCGATTCACGCAATATTATGGCTCTCTCTCGCTCTCTTTCTGGCCTGGCCCGCGCTCTCTCTCTCTCTCACACTCATTGGCAAACGCGCACACGAAAAACTGATTTAACTTTATGAATTTGTACTTTTATTCACTTTTTTGCGTGGCCAATTGGACCTTTTACACACCTTATTACGCTGCGTTTTCGGCGGCGGCGAGATCGCGCATTTGTTTTGGAATTTTTTAGGCTGTATTTAACGGAAAATCGACGCAATCGACGACCGCAGCTCCGTGCACTTTTCCGACCGCGACAACAACAAATTGTGATGTGACCGGAGGTGGGACGTTCCAAAATACCAAAGCTAAATCGATGTTTAATCGATGGTTTGGAGTTGCCAGAATAAGTCGATTATGAAATTAATCGAATATGAATTGGTCCTTTATAAAAATTTAGAATTAAATCCCTATCCTAAAATGTAAAAAAAATCAAAAAGCACAATCTTAAGTTTATCTATTAGGGTGGCATCGATAGTTTGATGATATCCCCCTTTTTAAAATTCTTACCAGCAGCCGCATAAAAAGGTGGCAACGCCCACTGGGAAATTTAATTTAATTTTGAGTAACAGAGCTTTTATTATTTATTTAAAAATAAAGTTATCAAAATACCCAGTTGATAACTGTCTTACATTCCAAATGAATGAGAAAGTAAGACTAAGCGTTTTTAATTATTCGCCTGTCAAATCAAATCGGGCAAACTAAAATCGCTTTGGAAAAATGTTCGACATTTTTAAGAAACCTTATGCGGATTCCAAACAACTTCCTTTGGCCAGTGGCCCGGGTCCTATCCTGATTATAATCGTTGGTTACCTGCTGGTCGTGTTTAAAGCGGGCAGGAAGTTCATGGAGCACCGCGAACCGTACAACTTGCGAGGAGTGCTGAAGTGCTACAATATGTTCCAGATCTTTTACAATGTGATGATGCTGTTGCCCGTGAGTCCATGAACTGTAATCCATGTGTTCATAAATTCACTTCAAGAATTCCTCATTTAGGGATACTACTTCATGTTCGTGGCTCGACCGTACAACTTGCGCTGCATGACCATCCTGCCGCAGGATCATCCGCTGAAGAACTGGGAGCGCACCATCAGCTACGCTTACTACATAAACAAGATCGTGGACCTGCTGGACACCTTCTTCTGTGTGCTGCGCAAGAAGTACTCGCAAATAACGTTCCTGCACGTGTTCCACCACGTGCTGATGCCCTCGGCCGGCTACCTGATCATCCGATTCCAGGGCTACGGCGGGCCACTCTTCTTCCTGTGCTCCTTCAATGTAGTTGTGCACATCTTCATGTACGGCTACTACTATTCAGCGATGGAGGGCAAAACTGTGCGCTGGAAGCGTTACTTGACCCTCATGCAAATGATGCAGTTCGTCCTGATGTTCGGCCACTGTGCCTTCACCGCCATGCAGCGCGAGTGTAAGGCCTCGCAGGGCCTCCTCTTCCTGGTCAGCTGCTCCGCGGCCGTCATGTTCATCATGTTTGCCAACTTCTACTTTCAGTGCTACGTGCGACCAAAGGTTAAGGCGAATTAAATTAAGTTTTATATTCGTAGTTATGCGTAAATAAAACTTACAAAATGATTTTGAGAATTTTAAATTATAACGGTTGCGGCACATTAGGGTTACTCATTTATAGGGTCTTCCCACAGAGCTCCATCCACCATCTACCATCCGTTGAACGGATGGTCCGTAAGGTTTTGCCGTTCCGAAAATTTCCCAGTTAGTCCGCCATCCAATTTTAACGGACTTTGACGGGCTCTTTTATGCGATAGTTAGGCGATGTTTTTTCGGTGCAACTCTGAATTCTTCCTCTTGACAGTGAAAAATGGAACGTTGACTACGAGAACAAATCAAATCAATGGCGGGAGAAAATTAAATAATGCTCAAGTTCGTTGTTTTTTGGCTATTGTTGAATTATTTGGGAGAAAGATAGAAGGGAAAAGGGTTAAGCTGAAGAAGATATGAAAATAAAAACGAAGTGTCAGCGAAGATGCAGATATGTACAGCACAAAATATAAAAAAAATAAATAATATAAAGTCTAAGAACCCACAAAGTGCCAATAGCAGACATAACACACACATTTGTTTGGTTATTTACATTAATATTACTATACAGAGGCGTAGGGAGCGGAGTGGGGCGGGGGGCCCCCCCCACAGATAATTGAGTAATATATAGAAAGCGGTAGTTAACTATTATCTTATCTATTATACATTATATTACAATTAAGTTAGAAGAATCACCGCCGGACCCCCGTCCTTGTGGGGCCTCGTCGGGGGGGGGGGTGTGGCACCACACGCCAAACCCCACCCGTTTCCCACGATGGCCTATGGAAGGGCTATTACCACCATTTGTGTTATCGATTAAATACCATCTCTAATCAAGTGCATCAAAACGCGCGCGTTGCCGGCAACCGTCGAATTTTGCAAATATTTGCGAACTTTCAATTCCAAATCGTAGAAATAGACCCAATTATAGTGAACCAATCGATGGTGCTGCTGCTCTGACCGGAATCATGTCCGCCAGTTCCTCCAGCAACGCCTGCAAGCTGCTGCTCCTCGGCCGCTGTCTGCGCGCCGTGCTGCTCAGCGTGGCCATCCAATTCCTGCTGCTCACCGTGTTCCTGCTGTCGGTGAACTTCCAGCTCCTGCATCCGCTCGCCTGGGTGACGGGCACCCTGCGCCTGGTGGCCAGCTGGTACACCTGGTTCGCCAGCATCCCCCTGGTGGCCGCCGTCGTCCTCTACGGCGTCTCCCTGTGCCAGCAGCACCTGTCGGAGCGTCCCTACTGCCCCACCCGCTACCGCTGGCTCCTGCACTACGGACCGCGCAAGCTGCTCTTCCTGGGCGCCCATCTCCTGGTCGGATTCCTCACCGCCTGGCTGTACACGGGCTATATGCACACGGATTACCAGTAAGAGTAACCAAAAAGGGGTTAATCTTGTATAGTAATACCTCTTTTCCTCTTTATCCAGGCATCTGCGATACAAGTGCTATGGCGAGGAATGCGTGAGTGCCTACCATGTTTATCTGCTGGGCATGGGCATTGCCGCCGGCTGCTACTACTTCGTCTCCGTTCACATGCGCCAGGAGATTTCCATTGAGTTCCCCATCGTAGAGCAATCCCGGGGCGAGAAGTTGCGCGAACTAATCTACGCCAGTTTGGCCCGATCTCTGGTCAGATCTCTGCTGCCCACGCTCAGCTACACGCTCGTCTTTTGGCTATTTGGACCCCTGATATGCCACAAACTCAGTCACATTCTCTCGGTGGACGTGGACGAGCGACTGGAGGGATTCTTCGGGGTGGCCACCAATGTGCGGCTGCTTTTCTACGGCTATTTGCTGACCGCCCAGATCCTGAGTAACATGCACCTCATGCGCTGCTTCTACGGCATTCTGCTGTCGGAGGATCTGCCTCTGGTGGTGACCAAGCAGCGGGCTGCCTTTGCCCATGAGCAAGAGGTGACCATGGTCGCGGGACTAGGAGTTTTCAACGTGTACGTGGTGCAGTGCCTGGCTGCTCACTATTTCTACAAGTTGGCCTTGCGAAAGGACTCGTCACAGCGGGCGGAGATTTTCCAGCTGACGGAGCCGGGCAACCGGCCAGCCAACTGGCGCTCCCTCTGCGACCAGTGCTTGAGTATTCTGGGCAGCTTTACCGAGGAACTCACCGAGTCCATGCAGAAGATCAGTGTGCTGAAGGGAGCCCAGAGTCTGCCAATGCCGAAAATCAGCGAATCCGTTTCGGCCAGCTTGATGGCCGAGAAGCTGCTGCTGCGACAGTACAACCAGATGCACGGCATCCGACCCATTGTGTCGCCCAGAATCGAGGATGCCGTGGATCGGCCAGCTGACGGCATCCGCCATGTGCCCAACTGGTGTGAGCGCGTGTCCACGCAGCTGGAACAGGCCGTGCAGCGCTTGGTCCAGCGAGTTCCCGGCATTGTGTACCTCTTCAACGAACCCGAGGGTGCCAAGACCACCTTCCTGCTGGCCAACTCCCTGCCCGTGGTGTACATGACGCAGGCCCTGGCGCAGATTTGCGTGGCCTCGCTCAAAGAGGATCCGTATGGTGTGGTGCAGAACGATTTGCCGGCCATCATCAAGGCGATAAACAAGCTGGGGAACGAGCTGGAAAAGCTGAGCAGCGTGATTGGCAATCTGAAGGCACCCAGCTCCAGTTTCAATGTGCTTCGATGCGCTGTGCGACGCAGCCTGTACGCCATCTGCCACTCCTTCGGCGACTACCTGGGCGATCTGCTGCCCCCCGGCGAGGAACTGCGCCAGCTGCAGGACCTCGTCTGCCAGGAGTAGAGTCCATTCATCACATTACAAACTCATCCTTTACACTGTTTTGCATCTCTTTCTTTAGTTGTTGTCTGCGGTAACAATAAAAATTAATAAATATAACTACAAACGTACAATAGCTATACAAAACTATTGACTTTTTTACTTAGAGTACGAAATGGTAACACGCGATTTGATCATAACTAGCACTGATGAAATGGTCTGCAGGGTGAATGTGTACAAGCGGTGGCAGTCCAGCCTCACTGCTCCTCCATGGCCACGGCCATCATGAGCAGGGCCACATCCTGTTCCAGCCGGCGATTGGGTCAGAGCTCAGCTTTCGTTGGCACTGAGCTGGCGACGGTGACGGTGGCTGCCTCTCCCAACGACTGCTCCAGCTGCTCGGCCACCTCATCCAGGTGCCTGAGTGCCTCCTTGGCCTTGCGGTTGCGTCCGTCCACGAAGATCTGCGTGTCCAGGAAGTGCAGGGCTCGGAAGGCCATGCCGCCCTGCGGGTCATACAAACTGGCGAGGGTTTTGGGGTTCCTGGCATTGGCGCTCTGATCCGGCGTGCTGGGATCGAAGGGCACGTATTCCTGAATGGGCTCCTTGTGCCAGCGGAAGATGTTGCGCGAGTCTGGAAGGAAACACGCCATGATTATCTAATATTCATTTATATGGCTAAGTGGCAATGGAACCTAGATCAGCCAGCACTCGCGTCATCTCCCGTATCTGGGCATCCTGTCGCTCCAGCCGGAAACTCATCTCCGTCAGCGTGTTGGTCAGGTCCATCTTCTCCGCCTGCGCCATCTCGTTCTTCTTGTTCTCCTTGATGGTTTGACTGAAAGGTGGGCATTGTTATTAAACTGGAATGACCGGGATATCCTCTCCACTAACCGTGAGTACTCGAAGATCAGGAGACCGGCTCCGATCGAGAAGATGATGAACTCGCCCAGCAGATTGGCTCCCAGCTCAATGGCCATCGCCTCGTTCAGCGGCGGAACGTTCACCCGGCCTCCCATGTTCAGCGCCCACATCTTGGTCTTCACCTCCACCCAATTGTAGACTGAAAATGTGGGATTATAGCCGCAATCTCATCTAATCGTAAATAATCACACTTACACTGCGCCGGCGGCATGCAAATGTACCTTCTGAAGAAGGGACTCGACTTGGCGTTGGACTTTATCACGTTGGCTATCGGCTTGCTGATCTGCTTGATGGCCAAGACGCCGAGCTTGGCCGCCGGGAAGACGCCAATAACCATTATTTCAGTTTTCAATAATAACTATTACAAAATATTCGTGCAAAATTAGAGATGGGTACGATGTGCGTAGTGGGTGACGATAGGCAGACTTTTAGTGATGGCAAACCGAAAGTTTCAATGTAACCGTTACATTTTTTAAAAATATTTTAGGAGCCTTTATAAATGCAAGTAAAATAATAATTAAGTATATTTCTCGTCAACAAACAAAATGATCCAAAGGCATAAACAATCTTTTAGATTCAATATAAAATTATTAAAGTTTGCATTATTTTTCTAATCCATTCAGGGCAGCCCTAATCCACTTAAGATCCTTTTCCTGCTGCTCCACATCTGCACTAATACAGTCAACGCGCTCATCTAGAGCTTTTCTCTGATCCTCAACATCCTGGTTTTCCTTCTGATTCTTTTTATATGTTCTATCGGAAGTATCTGAATTAAAGAGGATAGTTTTTAAATTACGTCATACGCACTTTGAAACCTCGTAGTATATGAAACCGAGACCAAGACCAAATACAAAGGTCTCGCTCAGCATATCGGCGCCCAATCTAGTGGCGATCGGAGGTGAGAGACGTGGGATCCGCCTGGGCTGTTTCAGTCGCAGCATCCTAAGCTTTGAACGGACCTCGAAGGTATTATAAAGCTGGGCTGGCGGAATGATGACGTAGTGCCGGATGAAGGGATGGTGCTTGCCCATCCACATGAGGAGATCGCCAAATGGCTTGCTGACCCGTTTCATGCCAAAAATTAAAAGTTTCCCCACTGGGAAACTGCCAATCACCATCGTGACTTTGAATTTTGTACGAATTGAAAGGCGACTTGACTGTTTTCCCAAAGTTAATTTAGTTACATTCATTATCCCTCCTATCATTGTTTTCTCTGCGTCCTACCATTGACTTGAGCTGACTTATTTCCTTGGCCTGGCGGGAAACCTTGTTGGTAAGGTCACCAATTCTTTCCTCCAGTTGTTCCCTATGAATCTTGTGTTTTTCGTGTTTTATTCTGTCATTCTTCGACTGCCTAAGAGGTTTACAAAAGTGTAAAATAATTATATTTTTAATTTTGCTTATAAACATTATAAGTACACACCTTGAGAACTCTCCTATCAAAAGCGAAGCACCAATTAGAAAGATTACCAACTCGCCCAGGATATCACCGCCCATTTGAATTGTCATCGCATCTGTTAAAGGAGGAATAATACGAGGTTGTCCCAAGCCCAACATCCACATTTTCGAGCGCACATCGATTACGTTATATACTGAAAAGGATAATCTTAAAACCAATGGGAGCCCTTGGCTGATAACTTACATCTTGCTGGCGGAGAGACAACCAAGCTCTTAAATGATGAATTCTTTTCAGCCGTTCGCTTGATCAGATTTCCAATGGGTTTGCTAATGTGCTTGATGGCCAGCAATGCGAGTTTCCCCAGTGGAAAAGCGCCCACAACCATTATGCTAATTTTCTAATTTCGACTTAACTGCGCTCACTATAACTGAAAATTTTCAAATTTAAAATACGTTAGTTTTTAGAAGATGCATTTGAAATACCTAGAGGGGCGAAAAATTGTATTTCTTCACCGTGATCGCTATTTTTAACCGAATCCACAGCCTTTGCTTTAAATTTTTGATAATTTAAAGAAAACTGTAAAATATATTCAAAATTGTTGTGCTTAGTTTATTTGATAAAAATTGGTAATATTTGACATTTAAAACCCGGTCACACCTGTTGTTAAAAACGTTCATTTTTTGGTTTGTTTATAATATTCCTTATAAACAATGTCGGCTTTGGGGGATTCCGATGAAGAAACCGACTTCAAAGAGATCAGCTCAACGAATTACCAACGCGTGCAGGAAAAAGTGGCAAAGGTGGGTTTAAATTCACCTTTGGCGTGGCCAGCTTTCTATACAAAATCAGCTGGTGGTATCACGGTCCTTAATTATACGACTTATAATTACTCTTTCTGCTTTACAGATAAGCTATGCAGATGGCATTGCCGATGGAAGGGAGAAGGTCTTCCAGGACAGCTTCGACGAAGGCTTTGAAAACGGCTTCAAAACTGGCTTCGAACTGGCCAAACTGAGTGCCTTTCATGAGACCATCAAAAATGCGGGGGCCGAAAATGTAGAATTTAAAAAAGAACAGGAGGCCTACGAACGACTAAAGCTAGCAGATGCCACCGATAAAGCACACTTTAAGTACTTGGAGCATCAGGGAGCGCCTCTGAGCCTTATATCGAACAAGCAAAGGACCTACGTGGACGAACTGCTGGGAACACTTGCACAGCAACTCCCATCCACTACAAATTTATTCACATCGGGCAACGGTTCTAGTGTTAATGTGGTTTAATGCATGTGTTTGGGAATTATCAAAATTAACTGAAAATATATCTGCTTGCGACTTATAAGTAAAGACCCTCGGGCGTGCCCTCCTTCTTTCGGTACAGGACGCTCTCCTTCGATTTCTTGAAGTCCTCGTTGGTCACCTTCATGCGGCGTTCGCGCAGCGCCATCAAACCGGCCTCCGTGCAGATGGCCTTGATGTCGGCGCCGGAGAGATCGTCCTTGGCCATGATCAGTTCGCTGAGGTTCACATCCTCGGCCAGCGTCATGCGCGACGTGTGAATGGTGAAGATGCGGCGCTTGGTCTTCTCATCCGGCAGTGGGAACTCGATCTTCCGGTCAATACGGCCGGGACGAATCAGCGCCGGGTCCAGGGTCTCAATGCGATTGGTGGCCATGATCACCTTGACATCGCCGCGCGAATCGAAGCCATCCAGCTGGTTAAGCAGCTCCAACATGGTACGCTGGATCTCGCGCTCGCCACCGGAATTGGAGTCGTAGCGTTTCGTGCCCACGGCATCGATTTCGTCGATGAACACAATGGAAGGCGCATGCTCCTCGGCCACCCGGAAGAGCTCGCGCACCAGTTTGGGTCCGTCGCCCAGGTACTTCTGGATGAGCTCCGAGCCCACAACGCGCAGGAAAGTGGCCGAGGTCTGGTTGGCCACCGCCTTGGCCAGCAGGGTCTTGCCCGTGCCAGGCGGTCCATACAGGATGACACCCTTGGGCGGCTTGATGCCCATCTCCTCGTAGTACTCGGGATGGGTCAGGGGCAGCTCGACGGACTCCTTGATCTCCTGGATCTGGGTGTCCAGGCCACCGATATCCGCGTACGTTTCCTGCGGGGCCTTCTCCAGCTTCATCACCGTGACCATGGGATCGGTGTCGTCGCTGAGGACTCCGACCACGGCGTGCACCTTGTGGTTGAGCAGCACGGAGCAGCCCGGTTCCAGCTGGTCCTTGTCCACGAAGGACAGGATGCTCACATAGTGTTCGGAGCCCACCGAGGTGGACACGATGGCGTGGTTGTCGTCGATAATCTCCTCCAGGTTGCCCACGGACATGGGGGTGCCGCGCAGGTCGTCCACCTTGGAGCGCTCCTCCTCGTTCTTCTCGTCCTGGGGCTTCAGGCGCTCCTGGTTGCGGATGAACTCGTCCTCCATCATCAGGTAGTCCTTGATCCGCTCCAGCTTCAGCAGCTTGAGGCGGCAGCGGGTGTGGGGCGTCACCTGGGGCAGCTTCATGGCCGCATCCGGACCCTTTGCGCGCCGCTTCTTCTTGCCAACGCGCGTCGGGATTGGAGGCTCGTACTTCTTCTTTTTGTCCTTGTCATCCTTCTTGTCGCCAGCGCCCCCTTGGGCCGATTGGTTTTGTCCCTGCAAAGTAAGGTTTGCGATCGTAAATCCCTAGTGGGTTGTTTCCGAGCTGTACTTTACCATTTTGCTTATGTGCTGCTGCTTTTCTCAACCTTTAATGAACTTTTTCACTTTTTATTTGTCGGCAACAAAATTTCCACTAGTCACTGCGGCTGGGGGGCTACCGTACTCACGGAACACGGCTGTCTGGCAACTTTGTTGGGTGATGCGGTGAACAAATATTTTTAAAAATTTAGTTACACGTTCGAAAGGCAAGTAATGCTGGAACACTTGGATTTTGTTTTAAAATGCGATAATTACTAAAATGATAATTATTTAATGATTATAAATTGAATGCACAAATATTTACTTAAATTACAATTTCAGTGGAAATGTCACATTTTAAAAGTCACGCTTTGTGTATTAATCGATAACAGTGAACAGTCGCGGTTAAGCAGTCTGGCAGCACCCGAAATTTGTTTATTGTTTGGTTTCTACCGCGCATTGTTGAAATTGTTTAAATTTATTGCAATAAAGCCTATTAATGGATCAAAATGTCAAGAATATCGATCTCAAACTGGACAACATTGAGGTTCTCACCACTGGCACGGCGGCGGAGTTTGTTAATGGCATTCTGGACTTCTTGCTCTTTCAACGCCGCCAAATTCCCTTCGTGTACAAAACGTACAAGTATTATGTGGAAAAATGGGCTGAAGCGGAGGAATCAGGGGAATCTACGAACCAGGAGTCGTTTGCCCACTACCAACTAAACCAGCAGCGCTCCAAGGCAAAGGCCACCAAGGAGTCCATTAGCGACATGAGAGAGGTGCGTTTTACTTACAAATAAAGAACCTGTTTTTGGTATTAAATTACCTGCTTATAACTACAGCTCATAAGACAAGCCTTCAGGACATCGGGAGTGAAGAGCCTGCGATTTCTGTTCGGCAATAATACTTTTATGCCCTCGGAGGCTTACACCCTGCACATACCACATGATTCCATATCCAGGGATCACTTTTGCGAGCATCATGCACTGCCGGAAGGCCGTATAAACCAGGCGCTGCTCCGTCTGCTCACCTGCGAGGAGTTGTACACCCTCTTCTCCACCGACCTGAATGCCACCAATGTGTTCCTGGAAATGGAACTTCTTACAGGCGCTGAGAATCCCCACGGATCCCAAGGTGACTCAGTTAACCTGATACCCAAGGACGTTTTGAGCCAACTGCCACGTAGTTGTAAGAACGTCCACCTGCATCTCCTGCATGGCAAGGAGAACATGTCGACTGAACTACGCTGCTGCAAGGAGTTGGACATTTACCAGGATCTTGGGCTACTGAATCTGGACAAGACTGAAAAGAACGATAGCAGGACTAACCATTCTTTGGAGACCACCAAGGAACTCAGCGGGTGGTGGCAATCCGAGGTCATAGTTCGCGGCTTCAAAGCTCCTGCCAATCAAAAGTCTGGAGATATGTGGTCTAGTTAATATTTTTTGTTTTCAAAGTTAAATGGCTATCATAAGATTTCGTCCCGAAAGTGCCAAGAATAAAATATAAATTCATTGTATTGTATTGTATTAAAGTGTGGCTAATATTATTATGAGTTTTTTTTTAGTTTGTTGGTAGTTTAAAAGGGTGTTCTGAATTATGTTCAAAAGTATTAGAAAATGTCAACATTATTATTTGTTAGGTATGAAAGTATTATAAAGTGCTTAAAACGCAGCCTGAAGTATGAAATTTTTTTTAAAGTGATATTTAGTAGCTTTTAAGAAGTGACAATTATCGAACATGGTGTGCCCTCTCGCTGCTTGGCTGCAATCCTGTTGGCAATGCGATCCAAGTCACGTTGGCCCAGTGAAGTCAGCTTGCGACCTCCGTCCGGATGCTTCTCCACCATGCGAGCAGTTTCCAAAGCTTGAAGAGCCTACAGAAAGATATAATCTTGTGATCACAATACCCTCAAATTACTCCCCTTACCCACTCACCTTGCGAATGCAGCCGTCCGAGGAGCGACAGTACTTAGCCGGACGGACTCCGTTGCGCTTGCGTCC
Organism: Drosophila prostipennis; assembly: GCA_037075205.1. Classification (NCBI taxonomy): domain Eukaryota; kingdom Metazoa; phylum Arthropoda; class Insecta; order Diptera; family Drosophilidae; genus Drosophila; species Drosophila prostipennis. The sequence goes on along the minus strand of JBAMCJ010005432.1, from coordinate 224,227 downwards.
TCCGTAGATTTTGGTTAGGGCCGCCACTCCGGAAGGGCTGCGCAGGTATAGGTGTCTCATGATGGAGGCACAGCGATTGTAGAACCAATCGGCGTCGGTAGGCCCAGTCTCCTTGAACTTGGCCGTCTTGATGTAGTCGGCCTGCTCGGGCACTACAACTTTTCCAGATTTTTTTAAAAAACCAGCCAAAGTTTTTGTTAGCACGTGCTGGTCTATATCCTTAACTGTTACACTCGGCATTCTGCTGTCTTCGTTTTTTTTAATATTTTTATGGATGTCGTGGGTAATTTGTTATAAAATTAGTTTACGCTTTGCCGAAATAAGTTTCTTGCTCCTGCTTTTTCGCCGACTTTTGCCAAAATGGACGTTAAAATGACATTTGTCAATGTGACCTAATTACGGACCGGAAATACTGAAAATACTAAAAGTGTCCAAAAGGTTTATCGTTCCGAAAATTTCCCAGTTAGTCCGCCGTCCAAATTTGACGGGCTTTTTATGCGATGATTTTGCGGTTCAACTCTGAAATCTTCCTCTTGACTTTAAAAATTAAAGAATGGTTCAAGGACCTTTTACAAGTCTACCATTGAAGTCTATGATGATACACTATCCTGTAAATCCGTATGTATTGTTTCCTCATTCTCTATTTTAAAACTTAAAAACACAAAATTTGCGTCTGGTTTAAAATTTGAGAAGAATAAAATCTTTCCATTAACTTCTCCTGTGGATTCACTTACGGTGTGGCGGTAATAAAAATAATATATTTGTTGGTCCTACTCATTAAGACATAGAAACAAGCAGCAGTTCAGTGGAAATGGAACTTATAGTTTTTGGCGGTTCTTGGAGCATAAATGCAGAAAAACATATAATCCTTTGTCTAATGATTATACATACTAATTAATAGTGTTTAACGATGTGTAGTCTTGTTATATTTCTTTTGTCTACGAATCCTAACAAAATATAACTTTTAGTTGGCAATATAAATTTATTTATTTTAGGAGCCGTATTTTAGTGATTGCTTTGAATAGTTTAAAGGAGCTTTTTAATGGCACTGGTGATTTGGTCATAGTTTCGCTCCTTCCACTGCACATTGGTCAGCATAATCTCCAATGCGTGTTGAACCGCCTCCTCCGAACCCTTAAGGGATCCCTGTGATTTGACGACAAATTCTTTGAACTCATTGTAGTCCTTCCGCTTGAAGACCTGTTTTTGAAGGGGTTCTAGAAGACGAGTCAAACTTCTGGTAAGTTGGTGGTAGCTAAAATAAAAAAGAAAAGAAAATAATAAGGTAGACCAGGTAAAATGACACAGACAAAAAAATTAGCTCTACTTACAAATTATTTATAAACTCCACATTGTCCATAAAGTAATTTTTGGCCAGCCGGAAGCCCACCTCGGTTTTGGCCACCGCTTGGAAGGCCCACTTTGAGTCCTGCTTGCGAACATCCTCCTTGGGGTCGAAGGTCAGCTCCAAATACCTCTGCAGCAGCCACACCTCCCTCGAACATCCCAAAGCCGTCAGAATGGTCCGCTTTTCGGCCGCCACATTCGAATTCTTGTAACGCGTCCACAGGAACTCCCAATCATCATCGGATCCGTGCTTAATCGAGGTGCAGTAAACGGTGTTACGCAGATTAATCGGCACCGGGTTCCTCACATCGGGATTAGCCTCCGACCTCCAGTTGCGGTAGTAGGCCAATGCCTGGGGCACACAATCCGCCACCTGGTACTCACACGCCCAATCGGCCACCATCGACTTGAGGAGGATCTGATCCTGCTGTTGGATCGAACTAAATGTGTCGTTGATGCCGCTCAGGTGCACGTAGATGGGCGTAATTAGCTGTTTCACATAGCTCTGAAAATAAGGGAATCCAATATAATAACAAATCCTCAATGAAAACCTATGAAGCTCACCTTGAAGAACTCAAAGTTTGGTGTTTGTCGAAGAATCCTATTCAATAACTTTAGGTTCTCGAAGGCCGATTTCCAGGGAAGAAGCTCTCGCTCTCTCTGCAAGTAATTGATCACTTGCAAGGCGATCTCGTAGTCCTGCTCTCCAGTCCAAGCGAAGTACAGGACATCGTCTATAAGCTGAGCCCTATTGATCACGTGAATGCTGTGGAACTGCCCGCTGTTTAAGGTCTCGATCAAAAGCTTCCAGTTCTGGGCATCGTAGTTGACCTTATAGGGCGACGATAAAAGATTGTTGAAGATCACCCATTGATCGGGTCCTGGAAGGTCCTGGATTGTCTTGGTTTGACTCTGGCCACTCTGGCTGCACTCCATCCAGGCTTTGGGGGACGTGTTGTTAAAGTCCTTCTCCTCCTGAGTGGTATAGCTGAGTGGAACCCACCAACATCCCTTTCCTGCTCTAGAAATGTCGGTATTCAGAAGGTAGCGTTCCTGACTGAGTTCCGCGCTCCTTTTCGTGTAGTCACGGGTCACATTGATCACGGGATATCTATAAGGTGGTTTGTAAAAGTAAATATATCGAAATTATGTTTTTTGTAGATATTCAAATTTACCCGGTTTGCAGAGTCCACGAGTCCATGATGGTCTTTATGTTGTAGTTCTTTGGCAGAGCACCATTTTTGTGGGCAGCCTGAGTAAGTGACTCCCAAAGATTATCTTGTTCGGCATTCTTATAAGCGTATCTTTCTAGATAGGACTTCAGACCGGTCCGGAAAGACTCCTCTCCCAGAAACAAGTGCATCATGCGCAAAACTGAAGATCCTTTCTCGTATGAGATCTCGTCGAAGCTCTCGGTAATCTGCGAAACCATTTGTATGGGTCTCGAAATGGGATGGCTACTCTCCAAGGCGTCTTTTCGGAAAATGGCCAGCAAGTTGGATAACGATTCTAGTTCCATGGAACGCCACTCCGGATGGATGTACTCCACGCCCAAGGTAGCCACATAGGTGGCGACTCCCTCCTTAAGCCAGAGATCGGTCCACCACTTCATAGTTACTATAAAATATAAATATTAGGTTTAACCCCTGGCTACACCATATCCCCAGTGGCTTAACTTACCCAAATTTCCGAACCACTGATGTGCCAACTCATGAGCTACTATATTGGAAACTTCTTGCTTATCCTTTAGTGAGGAAAATTCACTGGAGTACAGAAGTGCAGTCTCTCTATAGGTCACCAAGCCCCAGTTTTCCATTGCTCCAATATTAAAGTCGGGCACGGCGAACTGATCGACCTTCGGGAGCGGGAACTTAATGCCGAACAATTGCTCGTAGTATTGGAGTACTTTGGGGCCAAACTCAGCGGCATAATCACACTGATCGATGGCATTGGGTCTGGCCCAAGTGCGGAAAAGAGCGCCATTTGGCAGGGTGGAAGGTTTGTGGGAGAAATCATTCACGGAATATGCCACCAAGTAGGTGGAGATCGGCAATGACTCCTGAAATTCCGTCCATATGTAATCGACGATCGACTCACTGCAAGAATGAAATGACCGATGAGTATGCAAATTCCGAAATAATAAATTAGAAAGTCGAATTTACTGTGGCCTAGTTTCCTTCACGGGCATATTGCTGAGTCCAGTGAACTTCTTGTGATAACCCAGTGTGATGACAAAGGGTGCCTTATAGCCAGGTTCATCGAAGCAGGGGAATGCCAATCGGGCGGAAGCTGGTTCAAAATGTGTAATGGAGATCCATCTGCAAGAAAATCTCAATACTATGAGGAAATGAATAAACTATATTGCTTTGTCTTGTGTTTTACCTTGTCTTGTTGGCCACAGGATCAACATAGGAACTCCGGTAGTATCCCTCTAGTTGATCATTTAATTTAGCCGAAAAAGTCAAATTTAACTCATAGACTTGACCAGCCAAAAGTTCTTGGCAGGTGTTCAGAATGTAAAAATCGTGGGTGGGGTTTACTTCTGTGGAGGATATGCAGTTCGACTCTCCGCTAATTTGCCGAAGAATAATCTGTGACTCATCGATGGTCAGAGCCTTCGAGTGCAACGTTATGTTTTTGGTGTTTTCCAGGACTTCTATCTGAATTTTCACAGTTCCGTCAAACTGAAACTCCTCCTGATTTTCCAGCTGTGTTAGGATGCGCAGGTAATACTTCTGGGGTCGAAGAGCTGATGGTAGGCGATAATGATTATACCTGGAATTGGCCGTGGATAAGCCCAACCCAAGGACAATTATAAATAACAGAAACCACTTCATGCTCGATTCTGTAGGTAAAAAATGTAAATAGTGAAAACAAGAGAGAACGCTATAGTCGGGTTAGTGTCCCGACTATCTAATACCCGTCACTCGGCTAAAGGGGGTGCGAATTTTGTAGTCGGGTTGGTGTCCCGACTAAAGGTTGTATCTCAGCTAAAGGGAGTGCGAGGGAGATATAAACTTTGATCAGGCTTAACTTTTTAACGAATGGTCCGATTTAAAAAATTTCTTCTGCATTTCGATAGGTATAACTAAACGCAACAAATTTGCATTTATACTTATCAGAAATATTTGAAAATGTGGGCGCCAGGCACATTTTAGTATGGTTTGTGGGCGACTATGGGCGATTGTGGGCGTTAAAGGGGGCGTGGCGGTCGCCTGAAATAAACTTGCGCTGCGTAGGAAGCCCAAGAATATGTGTTGGTAATCCCAATATTCTAGCTTTTGTAGTTTCCGAGATCTCAGCGTTCATACAGACAGACAGACGGACAGACGGACAGACGGACAGACGGACATGGCTAGATCGACTCGGCTAGTGATCCTGATCAAGAATATATATACTTTATAGGGTCGGAAAAGCTTCCTTCTAGCTGTTACATACTTTTGCACGAATACAATATACCCTTTTACTCTACGAGTAACGGGTATAATTAGTAAACTATACCTAAGTTCATATAATTTAAATTTCAATTTCACAGCATGAACAAAATTATTAAATTTTACATAGTTCTAATCAAAATATTAAAGACACCTTTGAACTCCCAATCTGCTTAATTGGCAATGAGATAGATTAAACGTTCGGAATAATCTGTAAATTTGCATAAAAATGTATTCATTTATTTTGGAATTGTATGTATTGTAACAAAATTATTTAGAATCGATTATAATAATTAATAGCCATATCAAATAAGATGCCATTGTTTTTGTTATTTATTTGTTCCTTTTTATTTCTAAAAGCACTATAAAATGGAGAACCACAACCGACACTTCGAGCAGTAAATATTTATACCTCTGAGCACAACGAAATCCGAAGACCGAACGAGACTAATTTGAAGATCGGGTAGAACATATACAGGGTGTCAAAGAAACGTCGCGACGCGTCGCCTAATCGACTAAATCTTCCCGAAGTACCAGGGCTGGAAGCATTACTAAATATCGAATATTGAATAAATATCGATTCTTATTTGACTTGTTTTGGCTCTATTCCACTATATTTAAAACTAATTTGCTTTGTTGCTAAATTACCAAATAACCCTTGTTTTAAATAAATGAAAAACATTCAAAGTTTGGGTAGTTTAAGCTATGTACTTCCATTACTGCAGCCCTGAATTAGCCAGCCAATAGCCTCTTCCCACAGAATATTTTAAAATAAATTATTTTATTATGTTTGACTTGGGTAGCCCCGCGGAAAAATATAATTATTTAATTTACGTTATGTTATAAATAAGGAATTGTTTATAAATGCAGCTGGATGGAGCGCGGAAACTGGTGATAATTTCGGTTCATCCACTGCACGTTGGTCACCATTGTCTCCAAACTCTGCTGAACCACTAGGTGAATAGCTTCCAGAGACTCTTCCGAACTTTTAACAAATTCCTTAAACTCATTCAAGTTCCTCGTCGTAATAACTTGCTCAGAAAGTGGCGGCAACAGTCGAGTGGGTCGATCAAAGCTAAAAATTATCGTTAAAACCAATCCAGAAATATCTTACTTTTAACTTACTACTTGATTATAGAGTCCACGTTGTCAATTAAGTAATCCTTTGCCAGGTGGAAGCCCACTTCGTTAGAGGCTACTGCCTGGAAGCTTAGAGAAGAATCCTGCGTACGAATGGCTCCTTCGGGATCAAATGCCGCCTTCAAGTAACGCTGCAGTATCCAAACTTCTCTCGAACAACCCAGGGTAGCCAAAATTGTCTGCTTTTCGGAACGCACATTAGATTTCTTGTACCGCGTCCAGAGGAAGTCCCAATCCTCATCAGTGCCGTGTTTTATTGCGGTGCAGTAAACAGTGCTGCGAAAGTTGATCGGAATCGGGTTCTTCTCGTCGGGATTAGCCTCGGATCTCCAGCGGCGGAAATAGGACTGTGCCCGGGGTACACAATCGGATACCTGGTACTGGCATGCCCAATCGACCACCATCGTCTTTCAGCAGAATCTGATTCTGCTGTTGGATCGAACTGAATGTGTCATTCATGCCATTTAGGTGTTCGTATATTGGACTCAACAGTTTCTTCATGTAGCGCTGCAAATTTTAGAAATTTTTCACGAAGGAGATTAGACCATGCACAAAGAAAAAATAAAATGAAACCTACTTTAAAGAATCCAAAGTTCGGTGTTTGTCGAAGAATCCTGTTCAACAACTATAGGTTGTCAAGGGCCGACTTCCAAGGAAGAAGCTCCCGCTCCCTCTGCAAATAATCGATAACTCGCAAGGCGGTCTCGTAGTCCTGTTCACCGGTCCAAGCGAAGTACAGGACATCGTCTATTAGCTGGGCCCTGTTAATCTCGTGAATGATCTGGAACTCCACGCTGTTCAAAGTCTCGATCAGAAGTTTCCAGTTCTGGGCATCGTAGTTCACTTTGTATGGTGTCGACAGCTGGTTGTTAAAAATCAACCACTGATTGGGTCCAGGAAGATCATAGATGGTCTTGGGTAGACTTTCGCCAGTTTTGCTACACTCCATCCAAGCCTTGGGCACCGTGTTACCAAAGTCCATCTCCTCCTCCGTCGTGTAACTCAGTGGCACCCACCAACATCCTCCATTGTCGGCTCTAGATAAATCGGTATCCCTGAGGTATCGCTCTTGAGTAAGCTTCGCAGTTTTTGTCGTATAGTCACGGATCACAGTGACCACGGGATAACTGAAAGAAAACAAGAGAGAACGCTATAGTCGGGTTGGTGTCCCGGCTATCTAATACCCGTCACTCGGCTAAAGGGAGTGCGAGGGAGATGGAGATATAAACTTTGATCAGCTATAACTTTTTAACGAATGGTCCGATTTAAAAAATTTCTTCTACATTTCGATAGGTATTGATAAACACAACAAAACTGCATTTTTACTTTTCCGAAAAATTAAAATTTTTAAAATCCTATATAAGCTATTGAGGGCGTTAGAGGGGACGTGGCACCTTCTTGAAATAAACTTGCGCTGCGTAGGAACTCCAAGAATCTTCATGCAAAATGCCAATCCTCTAGCTTTTATAGTTTCCGAGATCTCAGCGTTCATACGGACAGACAGACAGACGGACAGACGGACAGACGGACATGGCTATATCGACTCGGCTAGTGACCCTGACCAAGAATGTATATACTTTATAGGGTCGGAAACGCTTCCTTCTCCCTGTTACATACTTTTGCACTAATACAATATACCCTTTTACTCTACGAGTAACGGGTATAACTAGTTAAACTAGATAACTAACGATAAGGACTAGAGCAAAGACCCACCCGATCTGCAGAGTCCACGAGACCATAATAGTCTTGATATCGTAGTTCTGGGACAGAGCCTCATTTTGATGAGCAGCTTGGGTAAGACACTCCCAAAGATTGTCCTGTTCGGCGTTCTTGTACGCATACAACTGTAGATACGATTTCAGGCCGGATCGGAAGGAATCTTCGCCCAGGAACAAGTGCATCATTCGCAGAACTGAAGATCCCTTCTGGTACGAGATCTGATCGAAGCTCTCCTCAATCTCCGTTACCATTTGAATGGGCCTCGATATTGGGTGACTGCTCATCAAAGCATCCAGACGGAAGGTGGTCATTATAGAGTTTAGTGCACCTCTGTCCTTTGAGTGCCAATCCGGATGGATGTTGCTGTACACCTAAGCCAGCCCACATAAGTGGCGATTCCCTCGTTGAGCCAGAGATCAGTCCACCACTTCATCGTGACCTGTTCAAGAAGAACACTTTTTCTAATAAATCTAATACTTTCCTTATTACAGGAATCCCTTTCATTACCAGATTTCCGAACCATTGATGGGCTAACTCATGGGCCACTACGTAGGCCAACAGCTGTTTGTCCGCCAGCGAAGAATGATCGGGAGAGAAAAGTAGTCTGGACTCTCTATAGGTCACCAGACCCCAGTTCTCCATGGCATTGTAACTCAAATCGGGAACGGCGAACTGATCGATCTTTGGAAGCGGGAATTTAATGTCGAAAAACTCATCGTAGTACTGCAGAACTTTGGGTCCAAACTCAGCCGCAAAATCGCATTGATCGATGGCACTAGAACGGGCCCAGGTTCGAAATTGGACGCTATTTGGTAGCGTTGATGGTTTGTTGGCAAAGTCGTTTACGGAATACGCTACCAGGTAAGTGGACATCGGCACTGACTCTTCGAACTCGCTCCACATATAGTCGGGAAGGGATTCACTGCCATAATTTAAATAGTTATAAAATAAATACATAATAAGGAAACTTACAAATTACTCTGGCTTAGTTTCCTTTACGGGCATATTGCTAAGGGCCGTGTAATTTTTATGATAGCCCAATGTGACTACAAAGCGTGCCTTATAGACAGGCTCATCGAAACAGGGGAATGCCAATCGTGCTGAAGCCGGTGCAAATTGGGTGAGAGAGATCCATCTGCAAATATGCCAAAACAGAGAACCCTGGATTTAAGAATGACATATTTCATTACTTGATTCCTACCTCGTTTGCTTGGTCACAGAATCCAAGTAGGAAATACGATAGTAGCCCTCAAGTTGTCGGTTCAACTCAGCTGAGAAGGGTATGTTGAGTTCATAGACATGGCCAGCCAATAACTCTTGGCAGGTTTTGAGGATATAGAAGTCATGGATGGGATTTACTTCCGCTGAGGCTATACAGTTATCCAGATTCCCTTCACCGCTGATTTGGCGAAGACTGATCTGCGAATCATCGATGGTCAGGTCCCTCGAGTGCAATGTGATGTTACTGGTGTTTTCTAGGGCCTCAATCAGAATTTTGGAAGTACCGCTAAAGCGGAGATCCCTCGGGACTTTCCAGCCTTGTTAGGATACGCAAGTAATACTTTTGGGGTCGTAGGGAAGTCGGCAGACGATAGTAGTTATAGCTGGATTCCGATTTGGCCATGGCTAGGCCCAGCCAGAGGGCAATCACAAATATAAAGAACCATTTCATTGCCGAATATGAAGATGAGTTAATATTCATTTAACTAAAATTACAACCTTTAGTGTTATTCATATTCACTTTAGTTGAATGTTTACTTCTCATTACGTAAAAGCCATTCTTATCAAACAACACACCCGCTGAACTTTTGAACTCGAAAGTAATCGCATAATTCAAAAAATTAAGGGGTGCAAATTACTCTCACTTTTTTGTTTATATATCTAGATTGTTTACATATCCTCAACATTTTTAAAAAGTATTACCAGTGGTTGTCCGAGTAATTAAATACACTTCTGAACACAACGGAGATAAAGACCGAATGCGGCTAATTGGAAGATCAAGAATATTATAATATAACATAACTAACGGAACAGTTTCGAAGAGAGAGAGAGAAAAAAGTGAGTAACTCAGAGAACTAAAATTGTATTGCCATTCCTCTCTTTTACTCTTTAGATTATTTTATAGTTCAAGATTTTAAAGCTTTCTATAAGGAAAGTGTACCTCGGCCCCTTCTTAAGACTACTAAAACTCCTAATTACATTTATGTTGTCATTTTTGAAGCTGACTTAAATGAATATACCCCATTAATTAAAATAAATAAATAAGAATCTTGATGTAAAGATAGGAACATCTTTTATTTTTAATCTACACGTATAATACTAAATATTAAGTAGTAGTTTATTCAAGTTTACTTTTATAGTGGACTCCTGAAGACGATCTAAAGATGTCGGTATATTATTCAGGTGCTGCTGGATGGAGCGGGAAAACGGCTGATAGTTTCGCTCCTTCCACTGCACATTGGTGAGCATTGTCTCCAACGTCTGCTGAATCGATTGGCGAACGCCCTTTAAGTACTTCTGAGAATTAATGGTAAAGGTCCTGAATTCATTCAGGTCACTTGTAGTGATAACCTGCTCAGAAAATGGCGTCAGAAGACGAGACATAGTCCTCGTCTGGGGATAATAGCTGAAATACATTATCGCTATAACATTATTTCTCTCTTAATAGCAATTGAACTTACTACTTGTGAATAAGTTCCACATTTTCTATGAAGTACTTTTTGGCCAACAGGATTCCGACTTGTCTGGAGGCTACTGCTTGAAAGACAAGCGTAGAATCCTGCTTGCGAATGCCTCCTTTCGGGTTAAAGCCCATCTCCAGATAGCGCTGCAATATCCAAACTTCCCTCGAGCAACCCAGGGTAGCCAAAATAGTCTGCATCTCGGAACCCACATTTGATTTCTTGTACCGTGTCCAAAGGAAGTCCCAATCCTCTTCAGAGCCATGTTTTATTGCGGTGCAGTAAACAGTGCTGCGAAAGTTGATCGGAATCGGGTTCTTCTCGTCGGGATTAGCCTCGGATCTCCACCGTCGAAAATAGGACTGTGCCTGGGGTACACAATCGGATACCTCGTACTGGCATGCCCAATCGACCACCATCGTCTTTAGCAGAATCTCATTCTGCTGCTGGATCGAACTGAATGTGTCATTCATGCCGTTGAGATGCTCGTAGATTGGACTCAAGAGCTTCTTCATGTAGCGCTGGAAGTTAGGAACTTTATAAGAGAGGTTACTCTAAGGAACATGATACCTACTTTAAAGAGCCCAAAGTTCGGTGTTTGTCGAAGAATCCTATTCAACAACTTTAGATTGTTGAAGGCCGCTCTCCAAGGTAGAAGATCTCGTTCCCTTTGCAGATAGTTGGTCACTTGCAGTGCTGTCTCGTAGTCCTGCTCCCCTGTCCAGGCAAAGTAAAGGATATCGTCTATAAGCTGGGCCCTATTGATCACGTGAATGCTCTCGAACTCCTCGCTGTTCAAAGTCTCGATCAAAAGCTTCCAATTCCGCGCATCGTAGTTCACTTTGTATGGTGTCGACAGCTGGTTGTTGAAGATCGCCCATTGATCGGATCCAGGAAGATCATGGATGGTCTTGGGTAGCCTCTCGCCACTTCTGCTGCACTCCATCCAAGCCTTGGGCACCGTGTTACTAAAGTCCTTTTCCCCTTGGGTCGTGTAGCTCAGTGGCACCCACCAACATCCAAAACGTTGGTCTCGAGATATCTGGGTATTCCGCAAATACCGTTCCTGGCTGAGCCTCGCTGATTTTGTCGCATAGTCACGGGTCACATTGACCACTGGATAGCTAAAAAAAAGCAAGATTTAGTAAATGGTTACAATTGGTTATGAAGTAAAGTAAATACGTACCCCGTTTGCAGAGTCCACGAGTCCATTATCGTCTTGATTTCGTAGTTTCTCGGTAAAGATCCATTTCGATGAGCTGCTTGAGTGAGTGACACCCACAGATCATCCTGTTCGGCATTCTTATAGGTGTACAACTGTAGGTACTGCTTCAAACCGGATCTGAAGGCGTCTTCGCCCATGAACAAGTGCATCATACGCAGCACTGAAGATCCCTTCTGGTAAGAGATTGCATCGAAGCTTTCCTCGATCTCCGTTACCATTTGAATGGGCCTCGAAATTGGGTGACTGCTGACTAAAGAATCCAGACGAAAGGAGGCCAGCATAGATTGTAATGAACCTCTGTCCTTTGAGTGCCAATCCGGATGGATGTTGTGTACACCTAAACCAGCCACATAAGTGGCGAATCCCTCGTTGAGCCACAGATCAGTCCACCACTTCATCGTGACCTGTTCAAGAAGAACACTTTTTATAATAAATCTAATACTTTACAGGAATCCCTTTCATTACCAGATTTCCGAACCATTGGTGGGCTAACTCATGGGCCACCACATTGGCAAGGTCCTGCTTGTCCGCCAAAGAAGAGTGACCTTCCGAGAAGAGAAGTGTGGACTCCCTGTAGGTCACCAGTCCCCAGTTCTCCATGGCACCGGCACTGAAATCGGGAACTGCAATCTGATCGACTTTGGGCAATGGGAACTTGATGCCAAAGAACTGTTCGTAGTATTGGAGTACTCGGGGTCCAAATTCTGCTGCAAAATCACATTGATCGATGGCATTGGGTCTGGCCCAAGTCCGGAAAAGGGCGCCATTCGGCAGAGTAGAAGGCTTGTTGGCGAAATCGTTAACGGAATAGGCCACCAGGTAAGTGGACATGGGCACTGACTCCTCAAACTGACTCCATAAGTAGTTGGGAAGGGATTCACTATAAATGAGAAGCGGTTTAAAACGTTATAAATAGAAGCTGAAGTAAGAAATACTTACTGAGGTTTGGTTTCTTTTACGGGCATATTGCTGAGGGCCGTGAGCTTCTTGTGGTAACCCAATGTGACCACAAAGGATGCCTTGTAGCTGGGCTCATCGAAGCAGGGAAAGGCCTTTCGAGCCCAAGCAGGTTCAAATTGGGTAGAAGACAACCAACTGGAAAGAGGTCCAAGGAATGAGTTCATTGGATTTCAAAGGATTTAAAACACAAAGATTAAGAACCCACCGCGTAACGTTGGCAACGGGATCTTTGTAAGAACTACGGTAATAGCCAAACAGTTGTCGACTTAAATCGGCCGAGAAGGGCAAGCTTAGTTTGTAAACATTTCCAGCCAAAAGCTCCTCACAGGTGTTCAGAATGTAATAGTCTTGGCTGGGATTCACCGAAGTGGAGGTCACACAGTTATCCTTGCTTCCCTTTCCGCTAACTTGGCGAAGAGTTATTTGGGACTCATCGATGGTCAGATTCTTCGAGTGCAACGTAATGTTCCTGGTGTTTTCCAGGGCTTCAATTAAGATTTTAACTGTCCCGGCAAAGCGCAGATCGTCTGGATTTTCCAGAAATGTCAGGATACGCAAGTAATACTTTTGGGGCCTTAAAGCAGTCGGCAATCGGTAGTAGTTATAACCGGAAACCGAGTTTACTGTGGATGAACATAAACCCAGGCCAATGGCCAGTACGAAGAACAGAAACCACTTCATAGCCAAACCTAAAGGGAAAAATGGGTGGCATTTATAGGTCAGGCGTAACAAAGTTAACTATTTATAGAAACTTTTGTTTGAGAACTAATTGAAAATTATACAATTTGTATTAAAGTTAACAGTAAAGTTCAATAAGCTAAAACTATCCGGTGGACACAGTATTTTCATTTTGTTTACTTTGCGTTAGCAAAAACACTTTTTATTCACAGGGCTTATCAAAACATCATAATCATAAACTATAATCAGCTGATCTCGTGAACTTAAGCTCAAACCGGATTGTTATTGCTAATCAGAATATTAAGAGTTAATTAATTGATTATTTTCTATTTAGTTGTTTATATTTATTATTTAATTTTAAGTGATTTTTATGAAAAGTCTTTATATGTTGAAAATCCATTACATTTATAATATTTATTGTTCTGTATTTATTGAAACTTCTGTTTACACACTTTTACATTCTAACCAATATTACTAATTCTTCACACCAAACTGCGAAAATAGAAAACTTCTTAAACACTGTAAAAGTTATAGATCAAAGTTCAGAATCTGTAACAAATTTAATAAAACGTGTTTTCTTTAAATGCACTGGTAACACTTCAGGTTTTGGATTTTACGTTAAGAACATGTTTTATGTGCATTTGTACTACTTTGTGATTTCACAACTTATTTGTTTATTTAGACAAAAAAAAAAACAAACAAATCGATGGCAACAAGCGGCACTTCTAAACTCACCAGAGGACGGTGACCGAATGCGGTTAGTTCGATGATCGAATCAAGTCTAAAATGTGCGGAGAGCACTGTTTTTTAGAGAAACCGTATAGCGAAACAAACTTGGAAAATTGAGAGCGTGGCTTTGGCGCAGAGAATCATTAGCAACTACAAAAGAGGGCTTACCCGGCGTATGCGTAATTTCAAGTCCCATTGCTCACAATATATTTAATTAAAAGTATTATTTAGAGGGTTGTAAAATGTGAAAACAAATATAAGTAGGAATTCTAAAACATATATTTTTAATATTTGGTTATGTAAAACTTGAATTGTTATAATGAAAACCATTTAAATGCTTACTGGGTTATATTATTAACTCGGAATAAAATTAGTTCTAGCAATTAGAAGAATTAAAGTTTGTTTTTACGGCATATAGGACACAGAAAATCAATTTAACCTTAACGAATGTATCTTAAATAATAATTTAACGGGTCGTTGAACTACAATATTTAAAAGTAAAAGGAGGAAACATGCTGTTTTTCCAGACTGTGAAAATTTGCATTATCACCATCAATTTTCCCTTACCCCTTGAGAAATGAAAACTCTTCCTTCTTGAGATACACGAATAATACTAGAGTATTAAATAGTTTATTTAAGAGACATTAAACATTCATAATATTCCTGCTGAAATCAAGAGATTCTTTCCTTAATGAGCTGATGAGAGACGGGACTGGTTAAAATCTAGAGGAGCTGCTGGATGGAGCGGGACATCTGGTGGTAGTTACGCTCCTTCCACTGCACATTGGTGAGCATTATCTCCAGCGTCTGTTGGATGGCCTGCTCCAGACCCTTGAGCGACTGCCGGGAGTTGTTGACGAAGTCCTTGAACTCATTGAAGTCGCTCATTGTGATGACCTGCTCGGATAGCGGTGACAGAAGCCGTGACATGTCCTTGGTGAGCGGATGGTAGCTGGAAGAAAGAAATCTCTCACTGAGCATTCCCGAATTCATAAATGGCCAAACTTACAACTTGTAGATAAAGTCAACGTTATCCATGAAATACTTCTTTGCCAGCAGGAAGCCCACCTCGTTGAAGGCGACCGCCTGGAAGGCCCACATCGAATCCTGCTTGCGGATGGCCTCCTTGGGGTCAAAGGTCAGCTCCAGATAGCGCTGCAACAGCCACACCTCCCTCGAACAACCCAAAGCCGTCAGAATGGTTCGCTTTTCGGCCGCCACATTCGATTTCTTGTAGCGCGTCCACAAGAACTCCCAATCAGAGTCGGATCCGTGCTTGATCGAGGTGCAGTAAACAGTGCTACGCACATTAATCGGCACCGGGTTCTTCTCATCGGGATTAGCCTCCAGCCTCCAGTTGCGATAGTAGGCCAATGCCTGGGGCACACAATCAGCCACCTGGTACTGACACGCCCAATTAACCACCATCGTCTTCAAAAGAACCTGATCCTGCTGCTGAATCGAGCTAAAAGTGTCGTTGATGCCATTCAAGTGTTCATAGATCGGGAAGATCAGCTTCTTCATGTAGCGCTGCAGATTGGGTTCGAAAAGAGAAATATCATGGGTAAGTACAATAATTAAAACCATTTAAAAGGTTTCTCAATCAAGTTTACATACCCGGCACTCGTCTCATTATACCCGTTACTCGTAGAGTAAAAGGGTATATTGTATTCGTGCAAAAGTATGTAACAGCTAGAAGGAAGCTTTTCCGACCCCATAAAGTATATATATTCTTGATCAGGATCACTAGCCGAGTCTATCTAGCCATGTCTGTCTGTCCGTCTGTCCGTCTGTCTGTCCGTATGAACGCTGAGATCTCGGAAACTATAAAAGCTAGAAGATTGGCATTTTGCATGCAGATTCTAGGAGTTCCTACGCAGCGCAAGTTTATTTCAAGAAGGTGCCACGCCCCCTCTAACGCCCACAATAGCTTATATACGATTGGAAAAATTTTAATATATCGGAAAAGTAGGAATGCAGTTTTGTTGTGTTTATCAATACCTATCGAAATGTAGAAGAAATTTTTTAAATCGGACCATTCGTTTAAAACTTATGCCTGATCAAAGTTTTTATATCCCTCGCACTCCCTTTAGCTGAGTTACGTTTATTAGATAGTCGGGACACCAACCCGACTATAGCGTTCTCTCTTGTTTTAAATTTAATCAATACCTTATAAGATCTATAAAAATATGATGATATATCAATATATATATCATCAAATTCTTAAATAGTTAAATGCCTAATAATCTATTATCCAAACTTTTCTTGTCATTTATTTTTTTGACATTATTTTGACGAGTTCTTCTCTAACAGTGCCGGGTATCTTAAGGTCGAACTACCTCGACCACTTGATTCTTATTGGTTTTTTACGACACTCTCAGACTTACGACAAAGAACAACTTTTCGTTGGTTACCCATGGCAAGTGTAGTGAGTGGATGGTGTTAGTTGTGAGCAATTTTGAAAGGTTCGTTTCGAAATACAAATGAGAATGTGGTTATACCGAGAGGCAAATTGTAGAAAGTCTTTCGGATCCGTTTAAGGGCTGCACAACCTACCTTGAAGAACTCAAAGTCGGGCGTCTGACGGACAATGCGGCCCACTCGCTTCAGATTCTCGAAGGCCGACTTCCAGGGCAAATACTCTCGCTCCCGCTGCAGATACTCAATCAATCTCATGGCGATCTCATAGTCCTGTTCCCCGGTCCAGGCCAGATACAAAGCATCATCGATCAGCTGCGCCCGGTTGATCACATGGATGCGCTCGAAATCGCCAGTGGTCAAGGTCTCGATCAGCAGCTTCCAGTTCTGAGCATCGTAGTTGACCTTATACAGCGTCGACAGTTGGGTGTTGAAGATCACCCACTGATCTGGTCCCGGCAGATCCTGAATGGTCTTGGGCAGACTCTCGCCATTCTTGCCGCACTCCATCCAAGCCTTGGGCATCGTGTTATTGAAGTCCTGCACCGACTGGGTGGTGTAGCTCAAGGGAACCCACCAACAGCCACCGCGATGAGCTCGGGATATCTGGGTGTTCAGCAAGTAGCGCTCCTGGTTGAGTTTGGCTGTCCTGGCAGCGTAGTCACGGGTCACATTAATCACGGGGTAACTAAAAATAGAATAAACAAATCGATGTAGTACAAGTTTTAGGTACCCCTTTCTTTTAAACACTTACCCCGTTTGCAAAGTCCACGAGTCCATGATGCTCTTGATGTCATAGCTCTTGGGTAGAGCACGATACTTGTGGGCCGCCTGGGTTAGCGATTCCCAAAGGTTATCCTGCTCGGCATTCTTGTAGGAGTACTGCTGCAGATAGGACTGCAGACCAGAACGGAAGGACTCCTCGCCCAGGAACAAATGCATCATGCGCAGCACTGTCGATCCCTTTTGGTAGGAGATTTGATCGAAACTCTCGGAGATCTCCGATACCATTTGAATGGGCCTCGAGATGGGATGGCTGCTCTCCAAGGCATCCCGGCGGAAAATGGTCAGCAAGTTGGACAGCGACTCCTGTTCCATGGAACGCCACTCCGGATTGATGTTCTCCACACCCAAGCTGGCCACATAAGTGGCGAATCCCTCGTTGAGCCACAGATCAGTCCACCACTTCATGGTGACTATAAAATATAAATATATCGTTCGTTAGTTAAGTCTGATCAAAGGAATTTTTAAAAATATATTAGGTATTTAAAATTTCTTATTTTAAAAGAGATGGTTTAAATTTTATTTTTAAACCCTCCCAATATTAAGATCTGTTTAAGGGAAATTCGGAACCAATATATCTGAAAATTTTGGGGAAGGGGTTTAACTTCCTAGAACCCCTGGCTACACCCAAGATTATGGTATATGGCTTAACTTACCCAAGTTACCGAACCATTGATGTGCCAGCTCATGGGCCACTACGCTGGCCACCCTCTGTTTGTCCGCCAGCGAGGAATGGGCTGCCGAGTAGAGGAGAGCGATCTCCCTGTAGGTCACCAGACCCCAGTTCTCCATGGCGCCGGCACTGAAATCGGGCACTGCAATCTGATCGATCTTGGGAAGCGGGAACTTGATGCCGAAGAACTGCTCGTAGTATTGCAAAACCTTAGGTCCAAACTCGGCGGCATAATCGCACTGATCGATGGCATTGGGTCTGGCCCAAGTTCGGAAGAGAGCGCTATTCGGCAGAGTCGAGGGTTTGTGGGAGAAATCGTTGACGGAATAGGCAATCAGGTAGGTGGACATTGGCACGGACTCCTGGAACTCGCACCATATGTAGTCGGCGAGGGTCTCACTGAAAGAGATAGGTTCATTGTGAATCAAATTATCTAATATCATATCATATCATATCATATCATATCATATCATATCATATCATATCATATCATATCATATCATATCATATCATATCATATCATATATAACTTACTGTGGCTTGGTTTCCTTGACGGGCATATTGCTGAGACCCGTGTACTTCTTATGATATCCCAATGTCACAACGAAAGGAGCCTTGAAATCGGGCTCATCGAAGCAGGGGAAGGCCAATCTAGCAGAGGCTGGTTCGAACTGGGTAACGGAGATCCATCTGAAACAAGATATCACCATCATTTCCTTTCCTTATAACTTTTACAATCCCCAAAGACTCACTTGGTAACATTGGCCACGGGATCCTTGTAGGAACTGCGGTAGTAACCCTCCAGTTGTCGGTTCAAATCGGCGGTAAATGGCATATACAGTTCGTAGACATTGCCGGCCAAAAGTTCCTGACAGGTATTGAGGATATAGAAGTCGTGGGTGGGATTCACCGACGTGGAGGACACACAGTTATCCTTCTTTCCCTCTCCGCTGACTTGGCGCAGAGTTATCTGGGACTCATCGATGGTCAGATTCTTCGAGTGCAACGTTATGTTCCTGGTGTTTTCCAGAGCTTCAATCAGAATCTTGACGGAACCCGAAAAGCGAAGGTCCTCTGGGTTCTCCAGCAGGGTCAGGATGCGTAGGCTGTACTTCTGGGGGCGCAGCGAAGTGGGCAGACGATAGTAGTTGTAGGTGGAATCGGAGTCGGCCGTGGCCAATCCCAGGCCAAGGGCCACCACGAACAACAGAAACCACTTCATGACCGATTCTGTGCGAAAAAGAGGAAAAAACATTTGTTAGCGGGGCGTTCAAGCAGAGCAAACTGAAGCAATTAACTAAATCACTTTGGCAAATCGCTACAGTGCATATCGCTATACAGAAAATGGGCTTTAATATAAATAATATATTCGATTTGAGTCCCAAGCCTATTATTAAAATTCTTTATTAATTTTTAATCATTAAATCAATGCAAAAAGCTAAACTTTCTCTCATCCAATTAATAATTAAAAAATTATTTGTATAAAATAAAAAAACAATTATAAAAACAACAATGAGCGGGTGGGATGGTTGACTGATGTCTACTGTATAAATCAAACCGCACTTTTTGCTGCTTATGCGGTTTCGCTGATTTACTTCAAATTAATGCAAATTGTTTTATTTATTATGTTTTCTTTGCCAGTGTTTATTTCGGCTCGTTATGCCGCTCACGTATTAAGGTCTGGGCCAATGAAACCCGATTGAGACTCTTCTCACAATCCAGCTTTATGCGCCGGCTACCTGATGTAGTTATAAATATACAGGGTACCAGGGGTACTACAAATTATCGAAATATTTATAGTTGATCAGCTGACGTGAAGTGGAAATATTGTCCCGTTGCTAGCTTATGAGAATTTATAGGAACTTCTCTGTTGGTTCAAATTCTATAAACATCATATTTTAAATTACAATTTCTTGGTTATAGATTACTAGTACTAAAAAAAATAAGTTCGATACCTATTTGTTTATTTTACAGTCTACACCTGGGTCTCTAAATAATGGAGCTGTCATCCAAGTTAGTTTTATTGTTTTATTTTCAAACTTTAAGTACCTGTGGAAAAATATAAATCACTTGAGCTCTACACAAAAAGCAATAAAGCAGCAAAATGTAGACAAAACATGTACGAAATAAGTAACTGGCAAAAGTAATTTATTTTCTTATCCTAGATCCTAGATACCAAGAACATCCCAAGAAAATAAAAAAGAAACTTGCATACATTTTTTTGTATACTGGATAAACCAGATTGCAATGCCCTGCTAGTTTATTTTTTCTGCGCTTCTCTTCATTTCATTCTTAATTATGCAAAAGTTGTTCTTTCTAGGTTCGGCTTTCTTGGTTATTTGGTTGCATATGAATAAATGTAAAAGGGGGGCCAATGAACCTCAAAGATTAGCATATACATATGAAGGAATGGTAACCGAATTTTAATTGTGCCCCACATAGATGAGAATAGAAAAAGGTGAAATGTTAATTTCTAACATTTCACCTTTTCCTATTAAGTGTTCACAAAATGCAAACTGAATTAGAATCAGTTTAATATATTTTATTAATTAAGTAAAGATCACTGCCTTAATATTTGAAAACAATGTTAAAAGCCAGGAAATTGTTAAAAATATGCTAATAAATTTCCTTATTGACAAACAATAAAAGTGTCCACTGCAAATTGAGTTAAACGCACTTAATAACTTGTTATGATTTCCCATAAATGTCAAACACGTGCTGCCGTGACATTGACTTCTCAATTGATCCCTTTAAATCGAACTGGGAGTATATACAATAGCGGTGAGAATACTAGGACTAAAATCCTGGCGCTTAAGGAAATATTAATTTTAAGTAATACGATGTTATACTTTAAAGTAGACTTATCTTAAAGACTTATCGTAGCAAATGCTCTTAAATGTAATGCCATTATTTTTTTTGACACCTGCTGTAATTTTGTTTGCTTTTCAAACGTAAAATATTTGGATTTTTAATGTTTTTATCACTGATTTAAGGAGTACATATAATTTGTATAATATTTTTGCAGAAGGTTACTTGTTTCTCCAAGTGATAATTTGTATTTATATAAACATTTACTTATCGTAGCAAATGCTCTTAAATGTAATGCCATTATTTTTACACCCGCTGTAATTTTGTTTGTTCATTAAGGGTAAAATATTCATTTTTCAATGTTATTATCACTGATTTAATGAGCATTTTTAATTTGTATAATATTTTTACAGAAGGTTACTTGTTTCTCCAAGTGATAATTTGTGTTTATATAAACATTTACAGAGAGAAGTTTTGCCGTAATTTTAATGCGTTTTGCCAAGTGATAATTTATGGTGCACAGGGGTTTCGGGGTTATTTGGCGTTTATTTTTCGGTCGCGATTCTTTTCAAGTTGCACTCTTGAGGTGCTTGACACACAAAGATTCTAAAAACCAACCGTTTCTAGAGCCAGAAAAGCAGGAAAACACTCAGGAGGACGAGGAGCGAATGCGACCTGTTCGACGGTCGACGCGAATCTAAAGTTTACTGAGCGCGTCGCTTTTATCTTATAGTCCGTGGTTACACCGCTCACCCATACAAATGGTGGAAAAAACCGGAGAGCAGTGAAACGTCGACGGCTTAGAGATTGAATCGCTGCTTTGGCGTCGGCGCAGAGAAGCCGAGATTCTTTATTTTTTTTGTTTATCATAGAGCATATGTAGTAAAAAGGGAGGTACAAAAAATACAAAAAAAAAACAGCACATGTGTGACCCACACGAAAAACACAGCGGGAGATTGCAATGAAATAATGGCAGGGCTTACCCGGCGTATGCGCAATTTTGATTCACATTGCACACAGAAACACAAACATACTCACACACACATGGCGAAGAGATGTCACTACGTGTTTTTGACCTTAATTGCGCTGATTAACCCATTTCTTTATATTTCGTATGCCAAAGGCACTTCAGGCACTCGACCCTAGAGTTCACCCACCCACATAGGTCCCTCGTTTTGGGGTAGCCCCCGCGGCGTAGGTTCCGCAGATAGGAAGGCTTGAGAAGTGGCAAAATCAAACCATAACAAACCAAAGTGCAGACAGACAGATATACAGACACAGCATGAAGGCGCACAGGAGGGGGCACTAGGGGGTTAACCCTTTAGCAATGCACGATTTTTAAAACAACTATAATTTCTAGTCCTAGATATAATTGCTTTCTCCCTCCATTTCATATACATATAAATGTACATAGCTTTTTCCCTTCTTCTCTTGGTTCTTTATAATCTTTCCCTAGTTTATTTTATTAAAGTTACTTTGGTTTACTTTAACAGAATAGCAAATTAGTATATTTAAATATATTGAAAGATTTTATTTCAATTTATTTTTTCATATTTGTGGGTTTTGCCATCCAGTATTTCGAGGGTTAACTTCTCGAACTCGAATATACTTTAATGGCAGGGGCCCTGCCTTTGGCTAATTGCCACAAACCGCATTTGGCTTTTATCCATACATTTTTTGGGATTTATGTTCTGAAAGTTTTAAGGAGAGGAAGAGAAAGAGAAAGCTAAATGGGTGTGGACGGGAATCAAATAAAAGGAATAACAAAAAAATAATCAGCTTATTCCTAACTGATTAAATAATTGAAAAAAATGGGAGTGGCTCAACATAAATAAATTAGGTTAAGCTGATTTTAGGCAATTTGTAGCAATGCTTTTTATTTTATTAAATAAATCAATTAATTGATACAAATAATGCTATAAAATAAATAACAAATGCTAAAAAGCTAAGTATTTTCATTTTTAACGACTAAAAACTTAATATAATGTTAAAATCTTAAAATCACTTTCTTTCGGAAAAATTGTTATTACTGTTAAATAGTAAATAAATTCTATAAAAAGTATTAATATAATAAATGTGATTTCAGATCTAAGTAATCAAACTATTAGCTTTTTCGGAATTTTTATTTTTTGATTTCGTGTTTGATTACTGGTTAAAAATGCATCACGTACACATCTCTAATTTAACAGCCAACTTATTGTATAACAGTCAGGGAAACACTTTGTTCTGTTATACTCACTTTTATACGAAAATAGCGCCCCCTGGCTTTCATATTTTCAACTGCTCGCATTGCGCGCCAAATTCAAAGTGGTAATTCGTGGAAAACCATTAGGTCCCAAAATCCCGCCTTTATTGCGCTTTTGCCGCCTTTCAGAGATCAAAATGCCAGTGATTTCAGTTCTTTTTTAGTCGTGTATTAAGTATATTTAAAATTGATGGTCTTTGTTCAATAATATTGCCTTTTTTGATGCAAAAATAAGCTTTGCTTAAATAATAATCATTACATGGTAAAATATTTGTTTTTCTTGTATGCATTTGCGTCTCGGGGGTTGTTCGGTTACAGATTACATAAAAATAAACAAATAATAAGCGTAAATTGTACCTAGCAGAAGTTTTCAACTTTCAACTCTTAAATAATCGTTCTTAAACATTTAGATGGATGTGGATGTAATCGATGAGCGTGTGTTTTGTATGATATTTTTTGTGTTTTTTTTTGTTTTTAGCCATTTTGTTCTGCTTATCATCTACAAATGATTAAGGGGTCTGATTTCGGGATCGGCCTCTTAAATTTTAATGACAGTGTTCCTCACGTTTTTAGATTATAATGCACATTTTTTGTTTGCTTGTTCGATTGGTTATCTTTAAAATTTGAACTAGAGTGCTTAAATAATTGAACTAAAGCCGAATCCATAAAAACAATAATAACTAAACAAAAGCGTTAAATTCCAAATGAAAATGAAATTGTCTGTTTTGTATGAATGAGAGCGAGTGGGTGTGTCTGCGAGAAACTTAGTCTACGGATTAACAAATGAAAATCAACAAAAATCAACTTAAAAGCAGCGTGAAATAAATACCCCTATACGTCTATATATATACAATACGATAACACCCAAATTAAGATAACGAACTGTACGATCATCCTACAGCATCAGTCGGGAGCGCGACTTCTTGAGTCGGCCGGTGGCACCGCCCAGACCATCGCCATTCCAGGACTTGGACTTGGCACGGAAGTGGCGGTAGGCCTCGTTGTAGGCGGGGTCCAACATGGTGCGGTAGGCATGTGGCTCGCAGAGCTCCACATGCGACTCGAAGAACTCCTTGTAGCCGTTGTGCAGCAGATAGATCTCGGGATAGTGCAGCGCCGGATAGGCATTGGTGTTCCTCTCGCGATCCAAGTTCCTCAGGAAGCGGGACATTTTGGGTCCACGCTCCGAGGAGAACTCGCAGTGGAAGATGATAATGTTGCGCTTCAGTCCCGATTCGGCGTTCTGCTGCTGCTGCAGCTCAGTCTGTTGGACGGTGAGGAACTCCTCGAGGATCTGCTCGGTGGTGTACAGATTCTTGGCTCCTTCGATGTGACCGCCCTCGAATTCGTAGGGATAGCGGCAATCGATGATCCGGTAGCTGGCCACCTCATCGCTGAATTCGCCTTGCAGCAGGCGAGCCACTGTTTGGCTGGAGATGCTCTTCAGATCCCGATGACGTCCCTCCATCAAGGGCAGGGCATAGGCTTTGCTGAAGTCGCCAATCAGCTCGGGCTCGTTGCGGTTCTCGGAGCGGGCCAGGGCGGACATGATCTCGGCATCGTTCAGCGACATGCACTTCCTCAGCAGAGGGGGGTGGCTGCTGGTCGTCACCTGGGCTGATTTGGCTGGGTGCGGGGCAGTTCTCCTTCTCAACGGTGGCGCAACGGTGGCGTTTGCTCTGGATGGGCGAGCAGCTGGCCGATGCTGGGGGTTCTGGGCGCTTGAAGCAATCCCGGACAGTCTCTGGGGTCTTTGGTGGTGGGGTGGAGCTGGTGGTGTTGCTCTCTGTCATGCTGAGGCATCGCCTCACCGATGGACGGCGCATGGATAGGCCCGCTGGCGACTTGGCCGCAGGCTGCTCCTTGATCTGTCCGCTGATCAGCGAGTTCAAACCGCTGGGGAAGCCCAGGGCGGTCTGTTGGCTCTGCGACTCCATTTCGAACAGCTCCAAGTACTCATCATCCATCGAAGACTCCATGGAGCAGGTGGAGGACAGGCTGTTGAAGATGCGGAAGCTGCGAGCTGGTGTGTGGGTTGAGACATCGCTTGAACCGCCCACTGCGGGCAGGATCTTTGGCTGGCGGACGATCTGGAAGCGCTGGGGCGAACCCTCTGGCGAGAGCAGACCCATCAGTTCCGGACTGGCCGATCGCTGCTGATCCTGGGGCGCAGAATCGTCGTCGTAGAACGACAGCTCCTCCTGGTCCATGCTCATCAGTTCCAAGGAACGGCGAGCACGACGAGATCCACTCATTTTGTTGATATTACTGGAGTTGCTGGTGTTACTGGAAGAACAAATAAAGAGAGGGGGAGGGTTAGTCAACTGTTCGGAATCGAATGGAGAGAGAGAGCTGGTTTTGCTTCCCTAAACTCTCGAAAGAGCGGGTCATTAAACCCAGCTAAAAATACTGACAAAGTGGTGGTGGTGGTGGCGTTGGTGGTGTAAAAACAACAAAAATACCCGAAAAAAAATACAGAGACAGAGGGGTTGTTGTAAATGGGTGAGAGGGAGCTAAACTAGAAATTTTACAAGAATTGTGAAATTCAATTTGGGAGTTGAATTACACTTGAAAAACTGCCTAAAACTAGAACTTTTAGGATAGAAACTTTGCAAGATGCAATTGAAATTATAAGCAATTCTAGGTATTTTTTAAGGCTTGCCACCGGTTAGAATTCTTCATCAAAAGTCAGGGAACCCTACTGCTTCTTCTTCTTGACTCTCATGCACATTTGCGGTACTCGAAACGGAATTCCCTTTTGCTTTTCGTTGCATCTGCTTTTCAGCCCGACTTTTGGGTCACACGTCACGCAAGCGCAGCGATAATAAAAAACAGCACAAAGAACCGCAAAGAACACGGGGGAAAAGGGAAAAATACGAAAAAATGACTGACTGACTGACTGACGGACAAAACAAATTTTTTTCTGTGGGGCTTTTGTTGTTTTTTTTTTGGAGCCTCGCGGAAGCCGGTTTAATGAATGAAAAACGGCAAGCGAACAACAACAACAGCTGAGCGCCAAAAAAATCGGGCAAAAAGTAAACGTGCCGAGCGTGATAAAAAAAACTCTTACTTTTGTTGGCCCCGTCTTTTTTTTAATCTTTTTTTGCTGCTGTTGTTCTTGAACTTGCACTTTTCATCGAGTATTTTTAACTGGTATTCCTGGTGCAAAATAGTTTTGCTAATCCTTGGGCGGTATAATTACCTGATATTGCAATCCATGCTGCAGTTGGTTTCCTCCACAATTGTTTCCCACAGCATTTTGTTGGTTTTTGTGTGTTGTGTTGGGCGTTTCGAAAAACTGAAGATTTTTGATTTCGCAGCGAGTTGTTTTTGTGGTAGCCGAATAATTGCTAAAACACAATTTATTCTTGGTCACTCTTCACTCATTTACAGTTGTTGGTTTGATGAGAATTTGGATGGTAGTCCTTGGTTTTTGGCTAGTATTGCATTGTAGTTGATTTAGTTTGAATTTTTGTTAATGTGTCCGTTTCAGCATGTTTTTTTTGGTGTGTGGTTGTGCGAGGGTTTTTGTTAATAATTTTAGCCGCACAATCTCAAGTCACCGAACGAGGAACCGAAAGGTAGAACAAGAAGAGCTGTTGACTCGACGACGAACGGAAAACGAATGTGCTGCTCCTCTCCGAGCAGCTGGTTTTTATAACTGCACCCCGGCCGAGGATCGCGAGAGCGCGAGCGGGAGAGCGCGCACAGCTGATGCGGGAGAGAGCGAGTTAGTTAGTGTTTTGTTGTTGCAGGGCGCCTTTTTTTTTCTTAGTTCTTGTTCCTTCCTTCGATTCTTTGATTCCATTCCCAAGAAATAGACGGCAGAGGGAGACGGGGAGAGCCAGCACATAACGGCGCGTTAGAGTGTGAGACTAAGACCCATGTGCAAAAGCAAGGGAAATAGGTACGGTGAAAAGGGAAAATTGGAAAATCGGAATCGGGTAATAGGGACTTTGAAATCTCTGCTGCTGCTGCTGTGTGGAGCGATCCCTCTGCAACAGGTAGAACCCAAAAATCCTTTCCCCTACATTTCCCCTTTCCCAGCCAACCCGAGAATATCCCGAGAATCCCGAGAATCGAGCAGAAGCAGGCGCCTTGGTGGTCGCCAGCTCTATGGAGGCCTCTGATTTTGGCGCGCGAGCTTTTATACACAGACGCGTGGTGCCGAAGTGGAGCCGAAGTCCCCAGAATTGGAGCCGAAGACGCGAACACATGTGAAAATAGTGGAGCCCTCGACAGGAGAAGGGATGGCGGGGCGAGGAGGAAGCTGAAGAATCGCATCGCGCGAATCTTTAAGCAGAATTTCAAGGCGGCATCGATTGTGTCGTTTGCAGGTAATAATGTGAGATCCACGCATTCCTGGCCTCCCGTAACCCCCCGAGGCCCCCTCACCACCGTGGAAACAACAAAAAATCAGCAGGTAGTGGCCGCAGTCATATGATCGCCGCACCGGCGGGATGGGGCGGCTGTGGAGGGGGCGTGGCTCCTTTGTGTTCTGCAGACGTAGACGCCAATGTCGTTAAATGAGCAAAGCTTCCAGCCGCAGATCCCATTTACAGGGGAGACAGCAAAAGACGAACTGCAGTAATTAAATGGGTAAGTTCTTCTAACAAAAACCGTATCATAAAAGTTACTGTTTATTTCTCCTCTGAAACTGGAATACCAAAAAACACGTGCTAGGTCATCATATCATAAATACTAGACAGACTAATACAGTCCGTTAAATATCAACGATAGGGTTATAAACAGTTTGTCTTACTGAAGTTCGCCTGTAGCTTTGTGTTTGTGTGCAATCGCGGCAAAGTTAAAGCAGAAATCGAGTTACATATGCGCCGAGGCCCTGCGGGAGTCATTTCAGTGGATCCAAGGGGATTTTGTGGGGGTACGAACACCCATGGGCTGCAGTCCGAGTGTGTTTCTGTAAAATCTCCAGCAAACAAAACGAGGGACAGCCCAGTGAGACCATCCAATATCATTCACATTGCTTCAAACTTTGCCAAACGTAAGTGATTTTTGATGGACCATTGCCCAAACCACCAAATGAGCTACGGTTTCATTCCGCTGAATTCCTTTGGCGAGCTTTTGTTGTTGCTGCAGGAAGAGCCGAGAGGATCATCTTTATGGAAAACAAGCAACAAACAGGGCAACAAAAAACAACAAAAAAGGACGCAGAAATCATAAAGTGGTTTTGAACAAGTTAAAAAAGCGCATAGGGGGAAAAAAAGAAAGAAAAAGCTTCGACCCGATCTCATTCATAGTGAGCCGAGCAAAACAGTGGTTCAAAAATGTCAGTTTCGGTTTAGTAAATCCAAAACCACTGTAGTTCAGGGACTCAAATTCTATTTTATGGAATTTTTTTATACATAGGAATAATACCCCTATTTTTAACTGCCAGCCCACGTGTTAT
Organism: Drosophila prostipennis; assembly: GCA_037075205.1. Taxonomy (NCBI): domain Eukaryota; kingdom Metazoa; phylum Arthropoda; class Insecta; order Diptera; family Drosophilidae; genus Drosophila; species Drosophila prostipennis. The sequence goes on along the minus strand of JBAMCJ010005432.1, from coordinate 195,977 downwards.
GTAGTTTTGGTAGTGATCAAGTTAGTAGTTGACCCTAAAGGCCACGTGTTTTAAATATAATACGCTGATAAAAATGCAGATTAATATAGAAATATTTTGTACTGTTCTTATCCGTATTTTTTACCCTGCCCAATCATAGTTTTGGAATTATGGTTTTCAGATACCACCGTGATATCGCCAGCCTCTCCAGAATCGGAGAGCAGAAAAAGGGCAAAACGGAGAAATCAAAAACGTATGCAAAAAGCACACTCACACACTCGCCTGGTTAACACACACACATGTGTGTGGGTAAATTTGATCAAGAATGAGAATAGGCTGCGGAGAAAGAAATTGCAGCAACAATGTGAATGGGAATGGAGCACAACAATAGCGGGGGGACCTGAAAACCCAAAAAAATAAAACCACACAGGACCAACAAAAAGTGAAGAGCTAAATTGTAAATCGAAATTCCAAGAAGTGAGCTTTGAGCATCGGTGTTTTTTTTTAGTTCGTCTGTGTATTAAAAAGCCTGTGAAGTGTGCGAAAAAAGCGTTTGAGATACTTTTGCGCGCGCGCGCGCATTTCGCAAATCACTGGCAAAAGGGTTAAGGGTGGTGCGGTGGGCAGGAATGGGTTAAAGGCTGGGCGGTCCCCTTTTTTCCAATATGTGTGTGAGTATGGCAGACAATGCAATGCAATTAGAAGAAGGCGCAAAGAGGAGCCAAAGATTGGATGTCTATGAAGGTAAGAGATACATATGATGATTACCTTTTTCATACTTAAACTTTATTTTACGGTCAATTTTAATAATGATCATCAATACAAGCATACTAACTACAATGTATGTATTTCTTTTCCAGACAAAATCAACCAACAACATGGTGAGTCTTTAAGATGCATATTTTTGTCAAATATTGATTTGGGAATATATCGTTAATTAGATACATATTTAATTGAATTCCACTACTGATTATGTCATAAAAGTACTGCCCCAAAAGAAACCTTTTCAATGGACATTTCCCCTACTCTTCCCCCTACAATATATGAACAAATCTCAGGGGTAAAGGTGCGGACAGGGGAAATCTCGTCCTAGTACATAAGGTGGGAAAAGAAGAGCAGAGAAGAACCGCACGCAGATACTGATTAGAACCGAAATACCCATGGGCACAGGACGAAGAACAGTTAGACAGGGATAGCGGTTCCCTCTCTCATATGTTCGATCAGCTGATCAGGAGCGAAGGATATAAACAGCAGGGAAACCAAATTAGTCCTGCTGCGTGAGCCTGTGTGTGTGTGTGAAGGGGAAAGAGAGTGGGGGGAAGGATAAGAAGGAGCGTTCTCAACATGCGCGCGCAAATTCCTTAACACGAGCTGAGAATCTGAGAGAGAGGGAGAGCATAGAGGGGGTGGGGCAGGCAGAAGGACGAAGGAGGCGCGGTGCTGAGATTTCTCGGGAGAAAGAGAAGCGGAGAAGTGCAGCGCTGCCGAAGAAGTAGGTGAAGAGCAGGGAATATACTTGGATTTTTTGTTTTTGCGCCAAAACCTTTTTCGTACTAGTGTGCGTATATTTGTGTGCAGGACTCGTTTCAGTGGGAAAGAGAGGGGGCGAGAGAGGGGTTCGATCGATCTGTATTCTGTTTATCTTTCGCTGCCTTCTTCTCTGACCGTGATTTCTTGCAGTTGTTGTCTTTTTGCCTTTTTGTTATATGTATTTTTTTAGTCGCATTCTGTTCGTTTTTCTCGTCTACAAACTGATTGTGAGAAATATTGTATCTTCGAGATACATTTCGTTACTTGACTTTCCGCCGTTGCGTGTCGTTCTTCTTTCATTTTTCATCTCACTTTGCCTTTATGGTCTTGCCCCACTAATTGATTCTCTGCATAAATTTTATTTAAAGCTTTAATAAATGTCAAAATAAGCAATTCATTTCGATGTTAGAGAACGCACACCCATATACTATATACTCGCTCGGGCGGTCTCCATTGTCCGTGGAATGAAGCTCTCTCCCGGGCAATCAATTGCCGGGTTCAGAGTTTAAATGTGAAAGAAAGCTGAAAAGAGGAAATCAATTGTCCATTAGTGCTGAATGGGATCTGGCCGGGATCTCCATGGGTGGGTGTTGTGTCATCATGTGATTTGTGGGAAGGAAGTTACCGTAATCAACAGGAAGACGGGTTCCCTGATTGCTGGGCTTTAATACATAAGAGTCACTATCAAAATCTTTAACGATCCCTACATACTATGCATATAAATATGCCTCACCATCACATTTGACCAGAGCTCCCCAAAAGTGTCCCCATTTTACAGGCTGTCAGAAAAAGATCTGTTACCTTAGGACACTATGGAAAAAGTTATAGAGAGACACTCTCAAAATGTTTCAAATGATTTTACCCTTTGTTTCGTTTTCATAAATCCAAATATTTATAAAGCTATTCTTATGGTAAAGCACTTTCTAAAAATATGTTTAACAATTTGTAGATAAATGATAAGGATCTGGAAAATTTCCTTAGGGCTTTCGAAACGTTCCCGATAAGCCTGGTTTTGCTCCCCCAAGTTCCGATAGTTGCAGTTGTTTGTTTGTTTGTTGGCACAGCTCTATGCAAATGTTTTTTATAGCATTGTTGAATGATATGGAAATACTGGCGCTCCTATCTGAACTATACAGCAGCCTCAGGAAGTACTAATCAACGTTATTTCTCTGTTCCGTCACTCTCAGTATATATTTTTAACGGCTCGGCGGTACAACAAAAGTTATTATTGTGTGGCAGCATCGGTGAGTGGGGAACGCGAAATGTTCCATGTGTATTTCAACATACAGTCGCTGTTCGCGCTCCTCTAATAAGCGAACAATGTTCTTGACATACTTAGATATGACATATGTATTTCTATGCCCTTTGGTGGGGGTATCATTATTTGTTCCAGATTTTTGCATAAAAAATTTAGAATTAATATTGAACTAAACGTAAAAATTTCTTTAAGATATGAATAAAGGATCAAGAATAGCTGGTAAATGCATTTTGAAATTTTTTTACTCATCTATTAAGTTCTTACTGACTAAGGGTATCTAAACTTCGATCTTAAGAAACCATTCCAACTTTTATGTTTATTTGAATATTTTTATGAGTTGCGCGCATTTCAATTCGATTTTGATATGCCTGTCGCACATATCGGGGTTTCCAGGCCAGTTCGGGGTGATGCGAAAATAAAGATTAGATTGGAATCCGAATAGGGCTCATCATCTGCCTGCCACATTGCTGCCAGGCGAAAGAAAAGCCAAGCGATGAGACCCCATCAAAGAGCACACGCTGAGTGCCACTTGAGTTTCCCAGGCCTCCTCGTTCGGTAACTCCAATGTGATCTATTTTTCATTCGCAAGGTTTCCCACAGCACCCCCTCCCGGCTTTTGGCTAGTTCGATATATTGGCAAACAGACAATTAGTTTGTGTTTTACTGGCAATTTTCTATATAATTTGAATAGTAGCAGCGGAGGTTCCTTTGTCCCGGTCAAGTGGATGGTCATTTATTCAGGACTCGGCACATGGCCGTTCCTTTCTTCCCACTCCGCACGGTTTTGTTTTCGCCAAAAAGCAATTTGGGTCACAATGTGTGCAACAACACAACTAAAACAAGTGGCACACAATGAAACAGTTTTGATCTCCTTGCCGTGCGGCAAATGTCCTTCCCTACAAATGTCCGACGGTCAGTGCAAAAATACTGTTGTTCTTGTCACATGCAATCGGACCGATTTGGTTCCCACACAGCAGGCCTTTGGGATCATTCCTTTCTCTCGGTTTTTTACGAGCCTCGGATGACTTCTCAAGTGCTTCGACTTTTTGGCGCGCAAATCTTTGGCTGTGTGGCCCAGATATAGGGGTTCTAAAAATAGCATCCACAGTAACCTTGTCGCCAAGCGGCAAGATAAGAGTTTTGTACAAGTTATGATTGCCTTGGGGGACCAATGATGCAATCTTTATGCGATTTTCAATAAAGTCAGGTCCCATTTGTAGGATTTATGCTAATTAATGCTGGTGTTTTATGGAAAATATAATAAAGTAAAATAATAATAAAAGTTAATTAACTCTTTGCCTAATCAAATATTTCATTCCGAAGATATAAAACCCTATCGTCGGCATTGATTTCTTGATCTCAAAATCCCTGGCTATAACAATAAACCCCCTGCCTGTGATCTATTGCTCACCCCTTTGATGATGGTCAATATTTTATTTGTATATTAATATCAGCCACGCGACTGGCCCACGAACTGACCACTGGTCAAGCTAATTTCCCGGACCAAGCCAATTTCCAAGATAGCCTTGGGAAATGTCGGAAATTAATCAAGAAAAAGGATATAGGCAACCCTCTCGGTTGGCCGGTGGCGAATCCTTTCTACCCCGATCCCTACATGTATGCACAGCATGTAATTAATTGATTAACGTTCTTAGGGATAACATTATATTCCCGAGATTGATGTGAGTCGATCTTATCGCGTTACAAACTCGAAAGCGGCGCAGCCTTTAACACATTTGGCCCAACCCTTTAACAACGGCGATTTGTTTTTCCCTTTTTCTTTGGCCAGTCCAGATCTGGGACAATGAATATGGGATAAGATGATGAGGGAGGGAGGGAGGGTTGGAGGAGAAGTTTTGGGCATCTCTGGATCCACTCGAGAAAGCTGATCTTGATCTTCATCTTTTTTTCATGTTGCCTAATGCGCAGTTCTTGTGGTTCTCGGAAATAGTCGGACTTTTGACAAATTCCCCATGACACGACGGGGAAATCAGTCAAAAAAATCATCTTAAGAATGTCCTGGTCCAGTGATTTTTCAATGTCTCGCCGAATTACACAGCACATTAGACGACATCGATGTGCTCGTGGTTGTTGCATAATCAGAAAGCGGTATTTCCCTCAGGCAGCTGCACCCATTTCGCACCATTTCCATTCCCAGACAGGATAGGATGGGATAGGATGGGTCCTGGGATCAGGACAGCTCGTTCGCCTTGGAAGGGGCAAGAAGGCAGAAGGGAAAAAGCAGGAAAGCCAGAAAGCAAGTCTCAGCAGCAGAACGGCCAATTGCATTGTTTTACTAACAACATCAAAGTTATGACAAGATTTTGTCTATCACGTTTCCCTCGCCACCCCAAAACAAAAATTCCAGGCGGAGGGAGGGTTTTGAGATTCGAGCGATCGACGGACTGTCTGACTGTTCCTCAGTCTCCTTTTTCCTTCGCTGACTGACAGCACCTTTCCCCTGCTCACCTTGAGATGCATTACGATTCGAATTTCAAATTTAATCGCATATACAAATTTTATTTATGTGACATGGGTGCATTTTACCCCGCAGCCGTGGGATGAGTTTCGTTTCGGAAAACTTCAAGATCCCGATCGCCCCGAAGACATCAGCAAATGGTCCATGTCAATTTGCAATTGCCTCCTGTCCCTATGCAGTTTCCAGTGGTTTTTGGGTTGGGTGGTGTGAGGTGGTGCAGGGTTTAGCGAGGGGGTTGCATAAGAAAGTTGATCTTCTGGGAAGGAAAGGAGATCAATTGGGAATCTCCTCGTTGTCAGGGGATTCTGAATTTGCCCTGTCTATCCAAGAAGTTCATGGGAAAAGTGCGTGCCATTTTCAAAGACTTAAATAATGATTCCAATAAAATATTTTAAGTTATTAGCTATCGTAACCAAAAATCTTTTGCAGTTTTAAAGGAAAATATATATTTATGTTGCTAATCCCAGGAAACCCGAATATATGTAGATTATAAACTCATTATGTGTATAATTCAATGAATTTTAAGTACATTTTTGCCCTTAAAGCCTAAAAGTGATCTCTGATTACCAATCTCCCATTATAAAAATAGATACCTATACAGTTTATAACGAATGTATGCATTTGAGGATTTCTGGAAAACCATAATGAAGATATTTAGTGATCAATAACTGATAGTGGAAATACCTTCCTTGAACCTCAGGATTATCCGATGAGTGAGCAATCATCTCTACAGACGGAAAACCGCCAACGGAACCTCTAAGATTTTTCATCCAGAATTTGAAGGCGTTACAAGTGCAATCACATGCTCATCGCATGGATTGTTGGAATGCAATCTTTGCCCGGAATATCTGTAATTGCACACATTCAGCACATTGTGGCCCAGACAATGGGCACATTACGTTTATGAATTCTTCGACAAGTACACTCCATCGATCCATCAACAGATCCTAACCATCCTCGCCATATGTGTGCAATATTAATCTGCAAAACAGAATTTTGGGTGTTCGCCTTGTCATCTTTTCTTCGTTTTTTTCTTTTTTTTTGATACTTGTCAGCGCCTGCCGTTTGGCACACAAATGAAGTCATTGTCAGCAGTTGTCAATGCAGCCACGCCCACGGCCGCCCCCCGCCCACTCACTATGTAGATGAAAATTCGAAAAAATTTTAAAAATAATTCCCAAGTTATGGTTAAAAATGCTTGTGGCGGCAAAACAATCTGAGCTGCCACTGAGAGCGGGAAAAGATTTTCTTTTTTGTTTTGAGGGTTTACGGCCTTCTGAAAGGAGTGTCCGCCGATCCAGCCCATAATTAACTATTCAAACAATGGGCACGCACAAAGGGATCAGCAATCAAATACACATACACACATTCGGAACTTGGTATTTCGAGTCACGTTTGCTGACACAAATCCTTCTTAGGAAAGGCAATATTTCCTAGTCATTGCCGATGATCAACTCAAACATCATCATCATCAGCAGCAACCTGAGCCACCTGAAGATGCTTATAGTGTTCGCTCGTTGAGATTTCAAAAACTAGCTGAAAAATAGCTAAAAATGAATCTAAAAAATAGTTTAAACGTGTAAGTTGTTTTGCATAGAATTTTTATGGATAATTTATAAACTGAGATATTTTAAGATAAATAAAGAAACAATTTCGTCTTTATGCTTTTTGACAGAATTTCGTTAAATAATTTATTTCATTTTGCTGAGTCCGAAAAATAGTGTTTTATTTTCAAAATTTTAGATTACCATTGGTACATACATTATTATATTTATAATAATTTGGATACAAAACACCCAAATTGGCATCGCTGGATGGGAAACCTTATTGACAGGTCCCCCGGTCCGTGCATACCAAAGCAGATTGCGCAGATTTCAAAAATGTTAGAAGAACGAGAAGACAGCCACAACAACACCGCTGATTTTTGGGTACGTGAGTTTGTCTACCTATTGTTCGGATCGGATCGGATCTCAGGGCCCGTAGCTGCAACCTGTTCCGTGCATTCGGCGTAAGGTGTTCCCTTCCTCCCGCGATCACACCTATGTATCGTATAGGGTATTATACCATTATACCCATACCATATACCCATACCCCGTTCCCAGATCCGAACCGAACTGAGAATTCCCAGCGTGTGTGTGTCGCTTGCCGAGCATCAGCACAAGTCCAAGTCCAATTCCCAAGACCATATAGCCTTGACAGCCCTGGCTCATAATTCACTCACTGCAGGTTTGAATTTCTACAAAAATAACTTCGTTTGCATGGCATGTCTGGGATTGCGACTCGCCTTTTGGTGTGTCTTTGGGGTCCGATATAAAGAGGTATCTTCACATGTATCTATAATCAGCAAAGAGTCATGTGTGCATAGTTCCGTGTCTTGATTGCTCAGCGAGTGTTTTGGCTTAGGCATTCTGTGGATATCATATTTGAAAAGGGAGATATATGGGGTCTTTGAATGCCTTGCATAGAAATAAAATTGATGGCCTTATTGGTTGCATTTTTAACATTATAAGAACTTTTTAAAAATCATTACACTTTTATTTCTTTTAATATATTAGTATTCTATGTATTTTGTATATATTAGTTTTCAATCCTTGCACTTTGTATTCCTTTAATTTATGCAAAATTTTTCCCTTCCTTAAATCATAATTACCAATCCTTCCTTCCGTTTTTTGCCTGCACAAAATGTCTCAATTTAAGTACGTAATTTGCCGCGTCTCACCTCACGCCCACAAAAATAAACAAACCCGTAGACCGTGATCTGCATTTTCGGGGAATCCTTTCAATGTGGCACGTGTGCCGGATACAATTTTCATCGCAAATTGCCATGGAAATCGGCGGGCACGTTCTACGCTGCATTTTCCTCTATACAAGCCTTTGAACTCTTCTATTTGTCCCGCATGAAATGTATTTATTCTCGACAAAATATATTATTGTTAATATGCATGGTCCCTTTTGTAAGCTGGGGATCGAAAGGATGTGCGATTGTATTTGCATTAAAGTGGCATTGTTAGAGGGCCGGCATCAGGATATCAAACTCAGAATGTGTAGAGGGTGTGTATGCGCCACCAGATCCCTTTGTCAGCTCGAAATGCGCGAAAGTGTGGCGCAGGCGCAGCAGGATCTGGATTCTGGATCAGCTTCAGCTTCAGAATCGAAATCAGGACGCACGTGCGTTGGGAAGTCCTGTACGCGAAATGGGAAGCGTTCACCCCCGGGCTGGAAAATGAAAACAAGTGAACGCCATTTCCGCACGGCTCGAGTCCTTTAATTGATCCTGCATGGTGGTGGTGGCAATGCTAATGCTAAAAGGTGGTGCTGGTGGTACGGGTGGTGGTACGTAGTGGTGATTCTGATGGTGGTGGCGGCGTCGTTATCCTGGTACAGTGCGCAAAACCAGCGCCAGGATAATGCGCGTGTGAATCCAACGGCTGAGCCTGCGCGAGAGGGTGGCATCGCTGGTGCCAGGCGTTACACTGAAAGAAAAATCTATTTAATAAATATGTTGGCATATCTTTAAAATCAGATAGATAAAATCAGAAATTCAAGTAACATAAAAACTTTAATTAAAATTGCATTCAAGCTGGAATAACTTTTTGAAAATATAACTACTCATTATGGTAATTTTCGAAAACGATATCATATTGTTTTATCCCATGTATTCTTCATTTACCATAAAAATATTAAATAAATCCTGAAATTTTCATAAAATAGTTAACCATTTCGGATATTTAGGCTTTTGCAGCGATTTTCCGCTCAGTGTTTAATCGGTGGTGGTGGTGCTGCTTTTTTGGGGTGGTTGCCAACCCCCAGGATATGGCACGTTCCCGTTGTAAGTTGTAAACAGGCAGGTGCAGTATCATGCTGGCGGCGGTTGATGATAGTCCCATAGTCATAGTCCTGCAGCTCTGTACTCCTCTGTAGCCTGTAGTCCTGGCTCTGATTTCGATTTGCTTTTCCACTCCACCGCTGGTGATGCTGCTCCTACGGGCGGCAGCTGCACTCAAATCCAGAGTCCTTGCCGAGTCAACGACCGTGAGCAGCTTAATCAGTGCGTTGATTACATGGGTGACATAAATCAGGGCGGTACATCAGCGACATTAGAGGCAGCTGCAAAAGCTTTATGCACCCTGCTAGCCAAGCACAATGTAACAGCTGGGTACAGTCTATGCTTTTTGATATTCGTCTGACCACAGAATATGGAGATAATCCCTTATTATTTTTTATCGCTTATGAATGAAATGAATTACAAACTTGCTGTGGTTCAGAGTTATTATTAATAATATTAATTGCTACAACTGTTCAAACGCTCAAATCGTTAGAAAAACTAATATTCCAATAAATATGATCTTCAATCTATATAAAATTGTACTTGAGACGTACTTAATGCCTGGCAAATTGATCGGCACCCTCTTTCAATATCGACAGCTGCAAAAGCTCTGTATCCCCGGTCCAAACAATCTCGAGATCGCAGCTGGGTATGGTCCACTCATTTTGATATTCGCTGTGCCAGGACAATAGTCAAATTTGTGCAATAGAACGGCAAGCAACTGACCACAGAGAAACGCAGGACATTGTCGGGCACACCGGGCCATCTATCCAAAAATAATCGGCACGAGGCAAGGAAACACTCTGCTCCCTTCGAAAATCCAAAAATCATATAAATTACTGGCAGGACATTAGCTGCGCACAACGGTAATCATTGCGCAATGTCACCAAGAGCGGCTGTGTGTGCAAAAATCTTTTTGAGGAAGAAATGGAATCAAGAAATCAACAATGCATCGCACAATGGACGGCCAAGGAAAATCAGTGCAACACCGGGCTCCTGGCGCACATCTTGCAGTTCCCCTTCCTCAGCCAGGACAAAAGGACCCAATGTTTATGCCATTATTCTTCCGGCGCACATCGGCCCATTGTGTGCCGGCTTCTTCCGTCTCCAAAATGCAATCATTGTAATCGATTTTGCACAATTTCCAATGCTCAAGACAGTCGTCAAGACGTCTTAGGGGTGGCTAGGGATGCACTGAGAAAATATTTGGCGAAATGGATACGATTTTTTGAAAAAAATATATATATAAAGTTTTAGTTTATTATTTAGTTTTAAAATTTCAAAGATTGTTTTTTTAAGGGTACTTGTTCTTAAAAAATAATTACGTATTTATAAGACACCTTGTCGAAAAAATATGAATTCAATAATTCTAAAAGAACATTTGATTCTTTCTTCCAGAAAATTTTTTTCTTTAAATATTTGAATTCTTTTTTTAATGAGTTAATTATTGGTAAAAATGTTAAAAACAAAATATATTATTAAGTGAATTTGAAAAAAAAGGGTTAAAAGCAAAATATATTAAAATAAAATCACAATTTATTAGGCAGATTGTATAAAAATCGTTAACAATAAGTCCTCTTTTTTCGTTCAGTGTAGTAGGTCCTTGGCAGGACGAAGCTAGACGCCGCCACCTGGAAGAACGCTGCGTTTCATCCCCCTGAAGTCCACAGCTGATCGTAGCTCGTGCCAAAGTGCGCGGGGTTTTCTTGTCTTGAAGGAGGAGGCCAAATAAGTGTAACACGGCCGAGCCAAGCGGATCGAGGAGCAAATGCAGCGAATAATGAGGTCCTGGCAGCCGGCTTTGCCGCTCCTTCGTCCTTCGTCCTCCTCCTTCGACTCACCCTCACGACTCCTTCGATCCCACTCCTTCCTCCTTCGCGTCAGAGTCAGCCTGACACCTTCAATTTGTGTTTTCCTCGGCGCAAGCCAAGAACCTTTCGTTACCAAACATCTGTCCCATATTTTGTGCGGTTTTAATGAGCGGACTGCGGACTGCGGACCGATGTTTTCTAGGTGCCAGCGACCTTATCGCAGGGCGACAAATTCGGTAAGTGATCCCTAGCTAAAAGGGGTCTCCTGCTCCAAGTATTTACGAAATAGTATCCCCCATACAAAAGCAAATGCCTTAATGGCCTACCAATGCTCTTCGATTCTTACCATCAATTGGATCGAGTATTGCTGGCTAATGAGTTCGATTGGGGGCTAGAATAAAAATATCCACAGGGGTTGGATCCCCGCCAATTGAACTCTATGTTTAGCATAATTGAGCTTAATTTGGAATTATCGACCTGCTCCCCAGTTTCGATCCATTTTCATAAACACTTAATGGGCACAAGGTGAAAATAATGTTGAACTATGCAAATACAGCAGCTTGCATTTGGATTTTCCGTTAAAGGGCATAAACATAAATATGGTTTCAATAGTGAGATAAGCCCTAAAATGTTCTTCAATTACTTGGGGGATACCGAGGATAAAGGTGGAAAATAAAGTACTTGTCAATAGTCTTAATATTTGTATATACTTAGTTTAATAATCTTAAGAAAGGATAAAGCGTTTCTATGTATAATGGGGCTTAATATTACTAAAAATACTCTCTCCCTAATACTCAAATTGCCTGAACAACTTGAAATAACTTGGTATAATCTTGAAAGTTTTATATGTCCCAAATATTTGTTTAATGTTCTCATAAATATCATCGTAGAAGGTACCACTTATAACCACATTCTATTTTTCCCTGATAGACTAAACCCTTTTAATACATTTTTCCCTTCAGCAATGAAATGTTATTCAAATATTTACAAAATCCCCCAGAAAAACGTTGTAAATTATGGAATGTTGGAATGTAGACTTCTAACCCACTTCTTTGTGCTGCTCCCCTTCCTTGGGATATCGTAATCTAAATATAGTTCGTCATAGTTTGTCTAATGCCCTATTGCCTATTCGTGTAATAGATTTCGAGGAAGTTTGTGTCTGTTTTTTATATCGCCCATAGATACGGGGTGTTCATGGCACGCTCTAAGGAAGTTCAACGAACTGTTTGCTTTGCTGTCCCTAACCTAAGACATTTGCAAGATAAGTGCCCCACATATGCGGTGCTCGGAATAATTTCATTGCATTTCCACCCCGACTTTTCCCGCCCTCCCCGCGGAATTCTTCGCTCCGCTAACGGAACCGCTGCATTTTCAGCAGCATATTAATTACATTTGGGGTCATTGTCACGCCGGCAGTTTCATTTATTTATGTAGCAGAGTCGGCGCATAAATGTCGGCAACTGTCTTCGTCCCTCTGGTGCGTACTCCTCACCCACTGTGTTTTCTGGAACAACTCCACCCAATTTCATGAGTCCCCTCCTGAAAATACTTTGTTAGTTTTGGGTTTCGGCGGTAAGGGAAAGTAGATCCACCCGATGAATAGAGCTGTATTTATAAGGAAGTGAAGGATCTGTTATGTGGCATTTTTATTTTTAGTAAATTACTAGAAGATGTTCTTTATTATTGTAATATTAAAGTGTGATCTTGAAAGGTTCTATTGGAAATAGATTACTGTTTAAATTTATTAAATAACCACTTTTTATTCTGTTTATACCAGTTCCTAGTTCTTATGGTACAACCATTTTCTAATATTTGTATAAGAACAACCATGAATACCTAATTTGAACACACAAGACAGTAAGCCTCATCAATATTCTAGGGATTTGAGGGAACTAGTCGATCGATCGGGAGGTGATGGTGGTGGTGCTGCGTCTGGTTGTTTCTGGTATTGGTACTTTTACTGGTACTGGTGGTGCTTTGCAGCTAATACGAGTACGAGGATCGAGTTGAACCCTCCGCCCTGCCAAGGAACTGCCTTCGAGCAGCTGCTCCTTGTGGCTCAGACTTGGAGAGTTTTCCCTGAGACTTCGGGTCGCGCTGAGGCTGTTGCTGTGCTGAGTCCCTGCTTTTGCTTTTGCCCTGGCCCCTTGCCACGATTCATTAAATTTTTGCTTCATTTCAAATGCGATTGCATGGCCCTATCTGGATGTCTGTGTGCGTGTGTCCTTGCCAGCAAAGTTGTGTGAGTGCAAGGAGCAGGATTACCGATGGGCGACCAAGGTGGCATATGCGTTTTCTTGGCGCGAGCTATGTGGCAAATGCACACGCAAGGAAGCGAGCACAGCCATTCGAGCGAGGCGAGCAAAGGAAGCAAAGGAGCAAGTAAGGAAGGAAGCAGGAAGGCAGCAAGATACACTGGAAAAAATAATATAAGGTCAAAAAAATTGTGTCATGTTTAGGACTTTATATTGCATTACCCTGCATTATAAAACCTTTTAAGATTAGAAAAATGGTATTTTATTTTGTTAAGTGAAGATCTAAACATTGTAATGTTTTTTCATTTCGAAATCGCAAAGTTTTTTTTTTTTTTTGGGATTTCAATCTCTTTACAGTGTTATATATTTTTTGAAGAATTATTTTAAATCTCAATTACATTTCAAAATTTTTTTATATTTTCTAAGACCTATTTTCGCGCAGTGTAGAGAACGAAGGGCGGCAGTAAGGCTCACAGAAAAACTAGGGAGAAGGAGAAATGGCATAATAAAAAGTTTTGCCCATGGGGTGACGACGGGCTTCTCCGCCTCCCGTTTTCGGCTTTTTCCAGGAGCAGCAGAAGCAGCAGCAGGAGGACCTGAAGGATCAGTAGCAACGGCAAACGCAGCCGGTGGTGCTTTTTGTTCTTCACTTATTTTTTTGGTGAAGAAATGCGCGCAAAATGCAAAAATCTCAGCCGCATAAAAAACCCAATCAAAAGTGCAAGGCAACCCGGCAAGGAGTGTGTGAAAATATATGCAAAAATAATGCGCTTGATATAAACAGAAGAAAACACACATATATATTCACATAGACAGACTAGGATATAAATATAAGAAACATTTTTCCCCCCAGGACAATCGAGATGCTCGATCGCTCGAGGTCCTTGGCAGCGAATGCAGCTGCCAATGTGGATGTGGCTGCAAAATGTGTGGAAAATGAAATGAAAATGATGAAGCTGCAACAATGCTGGAGATGCCGGCTGGCTGTCACTTGGATAATCTAGAGGAATCCCCGACCGTTTGTCCCGTGCCAAGACATTCGCTCATTTTCCCTATAGTTTTCCTCCTCCAAGTTGGATTGGCTTTCTTTTTGGAGATTTATTTGCCAGCAGGCAGCGGCAGCGGAGCCTTTGGAGGGGCGTGTGTGGACATATTGTGACGTGTCACGCCCAGGGAGTTCGATTCCGGCCTTGTCAATAGGAGCTAATTATTTTGGCATTGTTCCATCGGGGGGTTCTCTTTCCGTTTTTGCCAGGCTGGGGGTTTCCCTCCTTTGTTGTCCCTAAAGGAAGTGGTTCCCAATTAAGAGAAAGTGTCAAGTCAGTTGAAAAATTGGCAGCCTGCTTCATTAGCAGGTTCTTGAAGAAGTTTTCAGCTTGCCATGGGCCGTTCACTTTCTCTACTTAGCCCAAAGAAAGCCCACCCGCCAACCTTTTAACACCTTGAAAATGTAACAACAAAGAAGTACCCTCATTTGCCTAATCAAAGTTCCAGAGAGCAAAATGGAAAATCGAAAACTTCCCTCTATGCAAATCTGATTTTGAAATGTGTAAAACTTCAAACCAATTAACTTGCTACCCGAAAAGAAAGCAACTTAAAACGCCTTGCGGCCAATTCGAGCGCGGCATGATTTTCCGAAAATTTAAATGTGAATAGGGGATCCCCCGGGGGGAAAATTCCGAAAATCCAAAAACTAAAGCTGGCACACGCGCTTTTCAGCGCCAACGAAACGGAAAATTCACGGGCTAAGCTAGTGCAAAATGCAAATGGGTTTTTCCTATAGGCTCATTAGGGTTTATTGATCCCAATCAAAATCACATTTCGCAACATTAACATGACAAAGCACTTTGGGCAGCCACTGGGATGTGCATTCGAGCGTCTCTAACCGATCAACCAACCGATCGATCCTTGATCGCCGACTGCATCGATCCTTTCGCAACTCCTCGGGAGTCCTCGAGACCCCGAAAGCCAGCTGAAAATTTTTGCAAAAATCTTAGCGCGCGCGCGCTTAAAAAATGCAATTAAATCCCCTCACGGTCTGTCTGGTTTTCTCGTCTGACCCTTTCCAAAGGAAATTTGTAGCAAACGTCTTTCTGGTCTGCTGTATATATCCACGTACCCCAAATCGCAACCCTTCCCAGTTTCTTACCCTTCTTCTGCTTCTTCTGCCATTGTTTCTCGATCGGGAATATCGGGAATCTTAGGGAGTGGCAAGGTGAGGCAAGGTAGGTCGAGGATTGGCAAGGTGAGAGGAGTAGGGTTCGGTGAGGTTGGTTCGTTGGTTGGGTAAGGTTTCCTCCTCTCGGCACAGCGCAATGTGTCATGGGGTTTTGTTTGTGTTTTTTTCGCAATTGATTTGCGGAGAAAGCATCGATTGTAGGGCAATTGTGCAAAAATTGGGAAAAGTCACAGGAGACATGCGAGTTGGGAAATGTCAAAAGGGGAGGAATCGACGAAGACGCGATAAATCAGAGCTTGGAGGATTTTCTTTTAAACGGTTATCAGAAGAGGTATGCAGTATTATGTAGCATAGAAATCATTTATACACCTTAAGGAAATATCTAAAATTTTATTTTTCCCCAAAAGTAACTCAAATTTATATAGTTTATTAGAAATAAATCGAACATACCTTTCTAGGATCTATTTATCATACAAATTCAAACTTTCAGCTGTGTTATTAAACCGTGTCTTTCAAAATGATAAATTTACGATCTTATGAATAGGGGCGAAACGATTTATAACAAGGTGATCCCCATAATGGAGCAATTCGAGGCTCAACTGTCAAAAGATAAGACATGGAAATCAGTTCGTGTATTCTAATGTTATTTACCAAAAGTCTCAAGCAACCACCCAAAAAACATTATCTATCCAATATTACCCTAGCAACTGACCCAGTTACGCCTCAAATAACTTTCCCATCGCGACCGATGGAATCCCACGAAAAATGCGAGGAAAGTGAAATTGTGGCAGTTGCCATTGCTCAACCCTCTGCCCGAAAATCGACCCTTGCATTGATCAAAGCTGCACAGCTGCTATTTATTTAATTACCAAATATTTATTGAACATACATTACGGTTAATATCGTGCTGCTAGATCCTCACTCCACGGAACTCCTCTTGGGAAAGGGATTGCGCTTTGGGTGCGTCTCGAATTTTCGCAATTTGCAAGGACTCAACGAGGATCCTTTCGCATTCCCTTTGGGTTCTCAGCCCTTGCCCAAGATTAGGTAAACAGGGTGGCGAGTGGGTCTCGAGGGTGCTGATTCCCATCGATGGCAATTCGAATCGATCCGAGATTCGTGATCCTGCGCAGCCTTCAATGAAGTTTTCAATATGCATTGCCATTGCCAAAAGGGATTTTCTCGTTTTTTTTTCGTCTTATTCTTTTGCGAAATAATTTATTGCGTTTCTTGAAATTGGCATTTTTGCAATTTGAATTTGAGGCGTTCGGGAGGGTTTGATCTGGGATTGTCTGCAAAGGGATAATTAGAAATTCCAATGGCAGATGGCAAATTTATTTCACCGATTTCCCTGCTACGCAATAAACCTTAATTAAAATTTATTGGCGAAAAAGAAATCCAGGAAAAACTGTATTAAATTGAGTGTCATAAGCTCTTTCAGCCTTTGGCACTTCTATTTACATTTATTACCAGAAAAAATGTGTAAAAAAATGTCCTTTATTGTACTTTTTTTGTGGAGATTTTTTTCCCATTGAGACTTCTTGCGCCTGAACACGCTTCGGCCTGCCAAATAAAGCATTTTGTTAAGCTAATTTTTATCCCATTTCGAACAAAACATTTTCTCGAACTGAAAATGCTTTTTTCCTGTCTTTTTTTGTGCAATCCCTTCCCCTTGTCATGTAAAGAAAGCACCGCCCCAGGCGCTGCCATTGATATGTCTTGGAAAAAATATAACAAAAAAACAGTCAAAATTATGTTATAAATTATAGGGAAAAAGGGTAAATTCATGTTGAAAATTTCAAGTGTTTTGTAATAAGGCGCAATAGCGCAGCCCAGCCGGAGATTACAAAAAATGCATCAACCCTAAGAGTTTTTCAATGAAAAAACCATAACTACAAAAGACGTCAAGAAAAAATAGAGAAAGAGGAAGAAAAGTTTGCGTGATTATGTTTCTTGTTTATGGATCCCATACCCTCACTTAAGGGGTATATCATTATAGTTAGGTAACTCAAAACGAATTTCCCATGACTAGCGTAAATTTTATTTATTGATTTTCCTTATGGGAATTCTATCATTATTATCCAATAGATTTATAGGTATTATGGTTTCACCCAAAATGTACTTGAAAAGATATTTTTTGAAATCATATTTTCAATGCACTGAACTGAACTTGGTTTCTTTTTATAATATTCAAAATTTGCAATAGGGTATTCTACCTTCGTTTTAAATTCGTATAAGCTAGACCCTGATTCCTTGTGACCGCTTATTGTGCAGCAGGAACAGAATAGTGATTGAAATGATACCCGGCGACAGAAACCAACCCAAAAGCAGAAAGCAAAACCCGAAACAAGTACAAATTACCGTTACCCGCGAATGCAGTCAAGCAAAAGGCTGCAATCCTAAAGGAAAACATGGAAAAAAGCTAGCAGAGAGTTGGGCAGGAAACCAGAAGCCGGCGGATCGGAGGATCGGGGAATCGGAGGAATCGGAGTAACCTTGTGCCAGTCACTCACCCAGGCCCGCCATACCACCACCCCTCGCCAACTGGCAGTCTCAGGCAGATCCAGGGGCAGGAAAAAAAATAAAACTAAAGAAATCCTCACCCCACTGGATGTGCCACAAATAGCATCGCTGCGCACCCAGTCCTGCACTGAGTAGCTCTAAGTAAACCCAAAGATTTCACACGCCACGCCGTCAAAGGCGTCAGGCTCATGTTTTTTTTGTTTCTTCCAGTAACCCCCCTCCACCTCTCCAGCGATCCTTCAGATAATTTTTCTGGGAGGGTCTGGCGGCGGGATGCTGGCAAATGCATTTTTTACTTGACGCCTTGGCACAAAGCTGCTGCATAATAATCACATACGTGACCCTTATCAGGCGTCGAGAGTGCGAAAAATCGGGAGTCGGGAATCGGGAAAAACCTAATTTGAATATGGAAAATGTGTCTCTGGCGGCACGAATTAATGAATATTTCCGAATACTTTATGAGCCCTGGCGAATGCATTACTAATTCAGCGATCATTTGCATTTGGGGTGGGGAAGGGTAAGGGGAAACGAGTTTTCCTAGCCGAGATACATTCACTCCTCTGTATCTGGTGAATACATTTCCGTGCAGCAACCAACTCCTGAGTGGAGCCACCTGTGTCGATGGATCTACTTAAAACGCAATTACAACCATGTGGCCGTGATCAACATCCTGGGAAAAAGTGCCCAAGATCCAGATAGGACAATGGCCCTGTTGATTAATCGTCGGAAACGCTTGTCGCTATATTACGTGACGTCTAACCCATTTGCGGCAGCTCGTAAATAATCGATATGAGTGGGTTTTTCGGTTCGGGGGCGAAAGTAGAGCAGCAGCCCAACCCAATCCCGAACCGAAAAAACATGATTCAAGCTCGACAATCTTGAGTGGATGGAATTTAGCTATCGGATTTCTTAAGTGTTTGTTTCTTAAACAAAAAGTTTCGGCTCCCCCAGAAAAACCTTCTATCGAGTGCACTCGGAAAAAGAATAACTTTCCTTACTTCCTTGAGGATATAAATATTTCCATTGAAGAGAACAAATTTTGGGTGAAAGCTATGTTAAATTTTAATATTTATATTGATTGAAAAATACTAAAAATAGATATGAAAATACCAAACAGTAAATCATTTTTTTCCAGTGCAGGGGTAAGCTTAGAACACTTGTGTTCCCGCTTCTCTGGGGATTCGAATGTTGTTGGATTTCTATGAAATCGCATTGTGTGCGGGGGTTCGATGTACTCTTTTGTGGCCTCATTTCGTGCCGGGATCTCGGTTCTCGGTTCTCGGAGCCCTCTGTTTTCCACTGGCCTAGGCGTTATTAATTGAAATTTATGCCGGAGCATTTTTAATAGATTTCTCCATATTTAAATTTGTTTCTTTTTCTCAATGATTTAGTGTAATTTGGATGGGGGAGCAGATTAAGATCTCCTTCAAGTGAATTGAGAGCGGGAAAGTGGGTTGATTGTGAGATCATCAATGGCATATGTTCCTCTAATTGATCAATCGTAGTAGTGTTCCTCGAGTTCCCCCAATTTCCAAGGGCTTTCGAGCTAATTGAGACATGGGAAACGGCCATAAAAGTTCTGTTCGCGTTGTGATCTAATGATTGTTTGTGCCCGATGGGGGTAGTCCCCTAAAAATTGACTTGTAACCGAAAAAACGGAGTTTCGAGTTCTTAATTCTCTGGGTTCCTTTATTGAAATTTGTGTACCAAGAGTGTTTTCTTTATCTTACTATTTACTTTCGAATGAAGAGAGTGCGGATCACAATGGAAGCATCGCGCCTTCGGACAGCTTTATGTGGCATTTCATCTTAAAATACAAAAAGAAAGCTGTAACGACCTTTGTGATCCCATCTGGTTATGGCCTGACATGGGCCATCTGCAGAGGTGAGTGTAATTCCCATAAAGCAGCTTAGGACACTTTCCATTCTTTTCCATCGCTTTTCCGGCCCAAAAAAGGGCACTTAAAATTAAGCATAAAATTTTCTACTCCGTTTGAGCGCTAAACGAAATGATCAGCGAATGGGATGCTGAATGGGCTGGAGTGGCAAGGGTAAAACCTCGTAATTTACATGAAGTGCGTACCCCTTTTTTCCGCCCAAAAAGCCGAACCAGAAACTGGACCAACATCTATCCCAAACTCAAACAGAAAGTTGCTACATTTTATGGCCCGAGGTCGCGGAAAATGGGGTGGAAAAGCTGCGATGTGCGATGGGAAAGTGCGGCGGGCAGCATCTCGCGATCTACGGGATCTTCGGGATCTTGGGATCTCAGGGACCTCGATCTTCGGTGAGTGTCCGCCATAAGGTCACGGATGCGGCTAATGACCGTGGAAGGAAAAAATAATGCCCAGTTGCACAATTAGCCAGACAATGCCATCAAATGGCCCCGTGGAGGAAAATTTGCATTCGAAATCAGCTCAGCCCGGTTCGGATCTTTGTTTTTTACACAGTATTTGGGATTGTTGCCCCTCTTGTGGACACTTTCTTTGGACAGTTTTATTTTCCTTTGTGATTTACTTGGTCATTGAGACGGGGCGAAAGGGTAAGGAGGATTATCTAAAGGGGTTCCGCTGATCCTCAGCCAGTTTTCTTCGTTTTTTTCGGATGCTGCGTCATCATTTATCGCTTGGCTTGACCTATTTTGCCAACTTGCTGTGGGCCTATAAATGTCAGGGGAGTCATTAAAGTTTCATAATTTATGAAAAGCCGGCGAGTCGCCAAAAGTATGCCGGTTTTTCGGAGCGGTCGTTGACTGTTGTAATTAACAGAAATTAGTTTGATTCTTCACTTGAAGTTTCTTGAGATGCGTTTTTGGAGTGCGTTTTCGAGCACGCGCCAAAACCGGAAGTGGTTTCCTCAATCCCCTGGCACCTTCTGCTCCATTTGGAGTATCTAAAAATAGTGGAGATCATTGGGGGCGTTGTCTGTTTTGAGTTTTCAGTTTTCCATTTTGAGCTGTTTGTCAGCGCTGCGGGAAATTGGGGCGATCCTGCTGCATAATGCCCATCAACAGTCACTTATTTCGAGATCCCCGAGAGGATCGAGTGGCGATATCACTCTCCCCATTGAGTGACAGCTGCACAAATCTTCAAGGTTTGTAATTGTTACTTTCATCTTGCGGCTTGACTTTTGTTAAATTTCATTTACCGAAATGCGTGCGGCATTCGGCTGCTACCGTTATAGGCCAACCTCCTCAGCCACCCAGTTGCACGAATTTGGGCCCTTCAAAACACCAGAACCGAAAGTATATCCTTTTAGTCGCATTTTAAACTCAATTAGCGCTCATTAGTGAATAACTGGCGGCACAAAGTGAGCGAATCATTCACAAAACGCACTGCAAGTGTATGCACAGGGAGAATAAATTGGGAACTTGTCTTAAAAACAAATATATGTGATTAAAAAATTCTTTTAAAATATCTGAACAATTATATTTTTAAAAGATATAAGAAAACACAAGGATTTTTAAATTCTCAAATCAAAAGTTTTAGGATTAATCTACAAAACATAATATTTCGTTATTCCCTGTTACGAGTTTAGTTACAACTTTCGTGATTATTCTCAGTGTATTGCCAGTGTCTTCCCGAATGAAGAATCGCCCCGGAGCCTAACACGCAACTTCGGAGGCTTGAATCGAAGCCTCTTCAGAAGCCTCCTCCTTCAGTTCTCATCCAGGCTAAACGGAAACGAACATTGACAACGACAATTGCTTGTTATTTGCAAAGCGAATTCCACCGCTTCATCAAGTTCGAAAGGAAGCTTTATGGAGGGGATTCGAGGGGGTCCGTACCCCTCGTCACACAGACTTTTGTGGCCCTTCGTCTGTCGGTGCCGGGGCGTAATTATAATTATGAGATGGGATGGGTTGGGTTGGCCTGGACTTGGCTGGGTTGGACTGACTTTTCGCATGTGTTTTGAAGAGCAGAGAAAAAGAGAGCGCCTGGAGCTGGAAGAGAAGTGGGGATGATGGGCAGCATCATTACCGCCAGTGGAGGACCGACTTGAGCTCATCATTGGCATGATTATCGGACGGGAAACGACATCATCAACAGACGCGCGATTTGGTGCGAGACGCACTTTGACTTGGACAGAAAAAAGCTCCTATACCCTTTCTGAAAACTACCGAAGATAATGTATTAAAATTGGAAATTAAGGGAAAAATTATATTTTATCTTAAAATTTTCTTAAAACAACCCCCAAACACAAAAAAAAAAACACAAACCCCCCCAAAAAAAAACCCCTTCTTTTTTTTGAATATTTGATATAATATAATATATTCCATAAAAAATGTCTAAGTCTGTGGAAAATTTAAAAATATTTGAACTATATAAGCCAACCAATTTTTTCATTATCACAATTACTTTTATTAATTTTTCAAGGACTAATCTCACTGTTTCTCTTTTTCCAGGAAAACAAACTTTCTTATCGATATTTGTTTAAGCTTGCTCCATAAAGTTTACAAAAAAAAGTTTTTAAGGCTTAA
Organism: Drosophila prostipennis; assembly: GCA_037075205.1. Lineage (NCBI taxonomy): Eukaryota > Metazoa > Arthropoda > Insecta > Diptera > Drosophilidae > Drosophila > Drosophila prostipennis. The sequence goes on along the minus strand of JBAMCJ010005432.1, from coordinate 173,658 downwards.
TGACTTATCTTAAATTGCAACATCATTATCGTTTTATAATAAAGCATTCAAATCGTACCATTTCCATGGTTATCTCAAACTTTTAAACACTTCTTATGAATACTGCAATGAGATTATTAACTCTTCGACTTGGGCAGTTAAACTTAAGACCTCGTCGGACATTCAGTAGACGGTTCCACTGGGGGGCAGGGGCATCGGAGGGAAACAGAGTGCGTGGCATGTTGTGAGACTTTGCAACACGCTCTTGTGTCCCCCAGCATCTTCGTCACTTATCCGGCGAGAATCTGGAGAAGAATCCAGAGGAGAATCCCCAGAGGCGACTTGCTCTGGTTCTTTTTTGTCCGCCTTGTTCTTGATTTTTTGCCTTTGTTTGTAATGCAATTTTCAAAGCGCGAGAATTACAGCGAAACAAAACAATGAAAATCATCTGCATCGCAGTTGGAGTTTCATATTGGGTTAAAGTCGGGGCTTTTATTTGTGTTTGCAATGAGTCTGCGGTGCTTGCCTTGAAGCTGGAGCCCAAAGCCTGGGGCCCACGAGATGGGACAACGTATAGCCCCAGGGATCGAGGATCCAGGGGTATTCGGGGGTTCGGAGTTGGAGTTGTGGGGCCGGACTTCAATTTCAATTTAAATGAAAACAAACTGTAGTCACTTTGTATTTATGTATTTTGTGCCTGTGGTCGGCGTTCATTCAGCTTGTTTGCGTCTTTAATGCTTCGTGACTTTTGAGTGTACTTAACGACACAGATGGATGGACTGCATGGAACGTGTAGGATGCAGTTGCAGATACAAAGTGCACTCGCAATTGCATTGCGAAAAAGGAGAGTTAAGATCGTAAGAAAAAGATCTCGTGAGACTGGACCTTTGATCTCGGCGAGAAGTGCTAATTGGTTTATTATGAATGCTGTTAACATGATATTCTTCGAAGTAATCAGGGTTATATAGTATGATAATTTCTGAACTAGAAATATAATTATGTTCAAAGAATAGTCACCTAAAAAATCAAGTTAAATTGCTGTGAAAACTTCATATAGTTGTTTCCGGTTGCATTTTAGAAAAATCTAAAAAAAATTTAGAAAAATCTTTGCTGATACGAAAGAACATTTTCCCGTTATTTGGAGTGACTAATACCCGATTTATCTGAAACACATTCCAAGTGGCCACCCAAGCATCCCGAGTTCGCTGGGCACTAACTTCACGCCTTGCGAAAATAAACAGAAACATGAATGAAACTGAAAACAGAAAACTTGAACTCGAACTCGCATCGAGAAGTGCGAAGAGTGTGGGAATGAGTGAGGAAATCTGCGGAGAAGAAGGGCCTGAAGACTGAAGAAGGGGACGAGGACCCAGATACTAGCGCCTAGGCCAAGTGTGAAGAGCGTTTGACGCATTTTGCACGCCTTCTTCCAGTTAAAACAATTGTTTGTTTCCACATTTTCTGCGAATGCTTGCCTGGCCCGGAATTTTGTACCCCAAGCAGCGACAGCATCCAGTACTTGAATCTCCACGAACTCCAGTCACCAGAGCCCAGAAAACAGAGCCCAGAATTCAGAATTCGGAATCCAGAACCACAGACCCCAGAAACCAGCTGACAAACGGAAACGCCGAGCGCCGTCTGTCATATTGTGCCAAAGTTATTTTGAATATGCAAAAAATTATGAAAATATATCTCGCTAAAAAAGGGGGCTAAAAAAGAGAAGCCAAGAATGGAGCCAGGGAAAATGAACTTTGGCAAAGAGATTGGTCCATTATGGAGCAGTCAATGCATACAGGGTTGTGTGCACTTAGTATACTCTACGAAGGGGTATTTTAAATTTAATTTAAGATTTAAAATATTTTAAAAAAGTTATCGTTTTCTTACAAAATAAATTGTGCCAATTCCATTTTGACGATAAACTGGTGTTTAATACACCAAGAAATTAAAAAATTTTGTATGGTAGTCATAAATTTAAAATGTTTATTTACACATATATGTGTATATATACTAAAAATCCATTTTTTGACCCTAAATATAAAATATTCTTATGTTAATTAAAATAACATTTAGAAAATATTTGATTAAATGTTACATAAAGGATAGACTATTTTTTAAAATTTTCTTAAAACTAGATACTAACATTTTAAGAAATTATTGTGATATTTCAAATTATTATAAATTGGAGGGCAGACCGATAAAAATCTTTTAAGTGGTATACGAAACATAAAAAATTATCAGGATTGCTTTATCAAGCAAGGGTATTTAAAGGTTCGAGGTTGGTGATTATTTATTTTATTTTATTTTTTTGCATAACCGCCTCGTTATATATTTGCGTTTGCTGTTATTGTTGTTGGCGGTGCTGCTGTCGCTGCCTGTTACTTTGTTGTAGAACATACAAAATCCGGTGAGTGGCGGCGAGGAGGGAACGGGAATCCAGATATTCAGGCAGACGGCCGGACCTTCGGACGGACTGGCAGACAGTCCAAGGGCTCAACAAAGCCAACAAGTCGACGAGGGAGATGGGATCCGATGGGATGGTGGGTATATATGGTGTAGTATGGAGACATGCATATTTGAAGATCATAAAACAACGCCAGCAGCAGAAAGAGACGGCCTGCCAGTTGTTTCGCTTCGCAGGCGAGTGTGAAATTGTCAAGTTGTTTAAAGTTTACGCAGCGTATTAAATATTTGCCAATCGGCGTTTATAGATCTTGGCTGATCTTGGGTCCAGACCCGCCTGTTCTTTTTGGTTTTTTATTTTATTTCATATCGCTTCTCGTGTGTATTCTCTAATTTTTACTGTAGCAAAAATCCTAAGCCGAGGGCGGAGGCTTCAATTTGCGTGGGAATTTCTCTAAGCGTTCGTTTTGGCTGATTTTATTTATTTGCTTTAGTTTTATGGTTCATTTTTGGCTCCAGATATCGATGAGCATGGTAATGATGATGTTTATTTGTGTTGACAACAAACTTTGGCGCGCAGCTGCGCGGGTATCTGTGTGGGGGCTGATCTTCCTTTTTGGAGCTCCTCTCTCATTCTATTTGTCCGTTACAAAATAGAGATGCTCTCGTGGGGATCCATTTGATGATGATATGCGTTAGGGTGGGTCATTTCAAGGAGATATAGCTAGTATCTGTATTATTATTGTATCCTTTTAATAATATTTATGCAAATACTATTAGTTAGGGATCTTACTCATAAATATGATTTTTCTTCGTGTTTAAATATTTCTATATAATTTTTCGGGATATTGTGCTAAATATCTTGAAACAATTTGCTGATTAGGGCTAGTAGTCCAAAACAAAAACTTCATATAAAAAACGTCAAGATATATATTTTTTTTTTATATGAAGTTTTTTGTTTGGGTCTACTTTTTGTTAGGTTAAATACCAGCCCTAATCAGCAATTTTTATTTTATTATCCCTTAATATTATATATACATAAGTATGTGAACATGTGTTAATTATCAAAATATTATTTTGATATGGAAATACTGTTCTAGATTTATAGTGCCCGAAATGGAACAACCTTGGTAAAAGAAATATGTTTTTCAACGCATATGTCTCAACTCACAGCTTCTATAACATAGATAACCTTCCCCTGCCTAAAAAATGTCAACTGGTCGGTCCACTCTAATCTTTGTGTGTTTGTATGGGATGCTGGGCCTATGTAATACCAAAAGTCTCCACAATCTCCAGCGTCTGTTTTATTGTAGTTGGCTCTGTTTGAGGAGGAGTTTCTTGAAGCTTAGAGAAAAAGGGCGGGGGAGTACGGAGACCAGGGGCTTGTTTAATATAGCTCCACTTGTGAGGGGGCTGCTTTGAGTACAGCTCCATTGTAAACACACACAGATATACGCGAGTTACCCACAGGGACCCAGTATACCCAGTATTATACTTACAGTACACAAAAAGCTGGGCATGGATGCATTAACTAAATGCATTGACCTTTCGGCTCCTCCAGTCTTTTCAGCCCTCAGCCTCTCGGCTCACTTGGTGGCAGAAATACGAGTTTTCCGTGTATCTATCCCCATGGATGTAACGACCTAACTGCACGACTCGGTCTGTATCTTTGTATCTGTATCTCTGAGCTGTGCTGTGTGGTGTGTGGGGAGTGGTTCTTGAACTTGTCCTGCATCTTTTCTATGTATCGCACGCCTCTCACTCGCGTCGTCTTCGTGTTGGCGTCGATGGCCATGGGGGCATTTGATTTGCTCTTTTATATTTTTAGATGATCCCGAGAAAGAGCCACACAACTCTTTGAAAGCAAAAGGGAGAACTCTGACTTGGGGGAGCGTTTAGTTGGCCGAGTTGTAATTGCCCTAAATGGATGTTTAAGATGAACTCTGTGCTGGAGATATTTAAAGAACTTGTGGGGAGGTCAGAAGATATTTCAACTCCATGTCCCATAATCTTTTACAAATGGAATACTTGAATCATATTTAATCTCAAGGCATATACTCATTGAATATTACAAATGCGAATGGTTCCAGTTATGCACATTACACATTTCTGCACACATTCATTTGGCATATTGTCGCCGCCTCCTTCTCCGTTGTGTCCAGATTCTGATCGGAAGTAAAGTGGCATGCCCGCCGCATATTAAACATGGAGAGAAAAAATCGACCAGACGAACCGATATTATTCCCACGGGACCCATGGACACAGGCACAAAGGCGAAAAAACAAAGCGAGGCGAGGAGAAAATGAAACATACAATGCCTCCGAAATATATGGCCCTATTTGTCAGTCCCTAAGACGCGAATCGCGCTAAAACCGAGCTCTCAAACCTCTCGATAAGAATACAATGTGCGATAGGCGTATCTTTCATATTTCCTAATCGCATAATTTGTTTGCTTTTCGCAGCAAAACAACAGGTACAAAAGTCCGAGCTCAGGACCACCTAATAAACTGATCTCCGATCTTATAGACCACCAGTCAACCACTAATTGCACGGAGATCTCTTTATTGGCCGATGAATCACTCGCACAATCACAGGAAGCAAGTGCACAAAGCGGAAATCATTCTATTCAGAGTTCTCGAATTTTCACATTTTCGCACAATGGCCAAGGATGTACGGCTGCTGGCGAAAATGGCAAATGAATGGAGCGTAGGTCCCGAAGATGATGACGTACCAGGTCCTAATCCCCGGACTCAACATTGTTGCTAATTTTCCCCGGGCTGACCGCAAATAATCGGACAGGAAGCTGCAGAAATAACCCTCGGGAGAATAGACGGCAAGTGTGTGTGGGCTTTAATGTCGAACAATTTCATTAGCAAGTGTCTGCAGGATGCAAGGATCGTACATTTATTTCTTGTCAGTCGTTTTTAGTGCGTGATCCGTAAGTTTAAGTGGCTTTTAATGCCTCTATCTTGGCGCCCAATTAATTTCGCCCAATAAAACGAAAATTATATGCATAAGGGGTATAACCGAGCACACACACATATTTGTATATATGTATTTATCGTATTATATATCTGTGTGAGCACGAAGGGCGTTCAAAGCATGGCGTGGAAACGAAGAGATTTGCAGAAATTTTGGCGCCAAAATGCAAGTTGATAAACCAGTTGCGTTGCATATTTTTGTTCAAATCTTTTTCTTATTTTTTCTGTTTTGTTTTACTTTGCGCCTTTTTCAACGTCTGCACGGTCGGCCATATGAACGTGTTGTATATACGCCACATACTCGTAGTCGTGTGTGCGAGAGTCGCTTATCGGCGCTCGTCATTGAGGCAGTCAGTGCGGTCTACATTTATAGCGAGCTTTCGCACACAGGCAGCCAAACAGCCGGGAATACAGCCCACTGCACAGCCTCAGATACTTGTGCGTTTGAATTTCGAAAAGGGGGTAAACCAGAATGAATTCGCAATACCCTATTGCTACCCTAGCCTCCTGGCAGTGAACCCAGGTGACCCCAAAGGGAGAGGGTAACCTATTTAAAGCTTATTAAAGTTTATAGATATGATCTTAGTTTTATAGAAATACAAAGGTTGAGCATTAAACAGTTAAACTTTTTATTTTATTGTTGGATTTATCTAAACTAATATAATAGGAACAATACAAAATGGTCAGTAGCAAATTCCACCCAGAACAAATTGACATAAAATCTAAAAAAATCAATTTAATTTGGAAATAGATTAGGAGCCGCGAGTGAGGTACAAATTAAAACAATAAACGACCCCAAAGTGCCCAAAAATTGGATTTGTTATCTTAATATAATCTTTAAAATTTTTAAGAATATAAATATAATTGTTTCGAAATCAAATTAAATTAGATTAAGCAAACATTAGGTCTTATCGGTTATGCGGAAGTTTATTATATATTTTTCTAAAACTTAGAATTTGACCAACAGGAAACCTATATAAATTTGCGAAATGCAAATCCCTCATGTTGGGCCCCTCCTTGATTAATCTAACAAACTAAGATAATTGATAGTCTTCAAAGTACTTCCAACCAGACAAGGGTATACAGGCCCAGCCCAAGAAAAGGGATCCCAGAGCCAAAACACAGACGAAAGGAACCGGCGAAGGCGACGCATAATTTGTAATAAACCTCCAGGACTAATGTGTCTCTCCTCCAGCCGCAGATCCACCTCCCAAGCCCGCCGAGTCATAAAAATCAACTGCCAAGAATGAACGAAAAATTTGAGCCTTTAAACTTTTCACTTAATGAATCTAAGCGGAGTGAGCGGCTTGGGGACTGGACGTGATCGTCGTAGCCGTCATCAAAACCTCCGCAGGTAGTAAAGTTGTGCAACATTTTTTCCCAGGAACTTCTGCCGGTGCCGTGGAGTGCCTCCTTATTGAAGCATATCGAGAACTGGTGCCACAGCATTCCATGGGACATCCACGAAAGAAAGATCCACCGAGCGCACCAAGCAAAAAATCTACCAAAATGCAGGCAAACACCGCGGACGTATCAAAGACCTAAGCAGCCAGCCATTGATCAGCGGTATTCGTATTCGCATTCGTATTTGTTGTTGCACTGTCTGGTTAGAACTGCAAGTTTACCTGACCAAACCATTTAACGTGCCAGACACATTTTCGGCGAAATGTTTTTAACAGCCGAAAGTGCAGGGCCCCAGGATCGCCTCGCCTCGGATCAGAACGGAACGGATTGGATCGTATGGTATCGGCTCGAATCCGGACATGCGAAAGCTAAGAACTTATTATAATCGGTATTCGTTGGGAATAATGGTACAAAGGTCTTACAAGAAAGATACTTACAAAAGTACTTTATTCTCCTATTTCCATTTTCCATTTAGAGATCTTCTGTTTCACTAATATTAATTTTAAACTTTAACCAACCTCAAAAAATAATTGTATATCTAACGCATAATATTTCAATCAATTTAATAATTATTAAATTATTATTATAATAAAAGTTACATTTGCGTTTCCAGAACTTTCTATACCTTGGACATAAGATTCCTTTCTTTCTAGGAGGATATTCAAATCTCTTTATAAAGACCTTACAATAAGTAATAGGTATATTTTAGTCCCCAAACTTCAGCCACTTCATTGATTTTCATTCTTTCCTTTTTTGGCTGGTCGGCTTGTCGAAAGAATTCGCCAATGCGAGACTCTGCGTGATTAGAGAACCAAATTGTGCATTTCGCCGGGGTTTGGCTCCATCTTTGGCTCGATTTCGGAGGTTCTGGGGTTCTGCGGCCCTGGGTTTCCTTGGTGTGAGTGAGATTTCGAATTGGTCTCCTCGTCTCACCCACAATCGCGACATCTTTCTCGTTTATTGAAAGCAGCAAGGAGTACATGTCTGTTATCGCTGTTTGCCAAGATCGTTATGTGTGGTTCCCTGGCATGAGAGTATATGGAATGGGGGTAGGGGTATGGGTATGGGTATGGGTATTCCAAGTGATTGGGTCTGCTTATATGGCGTGTGTTTGTAAAAGACCGCCAAAGTGCAGTCCACAATCGCTTTCGTGGTGTGTGACTCAATTTTTGGCGCGAAAAGTTGGCGTCTCTGGTTATTTTTGGGGCTGCTGTGGGGCAGGTTAAACGAGATGCGAGATTCGGAGGAGGAAGTGGAGGAAAGGGAAATTCCCGAGTTTTGGGATTCCCATAGGTATGGCCTCTTCCGCTTTCCTGTTCTCACTTTCACCGGAAGGAAATCCTGGGCTAACTTTTGGCAAACTTGAGATCTGTCGCGTTCTAGTCTTTAGTATTCCAACCTTGAGGTGTCCTAAGTAAATAAAAATACACCACAGACCACATGACCACATCCTGAGGTTCAGTTCAGCTGAGAACTGTGACGAACCGGAGATCTCGAATAGCCGTTAAGCAAAGTTCGATTGACCGCAAAAACCCCAGAGAGCAGAAGTAGAACCGAAGTGACATTTGCTTGTAATCCAATACGCTTGAAGAGGCTGCGAATGGTTTTCGGTCGGGTCTTGTCTTACATAATTCGAAGAGGATCTCGAATCCTTAAAATCAGAAGCAAGTGAAGAGGAAAGGGGCGGAACGAGGGACAGTTAGGCGCAGGTTGCGAACTTCATGTTTGCCCCTCAAGTGTTTGCTTTAGCGGGAAACTCTCGAGATTTTCGGTGGGCGAGGCACCTGTGACTAACCGTTCTTACGCAATCCTGGTTTTTCGTGGAAACGAACCGCAAAGAGTCCATAGATTTTGCGGACCTCCGGTGACAGTTAAATGGACAGCGAGACATACGATACGATACTCGGGATGCAGGGAAAGTGATCCCGGTTTAAGGATTCCTATCGCCAGGACAAATCTAGGCGCAGCACTTGAATCCATTGGACACTTGAGGCGAAACAATTTTCTCATCATTGCCAATGCGTTGGGTCAATTAATGTGCATACTACGAGAAAAGAGATAGGACTCTCTGGGCAAAAGGGATCCTGGACAAATACGAGTATCCTGTTGTGCACTTCGCTTAGCCGTTGACACTCCAAATAAAGTGCAAGAACGGCAAAAAGATACATTTTTTTTACGGCTAGTTAGAGATATCCCTTGTTGGACGGACAGTTTGACATTTTTGTGTTCCTGTCGCCGCCGTCCTGTGGTGTCCTGTGATTGTGATTGTTGTTGTCCTGTTAGACAAACAACAAGTGTGTTTGCCAGTGTGCGTTGAGCAGGATCTTGAGACGGCATCGAAGGGATCGACGGCATCGACGGGATCTCCTTGTGGGGACAGGGGACACATCAGCTGAGCCAAGGAGTGCTGGGAAAATTTCTGTTCAATCAGCTGTTGGTAACACATAAACCCCTGGCCGTTAGAAACTGTTGTTGGCGACAAGGTTATGGGAAAATTGGAACGTAGTAGGGGTCTCGGGATCTCGGGATCTTGGCAACTCAAGATTTCGGCTGACTTGTCCTGAAGTGTAGCTAAACCTGTTTGACTCTTGTTGTTACCACTGGCTTTGGTTTATTATTATTTTTTAGGGCTGTGTGGGTAGCCCTAATGCTCTAACTTGTTGCTGCTTTGCTGGTTTCTGCTGCCTTTGTCCCGGTTTTTTGGACTCAACAAAGGCCCAGCAAATCATCAAGTGCTGCCTGCCGTCCTAGATGATGTTGATGATGATGATGGGAATTGGAAATCGAAGTCGGATTGCACCATCATTTTTCCAGCTGCACGAGCGTGGCGAGTGGGCGAAGAAATCGGGGCAGGGATTCGGGATTCAGGACTTGGGAATCAAGGATCGTACCTGCCGTGTGCTGATCTCACGCTCGCCAAACAATGCCAATGTCGAGTCAATGACAAAGTACTGGGCTGGTCAGGACAGGACAGGTTACTGGGTGTGGGTGTGGGGGGATCTACTAGGATATTCCCATCACAAATAGACCCTAATAACGCTGTTTCCATTGCCATTGTCCTCTCCCCTCGAGGTGTTACAATTGCAGAATTATTGGCCTGGGAAGCGGCTCCACCTCCGATTCGTAGGACCACCGAGCGGATTCCATTCCCGACTCCCGATCATTTGGGTCCCGTCCCGTCAGTTAACCCACGCCTTGAACCATAAACTCTGACAGTCAACACAAAAAAGAGGTCCCATAAAAACAAGACACCCGCTCAATGAGCGAAACGCTATGCAAACATTTGAATAAAAGGGGGAAACCGTTCGAGTGGCTCAACAAATTCTTAATTGTAATACCCTAAAGAAGGGTTATTTGAAAATTGGATGATATTTAGTATAATAATTGGTTTTTAGTACCGAAAATTTAAGATGCCTACTAAGTGTTGAATTTCAGTATATATTTTTAAGAACTTAAGGATCTTTTCTAAGACTGTAATCACTTGCTTTTTACTTTGGAGCTTATCTTTTTGTAACGTTTCATAAGAGTAGTTTCGAATCTATTATAATCCTAGCTTTCATAAAGGGGACTTCAAAGCTTTGGACTTCTAAGCTACCCTCTCTATGCTTCATTTTCTACTCTTTTCGCCAAAGTGCATAAAAAATGAAATTTGTCCGTTACAAAAATCTGCCGCGCTGCGACAGAGAAAGGGAGATTGAGAGAATCGGAGAAGAGGGAGAGAGACCGGGCGCGTGTTTGTGAGTGTGTGTTTATGTTTGATAAAATGCGATATGGGCACATTCCCACTCCCATTCGCATTTCCATTCCCCTTCCCTTCCCACTGAAACTCCCCTCGCGAGAAAGAGTCTCCCTCGAAGAGAGAGAGAGTGAGACAGGGACAGAGAATCGGAGAACGTGAGTCTCAACGCGCAACATTGAGCTCTCTCTGCCTCCGCATGTGTTCATGCCCCATCTCCAGACCTCAAGACCTCCAGACCTGGAGAAGGAGAATCCGACTTGGAACGAGAATGAGACTCAGCCAACATAAACGGGAATAACGTATTTTTGCTGTCGGTGTGGCAAACACACACACACTTAGACGGCGAGAAGGAGAGATAGAGATTGAGAGATCCCCTCCCCACAAACCCCCTACATAACTACAGAGAAAAATACTAATATTACTATTGTAGATTTTACACCCATAATTAATGGAACCTTCAATTCAAAGTCTTTCCTAAAACGTAAAAAAAGCCACTTCACAACTCACAACTTAAAGAAAGTATTTCCTAAAATATTGTGATATCTTAGAAGTAGTTTGAGAAGCCTTCCAATTTTCAGTTTTTTGATGATGAAATTTCATTCGTTTACGCTCATATTTTTCTGTGTGCACTCAGCATAGAGTGTCAACTTTTCAGACCCGAAGTCAAGGCAATAAAACTCGAATAATTGAAAACCAGACAGAGCAAAGGGAATAGCGAGATAGAGAAGGAACGAACTGCGAGTGGGGGGAGGTTGGCTCACTATTAGTGCCCAAAAATATCTGAAAGATTAGATGGCGGACGTTTAAGAACCCCTTTCAGGCTTCAAATTTTGGCTCCACTTCTGGCAGCCTCAATTTTTTGGGGGCCAGACGACGACGAAAGCAAGACACTTATGATTAATGTTCTGGCAAAATTGAAAATATATTTTTAACCCCACATGAACAACAACGGCGAGCGGAAATGAGGAAGTCTTGGTTTGGTTTATGTTCTGCCAAAAAGAGTTGGGGTGGATTGGTTAGGCAAGCGGGGTTTTGGGGTATAGTATGCTCAACATACGGGGCAGATCACGATCATCAAAAGTGCGATTAGGCGGGGGAGTGTTTGTTCTCGTACATTTCCATAAAGAGGAAGTTGGAGTTGTTGTAGATGAAATTCTCGGAAAGCGACAATTGTACGGGGAGGATAGAGTTGAAAAGGGGGGTTCGGGTTCAGGGGAATAGAGCTAAAATCGGATGGAGTTAAGGGAAATAGAGTTTGGGGTTATACAAACGTAAATTTCTTTTTAAACTCATCGCTTTTTTGACATTATTTTACAGACGTTTTGGACTAATCAGTGTGCCCTTAAAAGTATGCAACACTTTTTGGGCACTGCCTACAAAACGATTTTCGTCTAAGAAAATATCAAGAAAGGGTTGTATTATGGTCGAGATTTTGTATATTATATATTTTTCGAATACTTACTCATAATAAAAATTAAAAAATTAAAAAAAAACTCCTTTTTTTTTAAGTTTTTCTAAATGTCTGATTTTAAACCAAATAAAACTATCATTGTTCGCAAATATCCTTTGTTCATCCACTTGACTTTTTCTGATCTTCCTCGAAGTTCATTAAAAATGCATGAGCAATTATCAATTCTACGAATCATTTCATGGCATTCGCATTTAAGGCTGGCCCATAAATCTCCCTGGCTTCAAATCGAGATCAATGCACGTGCGAATCCGAAACGTTGGGAATGTTTAGAGAGAGAGCAAATTGCGCAGTCGAAGAGTGGACAACAAGATAAATGACCTGCTGACCCAGCCCATAAACGATGCTGTCACTGGGAAGATAGTTCCCAAAGTCAGCCAGAAAAACAGAAAGAGCCCAAGTAATAATAATAATAAAATAGACAGCAAACTGCGACAGACAGAAGAAAGAGTACTGTAGAATAAACACGCCAGGATATCAAGTGTACACGTCTCAGCTCGACTCTTTTCGGATCGGATCGGATCGGATAGTGAAGAGCATGAGTTATGTTCTTCGGACTGCGAAAGATCTCCAGTTTCTCTGGTTTCTGCACTTGCAACTGCAGTTGAAATTGCAGGCATTGTGCCCAGATAGATGGCCCGAAAGAGAGTATCGTGGGAATGGGCATTGTGACAAAAACGAAAGACAAGGAAAATTGTCGATGGGCTTCAAGTGTCGCCAATGCCCGAGTCCATTCGTGTTTTCTTAGACAAATGTGTCCAATTTTTTGTGCCGAACTCGGTTGTTTTCCCATTTTCTTCCCACTGGCCACAAAGAAAGTGTGTAGTACGCGTTTACCATGCGACCGGCATCCTCGATCTGCAGGATCCTTCGATCCTCGCATCCTCGGTCTCAAGTGGTCAACGCTGGGAAAGACAATTACAGACAGTCTAATTTGTGCGCGGGCCACTTGAGTCTGGGAAAGAAAGAAGAAAGGTCGGGCGTGCACCTATTCCCTGGACAAAAGTGAAGGAGTAGGGCGCTCTATTCCAAAATAACCTGCACCGAAAGGCAGATGCATTTGGCGTGCGTGGGAGTCAATTTTGTTAGGGCCAATGTGGGCACGATGACGCAAGGACAATATATTCACTAAAGGCACTTTCTCACGGCCCAGAGTAAGGTGTCAGTTTTGGAGGAAAGATTTGAAAGAGGAGATTCTCGATGTGACTTCCCAAACCTTTTTAAATGCCAATTTTATATGCAATAGGTGCATTACTTGAAACTGGAGAAGACAAAAGAAATCCATTTGCCATTTAAAATGTTAATTAGTCTTATTCTTTATTCTATTACATTTATCACACTTGTTAATCAATTCGAAAGGCACCATAAGAATTCTGATATTTTGATATTTAAGAAATATAACTAAAGTAAAGCTGCCATTCGCCGAAATGAAGTTATCGCTGGTTCTCATAACCGCCCTGGGGATTCTAGTTAGCTTCCCTAAGCCCAGTTGGCCCCTTCAAACTGGACCCTAAGAAATAAAAGTTTAATAATTGAAAAACTCTTGTGTTTTTTTTGGAAATTTTGACTGTAGATTACGATGGAATCCGAACCTTGGTCGCCCTGCACATGTTACAACCTTTAAAAATAACCTGTTGGTTTGGATTTAGTATTATTTATGATCGCTAGCGACATTTTATGGCCATTAACACCGACTCTTCCGGTCGAAAAGGTCGCAAGGTATCGTAAATCAATGAAATCCCGATCAAATACTCGCGATATATGAGTTAGCACAAAGGTTCAGATACGGAGGAGATTGCATGAATGAAGCGCGGCGAAGGAAAGAATTTCGATTTGGACACGGATGTGGCAACAATGTTGCTAAGTCTGTGCAAACATTTGAAAGTTTGCTCAAAGATAAGTGATCCGGAGTCCCGAGAGCTCGATAAGCGTGGCATGGAGGAGCTCTGGACTCTCGGGTCTTGAGTTTTGGGTTTTGAGAGCCGGGTCGATAGGGCATCTCGCAGATAAAAAGTAAGGGTATCGTTTCGAGTTCGAGGGCAGCCAGAAAATCAAGAGAGAGTGTCCCAAGAAATCCGCGTTATTTCCTTCAATTTTCGGGCTGGTGATAAAAACCCCGGCTGACTGCCAAGCGCTGTTTGTTCGATAAGCAAACATCAGAAACGCAGATATGGCACAGATGCAGTGCAGATACAGATACATTTGCTCGAAAGATACGAGCCGGCCGACAGAAGTGTGCAAACATATTTGAACTTAGTTAAAAGCGCGTAAAAAGTCGATAAATGTCACTTATCTGTTTGTATAAATAATAATAAAGCCACTAGTGGTCAGGGGAGTGTGGAAGGTGGTTGCTAAAGGGGGGCTGCACTCAAAATATTTGTTGCAAAGTTTTTTGGATTTTAGTATAAATTTTTATAAGCGGAAAATAAATATTTAAGAATTGAAGAGCACTAGCAAAATGTTCTGTATATGTATATGTATATGTATGAGAAAATATTTATCTTATTTCGTATTGAATCCATAGAATGATGCTTAAATATATCATATTTAGTTTCTGTGTAAAATCCAGAGGAAATCTGAGTCTGCGGGCTGCGCAGAAACGGAAATCGGAGCGAGTGCAGCGAATACAGCGAAAAAAATGAATTAGCGCCAGCTGCACTCGAGTGACGTCACCGAGTTATCGACTGAGCAAACGCCCCCCGTTTCAAAAGAACCCCCCACTTTCCGCTTGGCCCGCATATCTGCGCCACTGATAAACCGAGTTTTTATGAATGGAAGAAACGGATTTTTGATTGCTTTATAACTGCCGTTCCGTTACTTGCCGCTCCTTATCAATGGAACCCCAAAGCGCAATCTGTTGCGATATGTCGCCTCTTTTGAAGGCTGACCTTGGTCGGCTACCAAAAGATACATTTATGTATAGCTCATAAGACCAGATGATATACTCCCGAGACGAAGGAAAGTGTGCAAATAATGGGGAGATAAAAACACACATGTGTGTATCTGCAAATCATATTTTATCTTACTACGGAAATGACTGCGACGTGCTCCCACTGGAATTGTTCGTTGCTTTCAGTCAACCGATTCGCTACAATTCCAGTCGACAATTTATGCAGACTTATCGCATATACCGTGCATATATATCCACACATATGTTTGTGCATATTTTATTTTATTTTATTTGATTTTCTGCTTCTTTCAATATTTACTAAGACTGGCGCGTGCTTTGGTTTGTGAATGAAGCGAATTATGTGTTATATATAGTTGAGTGTCCGATTCAATTGATCCATTCTTCAAGCTACTGAATACGCTTTTCAATTGGGCTCACAAATATTTTTGAATTAGTTGGTTTTTCTTATTATATCATTAAAATAACCATCACTTTTTATTATATAGGCCTTACTTAGTTTAAATAAATCTTTGAAAATATTATTTTCTCGTCAAAGTTTTAAAACCATCTACCCAAAGACGAGTATTTTGAACCAGTCTAGTAAAAATGTAATTTTTATAAATATTTTTAAAACTAAGGGTGTTTAAATATTCGAATCCAAAGAAACTAAATATTTTTCATATCACACAGCTGCGATAATCAGTTATTTCGCGTATCAAATCCGTTATATAAAAACAAACCGAAAAGTACCCAGTCAAGTTCTTAGAAATAACCAAATGAATCCATAAATATTAGTCGAGTCGGCAGGCTCAACCGCATTCCGGAATAGTCGGGTTTTATCGTTCTCGGGTCATCTCTGAATGGTTTTCTCTCGGGATTCTCGGCCACTCCCTGCCATTGACCAGAATCATTTATTGAATGGCCGCTGCTCTATCTCTAAGATATTCCTGGAACGCATTTGGGTGACACAGTGAGAAGCGCAGTCGCGGCCTCTTCAAAAACCATTCGAGCCCCCGCCGCCTGGCTTTCAAGCACCCGAGGGTTTTTATTATACTTTAGCATCGCGGACAAAGGATGAGTGTTCGGTCGGTTGGATCCGAAACCTAGAAATTATGCTGGACAAAAGTGTTAAAATTGCGTAGAGAAATTGTTTGGAAAATATGAATTACCAGCCTCTCGAAGCGAGTCCAAAACTCCCCGAAGAGTTACCTGCCGCGCTCTGCACGGGTTTTCCCTATTATGTAAGGCATTCTAACAGGTCTCTCGTCTTCGGTTTTTGTTTTCCAACCATATTTTTTTAAGTGCCTGCCGTAAAAAATCATCGTTCTGGTTTGCGCGACCCTTGAAGTAGGTGTTAAACAAACAGCAGCCCGATGGGAAGCTGTGCGGAAATCGGTTTAGGAGGCAAAAAAAACTATATCAGCAAAGGCGAGAGAATGGCATCCAAGGGGGTATTAGTGAAAGGAGAAATTCCATCAAAGAATCCTTTATGGGAAGTAACTTCTGTTTAATTTGAGAGGCGACTTGAAAGTACTCCTTGAAGGTATCTTGTGGTTTCCTTGAGGCTTGACCTTAGAGTACTTCAGTTCTAAACACTTCTGTTCATATTTCTAAGGAGTACTGCTGTTTTTCTAGAGAGAAGTCCTTAGAGCAGTTCGATTTTAAGTACTTTTTGTTAAGTTCTACTGTCTTTTCAGGGGATTGACCTTAGTGTTCTTTAAGCACTCTCAACATGATCATATTACCAGATCTTGTATTTTCTTTAATAATAAGTGCCCTTCGTTTCAGAGATCCTTGAGTTTACTGGTATGACTATTTTCTAAAATAATAAGATCTTTAATAGAACATCCAAAAATATATATTCCACTTCGATATTACTTTTGTTACCTATCACATTGTTGCAACGACACATTCCTTTTTATTCGAAACAAATGAAAATCTTGTTACAATTACTAGATTTATTTGTCCCGCCTAAAAAACCTATGATATTACATGCCTTTAACAAGACACGTTTTTACAATTCGCCATTCATTCGACTCAAACAAAGGCCATTTAAAAACCCATTTCATACAATTAATAACAATAAAATTACACTAAAATTGCAACAACACCGCACACCCCCAACAAGGCGGCGCACAAAGGACACAAAGGACATTGTCGCAGGATCTGATTCACTGATCCACTTGCCACTGAGGCCGCTATTCAAAGTAACTCGTAACTCTGTTGGCTTCATTCAGAAACGCACTATATAGTCCATGCTATATAGACAATGGGCGTGGCTATGCGCACTCGACTTCGAAGACCAGAGATGCACGTGCGTGAGTGCAACAATTGTCCTGCGACCTGCAATTGTGTCATGTCCTGATCTCCTGTTTGTCCTGCAATGTCCAGCTAGTGTGTAGTTTTTTTTCCATTTAAAATCAGCGATGTGAAAATTTCCCAAGACGTGAGTTTTGTGTAGTTTTTTCCTCAAAGAGTACCTCTCATTGTTTGCGCAGTTCATTAGTTGCCGGGACTCGAGTTCATTTCGGTGGACACGTACATGTCGGAAAAATGCCGCCAAAAATTTAAAGACGATTTTTCCTACCAAGCTTTGCCGCCTCAGCTGCGGTCGAGTGTCTTTTGGTTTTCTTTTTGTGCTTCTGGGGAGTTTGGTGTTTCCAACATTAAACTAATTTATCACCAATATATGCCAAGATCCTGGGCGCAGGATGGGCTGGGAAAGGACACCCCTTTCGGTGGGAATCGCTCGTGTGTTGGGCTTTTGTGTCTACTTACCATAATGAAAACATTTTCAAATATTTTATGCAAAGTCCTGACATGACCTTTGCCGAACCGAACCTCAACTGCCGCGTCTCCCGTTGCGCTTGATATCCTGTCCTGATCGTTCTGAATGTCCTGAATGGGAACTGCAACCAAATATAACCCATCCCATACTCATCCCTTACCGGTTCGTAATTTGCGATCTGAACTAGTTTTCGGCATGGCCCTGTCATTATGTAGATTTCCCGGGCTGCGAGTACGTCGATCTTGCCCCCAAAAAAATGGAAGGGGAATTTACTTAGTGGAATGTTGTTGTTGCTAGTTGTTAGTCGTGATGTTCGTCGGGTTTACGGGGGTCATCAAGCCTGGGATTTGTTCTCACAGGAAATATCCGTGTGCTAGACCATAAACCTTGAAAGCACAAAGGGAACCAGATAACGATCCAGCCCAAATGTATCCACCGGCAAATGGGAAAGGGAATACTATACACAAAGCCGCAATTTGGCTGGTGAAAATCGAGGCCGATCCATTTGCAGGACCATATATATATATAACGACTTGCCTCTCCGCCTTCTGCCGCGATGACTGACTGCAGGGTTTGACTGTCTAAGCCGCAGGTACAGAGTGATTAACCGCCGAGCTATTGCCACCGCAATTAGGGATCGGGATGCCCGAGATCCCAATAAAAGCCAAATTGAATCGGGATCGGGAAGGGGAAAGGAAAACTAGTGCAGGACCTGTAAGGATGCAGCTGATAATGGCAAAGAATTGCGTCGTCACAGGTTCACAGCAGAGATGGCCAGCCAAAAAATAGAGAAAAAATAGGGGCCAGAAAAGGTAGAACAATTTTTTAACATCAAACGAATAAAGGTCGCCCTCGCCATCGCACACTCATATTTACTTTGGAAAACGGAGCTCCCGCTCCTGATTTGTTGCAAGATTTCTCTGTAAATGGCATAAAAAACCGCTCGAGAAACAAGGCGACAAGCCGTGGGATCGCTGTGGCTGTGGATCGTTGTGGAAGATTGTTAATGGCACCCGACCTGTTCCACGATCACAATGTTGGACAATTAACACGGCCAACAACAGGAACAAGCGGCGTCTTGGAGGCACATCCTTGGGAATGTCGGGCAAAACAGAGGCCAAAGAGAAATCAAGGCCCACTGTTTTTTCTCCTTTATTCCCGCATTCCCATCGTCTCTTATGAATTGTTCATATTTTTTGGATCATTCAAGAAGGAGGGCAGTGCCGCCATCAGCTGATCCAGGGAATTAATTATGTTGACAGGTTGCTGCAATTGGAGTGCCTTGTAAGGTTGCGAGGGTACAAAAGTGATCGGAACGGGGAATTAACTTTATAATATTTTCACGTTTCATTCAAGCAACTCCTTTCATATTTTCCAGGAATCAAAATACATCCTTCGGGGCTTACCCTAGTTTATTGAAAGTCAAACCTTTAATATTAAAAACATTTCAATTCTATAGAAAAAATTTAACGTTTATTTTCAATGGTTTGACCATCTTGAAGCCGGGAATTTGTTTCGTTTCCCACGGTAAATTGTTAAGTAAGATGTTAGTATCTTTATTTAATTATTGTAATAATTTACTAATAAATTTTTTCTGCGTACATCTGATCCACATATTCCTTGACACTGGGTCGCCTTATCAACTCGTCGGCCGGCAGATCTATATAGCACTTGCTTTTTTGGTAAGCCTCCACATTTGTGTAGCAGTGATGGATGTAGTTCTGACCCATAGTGGATAGAATCTTGGACCGCAGATCTCATTTTGGAAATTTCTGGAATAACTCTTTTGGGCAGGGGAACCAAAGGAGTACGAGTCAGTGGGAGAGGCAAGGAACAGTCTTTGGAAATGGAGACAGGAGGCTGAATGAGGATCTAAAAGAGCTTGTGCAGAATCAGAAGGAATTCCTGGACTCTTCGGATCATCTGGCTTGGTATCACCAGGAGTCTCTGGTCTTGGCTGGCGAAATTTCGAATACTTAACTATCTCTTTTCCCCGAACCTTGAGAAGGATCTGAGCAGCTCGTGGAGGACCTTTTTCGAAGGCCCTCTCTTCGTCCAAGCTCAACGAGGATTTGGATAAATTGAAACTCCATCGGAGGAACCCCTTCACTGCATACACGTAGTTCTTATCTGCTTTTGCAGAAGTCACAGTTTTCCTTGACTTGGGATCTAATAATTTCTGAAGGCGCACCGACCTGCGAATCGATCGTTTTAAGATGGTTTTCTTCTCCTGGTGGTCAGTTTTCCTGGATTCCTTTTCCTTTGGCAACCACACAGGAGTTTTAGGTCCATGTTTAACAGTATATTTCGGTCGAGGTTTCTTACAAGTTTCATTCCGTTGATTATTAGCTTTTAAAGCGCCGAAGGTTTGCTTATTTCTATTTCTTTCGTTGGCCTTGCGGCAAGTTAAACGGTTTCCCTTGATAAGATGCGGATTAAATTTGATGGCCTGATCCATGGAAGCTGTTCGCGAGAAAAGGACCATGGCGTAGTTCAAGTTATCCGTGCCTTTCTTCACGCAAACCCTCTCCAAGTCTCCAAAGCTGCAGAAATAGTTGAATACATCGCGATGGGTAATGGCTTGATTTAAATCGGGTATATACATCCGTCGATCGTTCTCGTCCTCTGGAGGCAAACGTTTGGGTGGCTGTACTACCACTGTACCGGGCTGGTACGGTAGAGCCTCCGCCTGCAGGGACTGCAAACGAGCTGGGAAAGTTGGGAATATATATATCTTACAGGTTCTAATCTTGATAAGCTCTCCCACTCACCAGCCTCCTCCTTAAAGGCACTGGCCATTTCCCCGGGCAATGAGTAGTCCTGCACGAATTCAGACATCCTGGCTCTTTTTGGCGCAGGACTCCCGTCCTCATCTTCGTGATCGATCCCTGGATAACCAGGTAAATCCACTGACGTCTGGGCCACCACTAAGGTTTACCATCGAAGCCAAGGAGCTCCATGAGTTTTCCATGATTGCAATATGAATAATACGAATTTTTAAAATATTTTTTGTACAACTTTAACTTCACTTGACAACGAACTCCAAGGCAAATGTGATCACAACATTTTCTTATTTTTTAGTGTTTACCTGATTTTATGGATTAAAGTATTAAGGATTCATGAATCGACTCATGAAAAGGGAGTTTTCATTATCAATTATATTTTCGCTGAAAACAAAAACCTTTTCGCATTGAAAATTGTCCATTTCAGTAGTATTTATTCCCCTAATTTCTATGATTTTTACACAGAACCCAAAGCCTTTCCCTCGAGGTTTCCCTAATTCCGTGAGAGTCAAACCTTCTCAAACCTTTCTCATTGCATAAATATAAATTGCATTTTCCTATTACCGAGGCCTGGGAAAATAACTCCCCGTTTAGCAAAAGGAAATGATATGCCAAATTTCGCACAAATATTTTCGTTTGAAATTTAATAAATATTTTATGAAACCTTTGGCAAAACTCGAAGCGAAGCCCCATTCAAGGTCCCCAGAGTGTGTGCCGCAATGAATGAATGTTCGTAACGGTCGGGATGGCAATTCCAATTCATAAAACCATTGCTACCAACTACCAAATCGTGGCCAAATGAAAGGACCCAGTAGGCCGAAAGCAAAAACTCAGCTGGAATGCGTTGGCAGTTTGAATGTCGCCTCAGGTGACAAATTGCAAGGCTTGCAATGCACAGGTTGCGCAGGTTCTCTGGGTTCTCTCCTCCAAAAAGGACTCAATGACGCGGCAGGTTACGTTCCGTCAAAAACCCAGGAAAAAAATGTGTCATTTCGCACCTCCATAAAAACGTGTCCCGAATGGGTTTCCCTGCCATTTACCATTTGCCATTTGCCATCAATGACACTGGCGGCCTTCGGTTTTGGTTGCATAATGTTTGACTGCTGGGCGGAAAGTTGCACATGGCTTCTAATGTGCGATTTGCATTTGCAATCGGTCAAGGGTAAACAGGATGTGAGGATATGAGATGAATGCTCGGTGTTTACCCAACTTGCAACTCGCAGAAATCAGGGCACATCCTTTTCACAATCCTCAGCATTTTCACATCCTTTGCCACCCAAGTTACGTAAGCCATAAACAAGTGACTGGTCCTAATAGACTTGTTGCCAAGGCCGCAGAGATCGCCTCCTTCTCACGCCTCGACTGCATCCGGGCCTCGTCGATTTCCAGCTAAAAACGCGGCAATATCCCTCAGATACTCGGATACTTTGTGCGGACGTGAACTTAATCCATTCATTCATTCGTTTGCGCTCATTCATTCATTCACCCGCAGACAATAAGGACACAACTAGCAAATCTCTCGAGTACTTCAGGGAACAATGAGAGGAGCCCAAGCAAATTTCTTTACGAGGACATTCGGTGCTGCGGTGTTCTCACGTTTATTCCACTGATTTCCTTCGTTTTTGGGTGTTTTTTTCGGCTCTTTTTTAATGTTGGCTTAAACCTCAAGTGACCGAGGGTTTGATGATGATGATGAGCTCACAGGGAATTTGCAAGAGCAAAAAAAAGATGTGAAGAAGGAAAGCGGATACTCAGCCACTCACCCGGGTGTCCTGGCATCCTCATCATCCGCCGATCATCCCGGATATAGTTCGATATTTTTTGCGAGTTCGGTGCGCTCCTTTCACAACGCAATTCTGTGGAATGCCCCAAGAACACATAATAATCGCCAGATAATGCCGTTGATTATCTCGGGAATGTCTTTTCATCGGCTGGCTGGCTGGCGCTGTGTCCTTCGAGTCCTGCCGCCTCGAATTTCCCTCGCCGTGTGCGGCCTGCCAAAAAACTGAAAAGTGAGAATTTATGAGGTTTTCAACCAGATTGGTGGTGGAGAGGGAGTTTCCCTGGAAAGCGAGTGGGGATACAGTGCGGTAACTGTGGGAAAACTGTGCATTTTCCGGCCTGACTTGGCGTTTACCAGGAATTTCAACACGGATGCGATGTTGTCGCCTGTCGCTCATTGTTTGGACAAAACACAATTTAATTTGATTACAAATCAGAGGCAGAGAATCTCAAAGAGACAGGCATTTGCATTGAAGACTTTTCCTCGTTTCCCAGCCACCCCGGAACCCGCATCCCGGGCATTTTGGTCAAGAAACATTCTACATTATGCAGTCGCTCGATAAGCACGAAGTCTGTGTCATTGTCGCCTGATGAAGATGAATGATGTAATAATTCCGTCATAAAAATTACGCATACTCAGCATATCAGCATATCTGCAGGGTGGATTTACGTTTTACTATGTAGCTTTAATGCGAACCGGACCAAATTAAAGCTAAGAAAATCCTCGGCCAGCTGCCAGCTCAACAAGTTCTGCATGCTGTGTGTACGTTTACGTACACATATACGTTTTCATTTAGAACTGGTTTACTCCGCCTAACCCCATCATATCCATTTACATTTATCGCATTTCCCGAAAACCTCGAAAACCCCGAGCAGCTTTGATGTTTCCAAAAAAAAAGTGAAAAGTAAAAATGTCGGAGAGTCGAGGCAAGAGGAGAAAATCGAAAAATCCATTAGCATGCTCAGCCGGGCAAATCCATCATAAGCCATGCCTAAAAAAGTACTTAAATCTCCGTTCGCCTTGACCCTTCTACTCCTGCTTCTTCTTCTTCTTCTGGCATCGAGTAAGTATCTCATGGATGCGAGTCGTGCATCCTTATTTTTTGTTTCCATTTCCAGCGAGATGGATACTTGTTTTATGTCTTCGTTTCGTCGGCTGGTTGCCCTCGCCTCACCTTTGGTTTCGTTTTCTACAACTCTGTTTTCTACGTGGGCCAGTGTTCGATGGATTTTGTTTTGATTGCGCTGTCCGTTGGGTTCGAGATCCCCGATTCCCCATCCCCCAATGCTGAAAACCCCATTCCCATTCCCTTTTCCGATTCCTCTTTCTCGTTTGTAAAGTCAAAGTGTCGAATTGTAAAGATCAGTCACCTTTTGGTGGATCGGATCGCCTAGGCCGTACATACATAAATGGATGTGTGCATATGTAAGGCATCCCATAGATACATAAACATTTACATTCCTGCCCCCTTTCGTCGCCTTTTTCAAATCACTGGGAAAAAATGAGTTATAATATCATGAAAAATATAGAAACAAGGATTGTACTATAACATTGAGTGTAACTAGATATTAATCAGTAATTATATTGTTATAAAGATTTCAAAGATAAATCACAGTTTCCTTATTTTTTAAGATTTTTCCTTGAGCAAATGATTTTCTTGCTGTGCTGTGGATCCCAGCTCTACCCCTTTATTATGGCAGGCATGTCGCCTGCTTCCTCTGCGATTTCACTGTGTAATCACGAGCAAGTTCACTCCCTGCCTCCCTATAACCCCAACCATCCCACCACACAACACAACACAACACAACACATAACATATCCCAGTTCGGTTCAGTTCGCAGCTCTATGGCTGCACGCTTATTTGTTTGTTTTGTGGGCTCCAGCTCCAAACTGGTACTGGCATCCGTTCCAGGGCGTTCACTGTACACGGGTACAGTCCTCTCCTGCCTTGGTGTTTTTCCTGATTTTTCTCCAAGGGGCGCACGTCCAACAGGTTTGTCTAGTACGACGGACGAGTACGTGCAGCGCTCCCCACCGATTTTAATGCTTCTGTTGGGTTCTTAGAACCCTGTTGTTTTCCTTTCGGGCTCTATATCTGAATGCCGATCGAGCCCCCTTTCAGTTGGGCTAGGAGTCAAGTTTACTTACCTCACCGCATCGCTGTTTGCCAAGACTTTCAATGCCACGGAATGGAACTCTGGCGGAAACTCTGGAGGAAATCGTTTCAATATAAGCCGATTTGCTGCAGGCTGAAAGACGGAAGGAAGTTGACCAAATGATGATGCGTGGAAAATATTAAAAAGGGGAAAATGTTAGGAAGTCAGGGCAAAGACCTCCATCGCATGGGAAGATGGCTTTATTTGGGGAATCATGAATTTTAATGTGGTACAAGACATGAAAATTGTCGGGAAATAATGTTCTAAAGACAGACAAATTGGATTTCATTTACCGAAAGGTTAGGAGAAGGTCACATAATCATTGGATGCATATTAAGTTTTCTTCTAGATTTCTTGACTTTCCTAAATAGCTGTGTTTTATTATCCCTATTGATTTTCCATCCAGTTTGATTGTCTCAACTTTTTATTACCCCTCGTTAATATTTTTACTACCCAATAACCGTTTAGTAAACCCCAGTCACGCCCATTTGGAAAGTCGAGTGTTTCGCCCACGCAGTCGATGCCAAATAGAGATGTTGAATTTAATGGCTAATTGATTTTAATCTCGGCTGCCTCCTTGGTGGTCACAGAATCAGCACACAAATCCCTATACATTACACTTAAATGCAGGAAGGCAGCAAAAAAGAGGCCAAAAGGAAAATACAGATATATCACGATAAGGTGGACATTTTGCGCATCATCATCTTAATTTTGGAGAGCAGGTTTCCGAGGAGATCTCAAATAATTATTGCAAACGCAGATTAGTTGCGGATGAGTGGCCACAGTGATCTCTGGCCAGTTATCAATGGCACCCACAGTGAGGAGGTCCATGCTGCTGTATCTGAAGTTTCGGATCTCCCAGATGATAAACGCTTCAATGAACGGGACTGTCAACAATGAGCTAGAACTGGAGGGAGAACTGCAGTCTGCAGCAAAAGGATTTCATTTAGTTTTATTTATTTTCTCTGCCAGTCAGCTGACTGACCCGAGTTTTCCAGCCCACTTGAGGTCCAGCCGAACCGAACCCAAGATAATATCTGAGTAACTCCACCTCCTGTCCTCGTTGCATGGATCTTGTTATTTTCCATTTTCAATTTTTCTGAATTCTGTTATCTGAGGTAGAGCAAAACGGCCGAAGACAAAGACATTTTTTGGCGCTCTTTTTTCTTGGGTTAAAACTTCGGTTTGGTTAGGAACGATTTTACTGTGAAAGGATTTTTGAGCGACCTTTTGAGCAAAGGATTTGCCGCACTGCTGTTCATTTTTCGTTGTACCACCGCCGTTCCAAAGCCAATAACTCTTAACAGTGTGTGCGCATTTCGTAGTCGGTATCTGCGAACTCACATCGTGAGTTGGGCCGGCTTAAGGCTTATATTTCCATTTCTCATTTCCTATTTCCAGAATTTGCATGTGTAGGCTGAAACAATACTCCACCCACATAGAACCGGGGAATATTCATTAGGCAAAGCCAAACAAAACCAAACAAAACGCAGGCCAAGTTAGTTATTCTCCGCATGCTTTGCTAGCAATATTTTCAAGTTAAAGCAGGCTTATCCGGGACCCAAATTGCAAATCCATACCCTGCTGGCTCTATTGTAAATTGATTAACTATCCACAAAAGCAACCTGTAGTTGTTCAGTTACAGTTCGGATAAGAGCTCGAGTTAGATCGTTTTTCTGCATATCTAGCTGGGATCTGGAACCCGAGACCAAATGGGCCACACATGCACAACGAATATACGAATATTCGGATGTCTATTCAGTCGGAAGTAAATGTGCGAAAGTGCTTTGTTCCCATATGAGATCATCTGGTTTTTGTTGTGCAAAATTCGAGCTGGCAGATGCCAACTAGTTTCGCATACATGGCCACATATCGATCCATTGAGCAATCTGTCGTCAAACAGTTGCCGCCCTAAGTCCTCGTGCTCATCCTCCGGACAGGTTCGGCTCATATGGAAATTATGTCCAAATTGTTCAACTTCCTGGAAGCCTGTACTCAACCAATAGATCTCTAGATGAGGAGTTCCAGTTCTTGTTTTGTTTTTTGCACAAGTGTTTCCATTCCGCCGGAAGTTTTTATGATTTTTTCCCGGAAACTTGGAACAGTAGCTACTGACTTGCGTAATGTTTTGGTCTTCTGAAGACTTTATTGTTTTTCGATTTCAGTTTAATTGTTTCGCAGGACCTAAGCTCGTGCAAATCCTTTCCAGAGAGAGAGAGGCGGCAAAGATATATGGGGAAAATGCATAATAGTTTTTCACACTATGCCGCTAAAATCCAAAGGCCGATGGACTGCCAGCATTTTGACTCGAATGTAAATTGCTTTGATTGTTTAAACAGAGTGTTAAGAGCTGGGAATTGCCTTTGTCTCTCAGGATTTTATTTTCTGTATTTGTTCTTGAACGAAATTTCAACAACATTGCTGGGGAACTGATATATGGCTTTGGATAGAGATAAGAAGAGGATCCTTTCTCTCCTTATTTGAATTAACGCATTTTTTCAACATTTTTTTAAATTATTGATTTTAAGATTATTACTTATTGAGGTTTCCAAATAAGTTTAAAAGACAAATCTCTACTTTTATTCTTAACAAGCAAGTGTCGGTCCATTTGACGCCTTTGTGAGTTTTACCGCAGAGCAGAACTTCAAAGATTCAACCGAAACTATGCGAAACCCAAGTATCTATGTAATTTTGCCTTCTCATTGGGGCATGCTAATTGCCTTTGGCCAGAGTCCCAAAGAAATGAGTTGTAAATGAGCCAAAGTAACTTTTCGCAACCAAATCCTTGACAGCCATAATGTCCTCGAACCGCAGGAGTGATGCTGTCACAATGCTTTAAGGTGGTTCGAATTCCGCCAGCAGATCATTAATAAACCTTTTTGCCAGGAGCCAAAAATGGCACATGAAACATGCCGACTTTCCAACATTCTAATGATAATATCATCAAAGGATTTGCTCAACCCATAACGGTAACCAATCGATTCGCCACCATATAGATATAGGTATATAGCCTATCTTAAGATGGAAATCAAACAGTAAGCACACGCCCACTCCCCTGCCCACGACCACAACTAACAAGCCGTGAAATTATTTTTTTTATTTTTCGGGTATATGTATCTAATGGGCGATGCATACATAAATCGCTTGGGTTATGAAAAGGCAATTAAGTGAGGGCAATCAGTGGAGTGGAGGATCCTTACGAAATTGGTTGAATGACCCCCGAGATGATCGTGAGAATCCGAGTAACCCTTCGATCAAATGAGTTCCGAAGAGGTTACACTCTAAAAATTAGATGATTGCGTTTTAGTGTGTCATTAAAATCGGACTATTTGTCTGCGATCTCTTGGAGTGTTTCTACGTATCCATCGATGGATGAGAATCCACTCCCTGGCTCAGCAGTTTTTCCGTTAAGGAATCAAAACATATAATTTTCCCCCTCCTTTGCGAAAGGGAGAACCAACAGGTATATGGAGTGAGGGAGAAGTAGAGCCAAGAATCTCGGGACATAGAAGACATAGAAGAAAATCCAATACATACAGGTTGGGCAGAGCACATAGGGCCCAGAACCGAACAATAGAACCTGTTTGTCGGAGGGGAAAGTCCAACTGGAATCGGCCTCTCATATAAGAAGACCTGCTGAGATTTCCTGCCGCAAGGAAATGGGAAAAACAAACCCGAGAGCAGAAGGATGGGCAAAGGAAAAATGATAAATGCCAAGCAAACAGGTTGAGGACAGGTAGCAGGAGGGGCAATGTTAATCTCAGGGGCCCCTGGGGAGGGGGTGGAATCAGAGGACTTATCTCTTTTGGTAGCCTCGAGGCCCAAGATCGAAGTGAGGCCTGCACGTGGATGTGGATATATGGCTGTGCCCAGGATCCATCCCAGTGATGATGAAGCCTTTTCTTCTCTATGCACACTACGCACTACGCACTGCGCACTTCCAAACGTCAAAGACCCAATAACGAGTTTTGTATTCAAAACCCATCGACGCGGTTGGGGAAACGAAAGAAAACGAGTTGAGGATCTTGTGGTTTTTATGGGGGTTTGGCTTTTTCACAGATTACCAAATTATTTTCCATTCTTCTGAGCTGCGCAGGCGTTCCAATGTAAATGGACAAACAAAGGAGCTCAGGGAATGTGTTATTCTGTGGCCCCTCAGTTGGCCTGGGAAAATCGGGGAAAAGGCTGCTGGAGTCCGACACTCGGACCTTGGACTCCACTCATAAAAAACTGGGTTTTATATGATCTGCAGTGTATACTTAGGGCATACGTATGCATTATTTATAACGTCCAGTTCTTGGGGTTAGTTGTGATTTTAGGATTCAAGCATAGAAAATGGAAATAACTTTCTGTAGTCTTTCATTTGAATCATCACTGAAAACATTTAAAAACTTCACCTTAAAGTTAGGAAGTGAATTGCAATATAAACAAAAGGTTATAGGGTGAACCTAAAATAAATGCCGGAACAGAAAATTCAAAATTGAATTTCTAAAATCATTTTTAAGGTTTTTCTGGGGCTTCTCCTAATTTACTGACCTCGTCCAGCAGACATAAACATTGGAATTCAGATGGCTCGACAACTCGGGAATGTTTTCATTCCATTGCCATGTAAATAAAAGTTTCAAACACATGTGGACAATGTTGCAGGACAACGGCGGCATAAACAAAACCCGATCGCTAAGGTTTAGGACTCAATAAATTGCCGCTGATCCTGATCCTGAGAAGTCGCGACTTTTGACCCAAAGTCGAAGACAATTCACTGGCCGCTGCTAATGAGCAGTGAGCCCAAAGGTTACTTGAGATCTTATCAAAACAGAAGACACAGAGACTCAGAAATCTGGCAGGATAACGGTAGCGGCGATCGGTTTTCATTAGATCCTTTTTGGCGCTGCCGCCCAAAGGATTTGTTTACTCGGCTATGTGTTTATTAGGGGCACACCCAGTACCCAAAAAAAGAGGAGAGTTACGAGCGGGTCTTGAAACTCGAGTCGCCAGTGCGGAATCCTTGAAGTGGTCAAGGTTTTCGAGAACCCGGCCATATGTCGTCGTCGTCCTTGTCGTCGGTGATATATGCTTGTTTTCATCGCTTCTACTCCATTTTTCCCCGAGTCTCCATCTCGGGATCCTTTGCATGTGGTGTTGATTGAGCAATTTGTGTGTGCTGCTATATGGCATGGTGTATGTGCTCATTGATTTGGAAGCTGTCAGCGTGGTTGCTCCAATTTCATGGCCGATTTGCTCAAGTGCATTCTAATTAATGATCGAATCGGATTCGGTTTAAAAACTATCTGGCCATGAAATCTGAGGACATCTGGCGCCTTTTTAATTATGGATCCAGATTGCTGGAGCAGAAAGGGTTGTGTTCTTGGTTCTAACGGGTCTTAAAAGGTCGATTAAGGTATTAAATTTCTTGTTGTTCCTTAGCTTTAAGCTGAATTTATATTAAGTTTATTTCAGGGAAGAGCTTTTTGAAGACTTCCCTACATTTTTTCGTCATAAATTTAATACTAACTAATAAGATCTTATAAGATCGTATTTTATCGTAATTTTAAAAGTAATATATTATTTTTATTATTTTAAAAATTAAAAATTTATTCGAAAAAAGGCAATGAAAAATTATATTTGTAAATTGTTACAAAACTATTAAAACCCTCATACCATTGGCTGTTAGTTTCCCCGAATCGTACAATTTACGACCGCAAACATTATCTAATATCGGTGCGGCCACCCAACAATTGGCGCTGCCTTGAAAAGATCATTAGCAGGAATAAGATCGTAAAAATTCGTGACACGCGAAAATAAAGCAAGTGCCGCCCACTGAAAAAAACACCGGACAGCCATGAAATTGCAACATGGAGGAGTCGGTGCCATTAGCCGATCCGATACCTATTCCTGCAGCGATCTTTCGATGGATGGATGGACCTCCCGGGAAATCAAAATGTTCAATTGCACACAATTGCGGGCTCGAGTGGCGTGCAAAAGACAAAGGGACGACAGAAGGATGACCGAGGCAAGCAATTTATAGGGACACAAACACGGGCCGACTCGACTGTCGGCGTCTTAGAATCAAATGCACTGCGTCATCGGCGACCTCGGCAACCAAAATATATCATAAATGCACACAGGTTCTTGAGACGTCTTTTACGTTCAGAGGTTTTGCCGCCCTTTTATGATTTTTATTCTGTGGGGAAGTGCTGGTTGGTTGGTGGTCGAGGTTTCGATTCCTGGAAGCCAGCAAATACAAAAGGAGACTGGGCGAAAATATTATGAGAAAAAACACAGGGAGTAATTTAGAGAGTCCCCAGTAATATTTACACTTTTTAATAGATTTCTGTTGTGTTTTAATATTTATTTACTTGCCTAAAGGATTTGTTTGATCTTTGAGTTTCGTTGGATATTCTCGGTGGTGTGAAGGAGTTGGCAAGCCGATTATGATTTGCCACCACACAAGTCGAGGTCGGGGCTTGGTAAGGCGCGGTTTATGGAGGATTTTGGGCGCAGGACTTTGGCTAACGTGTCAAATTGACAGCAGGACACTTTTCTTGACTCCGATCCGATCCCGCTTGCAATTTCGCACGGTCTGCAGGGAATACCTGCGCCTAACCCACGCGGCGATCGGTGCGGGGTCTCCTGTTTAGAAGTCCCGTTTAGAGATCCTCGATCCAGGCGATCCAGACGCTGGGCTCATTAAGCGTTCTCCTGGCTGGCGCCTATCCTGCGGAGTCCTCTCAGTTTGGTGGCTTTGCAATTAACTGCATTGTTTTTTCTTTCTAGCCCAGGCGCACGCGCAACGAGTGTCCTTTTCCGAAAGGACTCTCTGCTGCGACACTCGCAGCGTTTTTCACATTTTTCACTCCTTCGCAGGGAAATCTAATCGCGTTTTGCTCCTTTTCTTTTTCCATCCACCCGCTGCTTAATTGCTGGGCTTAGGAAAAGTCAGGACGCAGGACGCGCAGGACATCTAAAGCAACATATGGCTGAAATTCAGTCGATCAAGTAGCCGATCTCAAACGCCCCCCATTTAGTTGGCAAAAAACAAAAATGTTGGCCAAAACATGTGCTGGACAAAGTGCTCCTGTGGAAACGCCCTCGATCTTTAAATATTTTATTGATTTCCCAGCCCATAAAAACGAGAGACTGACATGCCGAAGAAATCAGGAATACCTACATAACTACCTGCCAAAAGGACCGATCCCGTGTGCACTTGAACTAATTGACAATTGAAAGGTGAGAGATTGCAGTTAGCTGATAGGAGACCAACGGATTTTTGCCCGTCTTTGTGCCTCGAGTTTATTGCGTTTGTCGAGAGGTTCGTCCCTTTGTTTTCCACAGAGGTTTCCCACTGATCGCACCAAAACAAAGTGCCAGTTTCTTGCTCTGACATGGACTATTAATTTGATTTTTATGTGCACTTGCTCTGCCCTCTGCCCTCGCCGCCTCGATCGTTTTATGGCAGTTTAATATTTTTGCGCCTCGTCTTTGTTCGCAGGAAGCCGCACAGGGACCTCCAAGGTTCTATACGGTATATGCTACATGGTATATGCCCCCTCGGAGCGACCTACTTATAGGGTTACACAAATGTATGTACGAACAACGACCGATCGATCGATGGTGTAACTCGATCGCTTTTTGGCAACTTTTCAGTGCTGAGCACATGTTGCTACGTGCCTCCAAAGCTGGAATCCCCACAAGTGTCCATTGATGTGAGCTTCCTGCTGCTTCGACAGCTACTGGAAGGATTAAGTGCCCTTTTAATGTGGGAACATTGTGATGAGCACGAAAATTATGATTATCTTTTGGGGACGACCGAGCTCGAAATGTATCAAATTCTGGTTCCAATGAATACCACCAAGAAAATGTCAGCAAAAGTGGGAAATGGTGTGGTTATTCTTGAAGCCCTGGGTTCATTAACACTGTCTTTAGGCATTGAAGATAATTGCTCTGGATTGATCGATAAACAAGCATTAACTGGAACAAATCTTCTTGAAATATGTCAATGAAATTGATGATCCTCTCGAAAAGAGCGACTGAGGATCATTAGATCGAATTAAATGTAATGGTTTTCGGAAGATGTCCCTATTTGATTTGTTAAAAATGTAAAAGTGTCTTTGAATTTGAAGATCATTAAAGGATCTCTTCAACAAATAAATATGATGTGTAATAACAATTGCTTTTGGCAAAAAAGACTCTATTATTGCTTTTAGAAATATTCAACAAAATTTGTAAAACTACACACAAAAAGAAGCATGTCGCGTTAAAATCGATATGCGCATGTAAATTTCTGATTATGCAATACGCATATCGTTTTAACATTTCGAGCATATCGAATTTACGGGGCCGCATATCAAGTTAAAATTAATATTACATAATGTAAAATCGATCTACGTTTCATATAGATTTTTTTTGGATCTAGGAAAAGAAAATACTTTTTTTTTTCTTTTTCTTTTTTTTTTTTACCTTTACTTTTTTTTTTTTTTTTTTTTCTTTCCTATAAAAATCTCCCTTTCTCCTTCAATTTTATTTTACCTTTCACTCTTTAAAAAAAAATAAAAAATTTTTTTTTTTTTTTAATTGTAACTTAAGTTTTCCAAAAACTGTACGTAATTTCCCTGTTTACCAGAAGTCTAAATCCACTTGTAATTCTCACATGTGGAATTCAAAGAAATAGATCATCGCAAACCCAAGCTCGCCCAGCTGGCGATCGAGTAGGACCACCCCAAAGGAGTCAAACTTTCCGGCCCTTTTGTGCAGCGGGCGGAACTTCCCACCGAGAGCTGGTTCCACTTGAAGAGGTTGCCATATGGCGGCGCCTACTATGCCATGCCACCCATGTCCTGGCCTGTTTCCGAAATTAATAATTGCAACATTTCGCGCTAAGTAAAAACCAAAAGTACAGAGTTCCAGTGTTTTTTCAATTTCGATTCACACATGGAGTCCAGGAGTCAGTTGGTCAGTTTTATGGGTGAATTACCAGATCGGCAGGGGCTCGAAAAGGGCCGCCAGGAACAACAAACACCCACCCATGTGTGGGCCAGATGAGGCGAGGTCCTTGCGTGCGTGACCGTTACAAACAAGCCACCCGATGACTCAGTGCTATCTATGGTATACTGGCATACTATATAGTCTAAGGATCAAAAGGCGGGTGCGCAGGCGCGCGTCAGTTGGTCTGCAAGTCCTAACCCTTAAATGCAGCCGGCAAACTCAGAAACTGAAAAACTCTTAAAACTAAAAACTCCCTCGCCCAGCAAACCACCCTGTTCTAGTTTAAAGTAAGGCCCAAAAACTACACCTACCTATATCGCTGAGCAGTATAAAAGTATAGAAACAGCCGCTGCTGCTGACGCGCCCACATTGCCCGAAAGTTGTTATCCTAGAATATTTTCATTTTAATTGTTATGCTGATGTTGGCACGAGCCAACGCCAACAAGTCGGACGAAAAGGCAGTGGCATATGTCCTGGAAACACATCCGTGTGGAGTGTCATTGACTGGCGCTGCTGTTGTTTTTTTGGCGCCCAATTCCTGGCAGGAAAACTCGCTGCGATCGCTGCTATCGGGGGTTGTCGTTCCGAAGGAAAACTGTTAGTTCTGCCACCGCCACCGCACCACCATCCACATTATATCACCACCACGCAAGGCAAAAGGCACCACCGATCAACGGAGCGCAACCAAATTATGCCCAAGTTGCTGCAGCGCTTCGCTGACCCTGTCTTTTGGGTTTGGGCCTTCAACTTCGACTTCCAGCTCGACTTCTTCTACTGGCGACCTTTTGGACCCAGTTTGTTGATGTGGAGTGGGAATGGGCCAAGAGCACGCGCTTCCACAAACCATTTCCTCAACTTCCTCGAGTGCACCCGAAATGTAATGAGTCGGCCATGTCAGGTGCATATGCATGATGTACTGAGAAAAAACCGGGTTGCTGTATGCTGAATATTAGTGTATCCTATTTACAAAGCCATTAAAATCCAATGATAAGGTAATTAAATGTTTTAGAAATATAAATGTAATTCTTGGAAAAAGATTATCATGTATTATTCGAATAAATATCGAGGATATACTTCATTTTCTTATGCGATTCCTCAAAACTTATTCCGAAAATAATATAATATTATGACAATAACTTCAAAAACAAAATTATAAAAATAATATTCTTAAAAATAATAAATAATTGTAAGTCAATTGTAAAGGATAAATTCTAAAGAATTTATCAAGAATTTGTTCTGTTATCTGTTATCTTATCATGAATCTTTTATTCTTCGATTTAAACTCACTTTTTTTCTCACTGCAGCCTCGAAATGACCCCGACCGCGACCCCAACCCTAAATGGGCTATGAATTTTCTTATTTTCTGGCTCTCTCGCTCTCTCCCTGCGGCTTAGACTCCCCATCTCTTTCTCGATCGCGTAATTACAGCGGCCAAGTCGAAGTTTTTCCTTATGGGCCAGGTCAAAGAGCCACTACCACTGCCACTACCACTGCCACTTCCACTTCCACTGCAACTGCGACATCGACGATCGACTCCCGAGCGGTGCTCATTAGACCAAAGCGTTTCCAGCCGCATAGAGGGTGCATAGACATCTGTAGGCTATGCAGCACGAGCTATGTCCTTATGTTTAGCGCATTTCGTTGTAATAATTTGAAATTTTGATCAGGTGTTTCTTTTTATGCATTTTGGCTTTCTTTCCGCCGGCGAAGAGGCGGGGTTCAAAGGGGAAAGGGAAGCCAGGAGCGTTGAGCGTTGAGGTCGACGGACCGTGTAACGCAACTGCAACTGCAAGTGGCTGGCTGTCTTGGCTCAAAATGCTCAACAAACTGGGCAGGAAACCCGAGCCCGAGCCCAGGGAAAAAGCGCGCAATTTCGGGTGGTTCTTGAGCTGGGCTATTTAGCATTTGAACCGTGTCGTGGTGGGGTCTACCCAAGAATATGCCAAAGGTCTGATTTCGCAGGGAAACAGGTGTGGACGGGTCAGCTGCAAAAGTTTCAACGGAAATAAACAAGATCTTGTATTTAGTTATTTATAAAATAAAACCAATAAATAACTAATTAAAAAAGTACTGGCTAACTTGCCTCAGAAGATATTGTAATATTTTACTGTATATTTACCAAATGATGAAATATTCTTCAATAATGTTTATAAAATATAAAACAAATTCTAAGACACAGTGAATTTTGTATATGGAAAAACCTTTATCAGCTTTCAAAGATATAAAATATTTATTCGTTCTTCTACTTCCTGTGGCTCAAGATATATTCCCTGATATATGTTCTGAAGACAATGCCCACACTACACCCATTTCCCCAGCTCAATCTGCATCGCCCACTCCCCGAGATGTGGGCACTCCTAGTCGATTCCCTTGGCAACACGCCTTTACAACCTGATCCCGATCCCAATCCTCCTTCGTCGGCATCGCTCTGAACTTATTGAGCAATTTTATTTTTTGGGCGGCAGACGTTGCATAAATATTTCGTTTGCATGGCGAGTCTGTGTGTGCAGACGATGAGTGCAATGCGAGTACTAATGAGTGCCAGATCAAAGTCAATTTCGGGGCCACGTAAAGTCACGCAATATTGTGTGGAGGCAGGATGCCAGGATCGAATAAGAAACAGAATCGGGGGAGCGTCGTCTTGGGGAACCGAGCAAATTATGTTACAAATTGCTCTTACAATGAATCCAATGGGGTTCTTAAAATGGGAGAGCCGAATTTAATATAAGGAAATGTACTGAAACTTTTTAAACGTCTTCACAATTTATTCACTTTTTTCTTTTTAAACAACAATAAATTTGTATTATTTTATTTTATTTTTTAATTATTATATTACAATAAAATATATAAGTATTAAATAAGGGTAATTTAAATCCATTTTTTAGGGTATCTTTACTATCGACTCTCTGCTCCTTTGATGACTCCTTAATTTGTTCTTGCAAATGTACTAAGTTCTTTTGTTGTGTCCGGAAGAGAGAAAAGCGTGCAGCGCACGTACCTACAAAATTATGATCTTGGCAAATTGAGTTTTGGCTGAATGGGTTTTTGGGAGTGCTGACGAAAATTGCCGAAAAATGAGCGAAAACGTGCGATCCAATCGAGCACATGCAAATCGAAATTTTAAACTCGAATAGAGGGGGTTATTTGCGGTTGGATCGCACAGCTCACAGTGAAACTGATCCGCTTAACTTTGCTGACCGGAAAGTGCATTAAAAGCTGACCAACGGGACAATGGCTAG
This sequence comes from Drosophila prostipennis, assembly GCA_037075205.1. Lineage (NCBI taxonomy): Eukaryota > Metazoa > Arthropoda > Insecta > Diptera > Drosophilidae > Drosophila > Drosophila prostipennis. The sequence goes on along the minus strand of JBAMCJ010005432.1, from coordinate 137,066 downwards.
GAGTTTTTGGGAAAAGGTTAAGCGTTCCAGTTTGGTAAAACAAACAACTCGAGGGCAGCGAACAATGGAAAAACCCATTGCAGGCTTTTCTAATGCAATTAAAATTTTCTTGTGTCGTAAGTCAAATGCGAATCGAAGCGTAACCCGTTGGTCAAGCCAAGTGTTTGTTTAGTTGCGGTCAGTTGCGTTTGCTCAAAGGATCAGCGATGGGATATTGTGGAACTGAAACCGATCCGGCTCCTTTTTCCCGCTTTCCACAGGGGTCAGCAAATCGCGTTAGGGCATCGAAATGTTGAAATTAAGCGTTAAATGGAAAAACAAAAGCTTAATCTCAAGAACAAGGCAATGAAAAGACAAACTAAGCGGCGCACAAAGGAGGCATAATTGCGAAGGGGTCATCCATCTATGCATTCGCGGCATTGCAGGGGTTGCAATGGGCCATGAAATAAGGATGGGTGGGTCTGGTCAAGCTCGGGATCGGTTATAAAAATCGGACCTCCGATGGGGTGGACACTTGAACCCCGGCGCTGGTCAACGGCGCATTTATGACAGCAACCGGTTTTGCATTCCTCCTCAAGCTGCGGTTATTTGCAGAGTTTTGACGCTGGCCGCGTAATGAAGATAAACGGTTTACAATAAAATTTTATTGTCCTTACACCACCGGACTGCGAGTTTCGAGGAGCTGGTCAAGGATATTAATGATTGGCTGACCACCGAAGAAGGACGAAGACGTTGAGCATGCGGGACGGGACCCGACTAATAATGCATTCAAAAAGGTGTCTAATGCGCAAATCCTGTTTAGATAGGGCACCCAGCATGAAGTCGATAAGGAAAGAAACCTCCTCAACTGTCAAGGATACAAATGTGATTTGATTTCCGCCCGTTTGATTCGCCAAGGTTTTGTTGAATGAGACAGTTTTTAGTTTAATAAGAAATGGTATTTTTTTGAAATAATCTTATTTAATTGAAGTTTTTAATACAACAAGAAATATGTATCTCAGCACAGAGAAAATATTGGTGTTCGAAGAGGCTAATGATTGTCTTACGTCTGATTTTAGAACTAAATGATTTCTCAAAGGATTTTTCGAGTTGGTCACCTTTATTTTTGAGTAACAAATGTTACATACAGTAAACCACTGTTTACGTATGTAAAATATCAGTAGAATTTGCAAGTACTGTCGAAAAGCGGTAGATGACGTTTTAACATCCATGCGTAGAATGTAAAATGGCTAGTATTGTGTAAAACAGTTGTAAAGTGTGTAGAGCTTAAAAAGATAAAAATCCTAAGTAGAAAAAGGATAAATATTTTTTAAATTAATATTTTTTTAAGCCCAAAAAAAAATTAATTAGGCCATTTTTTGGCAAAAAAAGAAATTGTATTAAACATAGAATGTCATACGTAATTATCGTAACAAAAGTCCTAATGACTGGCATTCAAACTAAAATTATGATATGATTTTGAGTAATTTGGTCGACACAAAAGAAAGTGTAGTCGTAATAAAATTCCTAATCGATTGGCATTCAAGCCCAGAAAATGGTTTACATTTTTGATTTGGGACAATTTTTTTCAAAGTTATAGCCAAAAAACCAGATTCCGATTTTCGAAATTTTCAATTTAACAAAATAAAACAACTGCAAAATATTATATTTCTTAACCCTGACATTAACAATCGGTGACTTAATGGAAAGGTTATTACTATATTTTCGGGTTATCAGCAATTACGTCTCAGAATTTCACTCATTGCAATTTTAATACACACTGAAATGGGAACTAACACCAACAACATCGAATCTTATCAGATTTTAGAAATTATTTTATATAATTTGTCTAGCTAAAAAGTTTTTTCTTAAACCGATTGGGAGAGAGAAGTGAGAATACTTTGCAATTCAAAATGAAATTCGCGAAAAAAAAGGTGAAAACGATTTTTTCAGAGAGCAAAAACTGAGATTGGTATAAGCTTATCATGCAAATATTATTAGTCAGTAGTCAGCGTCTCATAATGAAAGTCATATTTAGTTTTATACTGCTCCTTGCAGTGTTCTGCCTTTTTCATCTCGGAGACTGCGAAGTTTGCTGTTTTGATGGCGAATTCTATAAAGTGGCCGAAACCTGTTCTAAACTCACGGTGCCTTTTTTCCATTGCGACGGTATGAGTGTATGGCGGACCTATTATGATGGTTTACGACCTTACCGAACTGTGGACTAAGATACCATTATCTATTATATTGAAATGAAATAAATATTAAATCTTGCAAAGTTGGCAAGGAATTTAAAAAGCAATTTATTTTTATGAATTTCTATCTAGTGTACGTAATCTTTCTGATGAAATCGAGCTTGCGATGCTCGGCAATTAATTGTTGGATTCAGGGGAGTCTCGTGCCCGGGGGCGATTTCGCGATTTGATCGGATAATGTCCGGCTTAATTGCTACTGAACTTGCCCAAATAGCGGGTAATGAGGGGGACTCATCACATTTTTGCGGCAGAATATTGCAACCCTCAGGGGCAACCCCAAGAATTGTCATCTTTCTGTGGGGTTGATATGGGGTCTGTGCCCTCCGCAAAAACCCTACATATGGCGTGGTATTTTGCTTACGCATCGATTAGCATCTAACTTCAATAAGGTCCCCCAACATTTGGGGGAACTCCCTGGAGTGTCCCCTGCTGACCCATGCCAAAAAAATATACTTTTAACCAATTCCGTTCACTCGGAAACCGGGAGCGGGAGCACTTAAAAGCCCTGTGAATGGAGAAGATATAGTCTGGGGCTCTCAGTTTGTTTTATTGTGCTCGAGGGTTCAGAAATTCGCAGCCTTTGACAAACGAAAACGGAAATATTTTTATTAAAATTAAAATGCTTACGCAGACCGAGAGGCAACGGGTTGGTTTTGTGGTTTTATACGTTCTTTTTTTGGGTGCAATGGCAACCCTTGGAGCCTTTGTCTATGCATGAATTATGGGGAATCCCCGGCTGCCGCATCCTAACCACTTTATATTAATATGCGGCTCAGTCTGGCCGCAAAATTTTAATCCTTTTAAGTGAGACCAGCCAGGGGCCGCCAGACATGGGCGAATCATTTAATCTTTTTATTGAATTGCCCTTGGAGTTTTTGGCAATCGAAGGGACTCGCATCTGTTTGGCGGGCATAAATCTAATTTTCAATGGCCCAATGTGACTCCCTCGTCTCCGGCGTAGTATGCAAATCGTCATCGGTTTACTGTTGTCATAACAATTCCATTAACAAGGCTCGCCCGTCTGGTTTGGCATATTTATGAGCTTAGGAAATTGAATTGAATTATTCAGAGCGACAAAAAGGAGGCCTCTAATGCACATGTTGATGGTATCGTTTCTCGGAATGAATTGGATTGGCAAGGGTTTCCTTCCATTTTTGCAGGCCTTTCTTCATTTTGCGAATTGTAGTTAAATGTATTCTGTGCCAATCGGCCGGCAGATCAACCAATCAGCTAAATAATGAAAACATTTTTGGGGAAATGTCCCAAAACCGCACGAATGCAATGTGTCTGGTCTGGTCGACGCCACACGCACCGCCGAGCATAATAAATCCGATTCGTATCTGATCTATCCCAACATCATCGGGGGTTGACATTTAAATTAACACCCACATGGTAATGTGGGGGTTGAAAGCAGGTCCTGTTTCGCAGGATTCGCCTTAGTCCTTTCGCTTTGCTGCTGGGAGTTGGTTGTAAAAACACGCTGTTGCTCTTTTGGTTTTGACATTTAGTTTTATTTTTCGCTGTAAATTTTCATCGATACAAATGAAAATGGAAACTTGAGTATAACTATCATACTATTCAATTTCGTTTAAATTACATAATATTAAACTAGATGTTTGCCATTAAATTTCTCTGCTTTAGTTCCCTCTTTGTTTGCTTGCTGTTTTCGTTTTAGTTTTTAGTTTTGTTTCCCTCAATTGTCTAGTTGGTGTTTGTTATTTTATTTTTACACAAATCAAAAGGTCTCTGCTTGAGGATTAAGCACATCAACTAAACACTATAAAGCAGGGGGTCTGGTTGGTGGCTTCTGTGGGGAGGGAATATAGGAGATGCAGAAAACAGAGACGACAGAGGGTCGAACACAACAGAAATGCAACGATAATACAGAAAAGTACGTATAGAGTTGACTAAACCGAACCGCGTAAACTAGTAAATTAAATTAGAGACTTCACTAGAATCTGTATGTTTTCAGTGTGAGAGTGTGTGTTTATTTCTCCATTTGTGTGGCTGTTTCTCCATGTGTGTGGGTGTGAATGCTCTGTTTGAGGGGCTGCCTTCACGAAAATTCAACATGTTTGAAAAGTAAGATTGGTTGGACATTTAGTTGTTGATGTTTCTGCAGCCGCTGGCATTTGGAATTGAATTAAGTTTGTTTTAGATTTGCAGTATGTGTTTTTGGATTCGGCATGTGAGGATGCCCGCTTTACTCCTTGCGCGCCTGACGCTTGCGTTGTTTTGTGTTAGTTTCCTGAAAGGATTAGAAAATTAATTTTATTAAGAAAAGTTATGCAGGGAATCCTCTTTGAACCCACCTCAGTCTGTGCGGGCTCTTCTTGGTTCTCCGCCGCCTTGGTCTCCTCCTCGTTATCATCTAATTCAGCCTTTTGGTTCTTCTTTTTGGGACTAGCGGTCAGCGGTGTGCTCTCCTTGCTGGAGTCTCCAGCGGCCCTCTCGCCGGACAGATCGCTCTCCTCCTCCTCTGCCTCGGGCTCATCATCGGGCTGTGGTTCGTCGGTCTTCTTGGCTTCGGCAGCAGCCTTTTTGGCAGCCGAGTCCTGATATCAAAAACATTATTAGAAAATCCAACGGAATACAACATAAGTCAAAGCTCAAGCCACACGTTACCTGACTCTTAGCGGTACCAAATCTACAGTAGATGGTGATGGCCACCAGCGCCACAATGGCCACCAGGCCAATGCCCCAGATCGAGGGGTAGGCCTTGGCTAGCTCGACTACCTTATTCACGAATGAGTCCTAAGAAATGAAAAAGCCAAAAGATAGCAGTAGCAATTACGGGTGCAGGGTGCAAAGGCCAAAATGAGAGTGTTCATGTGATGGTGTATCCAAAGTGTTTCTAATTTAGGAGCAAAAGAGATATAAGCCCGGGGCCAACCTCCTTGGCGCGTCGGTAGAGATAGAAGACATAGCAACTGGCCGGAATGAGCAGGTACAGGAAGTACAGAGCCCACCATCCGGGCTTGTAGTTCATGCGGCGCATCAGGCGGTGCCAGAAGGTTTTCTTCGGATCGGATAGAACGGTCTCTCGATTATGTTTCTCTGTGTATGTTTTGTGGAGGGAAATTGGAAGAGGTTAAGGGTCAAAACTTACCGATTCGCGATCTATGTAGCGACGCTTGATGTCAAAGCTGTTGGCGGCAAAGTCACGGGCCACCTCCACATCGTCGGTGATGATCAGATTGTCGAAAAGAATGTCGCTGGACATGGACCACAGCTCCAGACCCACAGCGCTCTAAATAAATTAGGTAAAGACTAGTAAACTAGGGAAATAAAGCCAGGCAAATAACACTTACAATTGGCGTCATTTGGAAGGGCTTGAGATCCTCAAAGAAGTCCGGATTGGCAATCTTCCTGGGCGCCCACTTGCCCTGGTAGTTGGGGTTCTCGATCATCGGTGCACGCCACTTGCCCTTGTAGTTGGGATTGGGGATGAGCGGAGCCTTCCACTTGCCACAGCCGGCAGCCTTCTCGCAGATGGGGTTGTCCACCAACGGAGCCTCCCACTCGCCATCGATTTCGGCATCCCAATCCTCGGGTTTGCTGGCAGTGGGATCGAAAATCATGTCGGGCTCATCCTCCAGCCAGCCGTTGGGCATGACGGCATCCGTATCGGGCAGTTGTGGCGGAGCATCCTCGTCCCAATCCTCGGGCTTGTGGGCCGTGGGATCTGGGATCTTCTCGCGCTCATCCCACGCTTCGGGTTTGTGATCATTGGGGTCGTCGATCTCTGCTGGTGGGTTGACAGCGGGCTTGAAGTCGGTCAACAAAGATCCCTCGTTGATAATCTTGTGGTCCACGCGAATCTCGAAGCTGTTATCGGGACGCACCACCAGCTGGTACAGATGGGGCAGCTTGTCCTTGAATGGCTCCTCCAATCGGTTCCTACAAGCAAATGAACAAAAGGCAATTAATCACTGATGGGATTATAAATAAATGGTTTATCTTCCACTTCATCAAGTCAGGCCATCGATGGGGGTAAGAGTCCATCGTGGTGACGATGAGCAACACGGGTGATAAAGGTTTTAATAGCAGCTAGTATCAATTTTGGCGAACAAAGGTTCCAAACGTCACACTTTTGTACAATGTTTGTTTGGTAAATTCTAAATGATAATAGCAATATTCAAACTATTTCTGAAAGGTTCTGTATTACATTCTCCCACCCTTTTAACTAAAAGACTTATGGGTAAAGTGGAGGTTCTATTGATGAAACGCCGAATGCCCATTTCGTCACATATAGAAGAAATTATAACGCTTGAATGAGCTTTCGCCGCTTGATTTGGCATCTCACGAAGAGTTGTTTTCATTTAATGGACTCACTTTGGCTTGTTGCAGTGCTTCTCGGTGATTGTGCCATTAATTGGATTGACGTGCCGGAATATGAAGTGCATTTTCACATCGTTGCCGCACTTGTCCGGTCCGAACATGATGGTATACGGGGTCTTGTCATTGAACTACGAATAAACAGATTCGGATTCGGGGGTTGTTTATGGTTTATGGTCTTCTGGGGTTCAGTCGGCTGAAAGCTATGAGGGCATTGCCTCCCGCACTTACGGCTTTGAGTTGTTCCGTGTCTTTTCCGGCGGACAGAAGCTTCAGATACGAGCCGCCGCACTCCTGACCCTCCTAGAAAAGAGAATAAGCGGGGGAGAACGAAGCGAAGTGGGTCAGTAAGCGGGTATTAATTGGATTTGCCCGTCTGCTGATGCAATCCCCGAGCATTTCGGTGGGTGACGAACCTGCAACGTGACCTCGTACTGCACCACCAGCGGTTTGTCTTGCTTGAACTCGAAGGGCTGGCGGAGGGGTGCGGATATGGCCGCATGCTTGGCCTTCGACTTGAGCACCAGACCCAGGTCGTTCGCCCAAACGATGCGCTGGGGCGACTCCCAGTTCCAGATGCCATCGTACTTGGAGATCTCCTCGGCAATGTCGTCCTTCTTGGCCTGCGACAGGACCCACTTCTTCCTGGAGGCCTCCACGTCGTCAAAGTGGTCCGCGAAGTGGAACTTCTTGGCATCGATCACCGGGCTCTCGTAGGCCAACTTCTCATCACCTTCGGTGGCGGTGGGCTCCTCCTGCAAGAGATATGTTGAAACATTAGATAAGGGGCGATGAAATCCAAAGCACGCGGCTGTCAGTGGGGGAAAGTGATAAGGAAAGAGAAAAGTGGGTGGCAAACGTGGGTTTCAATTGGAGAGCGCTACACTAGCGGGCATAATATTAGCTAGGGTATCATTTTTGTTGAGAGGATTTAACTATAAACGATGAGCTACAGTTTAGTAAAAACGCTCATTTCAAAATATATAAATAAAGATAACAAGTTTGTTCTCATCGGCAATGACCCTTGATATACTAATATATTAAAAAACGTGGTGCTATTTTAAAGCTTTTGAATATTCTCTTTTTTGTGTTAAAGAGCAAACTGAATTTTCTGCTTTTCTAAAACAAATGTATTATTTATTTATTAAACTTAACTAATTGTAATTTAAGTTTTAACCTCTATCCAAATTATAATAATTAATGGACTATTTAGTTTACATTTTTACTTTAAAGCTGCTATCTACTTGACCTCGTCTGTGACTAAGCATGTTTCTTAAAAAATTAAGATTTTGAATGTTTATCAATTAATATAAATCAGCAGAGGTTCTTGGAAATAATGGAACTGATGAATAAACGAAATTTCTCGAGAAACTGGGCCATTAAGACGATATTTCAGCTCTTAACTCGCGTGAAACTCTGATGTAACCTGTGGAGCATCAGATGTGTGCATTTTTAGGGCTGCCATAAAGAGTGCTATCTGCTTGACCTCATCTGTGGGTAAACAGTTGAGTTTCCCTCGCATTCGTAATAGTATGTTTGTTGCTCGGTGGAAAAATCAGACACACTAGCATGCTAATTGTGGGTCATAAAGTGAAAAAGCCGGCCGCACCACCCCCCTCCATCCCCCAACGCCCCCCATCCATCCGCCCATGCTGCTTTTTTTCTAGTAGCTTCTTCCACTGACGTGTACTTTTTTTCTCTCGTTTTTTTATCTTTCGGATCGCAGCGGCGAACTCACCTGAACATCTTCCACATATCCATCCTCGAAGTCGTCCGATTCCGAACCCAAATCGGCCGCTTTAGCCGTACTTATCAGCAGCAAGCCGCAGGCGAAAAGCAACGCCAGCGTTGCGCCCCGGTTTCCTCCCATTTTCCTCGGCATTTTCACCCACTTTTTCTGCTCCTCGCTCGTTGCGATTTTCCTTCCCTTTCCGCGTCGCTTGGAAATGGAAAACCAGGCGGTTTAGTGTTCAGCGAATGGCCCCACTTGCGCTTCTTTTCACCAGGTTTTCCGGACTGCGGACTGTTGATTCGAGATCTGGCACGACGAACTATTTGTAATTAAATTATAAATTATACATTTTCTCGCTGCCTACTGTGTGTGATTAGTGGTGGCCCACATTCGATTCAGCGACACTTTCGATTTTCGAGGGATATCGATTTTCCTCACCCCAGACGCCATCCGAGGTTCGGAGCTCCGATAGGAATGTAGCCGGGACGCAGCCCCCTGACTCTACTGAAACGTTGCATACTTTTTACTGCTGAGCGTAAAGAAAAGAAAACTATTTGTTTATTTTTAAAATTATTTAAAAACTCGAAAAAATAGAGTTTAAGTTGCTAGAAAACTGAGGGCTTCAATTGATAACATCGGGAAAGAAAACACCACAAAAAAAGGGTTTAATGCAGCGACTAACCAGGCTTTGGTTGCTTACTTTTTGAAAAATACATTTCCTTTCACTTAAGGATCCTTAATCAAAATTGTCTAGAAAAAAGCTTTGTTTTTTTCTAAAACAATACAAAAAAATTGTCAGAAGACTAAATGCAATACTGCTTTAAGTTCGTAAAAAAATTCCCATACAATTTTCACTCAAAAACCTAAAAATTTTAAATTAAACTATTTTTTGGAATATTTATTTATTTTGGAAAATTTACCCGAAATTTATGTGGATAAGTAGCTTAGGTTGTTAGCTGACCAAAGCTCTCACTCTTTTAGCTGAGGTACTCTTTTAAAAAAATGTCCTGTTTTTGTGAAATGTCCTTAATCCTAATTTTCAACCAAAAAAGTACCACGTTTCTTTAAAATTGGTGAAACAGGATTGAAATCTTCAATATTATGCCGTCGATCGGAAATGTTGCCATCTAAAAGCACCCTATGCCCCTTTCTCGTCTGTCTGTTAAATTTAAAGGAACCTTTAAACGGCCTATAGAAAAATGATTAATGCCCTAAGTCCTTATTCTGATTTCCCATCCAATATGACGGTATCTAGCACAGAAAAGAGCTCTCACTTTAGCAGTGCATTGTTTTCCCTCGGTGCCCATATTGAAATTAATATTTCTGTGAAGTGCGATTCCATTGAAATATTGGAATACATTTGTTTTTCCAGCGGACATATCTGAATCAAACACTTCGTGGTATAAAAGTAAACTTGCATGTTGGCAATTATTTTAAAAGCCCGTTGGCTCAATTAAGGCTCCACAACGGCAATTGCTAAGCCCCCCAATAAACTTGATGGTTGGCAAAAGTTTCCCTTTTCCTGTCCTGTGGCTGTGTAAAATATAGTGGCATGCATTTGAGCATAAAATTATAATAAAAATGCTTGGCTTATTGAGTGGGTTTGTGGGTGGGGGCCATTGAAAACCGCGCCCTCTTTCTACAGGGAGAAAATATCCAGTGCCTATTATGGGAAAATAAATGTAACATGTAAAAATTGCCATCACTCTTCTTTTTTTTATTTAAGGTTTTTAAGTTTAACAGGTGTGTATTGTATGTAGTAATATTTTTAAGTGTTTCTTTCAGTGTAGATCCTTTAACTGTGGCAACTTATCTGCGGCACGCGCATCTCTGCTTCTTCTTCTATCGCTGCCACTGACAGTTTTTTTGTTTTCCTTGTCTTTTTTTGTTTGCAACTGCATACAAAAAGCTTTCTGTTTAATGGAATATTTAACACAATTTAAAAAGTTTTTTTTTCTAAAGACAAACAAAGACTCGGAAGCACACATGTGGGTGGTAAATATATAGTTGGGGGTGGGGGCCCGAAGAAGAGGCAACTTTTGTTGGAGCCTCCGGACTGGAGAAAACTAAAACGTGCACACAGACATTTCTTTTTTTTATGGAAATTGTGTAATGACAGTTAATGAGGGTACTACATAAACAGACACAAGCACACTACCCATACACTTTTGCAAAACCCCACACCTGTGCAAAAACATCCAGTGTTGTCAAGTGTTCTATTAACAACGAGGCCAGCTTACCAACACTTGAGCTGGATTTCTACTGACAACAGCGTCACTGTGGAGAAAGTGTAAAACTATTATAACTAATTATTTTTGAAAAATTTTAAATATCCCTATTTCTTTTACGACAATAATTTTTTCTCACTAAGATTTACAGAAATATTTAATCAATAATACATTGTTCATCCAAAATATTAAAAAGAAAGGATTATGAATACAATCTATACAAAAAATTCCCTCCAAAATATTCAAAAATTTATTATAACATAAGCAAAAGTGCCAAAACTAGTTTGGAGTATGAGCTTGGCTAAATCGGTGCTAATTACGAATATATTAAGTGCTTTTTAGATTCCCGAAAGCTTTTCACTCCGAGTTTCAAACTTCTGGGTAATTTATAATAACATTTACCTAGCACATAAATATCCTCGCCTGCAAGGAAATTAGGGGCGAGAGGAGCAGCCATCTCCCATTGTGCTCCTCTTTTAAAACAGCAGCTCTTGTCTACACGAATTACTCAAAAAACATACTTAACACACTCACCCTCTCAAAGGAATTAATGGGAGGGGCGGGAAAAGTAAGAGGGGAGGGGCGGAAGAAAAGGGGGCTCGGCGTTGGGAGAAAGCGGAGCTGCGACTACAGGACATCAATGTTGATGGCATACCAGAAAAGTTTTGTTCTAAGCTTTTGGACAGCGCCGGCAGAATCTCAAACATTTTCACCTGCAAGCAAATAGCGGAAGAGAGGTGTTTTCCGGGGGTGGGGGGTGGAGGGCTGTTGGCCGTGGGTTTTTCCGGGCCAAGAGGAGAAGTATCCGTGTGCGAGAGAGTATCAAAACATATGAAGGAAGCGCCGATACAAGCGCACGAGTTCAACTTAGTGTGTACTTAACTTCCGTTACATGGCCACCACTACACCTGCACACCTCACCCACACCCGCGCACACACATCCTTTCACACGCATGGCCAGCGCCTCACATATACGCGCACGCAGAAAAAATGGGTTAAAAATTGCCAAAAGTATTTTATTTTGAATACCAAAAATATTTTTAAAATTTATTTAATAAAAAGAGTAAGGTTTTTTGAAAGAAGATCCTAAAACTAAAATTAAAAATTGCATTAATTTGAATTGTTTTTGTCATATATTTAAATAAATTTGAGTTGTACTGTGCGTACCATATTTATTATAAAATGTATAATGACCACATATATTTTCTCACAGTGATCGTGTTTGTTTGTTTATGCCAAAAGTGTTGTAAAGTGCGGCGCTTTGTCGGCAGGAAACGCTGAAAATTTATTACCGGACAATTTTGCCGGGGGCATAAAAAAGAGAGCCCACCGAAAATGGGCGCCCAGGGGGCGGAAGAGCATAGACTACACACACATGCATATGCATAGTTTGCTGGCCGTAAGTGTATGCAAACATGCCTAAAAAAATGTGGAACAGTCGAGGGGAAAGCGCAAATGCGGCGAGGGGGTGGGGGAAATGTGTAAGCAGGCGGGCCATTTTCCATTAAAAATTCAAAATGCCCGACGCCCAGCCCGCCATTAACACCCCGAGTATCTGTGTGTTCGGGGGAAAACCTCTTCAACTTTCCCCTTTCCCATTTTCCCGCCTTGCTTTGCTTTTCCTTTGCTTTTCTCCGCTTTCAACACCTCGTTTTCTCACCTTTCGAATGGGCTCTGTTCGCCTTTCACTCTGTGTGTGCTGAGGAATTTGCAGCGCCGTTAAAACTGAATTGATTTGTTATTCATGTTTTCTGACTTATGGCCAACACTTTCGGCTTTCCGCCTACCATTCAATTGACGTGGCCAATGGCGCCGACTTTTCCCCATCCCCACCCTCCGCTGGAAATAGTGAAAATTTAATGCTGGCACTGAATTCAGGAACGGATTTCACAGGGATCATGACTTTTTTGGAAACTCTTTTTTTTATGTAAAACTCTGGCCGATCAGAGAAACTGTTAAAAATGCACAGTACAAAATTCTTTTGCATAAAAATGTATGCGCATTTATTCATAGACTTTTGTAAATATTTTACTTATTATAATTATTATAATTTCAAATTAGGATTACTTGTTTTTTGTATTTCTCTATAAACCTAAACCCACTTTAATGAGTATTTTAAAGTTTTTTCTTTGAATAGGTTTAGTATATATTTTATTAAAACTGTTTAAAAAATAAATACCTACATTTTCTCCCCTAACATAAACCGCCCCTGGACAACCCATTATAGCCTGGTTGGAGTCGAGCCTCTGGCTTGGATTTTATATTTATTAAATTGCCGCAAGGGGAGCATTTAGTGCATGTTTGAGAACACAAAAAGGAAAGGCAAGGCAACAACACGGTGCCTTGCTGACTAACATTAATGTTGATATACACTTACTTTAGACTTTCCCATAAAACTGTATATTATAATTTATACATTTTATACAGGTAAATGAAGATTTGTATCTTAAATATTCCACGTTAGTCTATTTCAGTTTGTATAAATTCCTTTAAACTCTTATTCAAAAAATAAATATATTATTTAAATTTCATTCAATCACCAAAGATTGTTAAATGCTTTTACAAAAAGTTAGACCAGAAATTTACTAAATGAGTTACCATTAAAAAGGGGACTTGGTTCACAAGTGGCCAAAAGCTCGGTAATTTTAGTCGGAGAGGACTTTCTAGAATGAATTCAAATTCCATATTATTTGCCCCGCAGAAAAAACACAACATTTTAATGAACCAGCGGCCTGAGATGTGCATAACAAGTGTATAATTGCAGTAAAATGCATAAAAAAGCGGTTCTTCAATTACGCAATCCATTCACCGACGAAAAGGATTAATTCTGCGGAGTGGCCTTTTAGCTAATTCCGAATGTATTCAGATTTCAGGTCATTAAGTGCCATTCATATTAATTTCGAGATTTAACCTGCGGCTCTTTGCCGCATTAAATAGTCATTCTGTGCGGCAACTTTTACCAGCCAACTAATTTGCATTCGTACCTTTCCCTTCTCATTTTCATTTTCATTTTCATTTTTCGGCTTGACAATTCTTTTTTCTTCTTTTTTTTTGAGTTGGGCCCTGGGAATGTCTAAATTTTAATCACCTCAGTTGACAAGTCAAGACAAATAAAAGCGGTTCGCAATTCGGGCATGAAACCAAGTTTGCGGGAAGGATTCGTTGCTTTTTGAAATAATAAATCAGGGCATAGGCGAAAATATTTAAATTTAAATGTTTCGGGGCCGAAACGTAAACAGGAGCAAAACTCCCGGGGCGGCAGTCACTTTCATTATTGGAAATATAAATCACTTTCCTTGCAGGAAGGAAAACAAAGTCGGCCTATACACCCTTTGAGGCTAATGGGTGGGTCCAAGTGGGTGGCTGCCCGAGTGGGTGGTGGGTGGTGGGTGGTTGGAGGTCGCCGCCTGTTTGTTCTACCATCTCTCTGCGGCAAGAGGGCTGCACGATAAAAACAAACAAATTCATAGCTAATAAAATTGCTAATAAATAAACGAGAATGGCGTAAGCGCAAAAAAGGGACACACGAAGCGAAAACAAAGCAGCCGCAAACAAAATATACCAACAAAGAGTACGAAAAAATCCTCATCATCAGCCCACACATTCACCTGATAAAGGGGGAGGGAAAGGGGAAAGGGAAAAAGGGGGTGGGAAATCGGGGGAGCTGGAAAAATAATGTAAGGCTAAAGCGACGCCAACCTGGTGGCCGCATTGACCAACAGCCAGCGGCCATTTTCGGTGGGTGGTTGGGCGAACAGGTTAGCAGACATTGCATTAAACAGCTAATGGGTTAAGAGGGCGGAGGGTGAGGGGGCGGGGTCCTTGGAGTCGCGTGCGCCTCTGCCAACAATTGCTGCACGGATAAAAAATACTTGTAAGCTAACCTAAGCTAAAATAAGAAGCTTAGCTAAAGTCTCAGAATATTAAAATAAAAATAGAACTTTAAAAAATTATATTAAAATTGATTAAAATTTTAAAGAGTTGTATTAATGTTTTTTTTAACATTTCTTAGAAGTAGCCAATCTACAACATATTTTAATTGGTATTTTTATTTTTTTCTCGTGTGATAATTTTGGTCTTTTATTTTTTATTAATAATCTATTTAATGGTCTAATACATTTATTAACGTTTATTTTATTTTTTTTGAACATCACAAGAGATTTCCTAGAAGTTGCCCATCATCAACCTATTTCAATTGGTATTTTTATTTTTCCCCGTGTTATAATTTTGGTGTTTCCTTTTTTATGGCATTGTTTTTTTACCCCCTTTGGCCTTGTTGCTCTTGTTATTTGCGGCGTTGGTTTTTGAAAATTTATTACCAAAAACCGCACATGCTTTTTTAACTTTTCCTCACAGCGGTTTCCGTAGTTGCCTGGCCACATTTTTGGCTGGAAATTTTTAATCAAAAGAATGTTGGCCACACAAATCCAATTACATTCTGATAAGAAATGCTTAGCCAATGGCCACATTTTTCCTTATGCAAATCAGCCCCGGTTTATTAGCCCTTTATGGTGTTTTCCCCGGCTTGATGAGTATTTTTCCGCGTTCACTTTTTATATTTTCTGTTAGTCCACCGCAGGTGGCGGAGCATGAAAAGTGTCCAGGCTGCAAAAGCCAACCAGGATGGTCAGGATGGTCAGGAGGATGTCAGGCAACGAGGGTCGGGTCATCATTCCCTGTCCCGGCTCATAAATCTTTGGGATAAAAATCCGCTGAGGACGGCGAAAGTTGCCAGCCACTTTGTGACCCACTTACAGCCAGCTTTTCAGACCCGTTTCGCCAACTGACTGACTGAATAACTGACTGACTGACTGACTGGACTGACTGACTCATAGAGGTCATAATTCCCATGCAATTTCAGCTTTTGTCCCCGTTTAATGACTGACAGGAAGCCTTAGTGCTCGTCTCCTAACAATTTGCATTTTTATGGAATTGAGACATTTGACGAGCTCGAAAGACGCCCGTAGATTGGATATGAGCCAGAAATTAATGTGCAGCATAAAGATCTCTTCGTCCAGATTGCAGATCAACTTTTGATGACAACTTGCCTTTATTTCTTTTTACATACTACGAATAAATAGGAAATGTTAAGAACACGCCATAAAATGTTGCACGGTATTAAATAAAATATAAACTTGCCGAGAATCATGTGTAAAATTCGGTATTTTCTACATTTAAGGCTTATTTTTAATTTATCAAGTTATTGTACAGTATTTGAAGATTCCGCTATTGTGTTAAGGTCACAAAAAAAGGGATTCCCTATTACGATTCTCCCCTTAAAGCTTAAGAACGACCCCAGTGAGCTGTAAATAAGAAAAGGGAAACCCCAGCTTTAATGCGAAATTAATAAACCAAAATCAGCTGCTAAGCAATAAACTAAACTAACAGAGCCTGCTTTGCCTTAACCCAAAGGCGACCTAAATAAACACACACACACACACACACCAGCGAGCATCCAAGGTCGTTCTAAGGCGCGCAAATAAAACAAGGGGGCGTGGCAGGGGTCGGAGGGGCGGCAAAGGCGGCAAAAAACCGCAAGATCCTAACGGCAAACGAATTGTGAAGGAGCCGACAAAACAAACCAAAGACAAAACAAAACACAGAGTCAAAGGAATAAACCAAGCAAATAATCCTTTAGCTTAAAAAACCAAAGAGACAGGACTTGGGAAAAAATATATTTGAAAGCGCGAGTTTTACGAATATAAAATGCCCAGTAAGAAATTTTTAAAAGGTATCATCTTCATTCAAAGGACTAAAATTTATGATAGATTTTTATATATTTATATGTTAAGTCTAAAACCCATTTCCGTTTTTCATATTACCATAATCATAGCTAAATTTTGTATTATTACTAGATTTTCTAAAGCACCATATATACCCTTTATTGATGAGAACTTTAAGAATAAAAAAACTCGAGTGACAAGAAAAGCTAGGCGAGCTATCGAAAGAGTGAGAATGAGGGAAATAGAAGGCGGGAAAATAGGTCGCCTTTATTTTGTGTTTTCTTTGTTATGTCAGCCCTCTCTCGGTATTTATTTCTTGTATTTTGTTCGCCGTTCTATCTATCTAACTTTTTCTTTTTTTGAAGCGAACGCACAGAAAAAATGGGAATGGGCCAAGGGAAAATCCACACGGCCGCATTATCCTTTGCTTATCGCGATGTTCTCGCGACCCTCGGGGTCGGGGGGCGGTGAAAAACGAGGGGGCGTGGCCCCATATTTAGACTACTCGGCGTCGTCGACGCTTTGAACTTGTGTCTTTTGATTTTGATTTCGATTTGGACTCGGATCCGTATCCTTAAATCCGTCTCTACATATTTTTGGAATTAATTTGCCTAAGTGTCGTCCTTGTTCGGCGCGTTAAGATCTCTGCCGACGATAGGCGAGCTAATTTTGTGTAATGAAATAAATTAAAAGTCCGTAATAAACTCAAACTGTCAGCAGCAACAATCAGTAAGCGACGTCATGGCAAATGAAGCGAAAGTGGCAGCGGGACAGAGACAGCATGAGCTGGGAGCGAAAGAGAGGGGGAGATTGGCCAGGCAAATTGGCTTGTTAATGAATCATTACGCATACGTCACGTTGTGCATGACAAATGACACCAGGCGGGCACAATCGTTGATACAGAAAAATGGAATGAATGCGAATGACTTGCAAAAGGGTTTTTCCTACCCTCCATTCCTCTTAATGGAATCGCATTTGTGTGGGTTTATTAGGGTGGCTTTGTTGCTATTTCTAACCGCATCGAAATGTTTGAAGAAAATATCTTTAATCTGTAGTAAGTTGGTAGCTATTTTCCCATTTTTGGTATTTCCACATCGATTTTAAATTGTTCCACACTTTCCTTTGCAAAAACAGTAATTAAAGAGTGGCTTCCGATACATTTGTGTCCACCCTACGAGTTAACCCAGTTAGAGGATTAAAGACACCAGCCATAAAAGATTTCCATATGGGGGTGAAAACTTGGAATCAGCTTAAAGTCTCAAGCGAAACGAGAATGAAGTGGAAAATTTAGATGAGAGGCGGCAGCAAAGATAAACACAAAGACTGCTTCCAGCTTCAACTCCACATATATATGCTTTCTCCGATTTCCCCTCTTTTTCACACATTTGCATGAGCGCTTTTGTGCACACAATTTGTTCAAATTGGGTTCGGCCTTGCTGTCGAATGTTTAGCCAGCGAAAAGAAATGGCCGCCATCTGCATTTCCGGCTCCATTCCCCGGAATCCCCTTATTCTGGGACACACACGCACACACTCAAACGTGCTCGTATGCTAATTCAAAGCCAAACTATAAATTTGCGAGCTGGCCGCATATTAAAACGTTTAATTCAATATGGAAGGCGTTCTGCTATTCAAACTTTGGCCATCGCTCGTTCCGAAACTCCGTCCGCCTGTCCGTCCGGCGGTTTATTCGTCTGTGTTTGTTTAGGCAAAAGCTTAGTCAGGGACACATATGCTTAACCAAACTAGCTACAGTGCTGAAAGACAGTATTTGGTCATCTGTCAGAGTTGGGAAGGAATGCTGAAAAACTAAGCTAGATTGGATGAAATAAACAAATAAGCAGATGACAAATTTAAAAATATAAAAGGTTTATGTAAACGGAAATTCTAACTCTTATAAATATATGTAAAATAGATTTTAAAATATAATTTAAAAATTTAACAACATTTTTCAAAAATATATTTTACTGTTTTTACAAAGATAAATGAAATAAATAAATTAGTTATTTAGTTAACTTTAAAATAGATTCAATTTTGTTTAACTTTACCTCTGAAATAAACTGATTTATGATATTTTCCTAATATTTTCTCTATGATCCGTTTTTAGGCAACTTGCAGCGAGAGGCACTTTAGATGAAGCCACTGTCCAAATAATTTTATGAATCACTGTTTTGGCCCTCCTGCTCAAGTGGCCTCCACTTGTCTTTGCCCTTGGGCTGCGCTGGCATCTGCGAACGTGCCGCCCCTTTGCCCGCTTATAATCTCATCTGTGACACTCGTTGAACTTGTCGCCATTTAGTTAAATCAACAAAAATAATTTTGTCCAGAGGAGGTCCTTCTGGCTACCTAAAACTGCCCCTCCTTCTTGCTCCTTAGCCGACTATCTCATCTCGTCCACACACGCGCCCTCCCATTGACTACTACTACAACTACTTTCCGGCGAAGGCTCACGTACTCCCGGACAAACGGACGGACAAACGGACGGACAAACGGACGGACGGACGGAAGTCGGAAGTCGGGTATATCTTGTCCGTCGCTCCTGCCACATTAACGTGACTTTTGCAGCGCCCAGTTTTATCAGCATAATTTAGTTTGTGTCCGGACTTTGGACCTCGGACTTTGGACTTCGGACCCGTTCAGCTGCGGCCTGCGGTCCACTGCATTAGTTAGAGAGTCCTTTGTGCTAACTCGCAGGGTTAGGCGGTTGCGGATATTAAATCCGCCCCAGAAGGGCTTTAATTAAGCCGCCTCGGCTGTCGCAACTGAATTATTAAAGTGCTGCACGGCAGGCGCGAAAAAATAAATACTAACAAATTTCTGAACATGCACAATTCTGTAATTCAGTTCCGTTGGCAGCCGAAAGTCGATTTTGTCGACCGCCCGCTGCGATTTGCCCAATGCACTGAGGGAAATAAATATGAGAATAGTTTATTTGAACTTGCCATATATTTTTATAATTTCCAGTATATTTTTCCCTGTGTCGTTTGCCTTGTGAGAGGCACTTTGTATTTTTTTGAAGTAGTTAATAAGTCCACCTGGCAGGTGGGGGGTTTTAGATGGAGGGTGTGAGAGGCGGGGACTGCCAACAGCCATAAAGACGCTTACTAAGTGCAGTTGGCCAAAAGCAAAAGCGCAAAAAGGAATTTCGCTAAATATGCCAAGTTATGGAACTCAATTGGCGGCCTCTTTAGCAGCCGAGGAGTGCGCAAAAGTTGGTTAATAAAATCACAGCGGAGTGTTAATGGGGATTTTTATAGGGGAGGTCCTCCTGCGAGACAATGCGAAAGGGGCTGTGACAAAACTATGATGGGATGAAAATGGAAATGCTCTCCTTGGCACGGCAATCAAGTTGAAGAACCGTCTTTTACAACTTATCGAAGCAAAGTCAAAGACTTGGTTCTGCACTTGGCATTCTGCTGACCTCATAACGGCCCTGCTTATTAAGCGTTTGTCCTGCGGCCAAATCTTAGCAAGTCTCTGGCTGCACCTACCCGCATTTTCCGACCATTTCCACCCGATTTTCCGCCTTTGCCCGCAACGTGTTGGCAGGGCTAAAGCCAAAACTGTTGCGGATCGGCTTTCGCGTAATTAAAAATTGCGGCTAACGCTGGCCAGCCGACCGTGCAACCCCCTCCCCCTCCCCCCTCTTAACGCTTTTCCACTTTCCCGCAGGAAAGGCAGGAAAATGTTGGGACGGCGGATCGTCCTGCGGTGGGTCCTTTTCTGCTGACGCTGCCCTTAAATGCGCTTTTTAGTTTAGACCAACGTAAGAGGTTTTAGCTCGCAGCGGGTGCCACGCCCCCTCGTCCTTATAGAGCACCACCGCCCCAAAGGTTCCAGCCACGTTGAATAATTTGCTTGCACACAGCAAACTCAAAAAAAAGGAAAAATGGGGGAACAAGAATAAAAAGAATATTTCAAATTAATTAACGCTAATGAAAATGTTTAAAACTTGAAAGTTGCAGTCACTCGAGTGTGAGAGGATGAGGGGGTGTTTGGGGGTCTGCTAGAGCAGAGGGGGGGGGGGGAGGCAGTTGTCCGAGGGGTAAGGACTGCAACTAACTTGGCTGTTTGTTTGCGCCTCAGACAACTCGGCGAAACTCGGAACAGAAAACAAGTTTCCGCTTCCGATGTTACTGCTGCACAAGAAAACAAGTTTGGGTAAAAATGAAGAACAAATTCACTAAGAGATATTAAATGTAAAAAAAAATTTGTTAACCTATTAATTATAGCATTTTCAGGGAATTTTAGCTAAGATTTGTAAATAGATTTTAGAGGCCGGTTTAAGATAATTAATAAAATATTATATTGTTAAAATCAAGGATTTAAGTCGTTATAAAAAGTAACAGCGTCTAATATTGCACAAAAATTAACTATTTTAATAAAACTAAATAAAAATAACAATTTTTAAGATTATTTTCTAAATTATTCTGATCAAAAAAGTATTGTAATTCCCGCGACTAGCACATTAATATATAAGTTTAACTTGTAGTGCTAGGAATTAAAATAAATAAATAAAAGCAATTACAGTTCATTAATTAGTTATATTTAAATTTAAATTACACATTTTCCCCTGTGCATCCTTACTTCGTCCGCTTATTTTCCCTCCACAGACTGATAGTTTTCATTGGCGGTGGGCGAGGGGAAATGCAAACAAAGCTCTGTGGAAAACTTATTTGTTTTTACACGAATAGAAATCGCTGCGGCGGCCCAACTGTTGCGCAATCGAACTCAAAGCAATTTTAATAAATTTTATGGCACATTTATTTGCATGGCACCTGGGACGCTTCGTTTTCCCCGGACCGTTGCCTGTTCGAATTATTTGCCGAGTACATTCCACATTGCATTTCCTTTTATTAGAAAATGCTATAATAATTCTTGGCAAAAGTTGAGTTCGCATTGTTGTGCAAACTGGGAAAACAAAAGAAGCTTTGCGCGAAAGTTTCCTATTTTATGAAGGGGCGAGGTGAAGTGGAGAGCCGAGGAAAGTGGACATTGCACGAGGGTCATAAAAACAATGAGTGCAGAGTATATATATATATTTTATATACGCAATTTTCGCCTATGAGTGCAGAGCTGAGAACTCTTCTGACCAGAAATTGATACCAGTAAGTTTCTCTTTTCGAGAGACTTAACAATAATTGGGCAACTCAAATGGCTGAAAACTTGGCAAATAGAGAATGCGAATTGTACCGAATTTGTATTGAAATAACTATATGATTTTTAAAGGCTTTATCGAGAAAAATAATGGTAATTAAAAGAACAGCTTTTTGCCAATGTTTAAGCCTTAAAGCTGGTGTCAAACAGTTTTCTTGTTTTTGAAGCAATTAAATATTTTTGAACGAAAGTTTAATTTAAGTAAGGAGCTTTAGCTTTTTTTTAGTATTAAATTTAATAAATTAAAATATTGCCTCGCTTCTGGTACTACAAAAAAGGTAAATAAATTCTTAAAAACACTTTTATCAAAAAAAGAGCTTCACATTTCTATTTCACTTTTGATGCTCACTTTAATTGCACCCTTAATGTCATGGCCGTGGACAAAGAGTTGTGGCTCATATATCAAATTTTGAAGACAGCTTACTAGAACACCTATTCAGACATCAAAGGACTTCGGGCTCAGCCAAGAAACACAGGATGTGAAGTGCGTGCTGGGTTTGCTGTTTGCTGTTTACTGTTTGCTGGCCAGTTGCAGTCAGTTTGCCAGCTGAACTGCTGGTTTTGTTTGGCTGAGTTGTCTGAACTCTGATGCCTGTGGTGGTGACAGCTAAAGTGGCGTTCCGGCAGCATCAGGCAACCAAATAAATGCCGTGCAAACTCATGCAACGCCTGCAGGTATCCTTGAACAGTGGATAGTTATGTTAGCTTTGATTAATATATTATATATCTGATGAACATAATATATTAATTCACATAAGTAGTTTACAAAAAAATAAAATTCAATTAAAAAATTTTTAAATATTTTAAACTTAACATTTAAAAAATTGTTTTATATTTTATTTATACTCTTTATTATATTCCCTTTAATTTTTCCTGCATAAATTACATTTCAACTACAAATTCCACTAAATCCAGCCACTGTGCATCGCCTCTTTTTGGTTAAACAATGCACTTTGCCAAGGGTAATGGGCTTGTCACTGTCCGCCGGAGGCTGCCAGCTGTTTTCATATTTTTCCCCCGACAAATGCATACACCGGGCACCATAATCAAGTAATTGTCGGCGGTGCACCTGCCCGTGGTGCTGCGAATATCGCGCATACGCCGCATGAAACCGCGCTGGAAATAAAGGATCCGGGATTAGGCTTTATTTCTTGCTGGCTGGTCGTTCGGTTGATTTAGTGCCCCCGCTTAGAGGGCCCAACAATTGTGAGCGACGCAACCGCTGACACTTAACTGTGAAAAATTGTGAATTATTATGGCAGTTTCCCCAGAAGCCCCTCGTATTTTTGTAGGCAGGCGCCAGTCGGTGTTCTTTGGGATTTCCTTTGCCTGTTTATGGCTGCGATTTGTTACGCACAATGGTGCGTGTTGGCCACAAGCGTTTCATCGGCTACGGGGAAGCCACAACAATCACTGGGGAGGAACTTGGATAGGTCGCATACTCGAATACCCTTATGGCGATCTAAGATTTACGGGGATATAAAATTTAATTGCGTAACACCACAAATGAAGTCTTAAGCATACTACAAATACTTATGCATATTATATTCGGTACAGCAAATTTAGCTAAATCAATATATTTTATTTAATTTAATATTTATTACAATAAAATGCTATATATTTGAAATACTGTTTAAATTTAATTTAATTGTATATAATACAAAATAAATCATCTTAAATAATACGAATTTTATAAAACTTGAACATAAGCCAAATTAACTGAAAACCAATCGCCATAATAAACCCCAAAAAGGATATTGTCTATTTCTGACACCAACAGACATTTTTGGAAGATTTCCAGACTATTCATATAGTCATAAATTGATTATTTTATGTCGTGTCAACTTAGCAAGATTTGCAAACTAATCGAGGATAACGTTTTGAAGTTCTTTAAGAGTGTTGGCCTTTTTTTTTTGGCTTTCAACGGTGGTTAAGTTTTTCAGTTTATATGGGTATTCAATAATTTCTTCACGATGACTAGACAAAACTAAATAACCCTTGGCAAGGGCATAGGGCTCTAATGAGAGAGGGGGAGCCTTCGCTGACTGGTAACTGGTAGCTGGCAAATGGTAACTGGCAGTCAGGTGGGTTGAAAGGCCAGCAGGCAGCCTGGGTAAACAAATAATTCAAAGTCATTTGTGCCATGACTTGGACCCAGTTGCCAGCTGCTCCTCTCTGGCTCCTCCTTGGTCCTTGGCTAAGCTGCGACGTCCTGGGAGGGAGCTGAGCTGGCCAAGTGTGAAAAAAGTGTCAACGCTTTTTGCCATGTCAAGTGATTATGACACTAAAGAGGGGCTCCGATCCGAAGGGGAAGACTCTAAGCAATTGCCCAGGTCGAGAGTTTTGACTGTTTCATTTCTATTTGCGTTTGTGTTCCTGCAGTTTGTGGTTGTGCTCAAAGATAAACGGATTTATTTGGCCTATTCGGCTATTTGGTAAACGATACCTAACTGCTGCTGATTGGACAGCTAAGCCAAGAATAAGGGTCTACTTGAAGCATCTATCAACTTTTTTGCTAGAGAGCTATCACATGAATCTTCTAATTATTTAATAAGAAATTTATTAAATTTTTAAATCGATGGCTCCTCTATTTTTCAGCTGCTTCTGAAACTTAAAATATCCTTGTCCCTTTAAAAGGGACGACCTCGATGCACTGGCACGCCCATTGGCACCGTTTTAGACATAAACAGTGTTTACATTAAAAAAATGGTTCAAGCCACCTTTCGTGTTTTAGCTTCCTTTGCACCTCGTCGCCGAGTCCTTTATCCTTCCCCCTCTCGAATCCCTTTTCGTTTTCTAGGCGCCTCCGCATGCTGTTGGCCTGGGCAAACAAAAAATCTCATTAATCCATTAAGTATACGCCAAGAAAAAGTTCAAAGCGTCTACTCACACACACACACACACACACCAGGACACACTCTCACATTCTCAAGATGGCAAGGACACTTCTCAGCTACCGTGTGTATTATAGTAATGTGAGTGGGTGTGCGAGTGTGGGCGTAAGTTTGTGTTCAGTGTGAAAGAAAGCCTTTTGGGAGCACTAATGAGTTTGACATTGTTTCCTCCTAACAAGCACCAAAGTTGGCCCAAAAGAGAGAGGCAAGTTGGGGGGTTTTGGGGTCCAAAATCAGAGGAAGCCGACTGCATCGCCAGACATTTTACCTTGGCATCTTTTCGGCGTTTCTATTACGATTTCCAAGGCGGAGACGCTGCGAAGTCCCCCAAATGAATTTCATTCCATTTTCCACATCTTCAGCTTCTACTTACGCTTTTTTTCACTAATTAAAACCGTGTTGATAGCCGTTTTCAATTTGGCTTCCGGCTGAAGCTTAAAGTCCATTGGTTTTAGTTTTATACTATGTTTGGTAATGCAATTATTTACTCAAAAATGTGTCTGTAGTTTAAAATTCAAACTAAAATCTGAAAAATTCAGTTCAATGCATTTTATAAAAATAATGAATGAAGAAATATTATAGATAACACAGGAACATAAAATTGATCTTTATGAAACTTTTTTACTTTTCAGTTCACAACTACAAAATAAGAACTTAATTTGAACGGTTTTGCGAAATTTTTAGTTTTACCGGAGTTATAGGGGTCGCAATATGGCATTTTTGACCCTTTTTCAAAAAAGATGCACTTAGTCGATAACTTCGGAATGGTTAGAGATATCTTTATGATGTTTTAAATGGTCCATCAAGAATTATTATGGCTTTCCATAAAAAAATGTATAATTTTTCTTAAAAATAAATTTAATTATTTTTTTTTTTGGTTTTATTTTTTTTAGTTTTCTTAACCAGATATAGATTTTAAAACAATTTGAAAATAAAGTTTTTCGCAATATTGATTTGACGGAGGGCACACAGCGGTTTTCCATATAAAAATTGGCATATTTTGACTCACTTGTAATTACGATTTTAACCTAATTAATATCCTCTTGATGGCTTATAGCAGTTTGGCCTCCAGCGAAAACTTAAAGCTTCTTGGGGAACCGATTTCGCAACCGTTTACGGTTTACTTTTTTCCCTTTCGACGGCATGAGTAATGTCTCCCTTTTGACTCATTTGGTTACACATAGACATACACATACTCCGGCACCAACTCATGCATGCATAAATATCCGGGATGGAAACTACGCCGGGGTCTCTGGGTTTTCTCGCTTTTCCGGATTCTCTGACTTCTGCGCATATTTTGGCTCTGCCGGCGTCGATTGTAAATTACGCCCTAATGCGCCCATTTGTATGCTGCAAAAATTGCCGCTTATTGAATATTTAGCGAGCTACCTGACACAAACTTCCTTCGTCTCGGCTGCCTAATGAACTCATTTGGGATTTCGCATGCGTGCTTCGGCCTGCAAAAATCGCTTATAAAGAAAACTGAAACTTTTTGCATTTTAAATAATTAAACAACAAAGGCCAGTTTAAACACCCCCCGCAGCTGTTTCTTGATCCCTTTTTCTTTTTTTTGGGTCTTGTTTGGGCCCCGATTGCGTATCACATTTGGTTGCCAGGCCAATGAAGAGTGACTGACTGACAGGCGAAATGAGCCGGGATTACGGGCCAGATAAGCGCTAAACAAGCAAATGAAGCTCGAAATTCGCCTAGGGGCAGGTGACACTGATGGCAGTTTGGCCATCTTCGGAATCAGCTAGAGAAATATCAAATGTCCTAGAAAGGATTCCTTTTCATTGATATCTTGTTGTAAAATATATTATTAAATATTAAAAATGTTTTTAATAACCCTATATTAACCAGAAGATAATACTTGAGATTTCTATTGAAATATTCGGAATTTTTCAATAATTTGTATCTGTGCATAAATATTATTATTCCGAATTTGGAATAAATAAATAAATAAAATTAGTCAGAGATTTCTCTATACCACTTAATTTTTTCAGCTCTTTAAAAACCCTACTGGCATCTCTGACATTACAACTTTCATTGGGTGCTGGTTGGCCGATTTAATGCCCAGGAATTTGATTAGTTTTGAGCACTTTTCCGAGAATCGCAGTCCGTACAGAGAAACCCTTGCTTGTGGCAGGACATAATTAGAATGAAACTTAACCGAAACGCCTTTTCACTCAGTTGCGCCATTGTGTCCTTCCACTGAAATGTCATTTAAAAATATCCTTCGAACCACCCACACCCGCACATTGTGAGCTTCCGAGCTTCAGAGCTTCAGAACTCCTGAGCTCCTGAGCCCGTCTGGCAATCGATACTTCATTAAGATATCGTGCTCTGGTGCCTAGACGCTTTCCGTTTACGTTTCCCTGATTACTTTGCATAGTTCCTCCTTTCGCTTTGGCTTTGACTTTCCTTCTTATCTGCCTGCCGGGATTCTGAACTTGCTTCTTTGTCTTTTGGCCCGGCTGGCAAATAAATCGCAAAATCGTATTAGAGGCCCGAAAATTATTTGCCACCGGATGTGTGCCCATCGTCGGAAGTCGAGGCCGTTGGTCTGATGGGCTGACGGTCTGAGGGTCTCTGAGATCCCGGTTTCAGTTCTACTCTGGCTGTTAGTTTCAGTTTGAGTCTCAGTTCCAGTCCAAGATCGAGGGTTAGAGGTTGCGAGGGTTCGAGGCCTGTGTTTATCACATGAACACAATCAAATTAGCGCACATCGAGTGCAAATAGGCAGAGATAGGCACAGCTGGTACCGAGCAGTCTGTTGGTGGATTGTGGATTTTGGTAAGGGCAATTGGCCAAATAGCGACCATTGAAGACAAGAAATTAGTTATTTTCAATCTTGAATTTGGCCTTTGGGTTTAGTTCTTTGTTTGGAAGCTACAAATAAAATCTACATAAAAGGGAAATGCGAACTATTAACTTTAAATTTTAAATATAATTTTTTTGCATATAAAAAATCGATAAACTTGTAATATTTTCCCCAAAATTCAAATAACAAATAAAGCATTCTTTTAACGTATTTTTGCCAATTTTATATGAAATTTTACGTATAATTTCCCGCTTTTTTTATTTTATACCACTGATCTAAAACATATTTTCTATAGAAAAACTTACCAAAATGTTTTAGTTTCGAATGGAGAGTGCCTTCTACTTGCCTGGCTAAGCGGCTCTGCCAGCTCATTTGGCAAGATTGTTGGGGGATCGTCTTTTGCGGTGGCCCGCCTGGGGTCTTCCAGATGTCTTCTGCGGCAGCTCCAGCTGAATCCTGCTGATTCCCGACACGCCCCCTTCGCTCCGCCCGCCCAATGACTGGGGAGTCTTCTTCTGGTCCTGGGAGCTGGCTCACTTTGTTGCCACTGATTCTGGCACTCCTGCTGGTGGCGATGTCAGGACTTTTGTTGGCTGCTGTCAACGGACAACTTCGCTCGGCTGCAGCTTGCAGTTGCATTTGCAGTCGCCTGACAGCTCGACAGAAAATATGAGCAGCCAAAGGGCTTGGGGACCGAGTGGAGCTGCGAGTATGTGGAGCTCGAGATGTAGAGCTGTGGAACTGGGAACATGGAGTTCCACTCCGCTTGTCGCCTGTCACATTGTTGTCATGTGACTGCCATCGTGCAAGATGCCTGGCCTTCGTTTAATCAACATTACTTGTGCTTAAATCAATTAAAAACTAATTACGTTTCATGCCCTGTTGAGCGCAACTTTGTGGCTTTCCCACTTTCCACGGGAATTTCACTCGAGCCGAGCGAAGAGCGAAGAATCCTTTGAGTCTGGGCGCCCAGGGGCGTTAATAGAATCTCGCCATTTTTCCGGGCCACCATTGCCCCACCTGGCCAAAAGCAGGGCCAAAAGCCTGTTAAGGCCAAAAGCCAGTGCATCTGCTTCTGCTTCTGATTCTGCTACTGCCGCTTTTGGCTTTGACTCATTTGGGGAATTGCAGCTGGCTGGCTGCTCGGGAGTGCAAAAATTAGACGACAAGGGTGCAAGGGATCTCAGGTGCGTATTCTCGGGTTTATGAGTGCGAAATTCCAGGTGTTTAGACCACATGAATGTTTCAGTGGAGAATACTAATTACAAATACTTTGTCGGGGCGTTGCAACTGCG
The DNA here is from genome assembly GCA_037075205.1 of Drosophila prostipennis. Lineage (NCBI taxonomy): Eukaryota > Metazoa > Arthropoda > Insecta > Diptera > Drosophilidae > Drosophila > Drosophila prostipennis. The sequence goes on along the minus strand of JBAMCJ010005432.1, from coordinate 108,645 downwards.
GTTTTTTGCTTTGCCTTTTTTTAATTTTAGAAAATCCTGCTGCCATGTCCTATATTTATGGCACTTTATTTATGATTTCAGTTAGAACTTCGGTGTAACTGGGCCAACAATCTTGCCAAATTGAACAGACTAAGCATCTGATAAAATAATCGAATAAAAAACCTCATTCTTTATGACATTCCATATTCGGAATCTAAAAATCTAATTAAAAAAAAATCTTTTTAGCCAATTTTCGCATTTCTTATAAGGGGTTATGATTCATCATGATTTATTTTATCAAGGTTTTTTTAACGAAAAATGGCAAACATTTTAAAAGTTCCAGGTTTAAATGCAAATTGATTGGTAATTTTATAAGGAGTACAACAATGTACGACATTCTTTGTTTGGATAATTATTTCCATTTAAATCCTAATTTGTGTTCATTACAAACATTTTATTTTTCTAATATTATAGAAAGCCTATTAGATTAAGGATATTAAAACACGAGTATTTCTTTGTATCGATTTGAACAATGTTCTTTTTTTGTGAAATATTAAGCTAGTAAATTCCTTGGGGAGTAGCCCTTTGGTATGTCCCTGTTCGCCGCAATTTAGCCTGCCATTTCCTTTTCGCCACGCCCACCAAACATAATTACAGGCCTTCAATAGAGGCCCCCTTTCCACCCTTCGCCCGCCAAAAACAACCAATCTAAACTGCAGCTAATCACAAGCTGCAAGCTGAGTAGCTCATAAATATGCATTTACACTTTTGTCCCGAGGAGTTGACATATTAATTTTTAATATCCCACTGCCAGTGCCTCTGTGCCTGTGCCTCTGTGCCTCTACCGTTGCCGTTTTCCGAGTTGCCAAGTGGACAAAGAGCGCCGGCTAATTAGCCAGTTCGCTCAATGGCCAATTGCCACGCAAAATCAGCCAAGGGTAGCGACTACGACTACGACAACGACAACGCTCTGTCCGCAGTCCGCTGTCCGCAGGTCCGCTGGTCCGGACTAAACACAGCGTTTAAAGCCAAAAAATAAACAACAATTTAGTGCAGATTAGCGCCAAGCACACAGGTGGAGTGAAGGCAGGGGGTTTTTTGATAGAACAGGTGGACGGAATTCAGGGGCGGGGCAGAGGGGAAACGCCTTTTGTTTATATTGTTGTACGTGTGTCGGCGTGGCGCCATTGTTTCAACGTTTTGCCCAGTTCGGCTGGAAGAGCGGACAGAGGCGCCCAGCGACAGGGGGCCAGGTGACATTAGGCTCGGGTTTGAATGGAGCTCAGGCTGCTTACATGCATTGACTGGGACTACGGCTGCACGAGGAGAAAAGGGCTCATAGTTCGGAGAAGGAATTAGATTTCCCTTCTTCAGAGGGAAATTTGATAAAATAATTAGCTTGAATATAGACTGTTTCTTAGCTACTGCTTGGTTTGCTTTGAAGCACAAAATATAAATATTTTATAAGAATAATTAATTACTAATCTTGTCCCATCGCGATATTAAACACAAATAAATAATAGAAAAAATATAAATTAATAATCTTTTTAAAAACCACTAATTTTAGTTCTAGTTATTTTTCTGTACATAAATATATTTTTTATCGAGTATGAGATTTTATGAGAAATGCAAAAAAAAATGTTAAAAATCTGAACAAAAATTGTTTGTCTGAAATATGAAAGAAATATTCAAGTTATAATCTATGGTAAGTTGCATATGTGACGACGCTACTAAGAAATATATAAACTTCTAAAAAATACTTAGAATTATCCAAGGTAAAAACATGAAAGTTTTCAATATAATAAGAGGAAAAGCCAAAATATTTAGGAACAAGCTATGTAGAATTTTGAGTAATGACTATAAATTTGTATGAGACCTGTTGCTTACGACTTGCGTATCCTGCGAAATGTAAGCAAGTTTTCTTTCAGTGGCAAGCCAGAGCGAAAAGGCAGGGGGATTTGGCTTTAGTTTGGCTAATTGCTTGAAGAGCACACAACAATGGCAAATGGCGATGGTGATGAAGGCAATGGCAGTGGCAATGGCGATGGCAAACTTCCGTTTCCGCTCGCGCTGCTGCTGTGCTGCTCTCGTTGTTGTTGCCCAGCTGCGTTAAGCTGGCAAACTAATTAGATTCGTGCGCCTCATTGGGCCACTTTTGATTTGTGACTGTGGCTGAGACTGCGCCCCGTCGGAGGAGAAAGATGTAGCAACTTTCTCCAAGTCGGCTGAGATTATCTGAGATGGCAGATGGCCCAAAACTTAAAAACTCTTAAAAAACAGGGGCTGCATATTTGGTTCAAGTTCGTCCGGAGGACTTGGGAACCGATTTTTCATCAAATGAAATGCACAAGAAAACTGCGCCAGGACAACAAATAAAAGCAAATGCGACATGTGGCTGGCAGGAAAACAAGAAGCGCACAAAAACCCCAAAAGAAAGTTCGGGCCAAGCCGCAAAAACAAAAAACTTTGTGCCCCGAAAAACGGCAAGAGCAACAAACAGAAAAAAATTATGCGAAATTTAATTTGACTTTTGTTGTGTTTGTAGCTGTTGTTGTTGTTGGCGGTGGCAGCCACTTTTGCGCTTTCCATTTTAGTTTCCTGCCAGCTGGCAAATGCAGCAAGCTGCGCCCAGAGAGCGAATTTTCCGTTTTCCACCGAACTTACCCCCTTCGAAACTCGTAATTTGCCAGCTTGGCTTGTACACACTTAGTTTGTATTATTTAGTTGCAGTCGAGGGGGGAAAGTAAGTAAGAAAAAGGGGGCAGAGGGTTGGGGTCCTTCATGTGAGCAAGAAATATGATTATCTTATGCATGCTCCGCACTGCAGTGGGGGACTTAATAAGCCAAAGGGCAATGCCAAAATTATGGCCCTAAAACGATTTGCAGTTGGCCATTAGGCGGGGTTGCTCATAACTCCATCTGACAAACGAGGGCTCCTTGCACACTGACCAAGAAATCTTAGAAATTAAAAGAAAAGTCCTCTAAAAAAAATATATTTGGGAAATTAAGTTAACTAAAAAATATTTTTATTGAAGAATAAAAATAAGAATTTGAAGGTTTTTATTTGTACAATTTATAGAAAAAAAAATAATAAATGTCAAAATAGGTGTCTAAAAGTATGCAACAATATATTTTTAATACAAAAGTGAGATGAACTCGTAAAGGAAGAGGACTTTCCTTTATTCATTGCATACTTTTTGGCACATATTTTGACACTTTAAAAGTGATTTCAAAAACCTAACTATTTCTGTGATCGCCCCCCATTATTTTATTTGATCACATTTAGTGAAATACCCAAAGATTTTGTAATGACCCATTTTCATATTTAAATTTGTATTATCCCAAAATAAGTACAATTGTAATCCGTCAATTTGGGTTACAATTCTTCTAGGAGCGCTAGCAAAGTGGTTTTATATGTCCCTTGTAAGTGGGAAATGCATACGCCAAGTTTGCTTACATTCTCAGGTGATTGGCGTCGAAAACTTTTGGGTTTACCTTTGATTTATATTGACAATTGCATTGCCGGTAAACGTGATTGCTGATGCAACTGTTACACCTCACACCATTTACTGGACTATTTTGGGAGAATAAAACCGCTTTAGTTGCAGGTTCACTGCCAGCTTTCGGCTTTCTTTTGTTGCTTTCAAGGAGAGCAATCTGCGAGGGTCAATTAATAATTTATAAGGGTGGAATGAGCAGGCGGCGGATGGCTGAGTGGGTGGTTCCATGCAATATGCATAATGTGTGCCCTTTGATTTTCTGCTTTGGCATGCACATTTATTTATATTTCATTTTGGTGCTGCTGTCCCTTTCGGTTTTCTTTTGCTGCTGCTTAGCATTTCCTATTTATGTCGAGGACCTGGCTAAGCATTTCGGATACAGGATCTGCTGGGTTAGGGGTGGCACTGGTGGGTTAAGGGTGCTGAGCAGGGGTGGCCTCCCCCTGTTATGCTATGTGTGTTGCTGCTGGGGGTCATTTTGTTTTCGTTTTTGCGGCCAGAGACGGAGTATAGAGTATAAAAACTAAAAACAAGCAGCGTCAGCATCAACGTTTTATATTAAAAACAACAACCGCAATAGTGCACTGAGGGAAACAGTTTTTGAATAAACACATTATCACTTAAAGATTTTTTAAATATTTTGCGAGCTTCAGAACATTGATGTATAATGATCGAAAATCCACCAACAAAGGTTTCAGATATTTAAAAAAAGTCGAAAAACCAAACCAAAAATTATTTATTTAAAAAGAACTGGAATTTGTGTTAGACCTATAAATATAAATTACAATAAAACCACAATCTCAACACTAATGTGGATTAAATAAAAAATTAAAATTCCAATTTTTAAATTTTTTAAGGACTTTTTTCGCTCTGTGCAGCAACAACTAGATTCTCGTATCGTTAGAGGGCAGCAACAAGGTTGGTGGAGGAAAAGAAAAAATAAAGTATTTACACTCGCTTTTAGTGGGTCCGATGCCAGCGAAAACCCCCCGCTTTCCCATTTTCCCACCCACTTTGGGGCATGTTTTCTAATTTTTGTGTACGCCATATTCAGTTGCACGTTGTTGCATTTTATTTTTATGTCGCACTCATACGCTTTTGACTTTTAAACTCCTCTGTTTAAGTGTATTTAACATTTTCTCTAATGATACTCAGACCGGAGTAGCATTCTGTGTCTGTCCGTCCCTTTCTGTCCCCCTCTCCCTCCACCTGTCCCTGTCTCTTTCTCTGTCGCAATAAGCCGCTCTGCAAAGTTGGTAAGTGGCAGAGCTTCCCGTTAGCTGCGGTTGGCAGTTGTCAAAGTGACCTCAAAGAACAGGGAAAGATGGAATCGCATGTGAGCTCATCTGTAAGTGTGTCGCCATGGCCCCATATTCCCGTCTCTGTCTCTTTCCCCCTGGACAGCCCTGTCTCTTTCTCTTGAGAGCTTTGCTTGTTTTTAGCCTGCATATATGAACGTGAACAGGTGGGGCTTTTGGACCACCTGAGCCACCCGAACCACCCGAACCACCCGAAAACCACCCAAACCCAGCTAATGCATTTGCTTTTGTCTGTTTATTCATCTACTTTAATGAGCCCTGCCCTCAAGGCCAGCTGTGTGTTTGACATTCGGGGAAAATGCGCTTTTCCTTTCCAATCTCATTGTCGCCTTTGTCGCATCTTTTTCGTGTGAGACAAAAATTAATTACGTTTTGATAGCATTGGTAAAGGGGATTTAAATTGATTTCTCAAAGCGTATTAAATTCTGTTTGCAGAGGGGAGTAAAATATTTACAATTCTGTTATATGAAAATTAACAAAGCATTTGCATTTATCTATTGGCCGCAAAAAAAAGTTTAAAATATTTCTTATTACTTTCATGCCAAATGACTAAAGCTTAACACAAATTCGATTTACAGGAAATGTCATAAAAATTCGATATAATATTTTCAATTACTCAGAATTTTGTTATTGGATAGAAATCATAATTTTTTTTTAACTAACTCTATTATTTTTTCCAAAACGTATTTGAAATTTTAGGCCTGAAAAAATTGAAAAACGATTACAGTTTTGACCGGAACTGTACGGGAGTGTAGAGGGATATCCAAGGATACCTTGAGGGCCTCAGCGAAATCGAGCAATCACAAATGGAAATGTCGCCAATTGCAGGTGACGTGGTTGCATGGCAACAGATACAGATACTCGAAAACGGCGACTGGTGATGCATGCGAAGAGGGTGGTTTGGGCGGAAGAGCAGAATAAGGACGAATAAGGACGATCGGAAAGAAGACGGGGAGGTGGGAGGGTGGAAACTGCACGGACGGGCTCGCGTTGATGAAGTACGCACTTGCTGCAACTCGACAACGGCAACTCATTTGATTTACTTTTCATTTCCGGCTGCCTTGCAAGTTGCAACAACACCTCTACACCTATACAATGCACATGTGTCGTTGTCACACACACACGCACTGGCACACACACCAGCACACTCGAGTCCTCGAAGCTGAGCGTTATGCAATTATAACTTTTGTCATTAGCAACTTAAAATGCAAATTGCTGCAATGAAGCGTCGTCAACGTTGTCGTTGCCGTTGCCTTTTTGGGCACTACTCCGTAGTCCGCAGTCAGTACTTCACTCTCAACTGATTCGGTACTCGGGATTTGGGATTCGGGGTTTCCCAGTGGTGCTCTTTATGGTAAAGCACTACAAAAAATATCGTACTAAATATTCTTTTTTGAATTGTTAAGCTCCTATTATGATAATCGCAAAAAAATATATATTATTACCCATTCTAAAATGATCTCTTCTTAATAAATGATTGAAATACCAACCTTGTTAATATAAAACTCAAATAAAACCAAATTAAACATTTCCTATTTAAAATATTACGAGTATACATTTTAAAGCCTTGATAGGTTTTTTTTTAAAAACTATTAGTTCTTTACAAAGGGCTCCTTTTTTCCAGTGTACTCCTGCTGGCGGGGCGTGGCCTTTGCCGTTATTTAAAGTGTTATGACTTAAGTTGCTGTCGTTGGCTTTTAAACGTTATCTAAGTAGCTCGGCAGTCCCATATCAGCCATATGGTGGTGACATGACGTCCAAAAGTCAACTGCCAGTTCTGCATACTGGCAGCTTCTTTGGGAACGGGGTAAATGGAAAAACAAAGGGCGTCTTCCCAATTAGCCATCTCCGTTGCTGGTTAATTTGTAAGAGTTGCTCGCGTTTTTGGTGCAACTGCCATAAAGCTGCCATTTTGGGTTTCTCGTTTTTTCCATCTCGTTTTTCCAGCCACTGTTTTGTTTTTTGGCGATGGCTGCGATGGCAACATGCAACATTGTTTGGCGAAGGAGTGGAAAAACTATGCGCAAGTTCAACAAGAAGTAACCATAAAAGTGCTGAGTGCACCTTTGCCTTCTGGCTCCTCGGTTGAGTGAAAGTCGAGCATCCCTTTCCTTTGCCATTTGGCTTCCTCCTTCCATTTTCATTCCCTGGTCAAAGTCACGAGGAGGAAATTAAACAGGATGTGCGGGGATTTTATGCAGTTCTTCCGCCGAACAGTTAAATCATTAAGAACCGGTTCATTGCTTATAAATAATTCGGTGTGTGGGCCATAAAAATAATAGTGGAGGGGAAGGGGGCCAAGAACAATATTTTACGAGGCATTTAAATGCCGCAAATTGAGCTGTTTTTGCTGGTTTTACTCTCTCGCCCACAAGAGACTATAGTTCATAATTGACTGACAATCCCTCATGTCTCGACGGAAACACTCATCATTCCTCACAGATCATTGACGGCTCAATCGGCCTTCTTTTCGCCTCCACAGACAGTCACACAGTTCATTGGGTTTCATTCGGAGTTTTCGGAACCCATTGTGCGATTCCCCATTCCGGGATATAAAAAGGTCTCGGGGGCAACTAGTGTCGAATGCTGTTGTTGAGTTGATTAAATTGGTGTTAAAAAGTTTAAGTGGCTGTCGGTACAATGTAGGACAGTAAAATTTCATAGCCTACTTTGCCGCATCTCCAGTTCGGAGGTTTTCTTCCTTTTTTTCTGCTGTTTTGGCCATAAAAGCACGCCGCTAACGCTAACGGTAACGTGTGTAGTTCAAGTGCGCACTTTTGGCCCACTTAAAGGGAGGTGTTTTTGCCCTATTCCCGGCGAGTCCTTGTCTTTGGCCCACCCCCAAAGATTTTCGCCCCCGCCTTCTGTCGAGTTAACGGTTAACGGCTAACGGTTGTAAGCTCACGGATATCCTCAATCGTCAGGCTCCCTTGAACTCCAGCAGATAAATTACACTGCCAAGCAGGCGCAAAGGATTTGTTTCAGGACTTTATCTTGATGGGAGTAATTGTAGCATACGAAAAGCTGTTGACAATCGGTATATTGAATATAAAACACATGGATAAAAATCAGGTCAGAAAAGGGTAAACTTTTTAATAATCTCATAAAAAGGGTTAGCTACATCATAAATAATACTAAAAGGCAAAAATGTCGTATGAATTTGAATTATAATTAGATTTCAAAGGAGATGTAATATAAACAGTTTAAACATAATTATTATATAAATTATAATTAATAACTAATATGGTTTTAGCAAACTATAATTTTCCATATAATAATTTCCTATATAATAAATTTCCATATAATAATTTCCCTTATAATAGTTTTCCATATATATAACAATTTCCAGCCATAGTCCAAATTCGCTTAGTTTAATTGTCAAAAACTCATTCAATTTTTAAAGCAATTTCTTATGAAGAACCAATCTATCAATATCAGGTTACTTGCTTCCCATAACTTATCCACAAAATCGTGCAGTTCAGTGTTGGGCCAAGCTGACTGCGGATATAAGCTTACGACACGTGTCTGGGCTGTCTAATTGGCAAAACGAATGAATCTATTTGGCAGGAGCGTTTCTCGCAGCTGACCACTGCAGCTCCACCCCCTTTCCGCCCCCTTTCCCAATCCCCCCTCCCCTCCCCCCGATGATTTCCGCTCCCCAGTCGAGCATTTTCAATTAGAGGGCGAGGGCGCTTTCGATTTGCGTATTATTTATGGCGTCCGCAAATCGTGCACATTATTCATAAGCCCTGAGAGAGAGGGCCGGCTTAATGGCCAAACTGAAGCAGGGAACTTGGTCCACAAGGGGTGGCTGTAACCATGCAGCTACCCTTCATTGTCGAGGGCTAAATAATCTTGAAGTGCGCGAACAGTTGGCTTAATTCCACTCCTTTTGCTGCGGCACTGAAAAAATCATAAATATAAATAAATAAAATTGGATATGAACTGAAGAAAATGTAGGACCAAAACTCTTTTCGATTTCCTTCCATTTCCTTTTCTTAATAAATTACTTTTAATAATAAACAACCATTTTTTTACTGTGTGCTTTAGTTTTTCGTGGGGTTGCGTTAGTTGAATGAACCCACTAGTTTCTCCCAGAGATCGGCCTGTGTTCAAATTAAGCGACTTTAAACTAACGTGTGTTCCTTGCGGTCGAGTGCAATTCACCTGCATTCCGACCCAGGTGGGCGTTTCCATCTGCCGCAGACTTACCCACGGTTCCGCAGACAGGAGCATGATATGCGGAGTTGCAACTGTTTGCCAGCCAGTGGCATTCATTTCCATGCGCGGCATTAGGGATGTGCGTGTGTTCCCGATTTGAAACTCAATCAACAGCTGGAGGCCCCAAATTGTATGGGTTCGATGTTTCGATTTCGTTAAAGCAACAGCATGAATTTAAGTCTTAAGCTCACTTTTTTTGTAGATCGTACGTATACGGAATGTAATTAATATACCATTAATAATGATGGGTTTATTCTCAAGAAAAATGTATTAAAACACCGATTTGAAATTCAATCAGTCGCCGAAGGCCTTAAATTAAATGGATTTCGATGGTGTATTGAAATGCTTAGTTCCAATCGACCACCTCTAGCTGCAGGACCAACAGGTTGACGGGAGCTCCTTGCTCCTGCCACTGCCAGTCATTTGGGGACGGCGGGTAAGGACCTTTCAAGCACTTAAGACGACCACACAGCCCAACCAAATGTCAGCACACAAATCCACCCAAGTCAGCAGGATATACGGTTGCATACCGGAGATCCTTCGCCTGAGGTTAAGTTGGATATTATGGGCAGTACGTTAGCCTGCAACTGACAACTGGCCTTTGGAAACATGTGGGGTTTAGTTCTATAACTTTGATTGAAATTGTGTTCATTCTGGGAATCGGAATGTTTGAAATATGCACTTAAGTAATGAGGGAACCCCCAGATGATAAACTGTTCCATTACCAAATGATTCCCAACAGTCTTCCTCTGTTACTCGCATTTTTAACAGCTCTGCGATTGCGCAATTCCATTTTTCGTGCTCTTAAATGTTAAGAAAACTGTTATTAACAGGAATTCGTTTCATTTTCCCAGCGTTTCACCTTGGGTTCAGAAATTAGTGCACTAGGTAATAGTTCGCATGCCAAGTTCACATTTCGACCGGAGATAAAATATGTGTTTCTCACGGCGCCTTAAAAGAGTTCTTACCGCCACCCACTCACCCACTTTAGCCCCATTTTTTGGCAGCCATACGGTTGCATGTTCGGCCACAGTTTTCCGGGCCTCGAGGAGCCCCTCAAATATCCCTATATAAACGTGTAGATATGTACAGTAAAGTATATGCGGTGCTCTTTGGGGCACTTGATAAAACCTGTTGAAAGTGGGGTCGTTGATTTATTGACTTGGTCGGGGGACTTTCGACAATATTTTAATTAAAAACTCTTTCACATTGCCCCGAAGTTGGCCGTTATTGCACAGGTTTTTGGCTTTGGTTTTATCATTATTTTTTGGACTCGCCGGCGCACTCGTATTCCCTCAAGTAATTTTTGGCCAAAGATGAAGCATATCGGCCGAGAGATGCAGACACCTAATAAAACTTTTGCGACAAGAGCCGGGTTTCGAGTGTAACGAAAACAAAAACAATAATTTTCAAGTCTTCCAGATAGTCAAACCAAAAATAAAGAAAACGGGAGGTGGAGAAGATGGAGCTGAACCTGAACTGGATGGACCATCGTCTCCCTTTTAAGGATTCCCCCGTCTGTCACTGGGACATTTGCAGTTTTCTATTTGCCATCTTGGGTTATTATTGCTGTTGTTGCTGTTGCTGGAAAACTATTTGCCATCTCGACAATTTCCCGCACGTGCAGGGCATGGCAAAACGAAGTTTTTCGATTGCCGGAGATGGAAAAGCGGAAAAGTGGGCGGCGGGCAGGTGCAATATTTCAATAAAATATATTTACGTAAAGTAAGAAAAGAAGAAACTTTCGATGATTTCATATTTTTCCAACCATTGAAACTAAATTGGCTGACTAAAGGAATCCTGAATGCGATTTTGTTTGCCTCGGGGCGAAAAGAGAGAGGGAGAGTTTTACGTTGGCGGTAGGAATCGGCAATTAATAACAATTAGAGTCGTCTAATTGTGGATAATACATAACTCACCGGCCGCGTATATATGTGTTCGTATCTCGTACTTTGCGAAATAATTTATGCCGAAAGCGTAATTAAATTAATTAGGATTAACTTTGGCTGTGCACGCATTAAACTAGCTTTGATTAGCTTATGTTTCTGCATACATTTGACAACTTAGACATGCAGATACAAATGTATCTGTATCTGTATCTCTGCCTGTGTGTGTGTGTCTGCCTGTGCGAGTATCTGTGAGTGTCGCACATGTCGCATGCTGTTTAATCTGAATGTTGGCTTTGGGTCGCTTCGGTAATCATAAAGATGGAATAAGCGATGAGCTGTCTGCATGTGCCAATTTGGTTTAGTTATGCTCACGTATTGTTGTTGCCATTGTCCTTGTTGTCCTTGCCATTGTTGTTGGCTGTCCTTGTTGTTGTTGTTGTTGCTGTATTTGCCCGCTACGTGGCTGAGCGTTAAAGTGAATTGGTTCTAGTTTCATTTGGGATCTTTAATTCTGGATAACGCTAGGCTATCGTGGCCAGGAAACAATCAACGATAAATAAATGAGCTTTAATATTTATGGGTTTTGATTGTTTAGTTTAAGTTGTTTTTCCCCTGGGTTATATGATTTTTAAAGACGTTAAAATTAATATTAAAAGAAATAAAATTATTAGAATTTTTATGGAACATATTTTTGGGTTCTTTTTATTAACTTTAAATTTTGGTTACCTTACCTTATATTAAAATGAATACTATAAGATTTTAAAATATTTAGTGAAAATGATTTTAATTAAAAAAAGTCTAAAAACAATTATTAGAAGTACAAAAGACAATGAATCAAAACAAGAAGAAAGTGGATAACCCATTGAATCTCTTGTATCTTTTGTTGACTTTTCATTCCTTTCATTATTTACTGCAATCGTTGATGAATATTTAGCAAATTTGTGGCTAGAAAATGTTTTATTTGCCGGCCAGAATTGAATTTCTTTATGGGCCATAATTCTTAGCCCACATCAGCAGTTAGTTACGGTGACTTATCAGATTTTTAATGATTTTGCCACTTGCAAGTATAAATGTATGGCAGCGCCTAAGATTTATTTCAGCTTTCTGCGGCAGTTGGTCAGTGGCTGGCTCTTTTTTTTCTAGTTTGGACTCGTCTAATTTATGTCACGAATAAATGTGTCGCAAATCATTACGCGGGAAATATTTCTACTTTCTTTTCTTCTCATTCCGTTTGTTTTGCCATGTGATTGTTGGAGTGTCGGGGCGCTTTATTTAATGGCTTGGAAATGGAAAAAATAAACAAACAAACACATAGAGGGAAATGAGCGAGCTGGGGAGTGGCTGCGATGACGAGGCATTAGAGTTGGAGGACGTCAGACGAACGAGCCACCTAAATATAGACACAAATCACAAAAACTCGGCAGGCGAAAAAGGAGCAAAAACAAAACAGGACCCATTGTTGATGTTTTCGTTGTTGTTGTTGTTGTTGTTATTGTTTTTGTCTTTGGCGGTGGCAGAGAATGAGCACATTAAATCAAAAGTGGTGCATAAAGCAGAAACAGGAGCAGAGGTCACTGGGTGGGTGGGTGTGTGGAAGAGGGGGGGTAGAGTTTACATGGGGCAAAGAGCATCGAGTTGAAAACACAAGGATTAAAGGCGGCAAAGGACGACGAAAACGAGGCAAACGTTTAACGCCTGCAGGATATTTATGATCATGAATTTTCTTATTGTGCTCCTAGCTGCTGCCACTGCACTCAAACATAAAATATAGTAGTTATACCACACCAAAAGATTTTATAATCAGTAAAGTTGTAAAGATCCTTTTTTAAAATTTTTAATCCTAACTTTCCGAATTTAATTTTAATTATATGCAATTAAATTATGTTGTATTTAATTTATATTTTTTAATCAAACCTGAATAGATAGTGTTTTTGTAACTCACATAAGATTTTTAAAAATGCCCTAAAGTGGTTTAAATTGTATTAAATATCTCTGCTTACTTCAGGATAATCACACATTTTCGTCCCATTTTTTTTTACTGTGTGCTGCTGTTGGCCTTGTCTGCCTGCCTTGTCCCTCTGGCCCCGAAGTCTAAACGATTTATTAAAATGTGCAGCAGAAGGAGCAGCAGCCTGGCGAAGGAGAGGAGGAGACAGGACCTAAGGAGCGGACAGCTGAAGGAGCCGAGTCCTGAAGTCTTCCCTTAGTAGCCTCGACCTCCTTCGGCGCTTTGGCTATATTTGGACTCGAGCTGGGCTCCCAGTTGAGACGGCATCGATGGAACGCCGCGCCCACCAATCGACAGAAATGAGTTATAAAACTTCAATAATCTGAGCGAAATATTTATTCATGTTTAGCACGCAGACGAGGACGAGACGACGACGACGATGGCAGGATGGTATGCAAAAGAAGGAGGAGGCGGCGGTGGAGCAGCCTTGGAGCGGCCATTACTTTATTTACATCATATCCTGCAGGATGTGCTTGCCACACCGTGCTCACGACTCTGTGGCGCACTTACAGCGAATCAATAACAAAATAAATCGTTTTACAACCGCAGGACATTGTATTGTGTTACACAAAAGATTGCCAGTGCCGAGCCACCCAAAGGATTCGATGGATATGGTTTCTCCATCTGCAGGGAGAAAGGATGAAGGAAAAGGCAGAAAGCAGAAAGAGAAAGGAGAAAGGAAGCATGGACTCCTGGCAGGGCCAATGAAAGCGAAAGAAACGAATCGAGTCGAATCGAATCGAAACGGAGCGAAACGATACGAATAAGTACACAGGGAAATAAAATAGGGCATCTTGAAAGTGTAACTCTAAGCTCCTAAATAACAAGGTAATTATTTATATTTAAGTTTCTTGTTTATATTAAAAAGTATAAATCACACTCTCTTTAAAGTGCATCCGGAATTTAACAACTCGTTAAATACTTATCTCGGAAAAAATGAAATTAACACGTGTAAAGTGGGTGTCAAAAATGCATTCTGCATATGAAATTCCATCGACCAAAGATATTTTTCCACCAGTGCAGCAACTTCGGCAACAACAAGAAACAATGCCAGCCACTTGGCAGAGAAAACAAGCAATGAAAGGACATTATAGTAAAAGTATTTATACAGCGAAAGGGACAAAGCAGCTCTGAGGACCGAGCTCGGAGCTCCGAGCGCCGAGCACCTCGAACACTGAGGTGGTAGATGCACTACGACGATAAAGTGAAAGGAAGTAGAAAGTATAAATCGTTGCAATCAATTTTCGCTATGTGCTAGGAATTGATAAACTGCTCCAGCTGCAGTTCTCCTCAAACCTCGAACACCCATCCTCCATCCTCCGTGCAGCGATTGAGGATACTCCAGATCCAAATCCAGATCCAGAAACGGGTTCGCCTGTCAGTTGCAAGTTGCTCTATTTGGGTTACCCACATTCCACAGAAAAGTGAGAACTTATGGGTCACAATGGGGTGAGGTGACTGGTTTGTTTATGGTCTGCCCGGACCAGATCCTGCCGTCTAAACAAGCTGGGATTAATCCCAGCATCGATTTTGATGAATTCCCCTCAGGCTTATGACGTACGCTGAATACAGAAAGTCGATTTTACCCACTGATTTTTGTTTACATAACTTGAAAAGGGAGTTAAAAGTAGGAATGGATTATTTGTACTGCATAATAATATATATTAAAGTGTAATTTCTCAAACTGAAAATAAAATTTCAGACTAAACCATATGACATTAAGCTTGAAAACTAAAGCTACTTTCTTTCCGAGAAAATGATATGAGAAAATCACTCTAAAATGATTTGACATACGGAGAAAGAGAGAGCGATAAGAAAAGAACAACGTGAGATGTGGACGTTGACACATGCCGGCAAAATATTGTGTATACGCCGCGTAGTACGCACAATAAAAGCTAAATTTATATATAAAAGTGGCGGCAAAGGCAGCGGCAGCAGCAACAGCATTTCTACTGCGGCAGCGAAATAAATATTTTATAATTTAATCAACATAAAAGCAACAAAGCAGCGAGACAAAGGGCGCGACTGTTCAGCGGCGGTTAAGTTAAGGAGACAATAAAAACCGAGTCGAGTTTGCAGTTCAGTTTGCAGGCAGCACACATATGTCGAGCGATAATGCTTAATGATAAGCGGAAGTCGGCGAGGGAATGGGATATATAGAAATGCGAAATACTGGCGGCAATAGGCCAAGATGTTTATCACACGAGTGAGACAATAAAAGCGGAGGCAGCCATCAGGCTCGCTCTCATTTCGCCATCGCCGTTTTCCTCCAGCAAACCATTTTCCACATTTCCCATTTCCCATTTCCCTGGCGGGAGGTCGTCGACTGGCGCTGACAAATGGACAATGTCTGACAGACGACAGGCCCGTGAGCGCTTCGAGTTGGACAAGTTTATATTTGCATTTATTTCTATTAGGCGCACATTTGTCAAACGCTGTTTACGAGTATGTGGTGCAGGCGCCCCAAACCATAGAAAAAAATAAGAGATCAAATCTCACAGACATCTTTAAGCTCTCCCCTTAATTTTTTGGGCTGGATAATACTTTAAGTTTCCCCCTCCCCCCATAAATTCGATTGCTATTTCTGGTTGTTGTTGCTTCAGACAAACGGACTCATCAAAGTAATAAAATATTTATTCGGTATTGTTGTGCACTTTTATTTGACATCATAAACAAAACCCACAGAAGTGTAAACAAAGCTCAGAAAACGTGTTCCTCCTTGGATGTGCCTGTTGTTGTTGCTGTTGTCATCCTGTGACTCCTGTTGTTGACTTATTTAAGACATAAAGTGCTCACGAACAGACAGACACACACACGAGTTCAGTATCGACACGCTTACGTGTGGGCGTTCCTAAATTTAACGCCTTTGTACCGGAGGAAATACGAAAAACAAAAAAAAGAAAAAAAGCGGAGGGAAAACAAAACAAACCCAAACAGGGAACCAAGTCAAAAACGCATAAATTGTTGCCCCACCAACTGCTGCTGCCGTTGTGTGTAAATGGTTCTTGACATTGCTCTAACTTGGCCGGGATGTTTTTCCGTTCGCCTCCTCTATTGCTTTTGTTTGGGCTTCGATTCGGATTCGGAATCCGGATTCCATTGACCTCGTTGGCGGGAATCGGCCAGATTCTACAAGTGCCGCAGAGGATTTTATAGGTATCTAGGCTTTGCAACGTTTAAAATTTTAATTCGTGGTCCAACGGAAAACATGGCTTCCAATTCAAGGCAAAACTTTCAGTAAAAACTTAAGGTATACTAATTTTTGGACGTGTTTCACAGTGTTCAGAAGGGTAATACAATTTTTAGTGAAAATAAAAGAAAATATAATTACCTGGAGATATATTTGTAGTCCTATTTCGTATTCTCAAAATATTCGAACGGAAGTGTTTTAAGCGCATGCTAATCTGAGGCACTCAACACCATAGGCATATCATTATCCTATCCGTTTTAGCCGCCCAATCGGATGTGTTGCAGACGGCAATTTGTACCGAATTTACGTATGCGGATCCGCAACCTTGTGCGCTAACTCCCATGTTCCCGTCCGCTCCTACTGTCCCTATCTACTCAGCCCATTCCTACCATCCCTATCTACTCAGCCCATTCCTACTGTCCCTATCTACTCAGCCCACTCCTACTGTCCCTATCTACTCAGCCCGCTACCGTGCATTCTAGCCCGCCTGCTAAGCTCCATATGCTTTAGATGAATGGCTAGATGGGGTCGGTGGTGTTCTAGACGCATCTTTTTTTGTTTACGTCTGCCCCTGAGCCTTTGCTGCCACCTTCACTCCCGATCCCGATCCTATTCCCGCCACGAAAGCAGAGTTCCTGCAGGCGGTACTGGTACTGATTCTGCTGCCGGGCGCTTACGTGCCACGCATATAAATTATTGTATCTCGAGCGTATTAAAAATGTACGAGTGCTCATCTTGTTATCCTGTTGTGTAAGCGGATTATGTCAGGCATAAATGTCATGCGTTGGGAGACCGCACTTCGTCCCTTTCGCCCCTTTTGCATTTACCTCGCCTTTTGTTTTCCATTTCGTTTGGGGTTTGCCCCAGCTCCTTTATTTTGATCCGCCGATTTGTTCAACACCGTTGTTCAGCCATTTTGTATTACATGTGGTGTGTAGTGGCTGTACTACTGCCCCGAGAGCACTATTTACGCCCATTCCGAATTCACTTTTATTGAAATTTAAAACCGCCGCCAATCGACACACGATGGCCCATAACTTGCGCTTAAAAACCGTAAGCCGTTCATTTTGCCATGCCGAAAAGTGTGCGGGGCCATTTGGCAGTTTCCTGCTTCGAATTTCAGCAATTTCGGTCAATAAACCCAGTGAGTGAGCAAAAAACGTATGCAAATATTACCCCGTCGCTTTCGTTTGCGTTTTCGCATGCTGGCATTTGGGTGTTCGTGTGTTTGCATTAGCTCAATTTTTATTGTCCGCCCTGAAAACGCAAACGTGGCCCTGAGTTTTCACTGTTGCGGCGGCTTATCGCTGCCATATTCAGTTTTTGGAAAACCCGAGGCCCTAATGAGAGAGCTATATCTGAGGATTTGTGGGCGTTGAATGCTGAATGCTGAGCGAACTCGACTCGAGCGAATTAATTGCCACAAGTGAACACGAGAATGTTCGCTGAATGTTTTTGTTTGCGCTTCCATTCGCACGACAATAATTATTCGCATTTTGATTGGATTACCTGATCGACTCGGCAGGAGCTACAAGTTAATGCTTGACAAAGCGGAAGGCCCAAATAATTCCATAATTAGCAGGCATCGGGAAAAGGGCCAGTGAACTGAAAATGTGGCAATAATGAGCCAGAAATCACAGGCCGTCTGCAAGCGAGACAACAATTATGATAAACACTGGGCGAAATTCCAACAATAAGTAGTCCTCTTATAATTATATTGTAAATACTCATATTTCATATAATTATCTGCTTTTTATGTAATTGTAAGAGGCTTTAGTATGGTATATATTCCTTTGATTTTACTTTTGAATATATCATATTTTTGGTGCTAATTTGTAAGTTAATTATTTAATTTTAATTGTATACTTGTTATTAAAGACAAAAATTATTGAATAAACTGATGTAGAGGTTGTTTTAATTTAAAAAAAATCACTATTATATTTATATATGAATCTTTATAATATTCCTAAATATTTTGAATAACATTAAAGGGTTGATAGATTTTCGTGAGCAATTCTTTTCGACCATGTACACCATCTATTTAAATGTTCGCCATGCCTGCTGTTCCTCAGTTCTTATCAACAGCATTGTCCACTTGAAGAGGAGGAGCAGGACGTTCTATGGTCCACAGATATGCGATGGCATAAAGCCCTAACTCACACACACACAAAAGCAGAATCAGAATCACAGGCACTTGGCCGGGCCAAGTTGTTGTTGCGGCTGTTGTTTTGCGTGTTTTTGAAGCGCCTTTGAAATTGCCGCTATCGTCGCCTCTCACAAACATACACACACAAACAAGCACAGAGGGACTCACACAGACTCACAAATTATTTGCAGCTTATCAGCGCGTTGGCCGTTGTCCATTTTTATGGCCATTTTGTTTTGTTTTCGTTTGTTTTAGTTACTTGGTGGGCAGAAAAAGGGGGAAGCTGGGAAACTGGGGGGCAGATGACGCGTATGGCAGATGGACCACAAAGTACTTATACACACAGACACACACACACAGATACAAAAGAAAAAAATAGAAAAGAAGAGGGGCTGAAGGACCTCCACCCACTTATCGCAACGAGGAGCAAGGACATCACTTGAAAATTGCCTAAGTAGTTTTCTCCCCTCACATTTTCGGTTTTTTGGCCTTGTTTTTCGCATTGTTCTATTCTGTTTCCTTTTGCTGTTTGCTGCTAGTTGCCTTTGACCTCCACTCACTTTTGCTTTGTTTTACGATGGCCCAAAACATTCCGACAGGCCCCGAAATTGATTGTTCCGCACATGTCTCCTGCAAAACTTTGGCCACAGGAAACTATCAGCAGTTGACCGCAAATATGTTTACCCCAAAAATGCTCAGATGTCATATGTAGATTGATAAACCCCAAATGTGCTTTGTCAATAAAGTTTTCAAGTCATCTAGTTGCGGAGTTTCGATTTGATTTTCGTTCTCTGAATACACTGGGCAACAGGAAATTTTTTTTTTTGGAATGAAGAAGATTTTCAACCGTTACTAGCTTTTATAATTTTCCTAAACTATAAATGGAATCATTTTATTAATGTTGAAAAAGTATTTTTCCTGAGAATACTATTTGGGATTTTATAGGATTTATTTATATTTACCGATTCTAATTTACCCATCCTAATTTGGTCCCCCTTTTCTAGTGTTCCCGAAACATATTTGTCACTGGGTGTGCATTATTTATGGGAACCCAATTGAGCGGCTGATTTTGCGGTTGCGCTGCTGTTGATTGAAACCCAAAGACGATGGCCAGGTCACGGGTCAACAGTGTTGGTCATCAATAAATCGGCCGCTGATTGCCGCCCTTGAATGTCCTTGCTGCCCGGCTCCTTGCCACCGAATATCCTTCGGCCATGAAGCGTTATTAAGTGTCGCGCCGCAGGACTGGTCGATTGCGGCCTGCGGAAACCCTCCTTGGCAATTAATGACGATCGATCGCAGGGACCGGGCCAACGGTGCGTATGCGCGACGTCGAGCAGGAGCAAAGCAAACGGAGCGACGAATTAATTAAATGCATCGAGTATGAATGCAAATGCTGTAGCATCTCATTATGCGGCACTTTAAGTTCTTAACTTTTTAATAATCTCAGCGTATATGTAATCTGCTTAATGTTGTCGGAATAAAACGGAATACAATGGCCGAGAGCCACTGGCAAATAAGTTAAAAAGCATTTAATGCAGCGCCAGCATTAAAAATAAATAAAAAATATGAAAATCCTCACGCAGCTGTCGGTTAAGGAGGGGAGGATAAGGGGTTTGGAAAATTCACCGGCCGAGTCAGCAGGCATTCATAAATTATTTGTATTTAAATGAGGCTGCCACTAGGCTGTGGGTTTGTCAACGCGCCTGTCCGCAGCGCTGTCTGCGGCGGCTTTAATTAAATTAAATAAAATAAAGCCCCGGCTGCAATCCCGACTATCCAAGACTATTGCCCCATAACTATCTTCCTGGGAGCTCTGAGCGCCATTTACGAGCTTTTTAACTGCCGCAACGTGAGCATTTGCCGCACCGAGCGATTACAAAGGACCCGTTCGAGTTGCTAAGACGGCTGGTAATGTGCAGGGTGCAAACAAACCGCCACTGCTACCTCTTTGATAAGTAGCCGAGTTTTGATTTTTCATTTACATATGCTAATTAACCCGCCGAGAACAACAAAAAGTGCTCGTTGGCCGGGCAACGGCAGCTGAACAGATACAAGGATTCATGTGACTGAGGAACACAACAAGATTCCCGCACAAGATGCCGAGTGGCTTACGAATATCATATTAATTAAGTGCGGATCACACTCCAAGGTAAACACTGTGAAAATATGGGAAAAGCTAATGGGGTTGGCAAGAGGGTTTTCCCTCATCCCCCTTGTGGCTTTTCCCAGATAACGAAGGATGCGGTTGGCTCGAAGGGTGGATTGCGGCATGTCGAGGATTCTTGGCGGTTGTGTCGCATTATTTTTTGTCGGCCTATTTACTCAAAGCAAAACCTAATTACATTTGCGCAGATAATTTACAAATTTTTTCCCGTTCTATCGGCTAATGGAAAATGCGCTCGTGTCACCAGCCTGATGATTATTATTATACCCGTTACTCGTAGAGTAAAAGGGTATATTGTATTCGTGCAAAAGTATGTAACAGCTAGAAGGAAGCGTTTCCGACCCCATAAAGTATATATTTCTTGATCAGGATCACTAGCCGAGTCGATCTAGCCATGTCTGTCTGTCCGTCTGTCCGTCTGTCCGTCTGTCTGTCTGTCCGTATGAACGCTGAGATCTCGGAAACTATAAAAGCTAGAGAATTGGTATTTGGCATGAAGATTCTTGGGGCTCCTACGCAGCGCAAGTTTATTTCAAAAAGGTGCCACGCCCCCTCTAACGCCCACAATAGTTAATAAACGATTTTGAAAATTTAAATATTTCGGAAAAGTAAAAATGCAGTTTTGTTGTGCTTATCAATACCTATCGAAATGTAGAAGAAATTTTTTAAATCGGACCATTCGTTAAAAAGTTAGGGCTCATCAAAGTTTTATCTCCATCTCCCTCGCACTACCTTTAGCTGAGTTACGTTTATTAGATAGTCGGGACACCAACCCGACTACAGCGTTCGCACTCCCTTTAGCTGAGTAACGGGTATCTGATAGTCGGGGCACCCGACTATAGCGTTCTCTCTTGTTGTGACAATAATGTGATGGCTGATGGCCCGAAAACTCGCGAATAACAAGTTGTCAATCTCACTCGAATTAAGCCCCAATCAACAACTGTTATTCGCCTGTCTCCGTTGCAATTAAATTCGGGAAAATCTCTTCAAAGTGCTGTCGGCGTTTTTCCGCTGCCGCCCATCAATTTTTAAATACTAATAATTTGACTGTTTCCCAGATTTCGGTTGAAAAAATGAAATATGTATAAAAAGCAGCGCTTTCATTCTGCAGTAACTGTGTACTTTTTGCTTAACACTTTATTGTTTACTCTTATTTTTACCACTGCCATTGGTAAATCAATATTAAAGTGCTGACTGAAGGCTGAAAAAGATTATTCAAAAGGCGGATATTTCTGGTGTCTTTGGCACAAACTTTCTGGTCAGCAAACACAAACAATTGACAAAGTTTCGGGCACAAGTGGTAAATAATACAATAAATAACTTTCCCAAATGAATTAGATGTGGCCCAGAAACAAAGCCAGCTGGAAAATTGTTGGTAGGTAGTCGGCCAGGAACTTCATAAATTTCTTATTTCGCTTTAAAGAGCGACAGTTCTTTTTCCACCACCTCCTCCCCCTGCAATTTTCCCATTTCCACGGTGTTCATTGACCGCAAAACGATTTTATGGCCTCGAAAAGGGGACGGGGGAAACTGCGGATGATGCCATAAATTCCACACTTTCAGCTAAGACGAAGCTATGTTGATTTGTGGCCGAGGCAATTAAACTCTGCATTTCGGGGCTAATGCATCCTGTTTTCGGAAACCAAAAAGTTTTTGAGGGGGGGGACATGATCCTGTGATCACAGAAAGAAATGTTTTCCTTTCTTGGGCAAATGAAAAGTTTTGCTCGCAACTGGAAAACTGTTTACTCATCTGACTGTTGTTAGGCTGCCGAAAGTTTGGCCAACAAATCTGGACAGCTGAACCAGTTTGACAATCAAATTCGGGCCAAAACAAATTTTCCAAGGTGCAGTGCGCATTGTGTGAGACTTTATCTGGGCACATTTCTACGGCCAGGCAAATTACTGGCACAAAAAGAGCAACTTCTGGATGTTATTACATATTTGCATTGCCGAGTTCCGGCAACTTTTCGGTCTCAGAAAATGGCAAATTAAATGTGCAGCAAATTGAATTCGGAATATGTTTGCTTAGAAAACAGAAATGCATTAGTTTGCCCCCGAGGGTAACTATGGTAACATTTAAAAATGCATCTGGAGATTTAATTAACTTAATTAACAACTTGCATTCCGGTAATCCAAAGTCGAAGTTTAATTAATATTTGTTTTTGGGTTGGGACTCTGGCTTTTGGCTTGAGGGTGCATCTTCAACTGAATTCCCATGAATTTGCAGCAATTCATTAATATTCAAGGGGACCCTGAACAATCGTGTGTGGAAGTGCAGCTACAAATATGGCCGGGAATAAATATATACATATTTCAGACGAGAGTCGAGCCCTCCGGAAAAAACCCTTTCAGCACCCGGGCTTAGAGCAATAAATAAGGACAACAATGCGACATTTTCAAGGACGTTTTCCTTGCCCAGCTGGCCAGTGCCGCTTTGGAATTCGGTTTGTTTTCTTCTTTTTTTTTTCTGCCTCCTTTGGGCTGGGGAAAATTTATACGACTTGCTAAAATTGCACATAAATTAAATTTATGTTTTATGAGCGTTGTCCTTGCCGCTGTCTTATTCCCTGTTCTCTGTTTTGTTGCCTGGTTGTGTTTTGTTTTGGTTAAGTTTTCCCCTAGCTTTTCTTGTTTTGCTAGTCTCCCTTTTTGTTCTTTTTTGGGGCCTAGTCCTGGCTCTAAGTTTGCTTCACGTGCCGGAAAATCGCATTTATTTAATACGCACAGTAAATTTTCAGCACTTGGAACTAAATAGACGCACATTTAGTGCCGCCCCGATAGGTTTTCCCTCCTCCCCGGGACTCTCTGGACTTTCCCCGACTTTTCCCCGAGTCTGTCTGAGCCCCTACATGACATTAATAATTCACTTTGCGCAGTCAATTTGGCCAAATCGCTTTGGCTATTCGAGAGACCGGCCTTTTTTCTCTGTGTTCCGTCGCTTGATGTTCATTATTTTTAAACGCTGCTGACAGTTGTAAATCTGTCAGGCTTATTAACCGTTAAATGTCACTTAACTGTCATTCGTTGGCCATAACAATTCGACGAAAGCCGAGGGCCAAGCAAATGAAGTCCGTCGGAAAGGAAAGCAAAAAAATATGTGCATAATTCTGCACCAAAAGTCGTACTGACATACATACATACATTCATAAATTGTATGGATAATAGGAGGCAGGAAAATGCCAGCGGCATTAAGTAATGAAAGCGTGGGACCTTCCCCCCAGCTGTAATTATTTTCCACGTCTTTATTACATTTAAATGCCAATTTATTGCCTTCGATTAAATTATGCCCCCAGACGAAAATCGGTGCCATATATATTATGGAAATGATTTACGGCTGCTCCCCGCAGGATCCTACGCAGACTTTTATGGGCTTACCAAGGGCTAAAGCCAAGTTTCGATCAAATGCGGAATACATTTGTGCGGAATAACAATCGAACTGGTTAATAAATACGAGAACACAAAGAGCTGCCTGTCCATTCTATTCGACTGAGTCGGGGCTTAAAAGGCCTTTTGTGTTTATAACATTTCAAAGCCGATTTTTCCCGACTACATGAAACCCTTTAGGATGGGGTTATTTCATTAAAAGCCCAACAAATGGCATATGAAGACAAACCGAACAAAAAACCATATCCCCTTGCACAATGCAGGGAGGCCAGAAACAAATACATTTTCATAAATCTGGCAGCACTTTAATAATTTCCGTTTATCTCTGGTAGCTGCAGCTTGTTGTTTTTATGGGCCTGCCCGCTTTTGGCCCCGACTTTTCCGTTTTATAAATCGCTTGACACAGCAACAAGCAGCCAGGATCGGCCAAAGTACAAAACTAAACAATGCAGGCTCAGTCTGGGAATCAGATCCACAGGCGGAGGCTACTTTGTAGCCATGTCTGTGGCAGCAGAGTCAAGGAAGGAAAAAAAAGAAAACCGAAATAAGCTAGGATTCGTATATACAGGAATATGAAACATGGCAATAAATATTGTGCAGGCATTAAACGCTGCCTTACTTCACTTGCAAGCCTGTGAGGAAGCATCGAACTGCCGGCCTGTATCTGTATCTGTTTATGTATCTGTATCTGTGAGATTGTTCGGGCTTTCGAGAGTGGCAGCAGCAGCTTTTCTTCGCCAGGCATTTCCACACCATTAAATTGACAATGCAATAAAATAGCCCTGGGCCAGATGCTCGCCGGCTGACTGAAATGCGTTGCATACTTCCAGGACTTTCAGGACTCTTAGGCAGCGGCATTAATAACACAAACAAACATTCATCTCCTGGCGTCCTTCCACCCACAAACCGCAGTACTTTACACGCCAAATTAAGTAAACTAAATGGTTACAAATAGCTGGACACGCCCAGTTCTCCAACGCCCCCTTAACTCTATGGCACACGGAAAAATAAGATATTGTGAGGTTTTTGGTATTAAAATGTTATCTTTAAAATGAAAATATTCAATTTCACAAAGGGTAAATATAAGGTTGTTGAAACTCACATTCTAAAAAAATATACATAGGTACACTTAAAAAATTTACTAAACTATTTTTTCTAGTGTTTTAATCAATTTGAAATTTATTCTTTCATACTTAATTTCTCTCTCTGCATTATCAATGAAGCACATTTGTATGCAACGCCAGTGCAGTATTTCAAAAAGCGATCCGAGCGTCGGCTGCCAACCCAATGCCAGATATCTCTTAATTCTTAAGTGAAGCGGAGCCATGGAGTTGCGAGTACCTCAAAGGGAGCAGAACCTCCGACTTATCCGACTGCTTAAATATTTCAGCACACGAAACAAGCAAATCGTTTAGTGCGCCCAACTTCCGTTTGGTGAAAGGCAACGGAAACGCTGCCAGTTGGCCCACACACACACACTCGCACTCCCAAACGCATACACATATGCTCAGATAGCCAGGACATGCAATCACTGCACCAGTGTGTGTGTGTGTGTGCTGCACATAATCGCAGCTCACTGCCCATTGGGGCACTTGCAATATGTCAGCCCACAGGACGACGACTGGCTGGCCAAGATACCAAAACGAAAACGAGTCCTAGCACCACTTTCATGGGCCTTGGCAGCGGCCACCGTCCGTCGTCCGTCGACCATCGTCCATCTACCATCCACCATCTAAAATCGACCATCCGACATCCGATGGCCAACACTTTCGACGGCTTTTGTCGGCCTGGCCGACAGGAACAACAACGGCCAGTACAAAAGGAGCCGGCAAGATGAAGCCAAGCAACTTTACATGCAGGTCCAAGAGGTGTTGAAAGCAATTGGCGTTAGAAAAATGTATTCAGCACTCCTCAGACTCGAAAACACACTGAGGAAATATTTTTTTGGGATGTATAAAATATCTTATTCAAATGTGATCAAAATTTAAAAGAATATTTGAGAGTTTTGAGATTAAAAAGCATATTTTGCATATATTGTAACTGTCTACATTTAATATTCAGGTTTCTATAAAATAAATAAATAATAAATAAATGTAATTACAGCCCATAAAAAGTTCTAGGAAATGGTAAAAAATTGATGTTTAAACTAAAATTAAAAAAAAAAATTATTATCAATGAAATGATTGCTAAGAAGAATATAACACTGGGACAGAAAGTGTAAGAATTTTTCAATAATAATCAGATTTAAAAGTCATAAAGTTGAAATTTAAAAATCTAAAAATAAATTTAAAATTCGAAGTCAAATTCAACGCATGTTTTTTCGCAGTGCACTCACATGCAGAGGGCACAAACGCATCGAGGCGTTGACAGCGTTGACGAGTCTGGGGGTAAAGTTGGGGGCAATAAAAAGAGGTGGTGGGGGAAACCCAAACGTGCCTAAAAATGCAGAAATTTCCTAGCTTGCAAAGCGTGAAAAGATAGTTTGCCATCAGCACTAAAGACCGCTCCTCGAACGCTGACTTTCCCCCAGCCCCCTAGCCCCGTTGGAAAAACAACCCCCCTCCCCCATAGTCCACTGATTTTCCGCAATTCCCAAGTCAATCCCCCTGGCTCTAAACCAACACTTTTACCGCCTAGTGGGCGTGGCCTGGTAACGCGAAAAAAGGTAATTTCTCTTTGAAGAGCTCGACGGAGGGGTGGAGGGGGGTTTTGGCTAAAATGAATTGCTAGAGGCTGACTCGCAAGGAGCTGCCTCGGTCGCTGTATGTGTGGGTAATGATTTTCCATACACAATTTGTGTGGCTCCAATATGCAAAATAGTAGACCATAAAAGTCAGCCGCCTCCCAGAGGTGTTAATTTAAAGGGAATGTCGGGTAAGGATCAAGTCGGGTTACTAAAGAAAAACTTTCGGGGGTTGCCTGCTTGACAGTTTATTACACAGCAAAAAAAATAAAAGATTTATTATGACTTTTTATGAGACTGTTTTAAATATAACGATTTTTGGTTGGTTAAATAAATTTATGTGGCAATGAAATTGTGGACATATTTTAAGACATTTTAAATAAACATTTTAAGTAATAGGGTTCAAAATATTTTTGTTAAGCCTTTTTGAGAGCCTATTTTCCCTGTGTGATAAATACTTGGTGACTTTCAATGGGTGCAGCCGAAAAAAGGATGAGCCGAAAGTTGTCCATGGAAATGCTTGACTTATGCTGATATGACAACCGGTTTTAGGCAGCTTGTTAGAGGGCCAAAAACACATTTTCCCCGGGATTGTTAGGGCCAGCCTGATTGGACACAGAGATGATTGGAGTCGGAGCCGGATTGATTATTTCTCAGGGCAATTTAAGTGGCAGTCAAACAGTATCCATCATCTCCATCATCTCCGCCGAAACGGAAATTGCTCCCCATACAGCGTTTTCCGCCGAAAAGTTAACTATTCGCCATAATCGAAATGGCAGGAAAACATATTTCGCTTTCTATTTCGAGAGAGGCCTACACACAACACAGATTCCCGGGAGCATGCCCTCAGGTATCGTTGTCAAAAATAACAACATCAACTCAACTAACTGCCAGAAAAAAAAGGAAGAAGACTGAGAAAAGATCAACAATCCGTGGAGAGGGAAGGAGCCTGGGAGTAAATTACAAATTAAATCATAAAACGGAAGTGACAGCGTGCACAGCACAGGGCACAGATTTGGATTTATTACGTGACCAGAAACATTAAACGTTTTGCCATTAACACACGCGCTTTGGGCCAGGACTTGAACTTTGGTATGGGCAATGGGATGGTGGGATAGGGGGTAAATAGGATATAGTGAGCAAGGACATGCTGTGTATCTGTATCTGTATCTGTATCTGTATCTCCATCTGAGCTAGCTGACCATGCAAACTCAGTTAGTCGCTTAGCCACGTTAATTGTTTTTGCTTACAAATATAATTATTGAGTTAGAAATGTTCTTTATTTTTATATACTGCCAGCTTAATTGTTTTGAAACTTAATTGCATCTGTAAGACTTGGGTATTTATTTATGATATTTCTCCCTTTAATTGTTCCGATTCTAATCGATTTTGTGTTGCCTTATTATATATAACCCCATATTAAAGAAGCCCTTTGTTTGCCTGCTAATTATTTCGAGCATTGCAATTACTTGAAGAAATTTTACAGCTAATGAATTATGCATTTGGCCAAAACACACACTTTCTGGGGCCAGAACTTTGTTTTGCGGTTGCCAATGGCAACTTGGCGCGGTGGGGCAGCCAATTATTTTGGCCTTCTTTATCGGCAAGGAATGCCAAGGAATTGGAATCCAGTCAGTCGCTCGGCCGCTCATTATTCACTTTATGCATCAGTTAATTCCGGCCATGAAACACGTTAGTGTCTCCGTGTGATTTGTCAAGCACAAAAGAGCACTGGCCAAGGTATAAAGTAATTTCCATTTAATTGACATAATTGCGCACACTTCACATATTTAATCAATTGTCAAAGCAACACGCACGCACACTACTTAAGCGACACACACACACGCACACTCGAGTGTGCACACCCACACTGATGCAATTGTCTGTTGCTCACTTTGCCGTTAAGCTGACAATGACAGAAATGGCAATTTTATTGGCAGGCTCTGGCTAAATGGCCACTGGCATAGATAAATATTTGTTGGCTTGCCAAAGCGCGCTACTCACACAAACACGCACACCCCACACACACTGTCTCACACACGGGGGAGGGGGTTCCAACACGTTCACACTGCTGAGCCAAAGCTTTCACTCAAATGTCACTTATCGCCTCACCGACACCACACACACATACATTTGCGACCAGCTCTCGAAGTTCAACATCTGTTTACCATACATCCCAATATGTGTGCCATTGTGCACTGAGCGAAAAGCTTCCCTTAACATATTAATTATGATTTTTGGAGTCAGAATTCAAGGAACCACCAGAAAAACTTGACATTTATTTAGAAAAGCTGGGACTTAAGTCAGTCTCCTGCTTTCATGATCTTCATAGAATTCCTAACTATTAATCTCTGTGGATAGCAGTCCACGTAGTGACGAATAGCACCGGGAGTGTGCGCGAGGAGACAACTAAATATATTCTACGGAATTGAAAATTTGCCACGATTGTCGTCATTGTCATCGATTCATCAGCAATTTATCAGCAATTCATCATCGATTCATCAGCGTTTTATAAGCGCTTTCATCTTTTCATCACATTTAAAAGTTATTAAAGTTATAGTTATAGTTATAGTTATAGTTATAAAGTTAAAGTTATTAGACTAATTTTTTAGTATTTAGAATAAATTAAGAAAATAATCATAAATAATATTAAAGTTCTATTAATATTTTATTTTATGAAAAATAAACATCACGTTCTTAAATTTTAAAAAATTAGTTCTTGTTCGACTTGGTTTAATAAGCTGTATCATTTTTAAATTATTAGTTTCTCCCACTGTGCATTTGTTTTTAGACTTTGTGGCTCCAAGCACTGAGATAGATCAATACCGCACTGCCAGACAATACCGGCCAGATCTGGTGAGACTGTTCAAATACATTCAACGGGAACTCCCCGATTGTGCCGACCGATGCGAATATGTCTGTGGAACAAAGGCCCACTGTGCTGTTAATTACCCGACATAAGTACATAAATATGGCTCAAGTCGAAAGGCCCTGCGCACACAACTCAAGGACTCCGTAATTCCCAGCCGAAGCTCAAAAATGGCCAGGAGCGCGGCCATTTGCAATAATTATGCATTACGGTTCATTATCGCGACGATTGCGGCCACAAAAGGCGATGCCGGGCAATTTAAGGCTCAATCAGCGAGTGACCACAACAAAAGCGGTTGCCCAGAAGGCGAAAGAAAATCACTTTAATTACGATTAATTAATGGCGCTTTAAATGCAGCCAATGCAGCGTAAGTCGATGCAATTTCTTTTTTTTTCCTCTGGCCATAATGAGGAAGGCGGATGGCCTGTGTCACTTGGCATATGCAAATACTTCACTTCACAAAAGTGTCCGAAGCAGGAGCTCAAGTCCTGACCCTTTGAAACTAACCGAAAACTAAATTTCAAGGCTCATTGCGTGCACATAATGTGGCCAATGCGGGGGAGGTCCTGGCCAGGACCTTCTCAACCCCCCGCCCCCCCAGAAAACCCCGTTGTGATGTGCAGTGAACCTCACTAATGGAGCGGTCACACACACACGAACCCATTGCCAAAAAGTTTGACTTTGTTTGGACGTCAGACGGACGTCTGATGGTCGGTCGGTCTTCAAGGATCAAGGAAAGATGAGAGGACTAGGCGAATTTGCATATGAAATACAAAAACGTTAATGATGCGTAAAATGATTCTGTTAGCTTGTAAAATTCCCAGCCATCGTTTTGGCCCCAAAAGTCGAGCCATAAATGAATGAGCAAATTTTTTTGGTGTAACTCACTTGTTAACCTGTTGATAAATTTATGTCCCAACATGCCATCGATGCGAATTTCACACGCGTTTGATTATCGATTGAGAAACAAAAATTCGCCAAGCCAAAAAAACCCAAAAAAGGTGGGGGAGGAAATATTAAAACAGCAACGCAAATCACATGCAAAATTATGAAAAACGAGCTCCAGACAAGAGGTCCCAAAGGCGTTGGCCCGACAGCTAAAACAGGTGAAACAGGTAAAGGCGGGTAAAGCGAATGCGAATGAGTCTGGTGGGAAGCATAAATCATTCAAATGCGAAAATCAGTTAAAGCATAATGCGGCCATAAGAATGTCTGTCTGTTTGCGCTGGGAAAACAATCAAATAAAAGGCTGTGCAGTGAAAAAAAGGATAATCGATAAAAGAATTTGCATATCTTAAAATTAAATTATGATTATTCACTGTGTGAAGTTAGAAAAATGTGTCTAAAAAATGTAGAATTTAAATAAACTGATATTAAAAAGTTAAGTTTCGACTTAAAAATGTAATAGCAGGGAAATACAAAATATTTAAAATAAAATAAAATAATTAAAAATATTCTTTTATTAATTTCCAAATGCAACTATAAAATTTAAACATTTTTTTCTTCCTGTGCAAGATTTGTTTACCCCAACTTTGGCTTAATGAATATTGAGCCTTATTTCATTGGCTTCTAGACTCGAATTTTAATTGCCGCCTATCGATGATGATTCCCAGAAACGTAAACAAATAGTTCAGAGCATAATTTAGCCATGATTTAATGGCTTTGGCTACTTTAGATAATTTATGGCTATAAAATTAACCTGCTGAATTACCTATTTGGTGGCCTTGATTTTGGACGACAGTCGGCGCATGTGACAGCGGCTACATGAATAATTTAAGTGAAAGTTACAACTTTTGACAACAAATCCAGTGACTAATTAAAGCCAACGTCGGATTTATGTGTCAAGCGTTTGTCAAGCCAACCAGCCAGCCATCCAGCGGACTGACTGTCACGGCTGGCAGCCAAAAAGTTGCCACTAACTTTTCCCCTCTTCCCGCTTTTCCGAGGGCTTTTCCCCCTACCATCCACCATGCCGCACACGCTACTGAAATGCAGCTGTGCGATTAAATTAATAACTGCAAAGGATTAAAAAACTAACAGCCATGGCAAGGACATGGCGCCAAGCCAGCTGCTCCTGCTCCTGTTCCTGCGTTAAAAAAGTAACTTTCGCTGCAGCTAAGCTTTCGCAGGCTGACTTTGCCCCTTGTTGTTAAGGGTGGGGGAGCATAGGGAGTGAGGGACAGGGGCGGTCCCCAGGCTCTCATTTGCATAATATTTACTTATGAGCCGCCTCGCAGCCGACACACCCCCTGCTCAGCCGCCCCCTTCGCCCACCGGGCAGCAGCATGGAAGAAAATAATTTGCTAAATTATGTCTTAAATAGTTAACAAAGTTTGCACGAAAATGTGCGGACCTTTCTTGGCCAGCAGATTTCCCAGCGATGAGGTAAACAAAACGAGTTGCACGCTCCCCGAACTTGTAGTTTTGCACGCCAAGAAAAAGCAAACTTTGTTGATGATGAAAGGGTTTTCTTATTCTATTTATACTTAATTTGTATTTAACATTAAAGATGACAAATTATGCAAATAAATTTGGAAAAATCCAAGGGTCTTTCAATATTAAAGTTCATTACTAATATGAGTTTTTATTATGTATATTTTTTTTAAAACCTGGGGATATTAAATATTAACTTGTGCTATTCGTGGAAATTTATTTTTATGAAGTCAAATTTCGGCGATTCCTTTCGAAACCGAAACTAGATTAGTTTGAAATCTAATTATGATTTTATGAAAATATTTTCAAACAATCAAATGTGGCTGGAATAATTTTAATGATTTTCGAGTGTGCTCATATTTGATTACCTTTATTTCGCTCAGTGCAGCTCCCAGTGCAATCTTAGTCTCGGTGGCAGATGCAGCTAAGCCCTTGTTAATTTACTCCTGCTTCCCATTACCGCCGGAGGACAAACAATGGCTTTGATGGAGCAGCATCTCTGGCTCAATGCAAACAAAGATCAGGACTGCAAACGACGTGACAAACAGTTCGCCCTTCGATGGCCGGCAGTTGGAAACTTAAACTAATTCGCTTTAAGCGAGCTTCAGATGCAGTCGAACTCTATGGTAGGTATGCTGCCACTCCCCCTTCTTATTCCCCTCAAAATACTCCGGCTTATCTTCACATGACGCCGGTTGGTTGGTTGGTTGGGTGGAGGGTGAATCCTCACGTAGACCGACCCCCAATCGTAAATTTCGCCCCGAAAACTTTCCATTAAGAAGCTCAAAAACAGATACGCAAAGTTCCGGAGTCCTCATCGCGGGGGCGCGACATTGGCCGTGCAACAAATCACGGCCCGAATTCCCAATCCCCGATTCCGCAATCCCAATCCAAAAACCAGACCAGGCATAATGGAAATCCCGTTGAACCTGCCGCGCTGTCCGGCGGAAAATTCGGGGAAATGAGGAAAATGAAAAGGAAAAAAGGAGAAGAAGGAAAAGTAGACGTTGCAGGAAGTGCACGCAGTCTGTTAGTCGGGAAACGAATATCATAATTTACTTTGTCACCCGCTGCGAATTAGCGTGCCAGCCATGTGTGTGTGAGTCTGGGGGTTCTATATACACAGATTTATAAATATATATATGTAGATATACCGACTGGCCACGCCCCTTAAGTGGGCAGGAGGCCGACTCAGCGTGGCGCTTAAAAAGCCGGAACATTTTAAACAAAAGCCAAGCTGAAGGCTCTCGAACTCCAACTCTCGAAAACTTTCGGCAAAACCACTTAAAAATTTTGTGTGCGCTGACTTTAACATACGATAAAGGGTCTGTCAGAGGGGGGGTTGGCTAAAGTGAGAGGAGAGGGTGGGGGTTTCTGGGTGGCAAGGGGATGGTCCAAAAGACGAGCAGCCATTTTGGCAGCTCCAGCCAGACAAATAAGCCACGTTGCAGGCTCAGATTGCAGTCGTTGAACGAGATGGCGGCGGCTCTTCTCGCAAAGCACTGGCAGAAAAACTTTGTAAAATATTAAGAAGACTAAAATTTTAAGAAATATAGTTTTCTTAAACAGATGTTATCAAATGGTCAATCAAAGTTCTACATTGATTTTGTGTATTTAAGAAGCAAAGCATTACAACTTTAGTCAATGTGTATAAATAAGTTTCTATTATAAGATTAATATGATTTTTCTAGATTTTTATGTCAATCCGTTCTGGGTGGAATTTGTTACTGACCATTTTTTAAAGGTCCTATTATATTATTATATAGGAAGTTAAATATTTATAATTTTCGAAATTAAACATGACAAACCATATCATTTTGTATTTCGTAAAAATATCTATTCTATTTATTATTTGAATTACATTTTAAAGAACCACCTTGAATGATGATTAAAAGTTTATTGAAGGAAAACATTCATTGTGTTCTGAAATGAAGTGCATTGCTCACTCGAATTTAAAGGTTTTTATGTCAAGGACAAAAGCACTTTAATGTTGAATCCATCGCTCAGTGCACTTCCTTCCGCCCCAGCCATTTGTGTGTGTTAGTCTGCGAGTTGGCCACAATGCAAATTAATAAAAAAGCATTTGAGGCTGAACATTTTTACCAGCTTGGCTAATAAATAACGCGACGGCGACAGCTTCATTTGTTTAAGTGCCTGACAGAGTGGAACCGAAAAAAAGCCGCGTTAAAAACCAGAAAAACCAAAAACAAAAAAGCAAAAAAAAAGCGATAGCCGAGAAGGAAAAGTAACGAAAGTGGAGAGAGTGTCAGGCGGCGTTTTAATCGCTCCATCAGCACGGTTCATGCATATTCATATAAACGGGCCAAAATACGCCGTCAAGTATATCTCAATTTGGCTGCGACTTAAGTGCACTATTTTGGGCCGCCCCACGATGAATTTTGAGATCCATTTGCGTCGTGGCCATAATTAATGGACACACTTCGCTCAGGACTGAAGGTCCTTCGGAGGAGAAGGTGGAGATATGAAAGGCACCGGCATTAGAAGCCAACAAATTATCCCTGATCGAATCTGACCGCCGCACTAATGCGAATAAAGCATCCAATACTTTTTATGATGTTAGCTTTGCGATACGATTACGATACAGACATACAGGAATGTACAATCCATTTGCCAAGTCATCACGTATACGCCACCGCTCACAGTGTCGAAGGATGAGAAGGGATGAGCTCCGCGGCTCCCCGGCAGCTTTGCTCACTCACTCACATGCATTTAGATTGCTTCGCCGGCTGATTTCATTTTTATTTCGTCCATGGAGCCATTATTTCCGTTGTTATTTGCCATTATGACAATTCAGTTAGTCAAATTCCGTTACGGGCTTAAAACTAATTTGAGATTAAGTTCCGAGATTCAACCACTGGGGGATTTTCTGCAAGCATTTTTGTGCATCAGCACACCCAACGGCAGTCGAAGGAAGTCGATGGAAGTCGAAGAAGGCAAACGGAAAGCGAAAATGTAATAAGTGATTTACATGACTCGAAGGAATTCCACCGCAGGGCACATGAAATCGAGAAATCGTCGAGTCGATGCCAGAAATCGATACTTCATTAAGATACAACCGAAAGGCACTGGCAGTATAGTCTCGATACGATTCGATTCGATTCCGATTCGAGACGATTCGAACTGCGGGGAGTCAGGAAAGCAGGGCCTAACGACCACGCATCGTTGGCTTCTGCCGCTCCACGGCCTATCTAAATGGTTGGAGATGACTGATATGAGAGACGGAATCACGCCGTTCCAGCACTCCACTCCAGCTCCATTTGCTCCTCCATCCATCCGCCCCGATTCCAGCTGAATTCTAGCCCCAGCCTCCATTAAAGTCGGCCTGGCATCGAGTGTTTTCGAACCGTTTTATTGACCCTCAATATTCTGGGCTGCCGAGAGTGACAAGCCCAATGAATGCCGTTGACAGGATGGCGGCTAAAAGGGCTTATGCACCAGGAAAAATAATATTTTACATATTAACTGCAATCCTCATTTATTCAACCAACAAAGTATATGTTTTTCTAAATTTCTATTAAATTACTAAAATAGTTTTCCAAATATTATTGTTTATTAATTATTATATTTTTATTTAATAGGATTAAATATTGTTTATCTTTTTAAAAATTTTTTAAATTTTGCTTTGGCAATTCAAATAATTTATAAAATTTATATAATTTTTAATTATTATTTTTATGTATATTTTCCTAAATTTAATTTTAAATTATTAAAATGTCGTCCAAATATTATTGTTCATCAATTATTATATTATATTATATTATATTATTATTTAAAAGGATTAAATATTTTTTATCTTTTTAAAACAAAGTTGTAAATTTTACATTTATATAATTTTAAATTATTATTTTTATGTTATGTATAATTACTACATGCATTGAAATTAGCACCTATAATTTTTTTCACTGCCTTAGATATCGATAATGTTGGCTGTAATAATTCACATGGGACGACAATATCACGGATTTATCTAACTGAATTTTTCATGCGCAAATTTCGGCCGCGTATCGAATGCTTGTCGGGCCAAATTGAAAATTTGTGGCCTTTTTTAATGCTGTTGTCATATATTATGAAAATGTTTTGCCCTCGCTGGTCAGTCTACTGTGGGTCCAATCGCTCGCCGCTGCAACTAAATTAGAATGTTAATGGGCGGCGGTGACCTTAAAAGCGGCCCAATATTTGCCCATCCCAAAAATACATACGTGCATAAATGCAGAATTTTAATTATTTAAGCTGGTGACAAAATGACAACAATCGAGAGGCGGGAGACCCACAAATAATTGCAGCGGAAATTGAAATTATGTTTTGCTTGGTCTAATTTTCATTCGGTTTTCGGGTTTGGGCTTTCCATTTTCGCTCGGTTGGCTGCAATTTAAATGTTGAGCCCTGCATTTAAGTTGTATTTTTAAGGGGTGGACAAACTAATTCAGACTATTTCATATGCCAGACGTCTCAATGGGTTAAAGCCGATTAGGTAACTCTATGTATTTCAGATGCATAAAAGGCTTACACGTAGAGAAATCACTTTATTTTAAGGTTAAATCTATCTGTCTACCTTAAAATATGTGCAGTTGTATGTTTTAAACCAATTTACCTATAACTATTCCTTGTAAATTGTCTGAATATTTGAATTAGTTATGCAATTGTAACTGCATTTGAATTAATGGCAATTTATGGTGGTAATTCTAGTTAACTTTGCCTCTAAAATTCAGAATGTTAGAGAATCGATACCAGAAATTGCAGGATTTATTCGTCCCTGTAGTTGCAGTTCGGGAATTAGTACATGTATTTCAAGGACCCCTTTAAGTAATGAACAAAAGTCAACAGGTTTTTTCGTCTTAATTACGTTGAGCTAAAACTCAATTAGAACCTTTTTCCCCTGGACGAACGAAATCAAATTTCACAACTCCCGCAGCGTTAATTGAAGATTCCTCAATAAAAACGAATGGAAAATGGAACGTGGAAAAAGGGGGAAAATGCAAACTCGTTAACCCATTAAACCAAACGCGAGACTCATGTTTGATCCCGGGTTTCTGTTTTTTTTTCGCCGTTCGCCGTTCAAGGGGAAGGGGAGAGGAAAAGAAAGACGCACATCCAGCGAAAAGCTATTAAGACATAAAACATTTCCAACACCTTCCCGGAACGCCTCCGAAAATGGAAAAATGTGGAAGGGGAAACTCGCACGGAGAAAGGAAATAGGAAGTAGCAGCAAAATGAAATGTTTCTAATTCAACGAAACGCATTTCAACGTAATGAAAATGGAGAAAAGGACCGACAGACAGCCACGCCCCCAGTGCCGTTGACATTTTTTCGAACCTGCCGTTGACTGACAGCTGGAAAAGTCAAGCAGGGGCGGGGGACGGGGGAAAATGGGAGTGTGGGCGGAAGTGGGCGGAGTCCAAGGACATGCGTCGCTGGGCGTGCAGTCTCCTTGCCTCCTTTCGTCATTGCCCTGCTCGCAACACTTTCCGCTTTTATTCTATAATATGAACAATTTCCTCCGTTCGCCTTTCCATTCGAATCGCTGCCACTTTTGTGAAAAATGCACTTCAAAACTTTTCAATTTGAGGAAAGGAGCGTCTCGGATTCATCGCTCGCTTGCTCGCTAGCTGTTGTTGTTGTTTCGTCCTTGTCGCTAATGACAATACACTTGTACTTCGTCCTAAGTGTGCGTGAGTGTGTGTGTGTGTATCTGTGTGAGCGCGCATTTACGCTCTTTACTTATTTGATTTACGTTTCATTTCCGGCTGCCATATGCTGCCTCGCATACGAATTCAGCCAAGGAAGCAGCGTTTAGCTGCATCTATACAGAGAAAGAAACATCTTAATAAATACCAAAAAATACGAATTTCCTTGGAACTTACGAATTTGGAAATTTAATGAAAAATTTTAGGAGAAAATGGAAAAAATTTTAATGATTCCATTGCTTAAATAAAACAATTTGTCCATACATTAATGTAATAAATAAATAAATTAAAGCAATTAAATATGAAGTACCTATTACGCAAACAAATATAAACTTTTCAGATCCGAAAGGACAAAAAGGATTTCTATAAATAATATAAAAAAATTACATTTATAGAAAACTTTAATGGATCAATAAGATATCACTAAAATAAATACAAAATATTAGAAACATAAATGGGATTATTGCTTGATATTTTTTCAAACGAATCTTATTAAAATTTTTGTGATCTTAAATGAGATATCCTTTTTCCCGTGCACCTTTGAGTGTGTTGCACTATGTTTAAGTGTGTGAGTTTTAAGGCGACACATACTAAAAGCCCGGTCCCGTTATCCCCGCCCGCACTCACACTCATGCACACTCGCATACATATACACACACGTTATGCAATTATAACTTTTGTCGTTAGCAACTTTAAGCAACTTTAAACGTAAATTGCCGCCGTGAAGTAGCTTTTGGCGCACGCTCTCAAGCGCCGCCATTCACCCATACAGCCGCACTCTTACTAACACACACACACACACACGGAAAAGACACCCACACACACACACGCAGGGATATAGTTTGTTGTCGGCTTTGGAGCGAAGTGTGTGAACGGTGTTTTATTGAATTAAGTGGGTTTAACGGGATTTCTATAATGCCAGCGACAGTCGACAGTACTGCATATGTATTTATTGTAACTACAGTTGCTAGTTTTCTGCAGAGAACGGAAAATGCCTGTGAGTTTGCTAGTTGCTAGTTGCTAGCTGCGGAAACTGTGGCACTTTCGGTTAAACTTTCCCAACGTAATGCATATTTTATTTAATTTTTTCAAGAGTTGCCAAAACCGAAAAATGTGCAAATGATGATGATGATGAGGAGAGTGGAGTGTGGTGTGTTGGGGGCCGAAAGTTGTAAATTGTTTGGCACCAGTCAAGTGGCAGGGAATAATTATGCAAATCAAGTTGGCAGCACAAAGGCCAAGGTGTTGCCAAATTCCGACAATAGATACGAGACTTATTAGCTAATCAGCCCAGTTAGTTAGACTTGAGTTGAGCCAGCTTGACCGCAGCTACACTTCCGACCATAAACGTGTGGGCATTGCAGTTATAATTAATGGGAAATGTTTTCCATTTTACTTTTTCTCTTTTTTTTCCTTTAGGTTTTCCCTCGAAAAGTCGCGCGTGCTGCATGCAAAAGCCATTGCCACTCGAAAGCCTGCTCCACTGCAGTTATTTCTCATGTTTTAGCCGCACTTGATTGCCTTTAGCTTTTTTCACGATTTTCCCCGCGACATGCAAAGTCCGATGTTCGCATTAGGGCCAGTTACATTCGTCTGTCGTGTTTCTATTTTGTATTTAATTCGGGCAACCCTAGTTCTTTTTCTTTTTTAAATATCTTTTAAATATTAATAAGGCATTTAACTGCCACAACACGTTGATGCATGGGGCTCAATTAGGCTGCAAATAGCTCGAAATTGTTTGCTTAATAAACGTCATTCATCAAATCGACACGTAGTTTTTTTTCGTAGGGTTCGACAGCCAGCAAACACGCAAAGTTCGTGTCGATTTAACCCCAAGACCCCGTCCGTTTTAGCCCAATGCAGGTCAAGGGGCAAGGGGGCGTGGCCGCGGCGCCTTGACAGCTGGCCGTGTAAGTGAAACACTTTGGGCAAGTGCCCGGTTAAGTGAATTAATATTGGTTTATTTCTTGCATAATTTTTATTTTTATTAATTTCTACGGTCATGGCCGTGCATCAAAGGCAACCTAATTTGCCACATGCCGCGACTCTCTCGAGATTTCCATTCAATATTCTCCTTTGTTTGCAGTGGCACTTAGCATCGCAATTGACGTCCCGTTTCCAGTGCACCCTTATACATATATAAAAAACAATATAAATATTAATGCTATTTGCGTAACAATTCAATTCGGCCGAGAGGGTTCGGGGAACACTTGGCCGCTTCACACGAACTCGAATTCAGACAACGAGCCAACGGGGTGTTGCATATTAATCACAGACACTGTTCGAGGTAGAAATGCCTTATATATCAGCCGCCATAAATTCACAGGCTAGGACACTGAGAAGAAATTAGTGAGTAGTATTGAAAATACTTCGGAAAAATCTGATTTTTAATTTATGTAACTCCAAAGAAACTTACGTTGCAGTTATATTGATATTCAGTCAGAAATAAAATAAAAATAACATAAAAAAATATTAAATATTAAAATACAATCGACAGAGCATTTAAAAGCCAATACCATAAATTGTAAAGTTAATCATCACTTAGTAATTCATTATAAAAATCCTTTAAAGCCGTCTTAAAAATATTTCATTTCCAATTCCAAAATCCCTTTTTTTCTCAGTGCATCAAGGCAGGAAAAGTGCGTTTGTCGCCCAGGAAGCCCGGAGTGCAGCCCACTGGGCGGCCCAACTGCCGAGGGTTGCACTCGTTTTAGGTTGTAAGCCGTTGAAAATACTTTAATCCACTTCACAGTGACACTGAAATTAAAACATACAATCGGGGCCGTAAACAACCCCGAAATTGCGGGCAAAACGAGAAGGAATCGCTGGCTGAATGGATGGATGGATGGGATGGGGGCCATTCAAATTGGCTGCTATCGCAATTATTCATACGGCGGCGACATTCATAAAATGTCCTCGCGATGCAGGCACAGGCAGTTCCCGTTAAGCCAGGCGCACACACACAGACGGGCTCACCAATACACTGATGTACCGATACAGCTGCAAAAAGGACTTCCCTGAACTGACGTCACTTTGACAGTTGAAACACAAATGCAATTATCACTTTATTTTAAACGATTTATGTGCAACACGGCTGAGTCACACACATACACATACACACTCACACACAGACAGTACAGGACGCAGGACATGTAGACATGACAACGACGACAGCGACAAACGGAAGCGGAAATGGCAACAAGCGCAGCCACCAAACGAACGGCCCGATGTCCGCCGCCTGGGGAATGCGGTCAGAAAAGGTGAGTGCGAGTGTGAGCACCGCCGTACAAATACCTGGGATAAAAATACAAAATAGTGGAAAATAGCGGACAACACACTGGCGATCGATGTTTGGGGCTGGCAAGTTCCCTGCTTCGCGGTTTCTCACTTCAGCGGAATTTCAACTTAAAACTGTCAGTTAAAAAGGGGTTAAATTAAAGCAGGAATATTAATTCAAACACGTGGGCAATTTGGAAAAAATTAAGTTAACAACCTGTTGATGTGCAAACAATTTTAATGCAGCTCTTTGTCACATAATTATCAAAATAAACCAAAAAAAAAATTAAAGTCAATTGAAAAGCTAAAATGAAAATCTAAATTTATTGGTTTATGCATTTTAAGTTCGATGATACTTACATTGTAGTGGTCAAAAAATCCTTTAAAAATATATATTAATAATTTAAAAATTATAAAAGCTATTCAACTATGAGTACTGATCAAAGAAGAGATTTTATCAATATTCATATAGCATTAGAAACTTCTTTTATTTATTTGTAAATTCTATTGCCAGCATAGCGGTAGATTTTGTAAGTTTTTATTATCTGAATCAATTCATCTTCAAACAATTCTAAAGAAAAACAAATTGTTTCTTTATTGCTTGTTCATGTGTAAAATCTAGAAATCCTTTTCCAAATGAAAGGAAGCAAATGAAAACTACGTAATATTCAAAGAGATTCGAACGAGAGATATGCTTCTGCAATAAATAAAGCCAAATTGCAAAGAGCCCCATTTTCTTCATTTGGGAAGGGGAAAATCTACGCTCGGCTTGTCTAGAATTTCAACAGCCCATCAAGTGCAGAATTTCGACTTTAAAATTTCCCAACATTAACAATGTCCATTTATATTCGAGCCATCCCTTGTGGTTTCGGCCAGTGATACGAGTCGAGTGTAATTTAGGACATGCATGTCCAACTTGACAAGCTCGAATTCGGCTTCTCTCTTCGACTCTTCCACTCTGCACTTGGTCACTTATATTCCTGCTTATCAATATTGTATTAGATCTGGACTGACGTACCGCTCGGCAATTGCAGCAGATTTCCATGAATGGCAGGCTGCTTTTTCGTTTCGTTTTTTTTGTAGGCGATACTGACTTATTGAAATTGACAGAAGGTTAATGGCGTTGAATGACGCTGAAATTGAGGCAGCAGCTCTGGCAATTTAACACCCCGCTGGGCAGTTCAAAAAAAAGGGGGCGGGAAGCGGTAAGCGCAAGCACGAAGGACGTAGGGGGCGGGGAAGGACCTTCGCCACATGACAGCGATTCGCAACAGCCGCTTAGAGTTGTGAGATGTGGGAGATGAGAGCGGGAGATTTGCGATAAAAAATGATTGCACATTCGAGCGTTTTGGCTCGAAATTGCAGCATTTGCGGCATGGAAATATATTTAGAGATATATACATATAGATAAATTGGAATTCGAGGAGGGGTGAGTCTGGCGGTGAGACAATCGGGCACCCTATGCCCTGGATTTGCACTTGCCGTTCGGCTTTGGATTTGGTTTTGCCTTTGGTTTTGGCGGGTTATCAGTGGCCCCGGCCATAAATCACTGTCAAGTGTCATTCGCCCTCGAAGCAGCAAAAGCAGCAGCAGCAGAGTATCCTTTATCCCAGCCGAGAAGGAAACTTTTACACACACACCCACATCCATATCCATGGCTATATATAGAAATATATAGAGAGCGGTATCAACTTACCACGAACATGTGCCCCGGGGGCAGGAAGGTGCAGCGCCGGAAGCTGCAGCAGCCACTCAAACGCTACCGAGGACATGGAAAATGCCTGGATATGGAATGGAAAAAAATCGAAAAAGTTGCTAATTAAAGTTTGTGTTTGCCGGGTGGGGCCATGAACTTCGCCCCCATGAACTTCCGGTCCCCCCAAGCGAAAGTGTTATCCCCCAATGTCATCTGCAATTGCACGAACTCCTTAAAATACACTTGAAAACTTTTAACAAGGAATTAAGGAATATTACTCAAATTAAATTAAAAGCATCTTTGATTTATTTAAAATTTAGTACTTGAATTTAATTTTATTTTCTTATAATCTTTTTTAAAAAATAATTTATAAATTTTATAATTTTTTAAAATAAAGGCAATAAATTAAATAACATAAGTTTTAATTCGATTTGTATTATTTAGAATTTCATTTAAGAAAAAGCTCTGCATTCTGTTGACTTTAGGAAGTTAAAATTATTCTGAAATTTCTATTTCTGTGTACTTTTCCCCATTTGTTTGGACGCAGCTTGCATTCGTCACGCTTTGGTTGGCATTTCGCTGCGCTGTCAGTTGGCGAAAAACCGCAGAGCGAGTTGACTTTCCCTACCCTCCAATGCCGTTGCCATGGCTAATTTCCGCTATTGTTCATAATTTTTATTGCGCTTGTTGCGAATTAGTTTCGGTTTCGCCCGACGTCAGATCCCGATCCCTTATCAATGTTGCAATTTTTTGCAATTTAAAATTTGTTATAAATCGTCGCTGGTTTCGCACAGGGGTTGATCCTTAATGTTCCCTTTGCTCCCGTTTTGAGAGGCGTTGACAACGGCAACAACATGAAGAGCCTGCGATTACAGGACTGCGAACACGATTGCACTGCTGACTTCCTGAGGGTGGGTTTTTCAGATGCATCAGGATGTTGTCGAGGGATGAGGGGTAAGTACATTTACCAGGCTCATAGCTATTAAATTGTGGGCAATTGACCGTCTCGAGGGGGCGTGGCCATCGTTTAGGGGCAGGTACCTGGGGCACGACGATAATTGCGGAAGTTGCGGGCTGATCAGCACAACAAATTATTGGGTTCGATTGGTAGTTGTGTCAGTTGGCAAATTTATGCTCAGAAAACCATACAAATCTTATACCGACTTACTAAAATATTTCTCCTTAATAATAATTATATATTATAGAATAATTATAAAATAATTATTTTATCAGAAATTAAAGAAATAATTTTAACTTTTATTGAAATTATGAACTTTTGTAAGGAAAATAAAAATTTAAGTCTGTACAGGTTTATGTTAACTCATCACCTAAAAAGCCACTGCATAGACCAACGTCACAGATTCTGTTGCCTACAACATTAAAATGGAATGTCGCGAGTTGAGAAATTTTGATTTCAACATTTACAAAATGTTATTCGGAAGTTTAATCGAAAACAGTCAAATCTTTCTGTAATGTTATAAGCAATGTTATGCCAAAGCCAGTTCCCCAATGAATGTTTATTTATTCTTGAACGTATCTTCATTAATATTGCGAATGTTGGGTCTGTAATGTTATATCAGGAGACTGAAATCTGTAATGTTAGAATCTGTCTGCTGTATTTCGATTTCTGTAATGTAGAAAAGAGCTATGTTATGCCAAACTCCGTTTCCCCCACCAATGAATGTTATTTATTCTTAAAAGAATGTACTGAAATCTGTAATGTTAGAATTATTCTGCTGTATTTCGATCTCTGTAACGTAGAAATAAGCTATGTTATGCAAAAGTCAGCACCCCTCCCATGAATGTTATTTATTCTTGAAAGAATCTGCATTAAAATAGCGAATGTTAGGTTTGTATGTTAGGTCAGGAGACTGAAACCTGTAATGTTGGAATATTTCTGCTGTATTTCGATATCTGTAATGCAGATATACAGGCTCTGTGTATTTTAAACGAATTTATTAACATTCAGTTGTAATACAAATATTAACATTATTTTATGTTACTTGAACCACTAACACATATTAAAAGTGGTTGCTAAAAGTTATCGGGGGCCATTAATTAATATAAAACTTTCCAATAGATCGAAAAAAATCCAGAATTTTTGTAATATTTACTTTAAACGATTTTTCTGAATGAATGCTTTAAATTCTATTGGAAAAAAAAGGAATTATTTCAGTATGTTACTAAAGAAAGTGAAATGAAAACCTAACACAACAGTTAGCAG
The DNA here is from genome assembly GCA_037075205.1 of Drosophila prostipennis. Classification (NCBI taxonomy): domain Eukaryota; kingdom Metazoa; phylum Arthropoda; class Insecta; order Diptera; family Drosophilidae; genus Drosophila; species Drosophila prostipennis. Next base: position 63,954 of record JBAMCJ010005432.1, on the reverse strand, counting down.
TTAACAGGTGCTAAAAACCAGACAGAAATAAACACGGACATGAAATAACATTGCTCCCCTTCTTGAAGATAACGGTGACTACCTACTTTTAACATTCGAATATAGGCCAATATTTCACAGACAGCTAAAAACATTAACAGACGTAACAGGACTGTTTTAACAGTTCACAGAAAATAAAATTCACAAAGGACCCAGGGGTAGTTTCTGCTGTTGGGGGTGATTTTCGAATATGTTAAGATTTAATGCGCATAACATTCGAGTGTAGACCAATGTTCCCCAGATCAGCTGAAAGCGTTAACAGGGCATCCTGTTCACAGAAGCCAAGGGACTGTTTTGACAGTTCACAGAAACTAACATTCGCAAAACCCAGGGGTAGTTTCTGCTATTGGGGGTGATTTTCGCGTATGTTAAGATTTATGTTGCTATGACAGAACGGAAAGTCGAAAGCGACTTCGAATAAACTCTCCTGCAATTGAATGCTCTGTAAACCGGCTGGTCGAAGGACCGATGTTTAACCAAACCAGGACTCCTGTTACTCGAAGGACCACTGTTAAATCATAACAGGACTTCGGATTTCTGCTCATGAATTCACAGGGGTTTTAGGTTTGTAAGAAATGTTTTGAAGCCATTACAGCTGTTGTGTGTACATCCACAGAAATACGGTTTCTGACTGTTGGGCTCATTGAAATAACATTATTTCGTGTTTACTAGCCGTTTGTCTGGAACTATGTTAGGAAGCAGATAACAGTTTGAAGAAAGATTCATTTTGATGATAACATTTTTGAAATTGTTTTTATAAAGTGGTTGTGTGTTTAAGAAACTCTATTAGGAATAAAAAATAGTGTTATCGTAAATGCCAAACATTTTGATTTATTGTACTTCTAAGAGTTCTTGAGATTCCAAAAGTTAATAAATTTAACACTTTTAAATCAAGAATAATAAAGATTAGTATTGGAACATAAAAATGTATATTTTATTATTATTTATTATGTTATTGCTTGTTCAAATTTTATAAAAACTTTAAATTTGATCAGTGACATGTAAACCTTATCCCTAGCATACTGCTGTCTAGCCAGGACTATATTGAAATGCATCTGATTTCCGCCAAGCACTTGCTGCCTCCGATCCAATTCAGTTCGTGCCGGAACGCTCGTCACCTGAGCGATTTGAGCAGGTCGTGTCCTCGAAAGAGCGCTTCTCTTATCAGTGATAAGGCCACCGTTATTCGGAGTGGTAAGGTGGTGAGTTTCGTTTCGGAGTTGAAAGTGGAACAGCGGCTCTCTCGCTCTCTCTCTCTCTTCGGCTGAGAGTGTCCTTTCGCTCTCTCGGCAGGACGAAAGCCGAAGTGTCCACCCGCGCACAAATCTAGGCAACAGAAGTTCGGAACTTCGGGAGGCAGTTGCCGTGTGCGTGGTGGAAAGCCGCCTGAGACCCGAAGTCGGCCACGAACCGCCGACCTTATAGAGGGGTTCGTTTGGTGGGGTGGTGCAGCGGCGGCGGCCACTGCTTCTGCCTTTCAGCTGGGAATTTATTTGCGCAAAAACGAAGCGGCTCAGTTTCGTGTTTGTTGTGCGCTCGTAAGGATGTGTCCGCTGGCGCTGCCGGACTTCGTGCGTTCGCGTCGCGTGTGTGCGCGTTTATCCTGACGCCTGAAAATATATCTCAGCCAAAGAGGCCAAAAGGGCCACGAAAAAGTGCTTCAAGCCAGGCCAGAAGAAATTATATAGCCAGGCTAAAAAATATCTCGAGTGAAGGCCAGAATAATCACACAAATGATACAAGAAAAATCACAAATCCCAAAAAATAAAATGAGGCAGTCGGTGTCAAGTTCCGTGTTAAGTTTTTATTTGTGTTCGTGTGCTTGGCGAGTACCAAGATCCCCAATACCGACGATCTCTCGAGGATAAACCAATAACTGATAGAAGGTCTTGAGCTGCAGAAAATTCAAATACAGCAAAAGGTGGTTATTCCCCCTGCGTTATTTCTTGTGCTTTTTTCTGCATTTGACCCACAAGCATAACTAAACGATTTATAATCGAGGCAACACAAGGGCAGCTAGGAAATAAAATTCCAAACTCATACTGCAGATTATTTTGCATTTTCGGGAGGTTTTTCGGATTTATGCTGACCCACTTTGCAGAGCGTTTTCCCTTTCAATTTGCGTCTTGAAGCGAGTTGGCCAAGACATTTTGGCCAACTTATCCCTCGGCCATCTCAGTTAATTAGTTTAATTAGTGAGTGTCGTGGGCGGTTGGTTAGTCGGTTTGCTTCGGTTTGGTCTGGCCCAGAAATTGGTTTGGCATTTCGAGGGAAAATAAAGACCCTTTCGGAGCAAAGTTTTATTTTAAACTGCTGACCCGGGATTCGGTCATGCCCTGCCGCTAATAGCCGACATTATTGTTAGGACTTCGGAGTTTGGGTTTGGAGTTTTTCCGGGCGACGACCAAACAAAGGGCCGTCCGATCGACTTGGTGTGTATGTGCCATTAAACAAACACACACCAAGCTGGAGAACCCTTTTTGCGCCATTTTTCTTAATTCCAAGGACTGCCATTTGTTGGGGCAATAAAAGCCAGCCAGCGACTTGAGACATTTCGTCGGCAAGAAAAGAAAAAAAAATATATATATGAAAATAAAACAACAATGGCTGGGAAAAACTTAAATAAATTTATTTGCTTTGCCACTAAATTTGCGCTGATTTCGGGAGCAGTGCTTCTACCACACTTTCGCATTATGTTTGCCCCACTCAAAAAATGTTTGTCAACAAAGGCAGCGAAGCGCAAAAATGGTTCTTGGACCTGGCAAACCAAAGAGTGGTGTTCGTGTGTGTGTGTGTCCCTAACCTTTTAGAGAAGGAGAAGGATTTTTGGCTCGAGTGTTTGGCGGCACACGTTCAACTATTTTAGAATTTGCGGCACGTGCCCAAATTGCAAACATCAGCAAATAATAAAATAAATTCAGCCAGCACCCCGGGCCCCAGAATCTAAACCGAATTAGTCGAGTGTCCCTTTTGAGTTTTGGGTTTATAGTAATGCTTACAAGATGATTAGGCGTATGCGGTTGGCATGTGATAAATTCCAGCGAAGGACTCTTCGTGTAATAATTTCATTGTTGCAGCTCTGCGATTTATATTGTGTGTTTCAAAAGGCTGACGCAACAATTGCAGTTGCACTTGCAACAAAGGCAACTTGTTGTTGGATGGCTGGCTTTCTGCTCCCTCCATTCTTTTGTGGCAAACACTTGAGCCACACAGCCACTGCAGTTGCACTTAAGCTGCTGCTGCTGCCGCTGCAGTTGTTATTTCTATTTTTCCCTCTATTTTTCGCACACCCATTGTGAACCGTCTGGCATTATAATCTCCATCTATATGTGCCAGTAAAAAAGAAATATATATAGAGACAACTCCACCGCGATATTGTGCTCACTTGACACGTGTTTTTCCTGGGGTTTACTTATTTTTATGGCTTACACTTACACTTTAAACTGGATCAATCTATGGGAAAGTGACGTCGCAACACCTCTGGCCGTGCTAATTAACCAAGTTCCAGAATTCGCATTCCCATTTAGCTGACTGCCCTGCCTTTTTCCTTTCATGTCAAAGCATTTAATTATATTCCTGCATTTACCCGCTCTAACTTGTTCTCCAGCTTCCACTTCTTTCACTTTTTTCACTGTTGGACTTTGCCTGATTTATTTATGCATTTACCTTTTGCGAGTTGCCCAGGGAGGAAGCTGCTGTCATGCTGCTCGGTTCGTTGTCTTAATTCATTTTTTATTCCAACGTAAATAAGCTGTAAATTACAACTTGTGTTGCTGTTCCAGCTGATGTTGCTGTTGCTGTTGGTGTTGCTGTCCCGTGCATATTTTGTATGATTCTACTCTACCGACAATTCCCGGGCTGCTGCTTGTTGCCCTGCCTCATGCTTCATGCCTCGTGCCTCATGGCAAATGCAGTTCCATATTTTTTCGCTCTTCACTGCCGCACTGTTTTTGCTGATGCACTGGGAAAAAATCTTCTTCATAGCTCATTACAGAAATTTGCAGAAGAAATATTCCACTTTGATGTGTTTTAAAATTCGGAATCTAAAAATTCTCAATGAAGAGAGCAAAGTGAAATATCATTTACAACTTGTATTGATCAATCATTATAAATGGTTTAATATTTTAATTAACCATTTAGTATTTTAAGTAGCTACACTTCTATGCGAAAAAAAATGTTTTTAGGCAGTTCCGAAAGTAATTTAAATAAAATGTGTATATTGCAGATAAATTTATAAAGTCCATTAAATTAGATAATTGATTTAAGAAGTATATATTTTTTCTCTGTGCTGCAAGTCACATCTCCCGCTGCTTTCTGCTGGCGGCTCCTGCCTTTTGCTACTGTTTAATTTAAAGTTCGCCCCCAAATGGGGTGCCACTGCACTTGGAAGTGGTGTTGTCATAACTGCAAATCGGCTACTGACATCCAGCTACTTAACGCTCCTCACTGTTCTCCACTCGCTGTTTGGGGCATTCGGGCATGAAAGCGGCTCGGAACTGTCCACGGACCCAAAGGGGACTAATGGCCAAGAATGGACGCAGAAAGAACTGGCGGCGGAGAGGAGGAGGAGAAGGAGTGCGTTTGGAATTATGTGGAAAATTGAGAAAATGTTGCTCAACTACAAACTACAAGTTGCGAGGCACTTTAATTGCCACCGGGCACATTGCGCCACTCTGCAATCCACAACCGGTCATTACGAACTGGATTTTGGGGTGGCAGAGCCTCCGCCGCCCCTTCGACCCTCTGTTTTTCTATTTTCCGGAGGTTTGGGGCGGGTGAAACTTGTTGAGTGACGACCACTGACGGACTGCCACCGGAGATGAAAATGTTTTTCCAGGGGGCAATTGTCGTTAAGGTGCTTAGCGTAAGGCGTTGACTATTTGAGGTCGTCTAGCCGCGACTATTAATGGGCTTCTCGGGCCCATGTCTTCATTACGGGTCTACTTTTTCGAAGAATTACACGGGCCTCACCGTTCCATGCGAACTAATAATAGCGATTAAGTGTGTATCAAGAACAGCAATACCATTTCAGTTACATATTTGTATAGGTAGTTGAACTTTTCTACTAATTTTAGACATTTTTGTATTTATTCAGACAACATAACTTTATTGATAGGATAAATAATTATAATTACCTAAAAATTATTTATTAAATATTATGAAAACATTAAATATTTGTTATATTTTTCCATTTGTTTTATAGTTGTCAAAATAATATTATCAGAAAATAAAATTAATAGGTGTGATATATTTTGCAAATGAAAATTTATAATGGTATTTTTGGGAAATATATTAAAAGAAATACCGTTTAAATCATAAAAGCCCCTCTTCAATATTATAAATCTCAACTGAGGGCCCTGCATAAACTGACGTATTTTTTGAGATTGCCCGATTCTTAAGCAAAGCCAATATTTATGTTCAGAAAATATTCAGTTTTATAATATTGTTTTTTTTTTTTAAGAGAACTCAAACAAACTTACGTTAATGTTGTTTCCTGGCCACGACCAAAACCAAACAACAACAACAGCAAGGTTGTTATGAAAAAACTTATTTACACATACCGAGTTTTTATGCGCGAATATTCATACCAGCACACATTGTGTGGTGTCTGTGAAAAAGTCAACGTGTTTTTTCGCCCACGCGGAAAACCAAGGGTGTGTAATATGGAAAATAACTTCAATTACCAGCTGCGGCAGGTATAATATTTTGCCAGCACTCCTTTGATTTTTTCTGTGAATCAGTATATTGTTCAACAAAAAAAAATGGAAGGGAAATATTATCGGAAAAGAGCTCAAACCAGAGTTGTGTGCCATGTGTGTGTTAAAAAATTAAAAAGTGCTTGTGTTAAAGCAGAGAAATATACAACAAAATGAGTAGAACGCCTGAGGTTCAAAACGATTTGCCGTCTGCACTTCGCTCTGTTTTCATTGAAACTTGCCGTGAAAGTTACAAATTTGAACTTTAAATTTTAACGTCAACATGGTGGGGTCCCCAGAGGAGAGGGGGGCTTACAAAAAATAAACTTGCAGCCTGCAGCAAACACATTAAAACAAAGTTTTTAAAAGCAACCACAACATTTACGTCATGTGCAATGTGCGGCGGGTTGCGTTGTTCGTTGTCAGTGTTTGTTGTTGTTGTTGTTGCACGAGCTGCTGCTGCCAAAGTTGAAAAGGGGCGCAAGTAGGAGTAGCAGGAGGAAGGGGGGGCGTGGCAGCTTTAAGGCCAACTCTCTCGCAGTTTTTATAGTCGAAAGCCAAGTTGTTTGGGCCAACAGCAATCGCCATTTGCTGCCACATGTTGTAACTGTTGCCGCATTAAATGTGCAGCCCGCCTCCGGCGCATTTCACTTTTACTATGGCAGCACCCCCCTGATTTTACAGCCCACCCACCGAGTGTTGCACCACTCCACTCCGCCCCTTCACCCTTTTTGGCCACATTAGTTGACTGCACACCACCAGCAGAGATTTCACTCCATTTTATGCTGTCAGACTTCCGAGAGCGCCGCTGTTCTCGCTTGTTGTAAAAATGCCAAATTCATTTTCAGCATATAAACTTTAGCGCACACATACAGTGGCACTAGCGGGCTTTATATTCCCCGCTGTTCGGGACTGACATCTTTACTTAATTCCGCAGCCGCAGAAACTAAAACGAAAGGGATAGTGTCTGCGGGGATTTTAGGAGACCGTAAAAGTCGCTTAAATTGAAATTTGAAAAAACGCTGCTGCCATATGTACGCACACAATCTGATAAGAACCATAAGAAAATGCAGTTAAATTAATAGTTTGGAATCACTAGAAAAAGTTACAATTTTAAAAACCAGAAGGAAATAAATAATATCCCTCTAAACCCCCATTAAAAATCAGGTTCAATATTAAAATTGGGTATTTTGATTGAAAGCTATTGATTCAGCTTTCAATCAACCAACCAAATATAGAAACCACAAGAAAACGCCTTTAAATTAATAAGTTAAAAATAAATATATAAAAAATTAGCTCTTTGAAATGCCCTCAAAAAATCAGGTCAAAAATAATCCCAAATAAAAAAAACCTTTGAAAATGCAACCAAACTGACTAAAAGCAAAAATCAATCGCAACCAAATCAAATGTGATCCTATTTGCACAACAAATTTAATTTTCATTTTTTCCCTCTCTCTCTCGTATTTGCAGTTCGTTCAAAATGATCACCTAAAGCCAAAATCGGTGCAGGCAAAAAGAAAACTAAACCAAATCAAACTAGAATAACTAAAAAACGCAACGGCTCATAACGCAAACATAGTTTAATTGGCACTGGAAATAAACAAAAAATAAATGTAAATTGATTTCGGAAAGCCCAAGGGCAGAAAACTAAAAACCAAAACAAAACCTTACCAAATTCACCAAAAATCTAATAAATAAAACCAAAAAACGTAACGCAAACCACCGCAAAAATTGCTTTAGATTAAAAAAGAGTAAGGAAACCGGAAAAACAGAAAAACATAAAAGTATAAAAAGCAACTTTTAAATCGCATCAAACAAAATGACGCTGCGCATATCGGCCGAATACGGAAATCATCGAGGGCTTATCATTCCTGGCTTTGTGCTGCTCCTGATTTTGGCCACCTTGCCAGCCTCGCGGGCAGGACGAATCTTCGGTAAGTCCTGGATACAAAAAATATGTATGTACGTACTTTAAAGGGGATGCGAAGGATGCGATCAAAATTTCTATCAGTTGTTCTTGTTTGCGGTGCTAATTAACGCGGGCAGTTTGCAGCTAATGGAATTTTTAATGCCGCAAAAGACGCGTTTCTGGGGAGGAGGTCGTCCTGTTGGCATTACTTAACCCACCCCGCTACTTTCTTGGTTTCCAGTATTATTGGTTTCGGGTCAACAGAGCCCCATTGACACGGCAAATTGGGGGAGAGGGTGTAGAAGGAGAGCTCATGTTCTTTTCGTATTAATTATAATTACAGAAGGTCGCCTTTTTATGCCAGCAGTCGACGTCGTTTACATTAATGAGGGACGTCAATGTCAAAAATAAACAAAGGCTTTTTGTATTGGAAATGCCAGCGACATTGTTGTCTTTTCCTTGGGTGTACATTTTTATTGCACGAGTGTGGGGTGTGTGTGTGTTTGTCTGCATTGTTGATGTAATGAAAATAATTACATTTCTTGTACGTGGTTTGTAATACCCGGTTGGCAGAACGGGAAAAGTCACCAGATTTTTGGGACACATTCCGAACTAATTAACTGGCAAATAAATAAGTAAACATGGCAACAGTTTTGTACACATGGTGATAATTTACATTTAATTATGGCCGCATAACTAGTTCCCCGCAGAACTGACAAAATACAAGAAAAAAAAGGGAAAAGGGTTGCTCTGCAACTTCCACTGGGCTCTCTAATTGCAGGCAGGTTTTGTCTGTCGCCTGTCGCCCGTCCGACTTTTCCGGCTTTCCCTCCAGTGTGCCATTAGATTCGGTCACAGAATAGCAATAGTGGCAACAGCAAAAACAACGGCACTCGAGAGCAGTGAAAGCGGACACAATTCGCAACTGCAGCTGGAAAACCAAAACTTTTGTTGACACACATTTTTTCACGGCCCCAAAAAGTGTGCTTCGGAAAATGTGAACGCAAATGAGCGCAGTTCGCTCGTCATCAAGAGCTGCAATAAAAAACGGTTGGAAAAACAGGCGCTAGCATAAAAAGCCACCGCATAAACTAGTGATGGTGCTTGATTGTATTTTTTGGAAAATATTCCTGTTTTTGGATCAGCCTGGATTTTAAAAGGGTTAAAAGTTCTAGCCAAAAAAAATTACTTAAAAAGATTTAAAGGTTTTTATCTAAATCCTTTGCGAAATGTATTTGCAGTTTTATGTTTCAAATATATTTTTTACAACAAATTCTTAACGGTTATAAAATATTTTGTTCCAATAAAATATAATATGAATAAAATATAATATGAAGGGATTATTCATTACTAATGAATCATTAGAAAAACAAATGAACATGTATTTACTGCAACAGTCATTAACTTTTTATGCAACAAATTAATAATAAAAATTTGATAGGATAAAGAATAAATTGTCAAAAATTTAAAAATATTTAAAATTATATTTTAAGCATCACTGTTTCACGCTCACATAGCCAAAAATCAAGAAATCCCCATCACAGATTGCAGAGTGTGTGCATTGGCATTAGGTTGCCAGTTGGCGGCGCTTTTTGTCAGGCATTTTAATGTCTGCCTTCAGCCGCAGCCGCAACAGAACAGCAATAAAACGGCAGGACACACGCACACACAGACACTCCCGGCAACCGCACACAATCACACATTCATATATAGATATTTCCGACCATGAAAGCGAAAAGTTTACGCGCTTGTTTGCTATAATTTCGATTGTTTTCACTGCAGCAGCAAAAGCAGCAGTAGTGGCAGCAAAAGCAACAACAATTGCAGCAACCTGCCACGCCCCTTTGGCCACCCACCCACACACACACACACAGAGATTCCAACGCCTTTCAGTTTCCCAGGACAATTGTGCACCATTCTGCAGCAATTTTCGTTTTATTGATGTGCATTGCCGCCATTGCAGCGAAGTTTGATGCTGCAACTGCAACTGCAACTGCAAGTGCAACACACACTGCAACGGAACACTGAAAATAAGCTGCATAAGTAGCACACACTTTTACTTTATTTTACACTTTTACTTTACTTTTGTTTGCGTTATGTACTTTCGGTTAAGTGCGAGAAATTTATGAAAAACTTTTGAAAATGTTTTCGCAATTAAAGTCCCCGCGACACAAAACAAAGGCGGGCTTCGAACAAAACGGAGTGTACTTGGTCTACTTTTGCTCTACCATCCACCATCTAACGCTTTTCCATAGAACTGGCTTAAGTGGGCGTGTAACTGCAGCTGGATGCAGCTAATTGTTGGCATAAACGATGCCACCCAGATTGTTTCAGATGCAAAAAGAAACAAAGGGGCCTTCTTCCTGCTGAATGCTATCCTGTGCGGGTGAAAAAATCAACTGAAATTGCCCATCATCTGGGAAGTTTTTATCTCTAAACAGACAGACGACTTTGAAGTAATTAAAACGTGAAACTTTAGAAAATTTATATTTTATATAAGAATCTCTTGTTTTTAGCATAACAATAAAATAAAAAATAAATATATTTTTAAAATATAGAACACATTAAAAGTTTATAACTGAAATATCATCTAAATTTTTTCTTGTATTATTTATATTTATTGGAACATGAATATTGTACTGTTAACAATAGTTTTCCCTTTAATTTACAAAAGTAAATTATTTTTTTCTACCAGTGCTTGGCAAAGAGATCCACTTCCCCCATGAAGCATATGTGAAAAGCTGTCGCTTGAATACAACGTAAAGTTAATGGGTAACCAATAAAAACAACGGTGGCAGAACAGATCCCATGAATAAGTCAGACAACTGTTCCGCCATCTCAGGCATACGAATAGGTTGAATCGGCAATTTTTGCCATCAGGACTTATTTATTGGGACTGCAGGGGAGACACGTGTGCTTGAGTTTTACCTGGTTCTTTTCCCCGGGGGAACAGACACATTGTCTTTTGGCCATTTAGGAATAGTCAGGCATTAAGCGCAAATTGGTGAATTGAATGCTTGAATGGCGGCGGCGGCCTTTGTTTGCGGCTATTAGCCCGGCTAGAATGTCCTTTCTGCCGCCCCGTATCCTTTTCACACATCCGCAATTACATCGGCAAAGTGTATTGGGCGCACGTCGCAAATCGTTTCGCCTTTGTTTTTAAATTATTCATGTTATGGCTAAGAGCAAACAGCGATTTAGGACTCCCCCGATTCGAGGCACGCACTTTATATTCAGCTCATTATAGCGACGCCAAAAACGTTGGCGACATCGTGGGGGGAAAAATGCCGAGATTTTATTTAGTGTGGGCCTCGTCCTTGGCGGCTATCCTGTCTGGAGTAATTTCTTTATTAGAAATTCTCACTTGCCCGTGGCGAAAGCAAAAGCAAAGGCAAAAGCCAAGGGAAGCGGACGAGCAACAGAGGCTAAAAACAATTTTCTAAATTAGTTTTTGCCATCCTAGGCGAACGAAGCTGCAAAATAGCAGAGGATATTATTTAAGAATTACATTGCGTAGCCCGGGGGATAAAAGTTAGTTTTGCACATCCTTTAATACCTTTTAAAGCTTAAATTCAGGCTTTTACCCACCCCCTTTATATTTTACAGTCGCACATAAATCAACAAAACCCACCCAAAACCGATGCCTTACGGTTATGAAATATTCAATAAAAAAATAAATAAAAAGAGATGAAAATGTATGGCAATTGGGCATTTTTTTTAATCTTTCGGGGGATTGGCGGGCGCGGCTTTATGACAACAAATTTTAATCATTATAAAATATACAGGAGCGTGGAAATTCACTGCTTGCCCAAAAAACACGTTCAATCAAAAAATGCATCGAATTTTCACCAGCTTCCATTATGCAATACAAACAACCGCCAATGTCTGAATATATATAAATTTTTACTCTCCCATAGTATTTTATACACATTTTAATTAGTGTATAATTAAGTAAGGAAAAATGAACACGAAGCGTGTAATTTCAAAAATTGCTTTACGAATAAATAAGGCAACCGCAGTAGCGACCTGATTTTAAAATTATTTACAAAGAGAGAGAGATTTTTAAGGCTAGTGTAAAAAACCCTTGTTATATTTATTTTACGATACAGAGCACATGATTTTTAAGTAATTAAATTAGAGTTTATTTGACAATTTCATCAGCACTTCGCCTTTGGCAACCTTTTTTTTTCATTTACAACTTTTCAACTGGCAGCTCTCTATAAGTGTGCTAAAATAACTTACAGTTTGCTTTGCACATCGGCAAGCAAACAGAAATGGCAAATCCATTCGCATTGACAAACTAAAAGTGCAAACAAGAACTGCTTTGACATTTGTTTGGTTTGCCACAGCAACGAGTACATGGTAAATAATGCGGGATATTTGACTTTTCAAAAAAAAAGGAAAGGGGAAAGGGGGTAATAGAGGAGACCGAAAATAGAAAATAGTTCCCCGGACACGGACATGCCATGCATGTCATCAAAATATGCCAGATTCGGGGGCCTTTTCATAATTTATGCGGACAGGGCGCCCACAAAATAATACAATGCCTTTGGATTTTCGAGGACAATATGGCAATGGCTGGCAATTTGATGCTGCTTTGTTGCCCGGCCGACCAGCCGCCTGGCCATTGGCATTTTCAATTAATGGAAAAATGTCAGCGGGGCTTCTATGTGGCCCACAGCGAAAAATAATGGACAAAATTGCAGCGGAGCCCATGGAAAACGACACATGCATATCAATTAGCAGGTCGCCGGGTTCAGAGACAGGTTCTGCGAATCAAATTTGATTATTTGCCACGATTCATTGCAGGCGAAAAATCAGAATCAGAACCAGAATCAAAATCAGAAGAGAACCAATCAAGCGATCAGCGTACTTGAAATTCGATATTACGTATACGCCGAGTGGACTCGATTTCTGCTTGTTTGCTTCGCCATTTACTGAATCTACGGCTGGCCGGTCAACTATGCCAGGAAATTCAATTAAAAATCAAAATGGCAAAGTCAGAATATGCAACTGAATATGCAAAAATATATCTAAAAAAAAAAGAGGAGAAATGTGAATGAGAAATATATTGGCAAATAATAATGCAGTAAAACCAATGAAAACTATTTCAGCAATGTGAAAATTAAAAAATCTCCTTTGCGAAAAATAATCCAAATCGTTGTCAGCTAGGCGAGGGAAACAAGCTCCTTTGTTTTGCTTTAGTCATATAGTTTCACAGGCGAAAATTGCAAATAATATTTTACGCTTTTTACACAAATTTTCTACCACGCTGCCTTTTGTCGGTCTTGTTGCAGCAGCCTTTATTTTGTTGGACTTTCTGTTCTCGGCAGTGTCGTCATCGTGGCTAGCTTTGCATATCGAAATAATTCAGTTACAAGTTTAATTAAATTTTAGGACCAGTGGCCAAAACACTATGTTTCTGCTGGTAAGGGATATTTTGCGAGTAAAAGAATATCGTTATCAACAGCAAAAGGAAAGGCATTTAAAATATATAAACACACACAATCTAAATATGACAGATTGCATCAGTCTAAGCCTGTTAAAAAAAATGTATATTCTATTATGGGGCTGTACAAACGGAAATTAAATTTTCATTACAATTGTCCTGGGCAAAGAGACAATTAAGCCATTGGGAAATTATGAAATTTATGCAGGTCGTAAATCTTTAACAAAGTTTCGGGACATTTGCCGCTCGAAAAAGCAAATATAATTCCCTCAATGTGGGTCATTAAGCAATTTAATTGCATTTAATGTTTATTTAGGCAACATTTCCAATCGAACGGCAATGAGTTGGGTAAACAACAATAATTGATTAGACAATCAAAATTACATCTGTAAATATTGATGATTAAAAATGCAGTCGTCAACTGGACATTGAAAAATGATAGAAAACTACCATTTATATTTAATTTACTACTGGCTTTATTTCAGTGCGACTTTAAGAGCAAAAAGCAAAGCTAACTAACAAAAGGGGCTAGATCTCCTTTTGTTATTCCTTGGGCCACCGTGCGCCCATTATAATCCCGGCTAAGCTGCAGCGATTATTGTCTAAAAAATTCATGTATTTCATTATTAGCCCGGTTGCCGACGGCCCAGCATTTCCGGCCAGCTCGTCCGTCCCACCTGCGGCTGTTCATTTGCTGTCATAATTTAATTTTTGCCACCAGTCCGGACTTTGGACTCTGGACCAAAACTCACCGACAGAAACCGAGAGAGACAGAAGGCCATAGGATGGAAGGGGGCGGTGCGGGGCGCACATCCTGTGATGATGTTGGGCTCGTCCTTTGGCTCCGGCTCCTCCTGCAGCATTGTCTGCAAAAAGTCAGCATAATCCACAGAGTCCCAGTCTCCGAAAATCCCAATGTGGTCGCCGCTGTGGCTCATTAATCCATGCAGCCGAATGGTGGCCCTCCCACATGGCTTGTTTTGGTTTTTGTCCTACTAAATGCCCACTTACAACAATAAATGTTAAACAAAAAGTTTAATTTTTCCACTCTTTAGCTTTAAAAGAAACATAAAATCACAATATTTACTTGTTTACTAGTTGCTTGAAATACTCAAAACTATTTTATTTGCTTGCCGAATAATATTTATAAAAAATGGTCAAAATTCCCCACTATTTTGTAAGTGTTTTTTATAATATATATTAAACAAAACAAAAATGTAATTTTTCCACTGTTTAGCTTTAAAAGAAAAAGAAGATTACAATATTTACTTGTTTAGTAGTTGCTTGATATACTAAAAACAATTTTTTTCGCTTGCCCATAAATATTTATACACAGAGAGAATTCTGACGTTCTGAAATTGAGTATTTGAATTCTCATTTTCAGGATGTACTGATTTTGAGTACAAATTTTGGGAAAAAACTTATATTGAGTACAAATTGAACTCACTTTAAGAAAAAAAACTTGAATTGATCACAAAAATCTTAATTTTAGGAAACAAGTTCTTCAATTTCCAACTTGAGTACAAATATTCTCATAATGAGTATGACATTACTCACAGGAACCTTCTAAAAGGCTGGCCTAGGGAGTAAATGACTCTTGCCATCAAATATTTCATAGCTAATGTCGTCCGGGTCGTGAGTTCAATCCCCATTCCGGTAAACACAAATATTTTTGTTTTTGTTATACTGCTTTTTTTTTTTATTTTTAATTATTTTATTATGGTATAATCAGCCCAATTCCATTTAATGTTTAAAATCCAATTGATTGCAAGCATTACAATTTAAATCTTATACGCGGTTCGGACATTGCTGAATGTGATGCTTGTTTGGCTCAGCCGGTTAGTGCGCGCGTGAACGAACACAAAGGTCTGGGGTTCGAGTGACGAAGAAGGCGGCGACTTAAGTCGAACAAAAAGTAAGTTTGTTTTATTTATAACAGTTTATTATTCACATAATTATGAAACAATTAACATATACTGTATGGCCCTTAAAATAATGTGTAAGTAAGAAAGGAAGTTCTCCGGATTGAGAATTTTTTTCTCAATTCAATCATTTTTCAGTACTCAATTTGAGAAATGGCAATACTCATTTTTAAAATACTATCCAAGTAATTTCCAAAAATGAGTACAGTTTGTACTCATTTTGAGGAAAAATGTACTTAATAAATGTATTTTGTACTCAATTTGAGTAAAAAAAATTTGACAAATTTGTACTGATAGTTAGTATTTTGTACTCAGAATGAGTATTTGTGTTCATGCTTAATTTTTGAGTACAAAAATACTCAATTTGAGTACAAATTACTTAAATAATTCTCTCTGTGTACATTTTTTTCAAAAACTCGCACTATTTTTTTAAAGTGTTCTTCACTCCACCATCTGCGTTACCCATAAATCAGCTGCCTGCGGGCAGTTCATCATCATCATCATTATCGCGGTCGCCGCCAAATGAGCGATTCCCCATCTGGACTCTGAAATTAGTTGCGTTGCGCGCATGAATGTCACCATTTCTGTCGCTCAATTTGCTACACAAATTATAAACACCAAATGGAAATTGTAATAAAAAATGTGACAGAATCACGGACCGCGGTCGTATCCTGTCCAAGGATCCTTGCAATAGCCGCGGGGTAGCCAAAAAAAAAATAAATAGAAAGGGATGGGCGGGCAACTTAAACTTTGCCGAAATTGAAATGCCGCTGGCTTATTTAAGCATTTATTTCGGCGACGGACGTCGAGGCGGAAAGTCAATAATGAATAAACTTCCCCCAAGCAGGCGAGGGCACAGCTTTAAGAGTCAGCGACTAACTGTAATGAAATTCGCATAAAAATCATTTCGCCACTGCTGGGAAAAAAAAAAACCGTTGACCGACTTCAAGCTGGAAAAACAGGACAATGGCAGCGAAATATATAAAAAAGATGAAGAAGTTTTGGTCCACTTAAAGTGGCCTAAAGAATGCAAAACATTTTACAAATAAATTGTAAAGCTTTAATTTAAATTAAAAATAAAAATAAAGTAAAAAAAGTTTAGTTTATCAAAATTAAATATTATTTTAAATGCTTTTAAATATAAATCTATTTAAATAGTATTTCTTTTTCATACCTTTTTGATAAGCTGCATTATCCATTTTAGGATGCAAAAATCTAGTGTTATTTTTTCTCAGTGCAATCATAAATCACAAGAAAATTGCACCAAATTCCAGTCGCTTTCCTTTAGTTTTGGCCACTGTGCAGCTGGCCAACTTTGGTGGCACCCAATTGCCATTGCAGCTGGTTGGCAAGTGGCCCAGACTCTGCGTTTTTGCAGACGGCTAACGGATAACGGCTAAAGCTGGCTTGGCCAAGAGCAAGAGGAAGAGGAATAGCAAGGGCAGTTCGTGATGTCGCGCCTATCACAACCAATTTACTAACGAAGCAGATAAATCCAATTTCTGGCCGACAGCAGCTTAGCTTTCTCGCTGCAGAGGCAGCAACAGCAATAACGGTCTTGAAAATACAGCAAATAATAAATAAAAAAGCACTTCCTTTTGCTGGGGACAATTTCCGCTTCCGGTTGACCGGCGACTCGGAATATTAAGGGGGTGCCGTTTGGCTTATTAGGCTCATCGCCCGAGTTTATTAGGCTCTTAAAGCGTTTAGCACTAGTCTTTAATTTTTCTTGACGTGGCAGTGGCGGCGACGGCGGTTTCCTTTGAGGCGCCTTTGAGTTCGACTTTAAATTAATTAAATGAAAGTAATTACAAAGTGCGAGAAATGGCAAGGCAAAGGAAGCACTCTGGCAGATTGAAGTGCGGTTGCCGAGATGAATCAAACTCGACTTGGAAACACCTTTGGCAGCAAACTGCAGTCCGCAGCCAACAAAGAGAGCTGGCGAGCAGAGAAGTTGCATTTTTCCATCAGCCACAGCCGCAGGGGGCTGGAAAATGCCAGGATAGGATCCAAGGAATCCGTTCTATTTGCAGTTCATTGCCGAGAATTTTAATCAATTGCAGCCGGCAGCTAGAAAGCTAGAAAGGCCAGCTCCTTGACCGGAGATCTCTTTCTCGTTTTCGCCCTCTTCTCGCCTCTAAAGACATTTTAATTTCTGCTACAGTCATTCATTATTGTTTGCCTTTGGATGGCCAGTGAGTTATTATGCAAGTTGCAAAACAATTTGATACTAAGTAAAAACAAAAAGCGCAGGCCGGAGTGAAAAAGGAGCAACACATGGCCTGGACATGGCACATTTATTTTTGGGCCGAGGATGGAAAGTTTTAGATTAAATTTCATCTAGGACTGTGCGTGCGAAGGCCAAGATGCACCAGCTGCAGTCTGACCCAAATTCCGGGCCAACTTCCCTTCTCTTTTTCAAGCCGCACTCGATGGATAGATATAGATATAGATATAGATATAGATAGATGTGGAGTTTTTGAAAGCTTGCCAAGTGCATGGTTTTCATTCCACCGCTTTTAACCCTGCAAAGGCTCAAGGGATATTTAAGCTTTTTGTTACTTTTTATTTACAAATTATTTGGGAGTTTGCTTATTATAAAATTAATGTATTAAAAATATTTCTAGCTAATTACTTTTCTTAAACTATTTAATCCCGAAAATTTTCGTTTAAATTAATCAAAATCTTTTAAAAAATTTTCCAAATATAAAAATAACCCTAACAACCATAGATTTTCTAAATCTTTAATTTTCTTATTGAAAATAACACGAGTTCAATACCCGCTTTTTAAATTTCCCACCGGTTTGAAAACGAAACCGGCATCGAAATCGAAATCGCCTCTGGGCGCTGGCCTCGGCTTCCATAATAATACAATTTTTATAATTTAATCAAGCTGAGAGCTGCATGGCATCATCGCCCGATGTGCAAATAAAAATAAGTGCGACAATAAAACAAAAGCCAAACAGAAGCGATGCCGTGAGTGGAGATTAACAATGGAGGCGTCGCAGTTTTTACGACCGCCGAGAATGAGGATGCGAATGCCATGGCATCATGGCATCGTGGCATCCATGGCACGCATTTGTCATACACTTTTCGGGGCAATAAAAGGATCCCGGCGAAGGGTTCCCCGGCGGCGGAGAATTTTGCTTTTGTTTCCCGCTTTTACGGCCGTCGCCTGTCAAAGGGAATCCCTCGGAAGCAGGATACGAATGTAGATACGCCCGTGCGATGGGCTGTCAGGCGTTTTTAAAGCGCTCTTTTGAGCTTTGGCGGGTCATAAATCTATTAATTTTCATTACGCAATTACCAGCGAACTGTCAGAAGGTCAGCTTGTGTGTGTGTGCTAATTACACGACAGCTCCCTCGATCAATCAAATTCCCGGCTATATGTATGTAATAATATAACTGGGCCATGCGTATCCTGGTGATTAATTGCCCACGGATATGTACGAATTTATCATATAAATATTAAAGTAGAACTCACGATTTTTCAGGGGATACAAGGATACGTGGGCTCACACACACACACAAAACCAATTCGACAGTTAGTCGGCTTAAATCCCCCCTTTATACATGTATTTGTTTGTATCAAACATTTGATACCCATGAATATTTTAAAAGCATTTCGAAAATTGCTAACAAAAGAGAAGCACAACACGAGCGGATATAAATGCAATACATTTGAATAAACAGGCTTACAAATACTTAAACAAATGCACATGTTACAATACGGATGGCTGGTTATCTCTCTGTGTGCGTGAGTGTGAGTGTGCGTGTGTGTGTGGGCCTTGTCAACCACTTGTTATTTCCAGGATGAGAAGGATGTTCGTTGCTGTGCGTACAATTTATATCCGATTTTAATATTGAATTTCTGCTAAGTCAAAGCCAAATGAACTTTGTTGTTTGGCTGAGAGGAATTGGCAAAAGGGATTTTGCTAAAATAGGTTGCCAGGCAACTGCAACCAGGATTATCTGCCAGTGTAAGCTCGCAGTTAATGCACTTGAAGAAAATATGTCACAATCTTCCTAATAAATTTTAAATGTATTTTTTAGATGTAAGGATTTAATATGAATATTTAAATGAATACTATAAACGATTAATCGGAATAGTTAAAATTCGAAATTCATTTTATTCAATTGAATAATTTCTCTCGGTGTTTCGCTTTTCCTGCCCTTGTCATCGCTGGGAAATCGCAATCGGATATGATTTATAAAACATTTATTCACATGCACGACAAGGCCTCAACTCATTGTGCCTATTTACCAGCGATATATCTAAATCGGGCCGATAATGTTCACATGGGCGGGCCAGTCGCCAGTCGCGTTGCCAACGAAATTTGACTAATTAAAGCGGCATATGAATGGCAATAGGCGAATCGGATCGCAGTAGTGTGCCTTTCAAAGGAACGACTTGCTCACGTAATTGCCGGGGAAATCTAATCAGACTTTCTGATGTTCTTGCCATTAGAGGAGCATGAGTGTGGGTGTGTGTGTGTGGAAAACCCTATCCTTTTCCAGGGAAAAACTTCTCGCATGTTGTTCGGGGCCCACGCATGGCCCACAAATGGAAATGCATAAATCAAATTGTTAGAGATTGGTAACCAAGCACAGATAAACGCGTATTATTATGCCGTCAGGATGGTTCGAGGGACTGGGAAGTTCGAGGAACATTTCTGGCCTTAGCCGCTGATTCATGTTTCTTATCATCCATCAATCAATCGGCAGGGCGAGGATATTGTGCCATTATTAATAGTCCCAGCCTATAAATGGGATGTATTTAAGCAGCCCGACGAGCTGCCTGGCTTTTCCTGCTGCTGCTCCTCCTCGAAACTTGCGAAACAATTTATCGAGCGGAACACAAACACACAAATAAGTGGGTAAAATACACGTACTATATGCACAAGTGCATGTGCAGTAGGGTGCTTGATGAAATATCATTTTTAAGCTTTAAATAAAAATGAAAATAAAGTTAAATTCATAAAAAAATTAATTAATATTTAAAATCTAATTAATAAAAGCAAAATTAAATCATTACGTCAGTAAAATGTAACGAAAAAAAGTATACAATATTGAAATCAATATTTTTCTTAGGATTCCTTTTAATTATTCATTCATATCATTAATTCATTTTAATTAAAATATTTTCAAAGAATGGATTAAAGTAGATTTCAAGTCACCTGGTCACCCTATTAACTCTCGACTGCATCATTTAAAATTTCGCAAACATCAGAGACTCACCCTAATGTACACAGATGCAAATTGATGTCGACAGGCAGCCCAAAAGGCGTTGTGTTGGCACAACTGGAAAAACTTTTCCCGGGCATCAGAATGCCGAGTGCCAGGCCCAGATTCTTTGGGATCGAGAAAGAGGAGAGGGAGAGGGGCAATACGGAAAAGCGGAAAATGGGGAAACGGGTTGGAAACCTCACAGACAGGCCAGCCAGCCAGCCAACCGGCCGACCAAGACCAAGTATTGTCCTCGTGGCCCGGCCACTTGGCGCATTCCAGACAAGTGAAAACTTGATAAACTGGGTCACTCCAAAAGGGGTGGGATGGGTGGATGGGCCCCCTGCTTATGCATGAAAATCAATCTAAATGCAGGCCACAAAGCTGTGCCAGCTTGGATTCCAATTAATGCATTAAGAGCTTACCGAAACGGCTGAGAAATCCAGTACCTATAGGTCTACCTATTGGCTGGCCGTTAAATTGCGGATTAGGTGTGACTTGGGAATTTGATTCGTGGGTGCCGGCGAATTTGACTCGAATCGGTTAACCAAAATCGCAGCCGCAGTCATTTCATATCACCCACAGAAGTCATTCAAGCATTCGGCATTTAAAGGGTTAATTGATCTGCCAGTTGGCTTTAATAAGAATAGATTTTATTGGAGTAGGTGCCATAAAATTAAAAAAATTCTTTTAAATAAAACTTACTATATAGGCAATTAATATTTTAATAATTACAGATTATTCAACATTTTATATGAAATATATAAATTTTTTAATGCGTAATATATTTTTTTCTTGCAGATTATTTAAATAAAATAAATCAGTTTAAGTACGTTTCCTTGGTTAATATTATTATTATTAATTTTAAAAATTATAAGCCCTAACATTTGCCAAGTGCATCCTCGTTGGGGGTCATGCAAATGAACCTGTGGCGAAATGTAGACCGAAATATAATACAGTTGGCACGTAGACCGCAATGCGTTGCCCCTTCTCTCCATTATCCCCCCTTTCCCTTCCCCTACCCACTACCGATTTCCCTCATTTCCGGGTGGGCGTTTTGGCCAAGTCAAAGGCAGCTGGTGGCCCGCAGTAAACGTTGACCGCATGATTTGTATCTCAAATGGGCCACAAATGGCCACAGCACACACACTATCGCACTCACAAGCACATAGTGCTCATGGAATGGCCAGTGCAAACATTTATTGCTAATTGCCGAAAGGACATTTGCATAAACTTAACAAAACCCAAAGTTTTCCATGTAGGCAAACAAACAAACGACAACTTGACCACACACAAATGCACTGGCCACCAGGCATCTTTGAGAAAGTGGGCGGTGTGTCGCCATGGGCGTGTCACGTGCAATTTGCCAGCCAATCGAGCCGACCACCTACTAACCAACCATCCAGCCACCCACGGCCCACTGAACCACCCATTCACCCACAACTATAAACATGATTCAATTTGCGAACAGCACAAACTTTAGCTGGGTCCCCTCAATTACCAGTTTATAATTGATTTCCCCCAGCAGTTTTGCGAGCGAACGAACGCTTTTAAAACGTTTAAAATGGCCAAAATACTTTCGTTTACCGTTGTCGATCATTCGAAAGCCATTTGCCGTCAAATAAATGTTAGAGAATGTGAAGCATTTGGCTGCCGAATTGGTGAATTTAGTGAATTGGAAATAGCCTTTTGGTCCCCTCTCACCCCTTCCCCCATTTAGCAGCTCAGTCATTGCGTAATTATAGCCGAGTGCAGCGGCACTTGTGCATTTTATTGGCTTTAATTGCCGGCGTCACACGCGGCGTATGACTAATGGCAATTTAGAGGCGCCTCGCACGAACGTTTGCAATACACACTCCAACTATTTGTTATGCAATGAACGCCTGGCCTAAAAAGGTGCTGAAGAGGAGTTGAATGATTGTGCAGTGAGAAAAATACCTATAGATATTAATTACATTTTTTGAAACTGGAAAAATAGCAATTGTAATTTATAACAAATGGTTATTAATAAATCCAAATATTAAATATCATATATGACAAGCTAAAACCGATTTATGCAACTTCAAACCTAATGCTATTTTTCTCAGTGATTCGTTTGGTTAAAGGAGAAACTCCATCCAATGAATGTCCATTTGTCCTTTTATCGCACACGCACATAAATTGACCAAATTAATGCGAAAACTGAACACGCGCCGAGAATGGAATGGAATGGTTTGGTAGAGATGGTTTGTATGGTTTATATGGAATGGATCGGAAGAGGCAAAGGTTCGCCCTGGCATGTGTTTTAATGAAGAGCTCGGCTCGCAGGCCCCTCATTCAGACCGTTCCCTTTGACTTTGACTCTCTTTCGCCTAACGATGACATCAATGGAGGCTTTCTCCTGACAAAAGATTTGGCTAAGTGCCCTTATCAAAGTGACAACAGGCGCAACATCGTTTTTCCTTTCTGTCTTTCTTTTATTAAGCCCCAAAGTGAGGATACAGTGGAAAGAATATTTATCTATGAAAAAAATGATTATTACTTAGAAATTACCTATATATTTCTAGAATTAGTCTCTTTTCTTTTGAAGAACAACTACTGTATCGCCCAACCTCATTTCCCCTTGCTTTATTCTCTTCTTTTCTCATCTTACGACTGCCTGAAACCATGCAATTTCAATTCCCATTGGATTGTATCTTGCATTTCAGCACGCACCATGCATCCTAAGTTATTGATAAAACTTTCTGGGTTTCGTTGGCCACCACCCACAGCAATTATCAGGCCGGCAACAATTTGTTTATGTGGCAATAGGCCAACCGAAAAGCGAGTAACAAAAAACTATTAGCATAAAATGCAGTACACACAAAACCCATAAACGTCCCTTAGAATTTTTCAGATAGTCAGTCGTCGGTGGGGAAACGACACGCTTTATAGCAATGTGTCTGCCCGAGTTGGCTTCACATAAAGAACAGGAAATTGTATTTTTATAGAGATGGAGAGATAAAGAGCCAAAGCGAGACGGCAGAGGGAAATGAAAATCTGTTTATGAAGTCATTGTGCCGCCAATGGGGATATCAAAACCACTGAAAACCAATGTTGCTCCTGCTGCAGTTGCAACGGCAAGATTTTCCCGGCCTGTTTCAGCTGCTTTTATTTCCTAGCGAAATTCCTAGCACAGCTTTCTCCGGCTTCTATTTGCCATTTAAATGGAAAATTTCGAGTGGCATTTGCAAACAAAACGTGGCCGAAAACGCGGCGAAAAGTGGGTGAAAATAAGCCACGACGTCTGGCCGGAAAACTCGGGAAAATTACATCGGGGGACGGCGGATCTGTGGATCTGTGCCCTCTGCAATTTTTGCAATTACAAGCCGGCAATTTTCATTGTTATGGCCGTAATGAAAATGGCTGCAACCATTTTTGGCTTAGCCCGGGCATTTTATATTAATTAATATTAAACATAAGCAGCAAACTGCGGGGGGCGGTGAAATGAAATTTGCATTTTGACGCTGCAATTTGATTGATGAAAAATGTAATTAGTTGGCTGACAAAGTGTGGGTGTGGTGAGTGTGTGTGTGTGTGTTTTGTGGGGGAGAAAAGCAAACGCATAATTGCGAAAATTCCTCGCATAGCTGAATTTTGAGTTCCTAGTTTCTGAGCTACATTTTCTGGGTTCCAAAAATTAATGACAAGTCCACCAGCAGCTGGCTGAGTGAACTGTCAGCATTTGTCTTGGCCACAAGTTGCCGCAATTCATTTGCAGAGACGGAAGTTTCGAGCCACTGACCGCAGGAACTTCAGCAAGTCCCATCCAGACTCCCGGGCACTTAAAGTGCGGAATTTTCCACAGCTCTCATATTGACACTGGGTCCTCAGTCCAGTCCGGTGGCAGGCAGTCAACTAAAAGGCGAGGAAAATAAAACTCCAGCTCTTTTTTGTGGTCATTTCATTATCGAGTTGCAGCTGCAATCAAACCGAATGCAACAAAATAGTTTAACACCCCGGCGCCTGAGTGAATTGCCACGGAAAAATGGCTAAAATGGGTACAATGCCACTCGGCTTGGCTTTGTCCTGTTTAATGCTGTTAGCAGGGAGCTGCAGCATTTGTTTACTTCAATGTCATTCAGGCTGACAGCCGAGAAGGATGCTGCACTGGGAGAAAAAGTTAAAAACTAATAATAGAGAAATAATCATGTTTTTAGTTTTTAGAAATCAGCAAATTTGTTTTATCTTAAAGTATGGTAAATTTCTGGTATTGCATACGCATATCGTTTTTATCGAAATCTCTCTCTCTCGAAGATTCTCTGAAAAAGGGAAAAAGAGAGGAAGAGTGGGAGCAAGAAGTACAAACTCTCTCAATTCGAAATAGAACGAGATAAAAAGGCACCTTCACATTTAGCGCATATCGAATTGAGCTGTACCGCATATCAAGTCAAAATGAATACGAAATAACATCAAATCGATAATAGTTTCCTATCAAGTTTTACTTTCCTATTTTTCTAACCGTGTATTGGCCAATCAGTTGACTTCTTCTCTGCTAGAGAATAAACAAGCCAAAATCACAAAAAAACGACAACGCGACGACAGACGCAAACATTTTTGGACTCCAAACTTTTTCACTTTTCGCCTCGCCTCGTTTTGTATTTCGTGCTGGTTTATTTTTTATCGCCATTTCGCATTTCATTTTGATAAATGGCGGTCCCCGCCCCGTTGGCCTTGTCGAGTGGGCGTGTCAGCCAAATGCCAGCCCATTAAGCCAACTTGGCTGCAGCTTGTTCAGCTTTGGCCGCCTCGGTTGTCAGCTGACCCAAATGATTTCGGTTCGAACAACTACACCACCGCTCGGTCACTGCAATTTAATTACTGTTTATGCATAATGATCGTTAGTTTTGCCTAATTAAGCACCATTCGCCCGGCAACGATAACATTTTGCGAAACAACGAAACTATTTTTGGGGTCTCCATACCTTTCTACCTTCCTATTTCTGGCTGTCAGTTGTCGCCGGGACAACACCTCAAATTGAAATGGAATGAAATGGAATTGCATTGGGTGGGACAATAAATTATGCAAATCAAGCAATTACCTGACTGGCTTCGCATTTCGTACGTTTTTTGAGAGAGAGAGAGTGTAGTGTTCGCCCTGGGTTCTCCATTAGTCGGACTTTGTCACCTGTCAGGCCGTTCGGACAGTGTGCAGTGTGCAAAAACATTTACCAATTTGCATAAAATTTTTATGCTCATTTGCTAAATTCACAAATTAATTGCCGTCACACTTGCACACGTTGCGCATACGACGCGTGGCCGGGCAGTAAATTTACCACTGCCTAATGAGGCAGTGACCAAGCCAACCGCACATGACGATAGTTATTGAAAGTTCGAGAGCAGAGCGATGCAATCGGTAACCAAACTTGGCTGCCGCCACTCGAGCATTAAATGTCGATCAAATCGCATTGCATCGGCGGTCAAATCGATATGCGCATGGTTAATTTCTGGTATAGCATACGCATTCCTCTCCCGGAGATTTTCTGACTTCGAAGAAGAGAGGAAGAAGCTGGTCAGTTTTTTATATTTCGAGCATGTCGAATTGAGGTGCCTGCATCCTTTCAAGTCAAAATTTATATTTAAAAATGGTATTTAAAGATGAGATAAGCCAGTTCTCCCACCAAAATAATTACTATTAAACTAATAACTATTTATATCTAGAGTTACAATCTCTGGCATAAAATCTTTTAGTTAGAAATTTATTTTAAATCACATAATACTTAAGAAATAATTGCTTGGTCCACTATTTATGGCTAAGAAAATAAACTTCATATCTTCATGGATATTATAAGCAATTATTTATTATTATTCGTTATTTATAGACTTTGGCATTAAACTGTTGTGGCTATGAGTATTTTGTTAGTAAACCAATTAGGTAAATTATGTAGTCGAGATTGTAGTTGAGTTGTTGAGTTGCCTCCTTTGTGTGGGACAAGCTAAGGCTCAAGCCTAATCCGTTGCTAAGCTGCTGCTTAAATATAAAGTAAATGCCACCAATTAATTGGAGCAGCAATGATTTTAAGCTGACTGTCACCTGCTGGGCGTCCCATTCAAGAACCGCCTCGAAATGTAATTTCCTGAATTGCAGTTTTGAATACACAATTCGCCCAATTCAATGGGGCTGCTCCACGGCAGACGACGTGCTTATTGGAGTGACTGTGGAGTGACTATGGAGGACCTTCCCCGGGCACACACTCCCCGCTCAGAAAAGGACTCTGAATGCTCGAGTGGACAGGTAATGGAAGCTGTCAGAAACTGCGACATCACCGCTGTCAGTGGCTTGTTTTTTTATTTTTATTTTTTTTTTGCCATATTCCCTGGCAAACAAAGAGCGGAAAAAGGAAAATATGAAAATGCGTGGAAGAAAAGAAGCAACTTATTTGCCCAGCCGTATGCAAATTTATTCACTTGGACGCAAATAATACAATTTCAATGGCATTAATGAAAACAATTTTCATAAATGAGTGAAACCAACAAAAAGCGAGAGACATTCAACGAGCCGCATCAAATTTGGCTGCATGCGAAAGTAGCTTAATATTTAAATGGTAGACACTTCTTTCTCGAATTTCATTCGCAACTGTACTTGGTGGATAGATATTAAGGAAAAACATTATTCAAAATGATTTTAAATTACCCATCTCAATTTTAGCTTCATTTTTTGAATAATATGTAAAGCATGCATTTTTAATTCCTATTTATAGAATTATTTCTTAAATCTTGAATATTTCAATAAAATATCAAATGATAAATTTTGTTTACGTTATTTATTATTTAATACGTCCTTGGCTATTTTAAAAATATTTAAGATTATAGATATTTATGATTTATTATATTATACTAAATTTTAATTTTAGGTATTATAAATATCACAAAATTTAGAGTGAACAATTTCTCATAAATCATAAAACTAGTAGTTTATTCTAGTTCAAAAAACACAAATTAGAACAATAAATTCTAAATAATCACACACTAGCTAAATTTAAATATTAAATCAAAATAAATATCACCTACAAACTGATTTATTATAAATAATTTGATGATAAAAATACAAAGCCGATAATGGTTAGAGCTAATTTGAATTTAAATAATTTTAGAGATTTAATTTAAAATAGAAAAATCCGATAAATAATGAATGCAGATATTTTTCCATGTGCTTTGAACTTTTCGTTTATTGGGAAGTGGCCATAGAGTTGGACACTTGAAATTTTTCAGTTTTCGACGCGGCGGCAAAGTTTGCAGACGAATATCGAACGGCAGCCGGATTAGAAGTGGGTGGAAGTGGATGTGGATGCGGAGAACTGCAGCTCATTGGGGCGTTTATGGGCGCTTTGGCGTAATTTCTATTATTTTCCATGGCCGGCTGTGGCGCACTCAAAAAGCAAACAATTAAATGTCCAGACTGCGCCCGTGGGCATGCTGTGAACAGAACAAATTGAGGTCAGAACGGGTAAAACCCGTTGGCAGGCAGGGAAAGGAAAACCCAAACAACAGTTAAAAGAAAATTGGCTACCACAAAATGAAGTCGACTGGGAGCTGGAGACCTCAAGGCCTTAGCTGTTGCTTTTGGTGTAGCTGAACCGAAAAGGAAGCTGGGAAAGCGGAAAACTGGGAGCTCAGAGATCTGGGACCTGGCCATGGCCACACGCCAAACACTTGTATTTTGGGGTCATAAAAGCAGGGGAAAATTGTGCTAATTAACCCTAAAAGAAAGCTTTTCCCAGGCGGGCGTGTGTGTGTGTGAGTGTGCTACTCTGTATTTGCTGGCCCTCTTCTCCCCGCCAGCAGCGAGTGCATTTAAAATTATTTTGCACATTATTGCCGCTCATTGTTTTTATAACCCAATTATTATACAACAAAGTGAGCGGCTGTGCTTAGAGGCCTGGCCTCGTCTGTTGGCAAATGCGAAAATAGCTTTTATTATTATGCTGGCGCTGTCAAGTGGCCATAACACGCATACGACACGTTGCCCCTGCACGAAAACAGACCAAATATGAGTAATTAGCCGTAAAAATACAAACAATATAATATTTAGCATGTGATTACAGGTTGCTATCGTTATGATAGCCATGCTACAACAATGAATCACAAACAATTTGCCGACTAACAACTTTTAATGTGTGTTGGCAGCAACAAAATAAAACCACACACGCACACACACACATACACCTAGAACCACAGAGGCCCTTACGAAAATAAACAAAGGTCCTATGCAAAACCAAAAGCAAACGAAATTCCGGAAAAGAAACCGTACACCCGAGCAAAACACCTAAACAAACAGCACGTGGTCCCTGGCTGCCCCTAATATTGTTTTTTCGACAGGGGAAAACAGAAACAGAAACTCTGGAGGTCTTTAATAATTTCGCTTGATAGTTCTTCGGCCCAAAAGTAGAGAGAAAGCAAATATATAAAAGTGCTTATGAAGGGAATTACTATCAAAAAGGCATTAGGCAACCATATGCGGCAACGATAAATGCGAGCAACTAAATTTAAATTTAAGCGGTTGCCAGGCACCACCGACAAAACAAGCGGGAAGACAGTTACACTTGGGTACACCGTTAAAAAAAGGATAAACGTTTAATTTATACATATTTAATTATGTACATTTTATCTATAATTAAATACAGTTTAATTAAAATAATGGACTAATAGGTATTTAGTATGCAGGCGATTAGTAAAATAAATATACAATATACCTATTGTAAAGCTAATTAAATAAAACAAAAGTGATATATATATTTTTTAAAATTTTAAAATAAATATATTATAAATAATACAAAATTATGTGTATATATTTTTTCAAATTTAAAAATAAATATATTTTATTGTAGTATGATTTTTCTCCGTGACTTCCATGGCAGGTAGATAGGTAAGACATACGTGTGCACTCACAGCGGATGTGCGTGTTTGGCAACTGACTGGCTGCCACCTCGCCACCCAACTTTCCAACTTCCTAATGCCGCAAAGTCATTTGGCGGCTTATGTTGCGCCTTTCGCAACCTACCGACAAACAAACAGTATTGAGTTAAGGTGAAAAATATGCAAAAGGCAAACAGCAGCGCCGAAAACAAAACCGAAAAACGGAAGCGGAAGTGGGGGTGAAACCAAAAAAAAGAAAAGAAGGCGGGAAATCGCACGCACAACGCAACTTGCCACTGATCATTTATAATGCGTTTGCGTTGGCACAACACGGCGTATGGGTAACACGATTTTCCCCCAGAAGCCCATAAGTTGTATTTGGTGTTGGACGTATTTTGTATTTGGTGTTTGTTGTCACTGCTGCGTGCGTGGTTGCCATTAGCAGAGGCTCGTTTAACGCCTGGCCAGGTATCCCCATGCCTCATACTCTTCGATGTCCTGCAGACAGGTGAACGCCCGATTCTCGGGAGTTCTCAGAAATAAATAAGGGACTGCCTGATTTTCATCAAACATTTTTCCAGCTAAATTCAATTAAATGAATACAATGTCTGGTAGAGCCTGTCTACATTGGCAATGGTATTTTCTATCTATTCAGATAAAAATTCCAAAATACTACAATTCATAGAAATTTTATTTATTGCTGATACGATTTGAGAGTTTAATGCATGTATGAGCAATGATAAAAACTGAAAATGGTGTTTAAATTTGTTTAAAAATAAAGTTTCCCAATTTATTTATTAAATTTCTGATTATTATTGTTTTAATTAATTTATTTTATTTTTTTAATCAATTTTAATCGATTTTTCTGTGCAAAAAATATCAAATTTAAAAGCTAATTTAATTATTTAAAAATATGTCTAGAAACCTTCTACCTCTCCCGGCTTCTCAAATTACTAGCTCCTTAATTTATATTTTTCCCTTGACTTTCTTCGCCTGCAAAGCTCATAAATAGACCCTCTCGCATTTCACCCATCCGAAACACCAACGCGTTGGCACTTTTCCTCGTCACTTCGCCGTCGCTTCGAGACGATGATAAATTAATTGGTTTTTTATTTATGACTCCAATGGATGCGGGGGGTATTGACACTCGACATCCCTGGCTTCTGAGTATTTTGCCAAATTGTCGCTGCTCGACGCTGGTGATGTGTGAAAGGCAGCCAACACCCAACACCATCGTCCTTCGCTTTCTCCCGCATGCGATTCATTGCCTACTAATTGATTTACGCCCCAGACGCTGGCTGTCATCGATTGATTGGGAGCAATAAACTGGCTGACCTGGTCCAGTGTTCAGTGTTCAGGGCCAGATTAAAGACAGCCACCCAGTGGCAGCTGCTGCCTCTGACAATTTATTAGCAAATGTAATGAGCAGAGTTTATTAGCCGACCGGCTCGTGTTTGCATCTAATTGAAATTTACATGAACACCGGACATTCGAGCATATCCTGCTGACCAATGCCCCCGTGTGCGTGTTTGTGTAGGCAGTGCAAACAATTGTCATCATTAAAATAACGGCCAGGATGCAAGGACACTGGCACACACTCACACACACACGCGCATTTCATGAGCATCGTTCATGTGCAGCTGCCGAACAATAAATAAAGACAATTTGCAGCTGCAATTATTATGAGAACCGATAAGCCAGCTAAGCAGTTCAACATGTGCTTCACATGGGGGCCATAGAAGCAGGCGATATGCACATAAAGACCCCCATCTACGGACAAATCTGGGTCACAGTGTGCCCGGAAATGTTAAGCAGCTTCTGGAATTGTTTGGCCAATAGCCACTTAAAAGCACACGAAGAAAAAAATTTAGAAATAGTGTGTTAACTGAGATGTTTTTAAGAAAAGCTGGTTACATCTTTGACTAGTGTGACCATGCTCTTAAATTCAAGGTAAAAAATAGGACCATGCTATAAATATATTTCTAAAAACATAAAACATATTTCCTTACTTCTGTTTCCCGGTTTTCAAGTGATAGAATTTTCCCTTGGTGCACTTGCACTTGAGCTTGCCCCATCAACTGATGGAACTGCAGCTTTAAGTTGTCACCATTGACAGCTAACTCGATTCGTATGAGCAAACAGGCTGCGTTCAACTTCAAAGTGCCTCGAATTAGTCGGCAGATGCACAATTATTTAAGGCCTGTCTGGGAGAAATGTTAAGTGCTCTGTGGTCCGAGATGAAGAACTTTGGATGCCAGAGTCGGGTGTGTCTCGGATTGCAGGCGAGTTTGGCATTGGCCAGAGAACTTGTGGCCTTTGCCTGTGGCCGACCAATTTCGAAAACCAATTTGGCCAAAACTAGGGAAATGCCTTTGAAAATACTGGCACAAGTAGAGTAGCAAGCTTTAGCCGAAGCATATATGACCATTCAGTGTCATTAGCCCGAGGCCAAAGCTGGGCACAAAAATTAGACTAATGAAAACAAATGGATATCTAGATTAATCCAATACTGTCGCCATATTTATAGACACAGAGGAAATAGAACGCCGAAAAAAGGCACTGTCACTGCGACCCACTTGTGGGGATTATTTTTACCAAGGCAAACCACTTCATTAGCAAAGCCACAAAAAGTGCACATCATCGCTTTGGAGGGGCCAAAAGCGAAATCAATACGAGAGTGGTGCCATTAGTAGAGCGATCATTTTTTTTATATTTTCTTTTTTATTCTCCACCGTCACGCGAGCTCACTGCCACACCGAATGATGAACTGCCGCCAGTTTTCACAACTCCGCCAGCTGAGCTTATAAACAAATAATCATGGCGCATTTTAATGAGCAAACCAAGCGCTTAATAGTTAATGTTTGTGGGGGAGGACCCGCCGCTGTCGTGATGTTGCCGCTGTGCAGCAGCAGCAACTATTGCCCTTGCCTCATCCTTCTGGCAGCTGCCACAGCACGCGCAGGCAAACAAACTCCAGATGAGTGGCAGACAAGAGCGCCGTTTGCGTCTGAAGGCATTTAAGTTTTTGCATGCTCTGTAATTAAAATAATAAACACGCGCAAAATGCATTAGAAATTTTAGCCGAGAGCTTAGCAGCTACAGCCACCGTTTTCTCCCATTTTCTCCCATCTAAAATCAGCGGCAATAACAACAGTAACTTTTGCCTGGCGGCTGAAAAGCTAGACAGCGGCTCACGTTGCGTATACGCAACGCTTGACAGTTGTTTGCACTGCTAAAACGAGGAATCTCAACGAACCGCCTGCCTGCCTGCCGTCCTCATGTCCCGATGTCCCGTCTATTTGAGCAGCAAGAGCGTGCTATTTGTGTTGGCTGTTTCACTTAGAACGCGCTTGCAACCTGGCCTCAGGTGTACCGTTCCCCGTGTCCCCTTTGACCCCTCTTTCGAATGGAGCAAAAACGGCAGCCACAATGCGACGAATGCTAGAATGGATGGATAGATGGGTGGGTGGCTGCAATGGCCCATTGTGGTGGCATGCACCGCACACTTGACCTGCAAAAGCAGTTACAATGGCAGGTGCACAGCGAAAAACAGAAAATATTACTTAATTTTTTAGAAATATAATGAAGTGCATCTTACAAAATATTTATTTCAGTTAAATGGAAGATAGTTTAATTTCAAAAAAATATCTGGTCACATCTTGGAATCAAATGGCGAAATTTATAATTAGTCGGTCACACTTTTGGTGCAGTGTGACCATGTAGCTAGCAGAAAAATTAGGAACAAGGGTTTAAAAAACAAAGCTGTGTTTGAATGTGTATATTATAACTAAAATATACATTTAATAAACCAAATAACTCAATTTACTATTTTCACATTTAATTAATCCCTTTATTACACATTTCTCCCCGTGTAGAGGCCGCAAAACCAGGCCAAGAGCTGAAAATGCGGGAGAAATCAAGCTTGAGGTGTCGTTCTTCTTACTCTTCGATGTTTGTTTGTTGCAATTCGCCACAAAATTCAATTCTCGCAAGTGCAGTGCGGGTGAAACTGGCATCTGTACTCCTTTTCAGGATCCCAACCGCCCCTACCATTTACCCTCTTCGCAATTTCAGCATTTAAATGTTTCCAAGTACTTAGCAAAAATGTTGCTGCCAGGCCAAAAAACCCGAGGGCAACACAATGAGACACTTTTGCATTTCCGTCAGTCACACGCAAACGCACACACACAAAAACCAGTGCTTTTGCTAAACACTGTGACGAAACAAAATATAAAAAATTACAACAAGTGGGTGGTGGGTAAATGGGTAGATGGGCGGGTGGATGGTCGGTGGATGGGGGCGTGGCCGAGGTTGACTGAGTGGTTAGCTGCCTGCTATGGGGCATTACATCTGTAGACGTCAACTATGTCAGCTAGCTGATGTTGCTGCTGCTGCTGCTGTAGATGTTGCTGCCGCAGATGTTGCTGCTGCTGCTGTTGGTGCTGCAATGTGGAGGATGTTGCTGCTGCGGCGTTGAGTGCGTCTGTCGACGCTCGAGTGTATCAAACACAACGCAACATCAGCTGCATACTTTCGCAGCGAGTGTGTGGGTGCACTTAAGAGTCACTGTGTCAGTAAACAACTGACCCACTTCGTGATGAACAGGCCGCACCACCATCTCGCCATCGCCATCAGCAACATCACCACCGCCAAATAGCAGCAACAACAGCAGCTGCACACTCTATTTATCATATTGCACGCTGCGTAGGACCCACAAAGCGTAGCATACTTTTTCGGGCAACAAAAAATAGCGAGATGAAGCCAGATTGAAAAACGAGGAATATAAATAAAAGTGCTGACAGGTTGGCTAATATGCAAATATTCAAGTTCTAAATTTGAAATAGGAATCTATTAACTGTAAACTATATTTTAAAAATATATAAAATACTAGTAAAAGCTTCTCACAAAAAATTCATTTGAAAAATATTTTCCCAAATTTTTACTGTCAAATTATTTAGTTTTTCTTGTAGAGGCATTGTTTATATCTTTAAAGTGATTGGAAACATATATCGGATTTATAAAAAAGCCTAGAAAAATAAATTTTTAATAAAAATGTTGCATTCAAAATAAATGTTTATTATTCTAAAATATAGCTTTATTTTAGTCAAAAGTTGCAGCACTGATGAACGAAAGAGCGAGGGGGTTTCGAGATGGATAAAGTATGCGGCATTTAAATAGCGCAAAAATATCTATGAAAATATTTTTGCTGGCCAGACAAGCGGTTCCGGCGCCTCTGTGTTTGCATTGTTTTCATTATTTTCATTCGTGGCTAAATAAATACGTTTTCCATTATTTTCTCTCTGTGCGCCAGTATGAGTGTGTATGGGGGGGCTTTAGTGTGTGGTTGTAGGAAAATTTTGAATTTTCGCTTTTGCCAGATAACACGAAAAGTGGAAAGCCAGAGTAACTGCTCTGATCCTGAGCGAACATTTTCCTTTTGGCATTTTGGCAATTTGTCAGCGCTAATTTCACGTTGATTATCCTACACACAGCGAACATACGTATATATTTGTATAGCATATACATATATATTTATTTGGTTGTATTGTGTGTGTTATATAATCATGACTGCTCCACTTTGGCTGTTTTCTTTGGTTTTGCTTTGGCAAGCATTTTGCCGCTGACAATTAAATGAAAGCAAGATAAATTGTCGCATTTGTTTACAGTTCAACTTGTCGTTTGTGTTTAATTTAAGCGAAATTTGTTGGGTGTGTTGGCTGTTGTTTTGGCTGCTCAGCGGGAGAATCGGTTAAGGCAGAGGCAGAGGAATCGGATACGGATTCGGAATCCGAATCGGGATCGGGCCAATCGACAAGATATAGTGGTGCCGGGGCCAAACTGAGCTGCCAGTTAGCCGCCTTAATTTATTAGACAAGCCGAGCTCGCGGCATTCGCATTGCCGCAAATATTTTGGCAAGGATGAATTCCCCCGAGTCGTGTAATTTGTTGTTCACTTTGCCCAATGCCAGTGGGCGGCTTCCCAAGGGGGCGTGGCAATTGGCTAAATATATTTGTGTGTGTGTGTTATTTCCTTCAAAGTTTTGATGCGAAAGTTTGGTTTTAGTTGCTGAGAGAAATTTCAGATTTAAATATGGTTTTCCTAATTGATTATAACTCAAATAACATTAGTACAAAAATATTTCTTACTTCATAAATAAATTATATATATACAAAAAGATTTTAAAATAAGTTTGAGTTGCTTAGAGAATTTGAGGTGTACATTTTTTTTATACTAGTAAGTATGTAAAAACATATTTCATTATAAAAAATTAAAATAAAACTCATCTCTAATTTAAAATAGATTTTAAAAAAAGTAGACAAAAGCGGGGAATCGCCTTTCAAGTCGCCATGCTCGGTTGGTTAGCCCGCATTTTGCGAATGCAAATACAAATGCATGCGGGCATCCATTAGCATAAACTTTAAGGACATCCGCAAACGCACAGTGACACGTGAACCGAAGCGCGGAAATATTTTTAATGTCCTGCGGCGGCAGCAAGCATATGGTGGTGGTGGTGAAGAGAAGGTCCTCAAAGTTCGCGAAGCGTGGAAATCGCTGGAAAAGCCAGCGGGGCCAAGCTCTTTAATGACGACCGGGAGTTAAGTAATTTTCCTTGTATTTTCCGTCGGTGGCCGCACGCCAGCGCCTTTGGCTTAATGCGCTTGTACCTGTTCGCAGATCCTGTTTCTGTTTCAGTTTCAGTTTCTGATCCTGTTTCTGTTGCTCCGCACTTTACTCCAGCTGTTGCTCCTTCGGCGGCTGCCAATGGCCTTCGGTGTCATTTGACTCGCAATTACCACCCACTGGCGGGGTGGGGGTGGCAAGCAACCACCCACTTGGAGGGCCGCCTCTAAGTGGACCACTACCACTAGCACGACCACTCCCACTCCTTCGTTTTCTACTTGAGCACAATGTAAATTTGATTATCGCTCAGGCAAATATTTGTCAGCCACTCACCAAGTGGGTGGGGTGGGATTTTCATCCACAAATGGGGGCAACTGGATTGGCTGCCAGCTTTGTTGCTGACATATTTATCTAGACGTTTGCCACTGACATTTTTGTTCACTGCCAGCCAAGCTTTTGCCCTTCATCTGCACTAAGAAAAAATTTAAAATTTATTTAAAATAAATTATTTTTTAATTACTGGGCCTATTTAAGAACGGAAAATATACGGACATTTTTGAATAGCTGCTTTAACTTAGATGGAACTTAATTATGGAAGATAATAATAAAAGAAGCTTAACAAAAATTAACAAGAAAATCCTTGAGTTTTTACTCAAATAAACAAATTTATGAAAATTGAATATGAAATATTTTTGTATTGAAACATTATTGGCCAAAATGATTTACAAATTTGAATTTATTTTGCGAAGATATTAAATTTAAAAATTTCTGAATTGCCCATAAAAATTGTATTTTACTGTGTGACAAACTCGACTTTTGTTTAGCTCGTCATGATTAATTAAAACTTGCTCCCTATTTTAGGATGTTGTTGTGGCATTTTGTTGTCCCCATCGTATTTGTTGTTTTACTTCCTGCCATTGTTGTTGTTGTTGTATTGGTGTTTGTTTTGTTGTACCGACTCAGTCCAGTGTGAACATGTTTCTTTTTTACCACGCAGCTTTTCAACAAATTACAGCAAGGCCTCTCTTGTCAATAGATGGGAGAAAGGGGGGAAGTGGGTGGAAAATGGAGGAGGAGAGGGAAGCTAAAGGCTGTGGAAAAGTGGGCGGGTCAGGGCTATCGTATCCCAAAAGGAGGCGTGGCAGTGGCAAAGTTGCGGGCAACGGATTTTGGACTCATTAGGCTCGTTCACTGTTGGTGTGAAAATTCAGCAAATATGTATACAAGACTGTAGGATGTGTATTAATGTGTATGTGTGTGTGGGGGCGTGTCCCTGTGTGTGTGAGTGGGCGGGTGTCTATGTGTAAACACAGGGCTTAATGAGAAAAGAACTTACTCTGCTGTTTGAGTTTGGTTCCTGGGTTTGGGTTTGGGTTCCTCTGTTTCCGCTTTTTCTCTGCTCTGTCGCTTTTTTTGTTGTTTTCTGTGATGTCGGCGGGTTTTATTTAGTTTACACAGGTGAGGTGTTCGTATGTATGTGTAAGGGGTGGTTTTGTGTGCGTGTTTCAGGTGACAGACATGCAAACACAGCATTGTAATTTCTTTTCGATTTTTGCTCTCCTCACTGCGGTTTCAAATTAAAATCCAATTCATTTCCATTGCAAATAGCGCAGCGAAAGATAATATCTAAGATAAAACCTTACCCGGCTGGAAAAGCAATTCTCTTTAATCTTAAAATTATGGCGGGTTAAGAAAACCATTAAAGCTTACCGCCGGAAAAGCATAAAACAATAGTCGCCCCATAAAGAAAATAACTGGCTATTTAAATTAATTACCATGAACTCGGCGTAAATCACAATTTTTTAATTGCCAGCAGTAAACAAAAAAAAATTAAAAATTCAACTGAGTTTTATTCTGCGTAGATAAACCAGTTTATTGAAAACAATTACTAAACAATTGAAGCGTGGCTGATGATGGAAAATCTAACAGAAAGCTTACGACAAAAATCATAGAAAAACAAGGATTATGGCACAATTCATAAAATTAATTATGCAGGATTTTTGCGTTTTTATTTGACTTTTAAATGCAAATAGATTACATTGAATACGGGATGGAAAATCAAGCACAAAGCTTCTGGCAAGCAAAATAATAAACAAAAGTTTTATGTTTTTGTGTGCAATAGGTTTCTATATTTTTTTAATTTCATTATTCAGAATAATTTTATAAGGGCAGCTAAAAGCAAAGATTGATTTTAAATTTTCAGCAATTTTTGTGGCAAAACAAAAACAAATTATACAGGAAATATATATAATTTTTATCGCTTTTATTTTCTTTACAAACTCATATAGATCACGTTTAAAAGCGGGGCGCAAGAGGAAATAACGAGCAGCATCAACATTGCTAATTACTTTCTCATTATGCAGGCTATTTAGCTTTAATTACACTAAGCTCCAAGCCACGACACACACACAGACAGGCAGACAGACAGAGAGCCTGGCAGGATACCCCCTAACACACACACACACACTCAAAAATGCAGGGACACATGGAGAGCTCTTCTAAACTAGCAAAAAAGCGCTCAAATGCTCGAAATTCGCCGGGCAAAAGTGGCAACAGCATTTGAGCCTTTCACTTTTCACCTGCCTCGGCTTACGGCCCTCGGCTTTGCCCGCTAGCAATTCCAATTTACAGCGCAAAATGTTCAGAATTTTCCATTTGAATTTTCGGGCTGGGCTGGGCTGGGAAAACTGGAAAAACCTGTGGCCGGGGGGGAAAAGCCGAAAGGGAAACGCTCTTGTGCGCCAAATTGCCGGCTCTCGGCGGCGGAAAATAAGGAATACGGCTGCAACACTGGGCGCGAAAAGTATGCAGCCATAATGAGGCGGGCTGGGATATATCCAGTGTATTCTTTACGATCAATTTTCAGGCTTTCAATCCGGTTTCAGTTCGCTGGGGCTCGGTTAATTATATCAATTTAACAAAGAGGCCTGCAAGTGAGCTTTTCCGCACACACCTGGCTGCGGCGAACTCTTTAAACATCAAAATACACAAGGAAAAATTAAATATATTATATTTGGAGAACATGTTAAAATTTATTTATTCTTTTGAAAATTAAAAAAAAATTAAAATCCAAATGTAAAATTAGATTAAACAATGAAGTACATATTTTAATTGTGTAAAAAGTTTTAAATGTAATGTCAGGTCATTAATTTGAATGTATTCAAAACGTTGAAATACTGATTAAATTCTATTATTTTAAAATATCTGGAATATAAATTCCCAACTGCCGAACAATTTTGTTTACTTTTTCGCCATGGATGTGTGAGTCGCTCCCCTTTGGTTTATTTGCATTTTAATATGCCTCGTATTTTATGGGGCATTCATATTGTTGTAGGTAGGTATTTATAATATATTTTCCCTTAAGCCGCATTTGTGTAATGAAACGGAAGGGATTACCGCTGGCCGCCGACTGTCGGTTGCCCCGCAATCCTTGGGCCTTTTGGCCCCGCGAACC
The DNA here is from genome assembly GCA_037075205.1 of Drosophila prostipennis. Lineage (NCBI taxonomy): Eukaryota > Metazoa > Arthropoda > Insecta > Diptera > Drosophilidae > Drosophila > Drosophila prostipennis. The sequence continues at coordinate 24,764 of JBAMCJ010005432.1, read as the reverse complement.
ACCCACACATATCGACCAAAAACCCACACACACAAGTAACCCTTAACCCTCTCTCTTGGCCATCTTTTGGCCCGAAGTTTAACGAAATTGAAACACATTTGCCTGACAGTTGCCATCAGCTTGGCTTCAATTTGATGTCAGCATTATTGACTGATCCTGGGGGCCTTACCCTTGGCCAGGCAGCCATCCAGGGGCTTCGCTGCCGTCTGGATCGCTCGTACATATGTTTACCCAAGGCTGAAACACTTCAAGTTGCCTAGTTAAAGTTAAGTGTTCGTGGGCGGGGGTCTGTACGGAGGGGCGTGGCCCTGCTCAATCATATTTCACATTCGCCACTTGTCAGCTTTTATCTCGTTTTCGTCATCCCAAGAAGTGCCCATCTTATTCCAGAGTCCTCACTCCCCTTCCTCCTCCGATGGTTGTCATAATTTCATTATTTGCTGCGTTCAGGCATAAAAAAAGGGATATTGTCTGGCTGCCTGTTGTGTGCGTGAGTGAGTGTATGTGTGTGTGGGTGTGTGGGCGGGTTGTCATGAGCACGATGATGCTCGCATGTCCCTTCCGTCGACGTCGGCACACGCATTTATTCCTCATCTTCTGTGGCAGTCGGCGGCCATCGCAGGATGACAGAAAATGTCTATACAAACAGCAGACAGGACGACAGGAGGACAGACAGACGGATAGATGGGCAGTCGAACACAGATACGCATAAACACGGCCAGAAAAGAATTATATATGATTTTCTGAAATTCGAATTCAAATTCTACAAGGTCCTTGAACTCCATATGAAGTCTATAGAAGTGGCTAGCCACAAGGACATACATTGTTTTAATGTTTGACTTACAAATTACAAATATTTTATGGCTTGAATGCAAAAGATTCTGTCCACGATTAAAGATAAATATTTATTTCAAAGGTTCATCCATAATTTATAAGAAAAGTCAACCCAAAGGTTGGCTATCAAAAATCTTCTTAAAATGTATATATAAAATATTTATATTTAATTTTTTAAATATTTAAAAGAAAATAAGTATAAAAGCAGTATTTATATTTATATTTATCAGATATTCATTTTTTATCTTCCATACCCTTTATTAATTTTCCAATAAATGTAAGTTCATTTTCTCAGACTGCATACGTTATTTCTGCCAGTGCACACATGCGTGGCACATCCTTTTTCAGCCAGTTGACTGACTGACGCGCCTGCCACGTGCCTCAAGTTATGAGAGTCGCCGGCCAGGGAGAGCTGCTAGCCAAGTGTTGTCCACCACCCGACCGAAACTTCAATTTTAATTGGATAATTACTCATCCAATCCGGGATTTAATCCCGCCTGAAATTGATGCACCGCACCGGGGGTTGGTTAATGTGGGAAAAAGGGGGGGCAGGTTAACTGGGTGCATCCTTATTCAATGCTCCCTTTGAACCTGCCAAGTCTGCGGCTCAAGTGGCTGAATGGTATTCTGCCCCCTTTCGCTCGGCAGAAATGCATCGCAATGGTTTCCAAATAGATGCACTCCAAAGTGCAGGCCATAAAAGATTGCAACTTGTTGGTGGCACGCACAAAACCGCTTCCACAGACCATTCACAAAATGTACGAGATACACACGGATGACACCCGGAATGTGCAGAAATTGAAAGCCAAATACGGTAAGGTTGTTGCCAAAGGGTTTAAATGCCGACCGACTGCCAAATGGCTTTCCATTCACAAGTCCTTGGCATTAAATGTTCCCCCAAATCGATGCAACTGCATGCAAAGTGATTCTTCAGATACAAACGAGTAGTTTTGTCAAGCAGACAGAGTAGAGAAGAGGAATATTATAAGGCGGAGATACTTTAGTTGGAGTCACCCAAACCGAACTTAGCCATGTTGCAGGGGAGTGTTTTCACAGACAATTGACATGGCAACGGGTCAGAGGAGCTCACGAGATCCCAGAACAAACAATCAGACGCGGCTAAGTGCTGTAATATTTGTACTGTACACGGGGGAAATACCAAATTGTTTACACAAGATAAATAAATATTACAAAATTTAAAAAACATGCGTGGCCCTTAAAAAGACTTTAAATAATTAAAGATACGATGATTTTGTGTTTTTACTCTGAACAAAACGATTATGAATTAATATAAATAGTGTATTAACCAATTAAAATTGCAAATTAAATTGTAATTATTTTTTATAATAATTTAAATTATTTTTAAATAATTTTGCAGCATCAAGCTAGGCTAAATTAATATTTCTTAATTATTTAATGGTTCAACTATGGATTAAAAAAATTTTAATTATTATAAACTTTTTTTTTTAATTTTGTGGTCTTAAAAAAGAATACTCTAGATAAATATATGTATATATAAGTAGTGAATTAACAATTAAAATTACAAATTAAATTGTAATTATTTTTTTTTAAGTTTAAATTTTTTTTAAAATAACTTTGCAACTCTTAGTTAAGCTAAATCCACCTTTATTAATTATTTGCCGCACTTCTGATTTTCTAATGGTTTAACTATGGATTAGAAAACCATTATAATTATTTCGCAGTGCCTTAAATTCCGTGGTAGGAGGGGTGGAAAATGTTTCCGCTAAAGCTGCGAGCAGCGAAGCATGAATCCAATATTTTCATCTTTCATGCGCTCGGGCGAGTTTTCCGCTAGGATTTCAAAGGCACGGATACGAATCCCTCGCCATGGCAGCCTGCGAATCCCAGTCGAAATCCCGCTGTCTGCTGCCCGTTCCGTTGATTAGAATCAACATAAATAAAATTAATTGTTGCCGGTCGAGTCGTCGTCGGGGGTTGCATTCAATTTGATTATTAGCTCAATCCAATCCAAAACGAACCGGAAACGAAGGGTGGAACGATACTTCTGGTCCGACTACTTATTTCGATTTTGTCGTTGGCTAATTTTCCTGCGGTCGAAGGCGAAGTCCCTTGGGCACTCGCTTCAATGGCACAAAATAATTATAATTTATTTACAGCGCCCGTCTGTCTGTCTGTCCGTCTGTCTATCTCTGTGTCTGTCTGTATGAAAGTTTGAATGTCGCTCTGTTTGCTGCTTAATTGCCAACTTCTACTGCGAAAAACGGTTTCGGCGGCCGTCCTCAAAAAAGCCCCCGCCATAAATTGTGTGCAATTGTTTCCTGAACTCGGGGCCATTGCATCAGGAAATTAAACAGCGATTCGCCCTCTGTTTTTGACTGTCCAACTCAACTGCATGCGCCGAGCGAAATATGCAAAAATGCCTCACCAACCACAAGGACACTGAAGAAAAGCGGGAAGATCTAAAGATTGCTTAAGATAAAAGTCTTAAAAATATTCTCCATAAATATTACTAAATATTAGTAATAATATTAATAGTGATATTTAAGATGTTTTACTTAATTCAAATTTGTAAACATTATAATTTAATGACATTTTCAGTTTAAATCAAATCTAAATTTTTCCCTCTGTACCCATTCAAAGTCCTTAGGCTTTCATGTCGCAGTTCAAAATCATAAATTACCCAAAAACTGACCCAACAGCGAGTGTTGTACTTCGTATTATGCAAAATTTTCGGCGACAGAGTTGCAGACTGAAATTAAATTTCCCGAAAGAGGGACGAAGCCCACAAGACAATGAATCGATAATTTATAAATACTCCGATGATCGTGGCTTAGTGAACAAAGGCAGCACTCATTTGGCAATACTCGTAATGACCGAGGGGGCAAAGGGTCCGTAAATGCATAAAACCGAGCACTGAGCACCGAGAAAACCGAGAACCAAACCCATTTGTGCTGGATGAAACTAGGGGGAGCCGCTCCACTCGAAATGCAGTCGTTGTGGCAACCAGTTGAGTTGCAACTGCCACTGCCAATGCCATGGCTAAATGGTGGGTTTTTGGCTTTGGAATTGGCAGTGCGAGAATCGGTTGGGCTTTCAGCATGATTTCTCAATTGATTGCAAGTGGCATTGGAGTTTCGGACTTGGAGTTGCAGCCATGTCATGCCTAATGCTTATTACCAACACTCGGACGCTTGGCAATTTATGCAGATGCAAATGCAGCTGCAGCTGGAGATGCAGATGCGGATGCAGATTCAGCTGCCAAAGCAGCTTACGTTGGATGGTTCTTGGCCAACTGCCCAGTGGGCAGTCGATTTGTTGTTTCTATAATTTTAATTGGAGCCCCACGTCCCAAAGAGAGAGAGAGCCAGGGCATTTTTGGCAATTTCCAAAACAAATATTGCTCGAAAGGATCTGCTCCGGCATGCATGAAGTAGTGCCCAACCACCTACGGTTCTCGCAGGTGACCAGCTGAAACCTACGAAATAGTTTAGAGCATGAAATTGCTTTCAACACTGGCAACTGACACACAGTGCATGGGGGTATATTCTATATGTATACTATATGGTATATGTAGGGGGATGAGGAGAGGGGGAACTGAAAGTACCAACTGTGAGCAGTGCTCCGTAAACATGTTATGTAATTAAAATGCCTTGCAGATATTTTGCCCAAACATTTTGCGGCTGCTTTTCGCTTTTGTGTGCCAAAAATATTCCTTTCCAAATAACTTGAGCTCCTCTTTTATGAGCGGCCGGGCCGCTCTTGCTCGCAGCCCCAACTTTCTCAATGGAATGCCCCAAATTCTGGCAAGCTTTCACCACTTTTCCTTCTACTTGGTGCATGCAACTCTCGTACATGGCGAAAAATTGCACTTTCTATGCAACATATACTTACTAACAAAAATTTAATTTAATCCAAATATTATCCATTTTAATCTAGGAAAATATCCATTAGTAATTTACAAATTTAAGAGCCGTACAATAATTATTAAATCATAAAAATAAATAATTGCAAGCTCTTTGTTTGAGAAAACAATACCCACAATTATTTTGCATATGATTTTATTACAAAAGCTGCTTTTAATCTCATTTATATTGAAAAGCGAATAATCGCCAATTACACTTCATTCATCAGTAGTCCATAAAAGATTTTCTCTTTAATAAATTCGGTAACGAGTATTTAAATAATAAAATTATTATACTAATCCTTTTGGATTACCTGGCAGAAGCCCATTTATTTTTTGTAAGTGACTGCTAAGTGAGGCTAGTAGTTAATGTTTTATTTATTTCTTGCAGACGTCACAAATCTGGACTACGTAAAGGTGAATGCCGAGGCGGGCAAGAACGTGACCATTCCGTGTCCTGGGGTCAACGAGCACTCGCTGGTGGACACGCTCGTGTGGAAAACGGCGTCGACGACAATCGCGCAGTTTGCCAATCGGATACCCCTGCTCCACAGTCCGAGGGTGAGTAAAAAAAATATATTATGTGCGAAATAAAATTCCGAGTAAAGCCGTAAATGCCCTATGAACTTAAGAAAATGTTAAGCAGAAATATCGTTAAAATAAAAATGTATTAAAAAATTAATTGCAGATATGTACTGAATAAAATTCTCCAGTTAATTCATAAATGGAATGAAAAAGTCACAGCTCAAAAATCGATCAATAATATAAATAAAATAATAATTCCAGAAGAAATGAAATTATTTTTATTTATGTACTGAATAAAATTTAGAGTAAATTTGTAAATGAACTATAAACTGAAAAAGAAAATCAAGCAGAACAACCGATCAATAATATTAAAAAATTAGAATGCAGAAGCAATAAAATTAGTAAATAATTATCCTTCAAAATTAGTGTAAAAAAAACATTTTAAATTCCAAGTCCTTTTCCCACGATTATCAAATCGAATTTATTCATTAAAGATTCAAGATTCACTCCCCTTCCTGCAATTTTCACTCAAAAATGGCCCTCCAGTGTCATATCAGAATTCATTTCAACACTTGGGGACTTAGGCACTGCTACCTCCCCCCGAAAAGGCGCTCGTCCTTTATATATAGGACCCCACTTCCTTGGGCGCAAAAACGAAGCTGTTAAAATAATTGATGGCCGGTTGCTGGGCGGCTGTTTGAACTTTACCATCCGCCGCCGACAGCGGCGATGAGTACAAGAAAGTGCAGCGAAAGTCCCGACAACTAAGTGGCCATCAATGGTGGCAAGATCGGGGGGATCGGGGTCACCACCGCCAGCACCACCCGGGAGTGCAGTGCAGCCGGCGCGGCTAATATATTTTAAATGTTTGATAGTTGCACTAAAACAAAAGCGACATGGCGCAAAAAAATGTTCAAGTGGCTGCCAGATGGCAGAAAATGGAGATAGAGGGCCAAAAAGGGGAGCCGAGCGGGCCAAAAGTGATTGCAATGGCCTTAAACGCACTCGGGGGGCCATTGAGGCGGCGCAAACAGAATGATGAAGTTGCCCCTTCGTTGGGAACAAGATGATGGAGAATCCTTAGATGTCTACACCGTGGAAAAAAATGTTTAGGGAAAAGACAGAGCATAAATCCGGACTTAAATATGATTTTCTTGGGGAAGTTAGAAATAAAATATACATTTTGAAATTTATAATAACAAGAAAGGAAGTTAGCTTAGCAAATGACGCAAGGGTATAAAACGATTATTAATTTTAGATTATTTTAAAAATATTAAACCACTATAAAGTTAGTATTTTTTTAGTTTGAGACTATAGCTCAAAAATCGGCTCTTTCGGGAATCTGAACCTCAAATCATTGAGACGAGGTGATAAATCAAATTTTATTCTCAGTGCATTAAGCAGCTTCTACTTGAGCTGCAGGAGAGGGCTAGCCAGCTATGTGTTAAATGGCGGACTGGGACACTTGAGCTGCAGCCAAAGTTGGTCCCAATCCCCGGCTTCGGCGCTCGGTTCGCATTTCTTGGCCCGAAGTTTCCTGCAAGTGCGGCGGCTGCTTCTGCTGCCTCTGCTGCTGCTTCTTGGCCCGGCTATTATGTGTATTAAAAGTTTTTCACCTTGGCACAGTAGCTGCTTCATTTTATTACAGCTGACACATGACCCCCCGCACTCGCACACATACATACACCCGAGCATAAGACCCTGTTGAGCTATTAACTTTTGTTTTATGGCCGAGACTAGAAATGATTCATGTTTGCCCAAGCCAAGCGGACTAAGGAGATCCACTTGCCCGAAGGACGAGGGATTTGCCTCTACAAGTTTCTGTTGTTTCTTCTGCTTTTTTTCCCCTTCTTTTTTTGCTCTCTGGATTTTCTGGCCATGTAGGGCCAAAAGGGCGATGAATGTAATTAGAGTTTACTGGGGGAGAATCGTATGGGAAATTAAAAATTCCACATGGTAAATTTCTGGAAAATATTTTTCGGGGCCTGTCTAATAATGCCTGTCGACCGAACAATTCGGCAGAATGTAATCGGCCGAAACACAGACACACACACACATATGTTTATGCTTTAATTTAGAAACTGAGGTTGTAATTTGAGGCCATGCATGTGGCAAAAGATACAAAAGTAAATAACCGGGTCAGGCATGCGAAGATAAACCAGATACACTCTTACTGAAGCCCCCAAAAGATAGATTGTTGGATGAATGCGGATGAAATAATTTAGTTTTGCCATTCGAAACAGACATAAATTCACCCGAAATACATTTGCAGTATCACAGTAATCTGTGATGAAAATCCTTATTAAATTTGGCCCAATTCCCTGTGTGTGTGAGAAAGGCAGGCATACATACCTATGGAAATGAAAATTATTTTCAGCTTCATGCAATTTCCAAATTTTCTGCAAATCAGAATAGAAAAACAAACAAATCTTGAATGAATTTACTGCCAATGCAACTTGGCTTTATGCTCAAGTTGGGGAAGACACATAGTTCAATTATGGCCAAGAGCCCGGCATTTGTGGGCAAAACAAATTTGCCTGATACAGGAAAAACTTTTAGGCTGGGTCGATGACAGAGTTCCTAAATTTTGTTTTTGTTGTACCAGAGTATATGTACTGTACTCCATGTATGTGCTATATGTAAGACTTCCTCCTATTTAAAAGTTTTACCAGACGAAAGTGGAAACTCGTGTTGGTCGCCATGTTAAGGCTGTCAGGCCTTGAATATCTAGATTTTAATTTTCAGATCAGACAAACGGAGTTCTCTAATTAAGTTCCCATATCTCATCTCATCTCGTTTGCAGATACAACTTTTATCGGACAACTTCGGCCTGCAGTTTTCGCCCTCGTTAGCAAGCGATACGTCGGAATATATATGCCTGGTTAACGATCGGCATATACCAGAGGCCATAGTCGATTTGCTGGTCCAGGGTGAGTTCAAGATTCTATCGACAGCATTACAATATTACTGCATTTTTATCCCTTAATTAAAATATTTACTTTATAATTTCTCGTTCACATTCCTTGTTTCGATTTCATTTAAATTATCACACTTTGCATTCATTCACTTGCTTTCTTAATGAAACGCTTAACTGCTTTAATGATTTTTCCGGTTTACTTGGCCAACATCCGCTGGCCCCCTTGAATTCCAGATTCCATTACCCGATATGTCTTCGTTCCTCTTTATTTCTGCATCGATTCCGCACTCTTGTTTTCACTGTTGTCGCCCTCGCCTTGACATGATTTCCATTTGCATTCCACTGATAGCTGGCACTTTTCTCGTTTCTTCCCTGCAGATGTGCCCGATCCGCCGGAGCGACCATTGTTGATAAGTTTCACATCACGCTCGGTGAATTTATCCTGGGCGCACTCGCAGCATCCGCGGAATGCGCCCGTCACGCATTTTATTATTGAAACGCGGTAAGTGTTGCCACGGCGGGGAATGAAGCACCAGAAGAGGTGCCAAATATGGATAAGAAAGGGATATAGTTATTCATAATAAAATCAGCCTTATAAAAAGCATTTGAAATCCGAAAGAGTGATATGACGGAATAGAAAATATTATTATAAAGAGTATACATTATTTAATACCGAAACATGATTGAAACTTTTTATTTTGAAAGTATTTTTTATTTTATTACGTAGGATTCCTGCCAAAAATAAACTGTTTCCATTGCATACTTTTAGACACCTTTATAAGAGATTTAAAATATTAGAACTCTCAATCAAATTGTTCCCAAGAGCTGTTGTGTATTCACCTACAATTTTTAAAAATTGTTTAAATAATAATATACCTATATTATTTTTTAATTTAAGAAAACTAAATATTTGAGACACAAACCTAAACTAGTGAAACTAGCTAATTGACCAGCACTTTCTCCCCAGAGTGGGATGTTTTAAGCTGATGAAGTGCCAGTGGGTGGGCACTTGGCCGGTTGGCGAGATAAGTTGGATGGGCGACTGTTCGAGTGGGTGGCGAAGGGCGCCGAAGAGCTGTCTGTGGCGATGATGGACGCGCGGCCATGATTGACACATGCAAAGGCGCTCTGCCAAAGGATGCAAACTGCGGCTGACCCCATTGCGCTAATGAATTAGCGAGCAAAGCGAAACGCTGGATGCACACCACCGCCATAATGCGCCCATCAGCGTTATTGGGATGCTTAGCAGCTGGCCACGCCCACAGCCACGCCCACGCCTTTGACTTGAACCCGCCCATCTGATTTTCACGTCTGCAGGCTGGACGCATTCAATTAAATTTATGCGTTTACGGCTGGCTTAAATGTACAACTACGGTTGAAGTATCAGCACTGAAGATAGTCTCTAGGCGTATCTTAATTTTTTGTTAAAACTTTCTAATGAAAAGTAATAAAATATTTTAGTAAATAAAGTAATAAAATATTTTAGTAAATATTTTATTAATTCATCATTATAAAATGCTTGGATTAAACAATTTTAATTTGAATTTCCGTGCTAATAGATTTAATAGGTGTTTCAAAATCATTCATCAATTAAAGAATATATTCATCTTTAAATATTTTTAAGAACCTAATATAGTATCCAAAAAATTAAAATTCAAATGATTGCTATATTTTTAACTGCTACTGTAAATCTCGGACCACAGGTCCAGCCCATTGGTTCGGCAGTACTTTAATTAATATGTAAAAGGATGACGACGACATGCATGACTACGGGGATACGCACTTCACTTGTGCTCCATTTAAATAGAAAAGAAAACACAGGCACGCGTATAAAGCCATATCTGTGCATCAGTGTGTGTGCGCAAAGGGGGTTTCCCCCGGTTTAAGTCGAAAACATATACACCCATGCACATACGCCCGGCATTGTGCGGCACTGGCTATTTTCCGAATAACTTGAACTCAATGCAGGGCATGAAATAAAAAGCGAGCGCCGCCAACGCGGTACAAAGGCCAAGCGAAAATGTCGGAAAAAAATACCAAAAAGCGAAACTTTTTCAATAAATTTCCATCAACTGCAGTAGCGCCGGGGGAGGGGGGGAGCGGCGGCTATGGCGGAAAGGGGGCGTGTCCTCGACAAGACACTGGGTTCCCAGCACAATCGATGACAGCCAACTGGAAAGCAGAGCCTGCGGTGCATTTATGCAAAATAAGAAATAACTGCACCCACACAAACACCGAAGGAAATGTGAACACGCGCCGCCGCCTGCCAAGTGTAACTACACTTGGAGAAACTTTGGGAAAAATTAAAAGATTTTTTAAAATTAAATTGGCAAATGTACAATCTTTAGCAGAAATATAAACTTTTTTTTAATTGTAACATTAAAACCTAGATACAACACAAATTCAGTAACTTTTCTCTGAATAAATTTTGTATTTGATAAAAGTTCAATAACTTATGATAAAATTGTTTAAAACTTTGAAACTTTGTCTGATACAATTTTGTGTTTCCAAATTAAATATTAAATCCTTAAAAACCTCTAGCATTACATTAATAATGTGAAACACTTGAAACCCCATACAAATATGGAAACTATAACTAAATAATTAAAAAGTTTTACTATTATATTTTATTATTATGAAAGCATTTATTTAAAAATATCTTACAAGAAAATATATAAGTTTTTCGTTGTTTCATTAGCCATTTCTCTCAGTGCATGAGCAGCTTATACGCAGCATAGCATACTTTTTTGGGTAACGCGTACACAAAATGAAGCTGCCCCGTTGCCATCTCATTCTCATTCTCCGGCGAGGTGGAGCTGCAGACTGCATTTTATGTAAATTCCCATCGACATGGGAGTGAGTCGGGTTCTTGATGCTGTCGAGGACCCCCTTATCGACCCCCGCCCCCGTCTCGCAGCCTCCACTCCCTTTATTTCACAACGCCTCTTATTTACATTTTCGCTTGATTCGGTTTATTTGCGCATATGCAAAAAGGGGATGGGGATGGTGGGTAGGTGGTTCAATATGCACATGGAGCTCCCATCGAAATTGAAAGACGCCAGAATCAACGAGATGATCATGATGCTGATGATGATGATGGGGACATCCTTACGCTGGATTTGCCGGCTTGGCCCCATGCAATTGAAATGGGCTGAGGATGAGTTGTCCTGCCAAGCGTTAAGTCTATCCATAAATTGCTGCCCCTCAACTGTTGCACAGCCAGCAGGCAGGATAATGTCATCAGTTGGCGGATGTGTGTGCCTGCATATAGTACATACATATATATGCATTGATGTTTTGTATTTCGCATATTTGGTTGGCAAAACTTTCGGTCAACCGAAAACTGGGCCAAAACTCTGCGGTTTTCCACTCCACATACAACAACTGACATGTTTATCAACTGCTGTGGATACAGTTTCTCGATTTCCATTCACCAAAAACCAAGCCCGAAATAAAAAAAATTGTCCATATCATTATGCCATGTCCGCTCATGATTCAGATATTTTCTCTTTTTTTTTGGGCCACGCAACTCACTCAGCTGTATTTTCCGTCACTTGATTTTATCCTATGTTTATTCAGTTTCTTTTTGCTATGGTACACGAATAAAATTAATTAAATCTTACGCTTATGAAAACATTTTCATTTGCTGGTTATTTTTTGTTTACCTTTCTCATTATTTAAAATACGTTTAAAGGCATAATGAACTCAAGAACGTTAATCAAAACAGTTGTAATTGGAAAAAATGAGAAACAACATTGCTTAAAGTAATTTAAAAGGAGATGGGGAATGCAACTTGCTTATTGAAGTGTTTATGAATTTTGTGGAGAATTTATAGTTTATTTTTACAAGTTATTTTAAGTTCCTGACCAACATATGTGATATCCCAATAAAATATACATTTAACTGCCACACTTTCTGCCAAAAATGTGGCTATAAATTGTGGGCCTTTTTTAACCAAGTTCCTGACTTATCTGCCGAGTGCTCCGACCACTATTTGTCCATTATCTTTAAGGACTCGTGCCGCAAGTAAATTGTCCTGTTTCAACAACTCGTGCATGAACCTTGGCCCATAGCCCTCGGTCGTATAGAAGCGATACCCATGGAAAGCAAACACAAACCCGCCCAGATGCATAAATAACTCATATTCATTTGCTTAATATGAAAAAAAGTAAGCAAACATTTTTAAAGCAGCTTACTACCAGTGGGGGCAAAAACAACAACAACGTCAGTGGAGTAACAGCAAAAAGCATCCAATACATGTCCGTGGAAAGGCCGCAAATTTATTTGCCATTGTGGTTACTTTGCCCACGCTGGCGGAGAATCTCTCCCTCGGCTTCGTTTTTTTGCCAACCGGGGTTTCAGGTCCAGGTCCAGAACATTTTTCATATGTTTTTCATTCGGGACAGATGATGGGAGGGCACCGCCTGCCATGCTTCATAAAGTCGCCAAACAATTTTTTACCGAATGCAACGTGTCCGCAGGCCCGATGTCCGGATGCCCCCGATATTGGGATATATATATAAACTATATATACTTACTAAATGCCCATTGCCAGCGCAAACAGATGTGCCCCACTCAACGCGGAAGCTGCTCGCACGCATTTATTAATTTTAATCATTTTTTTGACACACTTTCCGATGGCCTTTTTTTCGTTTTCGGGTTCCTTTTATTGGTTGTCGCCATTCATGAAATGTTCAACATTTTTCATCGGCTCATATTTAAACAATTTTTAATCACACCATAAAAGCCGCACCGAATCGGTAAGCCCCATTAAAATCAAACTTTAGACGATGCCGAAAATTTATGCAGGCCCCTCCCCGAAAAAGGAGAATGTGCCAAAAAATATGCTAAAATTATGTGAGTTTAAACCAAAATTTACTACACTTTGAAATGTGCCATGAAAAATGTTCATTGTGCGAGCGGCTGCGAGTAATTTATATGCGCAGCAACAACAATATCAGCGAAATATACATATAGGATTTTTTTTTTTATTTGTGAACGAATATAGGTGGTCGGGTGTATTTTTGTACGGCAGAAAGGCGCATAAATATTTTAGTGCCTATGCGCGGCACACATTTCACGAACGGATCCCAAAAGGACCCCGACACCCACACGAGTGTCATTCAAATCCGCATCCGTTTTATATAAATTTTCATAATGCATTTTATGCCCATGGTTTATGTATATTGGAACCCCTGTCCCTTTTACTCATTTGCCCTGGTGTATGGCAGACGTAAAATATAGATTTCTGAGTTTATTTATATGGACGTGCGTTGTGTGCCGGCAATTGAGCTGGTAATTGCAATATAAATGCACAATAATGAAATGATTCGTTCAAATAATTTGGCCGAATCAAAATGTTTTGTTTGCTCGCGTCCCGTTTGTCCGATTAATTGTTCATTGAATTTTCCCTCTGAATGAGCCATCAGCATGCACTATACATTAATGAGGTCAATAAGTCTTTGAAAATTCAAGTAATTTAAAGGTATACGGAACAATGGTTTTATAAGATACTTAAAATTAAGTATTCCTGACTACCTCTTTAAAAATATTTAACCATTAAATATTGCAGAAAAAAAGGTATTTTATACGACAGCAATTAATTTATTTAAATATCTGCAAAAATGATTTTTAAAATATCATTCAAAAAAATTGATTGTCTTAAACAAAGATACAATAATATAGAGTAAGGAAAAACTATTATAAAATGCAATAATATAAAGAAAGGAACAACTATTATAAAATGTAATAATATAGAGTAAGGAATAACTATTATAAAATGCAATAATATTATAAGGATGTTTTATAGGTATTTTTAATTTTTAAAATAAAGAGACAATTATTTTCCACAAAAAATACTCATTTGACGCATGTTTTCCACTTTTCAGGGAGGGCGAGGACGGCATTTGGGAGCAGCTGGCCAGGATCTACACAAAGACAAATGCGACGTCATATCAGGTGACCGGGCTGACGCCCTTCACCGTCTACAGCTTTCGCCTCCTGGCGGTCAACAAGCTGGGCATCAGTCCGCCGTCCAAGGAGTCCTACTATATAGTCACGCTGCGTGAGGGTAAGTCCTTCTCCCCCAGATCCTATTATCTGCTTACACACTTTATTGGCGGCAGGATCATAAACTATTCGCGTAGGCGGTTCCACATAACATAACGTAACATATAGCGTATAGGGGCAAAATTACGCGACACATGACATAACAATTTTTACAATCGCATTAATTTTTCATTTCAATTCCAACGACTTGGGCTGACTTTTAAGTGCCGTCAATGAAAAGTTGTCACAGGCTCACCCTGTTTTTCCCGACCCCACTTCCACTCCCAGTTTCACCCGCAACTGCCAGCAATTACGGCCTCATAAAGCCGGAGTCTCCTCACGTTGTATACGTTTAATTATTTTTACGCTGACGGTAGGCCATCGCAGGATCGCCTAGGCCAGGTGTGTCGTCATTTTATGGCGCTCCTCTGCTCCTTCACCTGGGATTCACCTCCCGCATCGCATCCTGCTGCTCCGGCAATGACATTAACTGCGTCCGCTTGTAGCCCAAAGGAAACTACAATTGCGGTCACAATGAAAGTTACGAATTTTACTAAATAATAAATATTCAGTAAAAATAAAATTATTTTACAATTTCGAATAAATTATGCCACTCTTGAAATTTTAACATATTTATGAATTCTATATTTATAAAAAAAAACATAAATAGTAATTATTTAGAAAATTATATTTTGTAAGCAAAACTCAATATATTAAAATGACTTTTAACGCAATTTAAAATCTTTAAAAAGTTTGCAAATATTTTTTTACATTTTTTTACAACATTTCTAAAACAAAAGTACATTTAATTGTTTTACCTCAACTGTGACTTTTTGTGAACACTTACATTTTAGAGGCCGCTTTCATTTCATTAACATGCGATGACAAGGCCGAGAACTTTACCTCCTGAAAGTTAAGGGAACTATAGTCCAACTATGGGTTCTGCTAGATGCACTAATTTTGTGCCGAATGCCTCAGCCTCAGAGGTTCGTGTCATTTGGCTGACATTTCACCTGCTGCTGCTGCTGTTGCTGCCACAGACAATGATTAATCGTACGGCGGTGCGTGTTCCACATATAGTATATGCCCCCCACATATGTATAAATGGACTCCAAAAAGTCACAAAACTTTCCGTAGGCTTTAAGAGCGCGAGACACATTAATCAAAGGCAAAGTAGCTGTAGCAGCGGCAACAGCGACAAGCTATTAGCAACACATTTGTCTTGCGAACATTGGAAATGACTTTGCCGCTGCACAGAAAAAAATATATACTAAAATTCTACAAATATTGTTTCTTTTTGACCTAAAAAAAATTATTTATTTTGCCCACAATTTGCCTAAACCTTAAAAAAAAATTCAACACATTTTCCTGATAGCTAAAATATTTTTAAAAAGTAGAATCAATTTTCAATGCACTGTTATTAACTTATAAATTCCACAAAAGCAAATGTGTTTGCTTTTTTTGATGAAATGTAAATCCCTTTTTTAAACTAAGTTTCTTAGATTTTCCTCAGTGTAGGCTGCTCGGTTGGGTGTGAAATTCCATTCATGCCGCACGCACAATGGAATGCGACCCAAGCTGCCGAAGCTGCAACACATGCGGTTACAAATTAGTCAATAGTGTGTTGCTGTGTCCTCGTCTTCAGAGCTCATTAAGGTCCTTTTCGGCCCTCCTGGCGAGCTATGAATGTGTATGCGTGTGCCTATGTATGTGTGTGTGTGTCCTGCGGTCGCCGGCCGAGTTGCCAATTTGTATAAATTAAGCCAGCGGAATGCATAAATTAACCAACGACACACATACCAGCTCTTTACCTCCGCCCGGAAAACTGGATTCTGGGCAAAGCCCAAATCTAAGCAGCGGAAAAGCGAAAAGTTTTCAATTTTCAGAGCAAACTTTGGACGCGGCATCAATGTCAAGCCAAAAGACACAGAATATCTTTTAATTTATTTATAAATTCATTGAGGTATGCGAAGTATTTCGCCCTTCTTTTGGGGCTGGCAAACTGCCAGCTCATCCTTAGCCGGGCGCACCTGCTACACTCGGAAAAACACAGGGAAAAAGCAACTTAAATTTTAGAAAATTAAATATATTTTTCTTTCATTTTTTAAATAAATATTCTCAATACACTTTCATTGTAGAACTCACTTCTTAAGAGAACTTTCTTACCAAATCTAGCACAAGTATTTTTTTTTCGAATTTCCCTAAGCAAAGTGTTTTTCTCCGAGTGTATCTGCGCGACACACGCATCATTTAACCTGCGAGTAATTCTCGTAGACAAGGCCAAAAGGGGGTGGGTTGCGAATAGAAAAGACGTCCAAAAACGTAGGCGCAGAGACCCTGAAACCCACTCCAAAGCCCTAGCCAAAAAAAAAAACAGGCCGTGGCACTTGCAACTTATGTTGCGTGACAGTGACAACTTGACAATGCCACAGACAACGTTCCGCTTTACATGACAGGTCAGAGAGTTTTCGGGTGAAACTTTTGCGCGGCGTTTTTAATTTCGAATTTTTGAGTTGCCCCGCCGGAACTTTTGTGCCAGCCAAAGTTTCTGGCCTAGCTCAGTCATTCCTTAACCGACTTAATCTCTTGCAGCTCCCACGGGCAAACCCATTCCGACAACGGCCCACAACACGTCCTCCACCTCGGTCTACATCTCGTGGAAGGCCCCTCCGCCGGATACCATATTGGGCGAGTTCCTCGGCTACCGCATCACATATCGACCACGCGATCGGGATCCCAACGATACCAAGGAAATCTACATACGCGACAACACCGTGGAGGTGAGTTGTGATTATTACAATATTCGCAGGTGTATTTAGTTGTACAGGCCAAAGATAATTGAATTTCACGATTTCTGACACTTTGCCGTGTTGCAAATGCAAGCCCGAGTTCGAAATGCAGTGAGAAAAATCGTATTTTGAAGATAAAGGCCAAGTTTAGACGCAGAAAACAAATATATTATTATCGGTTAAATATTTTGGAATTTAAAAATGCATTTTTTATATTTAAGAAAAGTCTTTTTTTTGATTTATCGTATTAAAATGAATATTACCGAATTTTGAAGAAAAGGGCTAAGTTTAGGCGCAGATAACAAATATATTATTATCGGTTAATTCTTTTGGACTTTAAAAATGCATAATATTACCGAACTTTGAAGATGAAGGCCAAGTTAAGACGCAGATAACAAATATATTATTATCGGTTAAATTGTTTGGAATTTAAAAATGCATTTTTTATATTTAAGAAGACTCATTTTTTCTATTTATCGTATTAAAACTAATATTACCGAATTTTGAAGATAAAGGCCAAGTTTAGACGCAGATAACAATTTGATTATTATCGGCTAAATATTTTAACTTATTTTATAGAAGCATTATTTTATTATTTTAAGAAAAGGTCATTATTTGGCTTACCAAATTGAATTAATCACTTTTGAGTTTCTGTGATCTATTTTACAATATATATACATATATTTTTATAATTTAATATTTAAAATTTTTTTTTGTGTTTTTAAGACTAAGTATTTATTTTCAGTGCTGGAAAAGAGAGCGTGTCCCGCCTGCAGCGTCATTCAATTTCGCTTTGGTTTCGGTTCGTGTCTGTCTGCCTTGCCACGTGCATATAATTTTCTTTGCCACAAAAACTAGAGGATTTCTATTCCGATTCCGAATGCCAGGGTTTCGGCTTAAATTTTGGTCGAAAAATGTGTGTGTGCTCGCGGCTGTTTCCACCTTGTCATTCGCCGGCTTAAAGTCACATCAGCGGCGTATTAAAAAGTAATTTACACCTGGCGACAAGCAAAACATTTCCCACACACCTGAATCCAAAGAACGGGGGTTACAAGTGTTTTCCGTTGGCCACCTGTCAAGGTGTTACCATATCTCGTTTGGGGACCCCGCTATCAGTGGCAATTTGTTAACGATTAATTCCCAGCTGGGGCCAGTTACTACTTGTCTAGGCCGAAACGAAACGAATCGTAAGCGTAGTGGGTGTGTTTTTCCAGCTCCACGGGTTTCTCTTTTGTGTGCGGATATAGTTGGGCACGCAAGTTGGCTAATGAACCAGGCAATTGGGTGGATGTCGATGAAATGGGGGCGAAACCAGAACAAATAACTTGGGAATACCTTTCAATAAAGGAGAAGTTTGGCCCAAGCAAACCAAACGCTTAATTTTAGTTTGGTAAATTATGTAGTAGCCATCTGTCAACTGGTTAGAACCTTTTTGGGATTTCATCTTCAAATAAAGACAAGCTTGTAAAAAATAATTGATATTGATATTACGGATAAAATAAAATATTTGGGAATAATGATGCAATTTTTATAACATTTATTGAGCATCTTAAAGTCAAGCGACAGGTGTAGTTCCCAAAAAGCGCTTCAATTTTTACTTTTTTCTGCCTTCCGTCCAGATGCTCGAAATTTTAACGATTTTCGGCTGCCATTGCCTGACTTCAGATAGATTTTAGTCCTCCCACGGGTAAAATTCGAACCGCTGGCCATTTCGGAGGCTCTTTGATCCAAATACTAAAGCCGAGCACTGGGAATGCATTTTCGAATTTGCAGCTGCATTCCGGATGCATTCGCCAGCTGCGAGGGGGGTTTGGCTAAAATATGCAGAAATTATTAGCGATAATGCTCACGTACGACACTCAGCGCGACAGACTTTCGCAAAAAAAAAAACAGAAAACTAAAAATAAAATAAAAGTGGGTGGATAGAGGTGGTTCCCAAAAATGGGAGGACGCTTGATTGCCACAAGCATGGCACGCTTTTGTGCTCGAGTGCATATTTTGTCCTTATCTAGACGCAGCTACCCGTCCCTGTCTCCATGTCCTCTATTTTTCTCTCTTTTGCATGTCGCAGGCATGTTGAAATATTATCCTTCCAGGCAGAAACGTGCGACTTTAGTTAAACTTATTTTTTTTCGCAGGCGTAAGGGCACCGAGAAAAAAATATATGTTACATAAGTAAGGGGATCACCATTTTTGATTTAATCAAAAAAATTTGTTTGCTCATTCTAACTACTTTGAGACTGAAAAAGGATTGTTCTATAAAAGTTTTTTATTTTTTAAATTTACTTTTTCGTAATGCCCATTGACCTATTGGTTCTTGGATAGACTAATGATTTTTGTATCGTTCTACTAAATAATCAATTTAATATTTTTTAATAACAACTACAAGTTCACTATTATTTTTTTCAAATTTATCAGCTAATAGAAATTATTTTATAATCACCAACTAAAATTTAACAATTTTCTTTTCGCAAGGTGTATGTGTTTTTTGTGCTCAAGTCATTTTGGAGGACTTTAGGACATGGCTTTCTGTTATTCCCATATCGCAGCATCAGCATTCAGAAGCCTGTGGCTTTTGCCGACCTGCCACGCCCCCCATTTCTCCCACCGCCTCCCTTGGCCAGCGGCATTCACATTGAGCTGTCACGTGTGAGGTGGAAAAGCGGCAGGGAGGGAAAGTGGTGGATTTTCCCCAACGCTCGCCTGCCGGGCTAAATTTGCCAATTTTCTAATTAAAATTTCTGCGCCGTAAAGCATAAATTTCGCAACTTTCACGCAGATAAAAGCCGGCAAGTCGAGTCACCCGAAACCTCAAAGGAAGTTGGTGAAAAAAAAAAACATGGAAGTGAAAAAGCGTAGTCCAAAACTGATATTGTTGATGAACGAGAAAAAAAACGGAGTGTAGATAAAACAGCAGTTCAGTTGGGGAAAATTGTGGAGTTTTTTGTTAAAGGCATTGGGATTTGTTTGACAGGCGAAATTTCCATCTGTTTGTAGTTTCACAAATTTTTTTCGTTCTGCAACCACCTAGTAGATCCTTTCTTTGTTGCCAGTTGGCACTAATTAACGCAAAAGGGGGGGTGGGGGCGAGAATATTTAGATGCTTATCCCCCCCAAGCTTCACACTTCGCCAAAGTTATGCAATATGGCGGGAAGTTGGGAACTTTATCAATTACATTATATCAATTACGTGGCCCGCCCTTGGGCAGTTCCAACTTTCATCTGACCATAAAAATAAAAGCAGTTGTAAATTTTCGGCCTCATTTACTGGCGACTAAATAAACTGAAATTATACGACCGCCCACCATATAGAAACACTAAATCCGAGCACTACGTCTTATGAACGCAGCTCTAAATACAGTCGAGGTTAGAGTGATAGAACTTTTTTAGTGATAATAAAATTTAAGGAAATATTTAAATTATTATAAAATGATCAGTGATCAGTGATGACCACATATTGCTTAATGCAAATATTTATATATTCATTTTTAAGATCCAAAATAAAATGTTAATTGATATGCATAGAATATAGAAATATTTTACATATTATTTTTTTATATCTTGGGAACTACAATAGCTTAGCTAATTAAATATAGATTATATGTTCAATGGCCATTCAGAGTGCCCTATTATTTTGACCGCAGCTGTAAAAGGATGCCGGACGAGTAAGATAGCACGCTTTCGGTGGAAATAACTGCGATTGTGGCTGGCGCCGTCTGAAAAGCCGAAAGCAGCCACTTAAGCTGTTGGCATGGCAGTCAATCCGCTGCTAAGCACAAGCCTAAAGTTCGCACAGTCGAAAACCCGTTGGTTTTGCGGTAGAACCGCAGACGAACACAGATACACACACGCACACCAGCGAACCAGGCAAATTCAGGCAGGCAGCTCTCTAATGTATGCTACATAATTTGCCCAAGGCTGCTGACCATTTGCGAGTGTTTCGACTTCTCACATATACGTATGTACGTAGTTGTGGTGCTTTAGGCACTGAACCACTCTAAGTCTGCGGCTTGTTTTATGGTTTTGGCACTGCTTTTGACCTTTGCTTAAAACCTTAATCAGCAGCTCGCGAAATTCATGGACAAAGCCAGCGGAACGGACTCACTTATGGTTCACAAGTCCTTGGCATACACGCATAAAAAATCACAAGGCTATGTGGGTTTTCCGCCAATGTGGCTAATCGTGGATTTGTATTTAAAAAAATTTAAAAATTGTTTTTAGAAAACTCGTTTGCATCTAATATGATTCAAAATATATTTTTAACGCATCTTTTTTTAAGATAAATATAAAATAAAAATTTATTGAGTATTTTTGTAGCTCTTTTTATCTCAAAAAAGATTAAAAATTAAAATAAAATCGCAAAGAAAATATTCATACATTTTTCTGTATTTTGCATTCGCTATTTTTTATTTTTTGTCCTGTCTATGGATGTGTGTGCTGTGGCAATTAAGGCAAAGACTACTGCTCGTTGCCCAAGCAACTCAATTTCCTTTTGCACCGACATCGCGCTCTGCAAATCAATTTTAAGTGCTGCAATTTTCATATTTGCCAACGGCAACGCACAAAAGTATGCAACGCGCAATTTCCGCTCCAAGCATGCACAATACTAAAGGGCGAGGGGGGAGGGGAAATTGGGTGGTGCAGGGGGTGGTGGTGATGCTTCTGCTGCGGAGAAGCACTTGCTGCAAGTGCTCCACTTTATTTTGTTATGCGCCTTCAACGGCCAACAAATGAAAAGTCCTTTGGGGTGTGCACAGCCAAAAAAAAAAACAACAAAATTTATCCTTAATTGAGAATTTTTCCATAAAAATCATATTGCAAACATCAAAATTGCTGCAGTAATATCGTTTTACACCGATTTTATCAAGCTGCCAAAAAGGAAATTAAGGAATAGTTAGGATAATCATATCAAATTCAGACAGCCACTAATTATTTAATTATACTTTTACATTTTAATTACTTTGAATTTTAATTGGTTTTAAATATGTACAATATTATTCATCATATTTTATATATTTCTGCCTGCATATTAAATCCGAAATCTTACTAAAACTCCCAAAAATATTCACTTTCTCTTGCAGAGCCATGAGATACAGAACCTGCAGACATACACGCAGTACAAGGTGACGGTGCAGGTGTTCAATCCCGAGGGTCTGGGACCGGAGACCACCATTCTGGTGATGACCGACGAAGGAGGTGAGTGTACCAGTCAGCCCCCCGCTTTTGCTGGGCTAAATTCAATGCAAATTCCCCAGATTCCCCACATTATCAATGATGCGTGCCACATAGTGCTTGCCCCAGGGAATTCCGACTGTCAGGCATCCAAACGATGGCCACAAGTCAATAAGTCGATCGACCGAACTATTTTTCACATATCTCGGAACCGCAAAATTCCAAATATTACGGCTTATTGACATGCCAGACAAGTGACCAACACCCCCAAAAAAGCCCGAGCTGCCAAAAAAGAAAGTTATATAGTATATATCGCATATCGCATATCATATGCAATACAAGATGCAGATGCAGCAGCGTCAGAAACAAATTCGCCTTTGTGTGCACTTTTAGTTTTTCCCTCAACTCCTCCTTTCCAATTTCCATGGAGGCGAGCAAAATGCGAGGGCAAAAGCAAAGCAACTTTGAGATTCGCTCAACCACAAAATGCCTCCACCATGCAATGAAGCAAACAAATAAAAGTTTAACTCCGACCAGAGGCTAAGGAAAATATGTTGCAATTTTTCATATTTTTCTCACCCCTTCTCCCTTTTTCTCGCCTTTCTCCCGGCATTTTCCATCCAGTACTTTTTCCCTCTCGGCAGCTCGAAATCCGCTGCAGACCGCAGTCGGTGTGTGCGAACTGTATTGAAATGGAAGAATACTCGCCCAAACAAATAGAAATACAAAATAAATATTGCTTACTTAAACTTTTGCCATATGCTGCTCAGTCAGCAACAAAAACTGCCCAGGCATGTCCTTTCTATTTCGGTCTTTTCCCCTTTTTCATACCCTTTAGTTTTTTAGAGTTTGTGGGGATATTTTTAGATAGTAAATACGTTATTCAATTGAAAAGGAATTTAAAATTCTTGAAAACATATTGAAAAAAATTTGAATAAATTTTTTATGTAAAACTTAAAGGTTTTAATTAAAAAAAAAAGAATTTACAGATTTTACAGACTTACAGATTGTAAAATATATGTTTGAAGATAAATAAACCTTTAACTCGGAATATTAATTTGGAATAATAAAGAAACGTAAATAGAATTTAGTTCCCAAGTTATTCTCTTGGTATTATCTCAATATTATTTTGTTAAAAATATTTTTTCAATATTTTGACCATATTATATAAAAAAAGACCACAATAATTGACTCCTAAGGGCTGATAAAATTAACGATGGGTGGGTATCAAATTGTTGCGATACCCGGCGAATGCCGTATCCTTTTCTTTGTGCTGCTCCATTGTTATATCCCCCGATTCCTTTGATTCCTGGACCGCCACGTGGATTTCCGCTGGCAGCGTCTCACTTGGTATCACCAGACGCCGCCGCCGCTGGCGGAAGTGTTGATGCCATAGACGCCGGCCGGCTGAAGTCGGCGGAACGTAAATTATAAGCAGTTGGCCATAAATAAATCGGTGCCGGGGATAACGGATAAAAAATTCCAACGTGTGCGAATTTATCGGAGTGAGCCGAAGTTAGGCGAGGGGATTGGGGATTTGGGATTGGAATGGGGGATTTAATTTCCTGCAGTCAGCGCAAATCTGTTTGCATAAGCGCCGAGCGCCGTCGAGATGTCTTGGCCAAATATTGCGCTCAGCTCGGGAAGTTTTTAAGGCTAAGGCGGCGCTAAGACTCGAAACTCTTTTGAAAGTTGCCCGAAGAGCTTAGCGGCATAATTAGCATAAAATTCAGCGGAAAATCCTTTGGCAGCGTGGAACGGGATTGGCCGGAAACAGAATAAAATCAGATTCGATAAAAACGAAAATACGATGGCACTGCCATCCCGTATGGATTTGTCGTCACTCCTCTCCCAAAGCGAGGGGGGCTGAGTGAGTATAAGCTGCTTTGAGCGAAAAACGAAAATATTTATTTATTTATTTATTTCGCCAACAGACTTCATGTCCTTTACTGGCTACTTAACTAACTCTTAACTAATTACTAATTCTAGAGAAATATAATAACAGGGCTATCTTGTTGCTATCCCTGGACGAACTTGGGTCCAATCGCATGCTAAGTGGCAGACTATTGAACAGATGTAAAGCTCTGTACATAGGCTCATTTAGAGCGTAATTTGTTCTGTGTGTAGGGATAAAAAAGGTTCAGTGGTTCTTAGAGCCCTACTAGGCACGGATAGGCTAATAATATTAAGCAAAATAGGGCAATCAATTTTGCCGGAAAGTAGGTCTAATATAAAAAGCAGCGCAATTACACTCCTACGATCTTGTAATGTTGCAAGCTGTACAAGGCGACACCTAGCAGCATAGGAAGGAGTGGGATCACGGAATCGGAGGCTTTGAAGGGCGAAACGGAGGAAAAGCTTTTGCACTCGTTCTACCCGACGAATGTACACAAGTCCAGTCGGGTTCCAGACAAATGCCGCATATTCTAATTTAGAACGAACAAATGAGAAGAATAGAGTAAGCTTAGTGTATGGGTCAGCGAAGTGAGTTGTGTTGCGCTTGATAAATCCGTACATGGCATATGCTTTAGGTATGATGTAGTTTATATGTTCAACGAAGAGAAATTTCGAATCAAAAACAATTCCTAAATCCAGG